>JAPFRF010000022.1:23536770-24736770 GCA_029282475.1 Phrynocephalus forsythii
GCTGTGCAAGTCCGTGGCCATGTGGCCAGCATGGCCAAACACATTTCTGAGCACAGAACACTTGTCTATGTTCCCACTTTTTTACTGTGGTAAAAAAAGTAATCGCTTCTTGGACTTTTGACTAAGATCAAATGTTTGTAGTACTGTGGTATCTTATTTATCCACTTGCATTTGCATGCTTTCAAACTGCTAGTTTGGCAGAATACCAAGCTATACCTATGTGCAATAACACAGAGATTTCTGCGGACAATAATATGTAGCTTAGAAGTCTTACATCTGATGCTGCAGCTCCAGAAAGTGGCTTCTATAGTACCTTCAAGAGGATAAATATATAGTGCAGGTGATCTCAGTTCAAATATGGTGGTTCAGTGACCGCAGCTGATGGAAGTCACATAAAGGATCAGGGGTGTCTGGCAAAAATTGCTTCCAACGTCAAGTTTCATGTGAGACAAAAAGATCAGCAACCATTTAAAATCAAAGATCTATCACACCACTGCACAATCTGTTGCACTCTAAGGAATAGAATACTGGCTGGTGACTAAAGATGTCAAACGCTGCTTTGGTGTCATGGAGGCAAAGATGCTACGATGGAGATCCAGCCCCACACATAATGATTGTGTGCGCAATTGTGGCATTGCACCAATTGCCAACAAAATATGTGAAACCCGACTGCATTGGTATGGAGTTGGACACATCTTGGTGGTGATGAGGAAACTCTGGCCAAAAAGGTTCTCACCCTGGAGGTCAGCAGAACCCATCCGAGAGGATGACCAAACCAGTACTGGATGAATACCCTTGAGAATGACATGAAGTGGTCCAGAGTTCACCCAAACCAAACCCATGGCCATGCAAAGTAGAAGGCAAAATCCAGGTTACATCCCCCAACTGAACATGTTTCATTTTTTGTACATTTGTCTGAAAATAGTCCACATGGAGATAAGGCAATACTGTTATCTGACAATGTAGGTGGTTGTTCAGCCTCCCAAAGATTTAGCAAACCACCAAAGGTTGCTCTGCCCAAGTCAATATTTTTGAAGATTTGAGTATTCTGAAGACTTGGTAGCATCTTTAGTTATCCCTGTACATAACTCAAAAGGAGGATTTTAAAAAGACGGACATGAGAGCAATATAACTGGAGGTTATACATGAAAACTATACATAGAAGAAGATATCCTATTTTGAGTTTATCCTCCTCCAAGGCTGATGATTCGTGTCCTTGGAATGATCACAAAGGCATCTTGTTGACTGCCTTGAGTTTAAATTAATCAACCACCTTAATGAAAATAAAGACAATAATTATTCATATGGCAAAGTGAAACATTGGAGACCTTCACGTCTTACTTAGAGCACAAGATGATTTGCTAAATGGCATGACCAATTTAAATGACAAGAGACTTCAAGTAAAACTCCTTGGCAAGCAAAAGTACTTTGAGATGTATGTTTTAAAAAAAGAGATCTCTCTTTCCACACTATATATCATCTGATGGTCTGGAAAACAGGCTGGTTGGTTGCTGAACCAAATTTGTACCTTTCAGAATTCAAATCAGACAAATTGATCTACAAATAGAAACTTCTCTGTCTATGCATCCTAAAATGGATACTTCCCAGTTAGTTATGGAGATGCCAGGAAATTTCAGACACTGTTGACGTCCACAGATTATTTTCTCTGACGTAATGGAACAAAATGAATTGGAAACGTTAGAATCATAGAATCATCATCATCATCAACAACAACAAGTTTATTGATTGGCCAATATGAAAAAGAATCTGAGAATCATTATAGGGTTGGAAGGGACCTTGGAGGTCTTCAAACCCAACCCCCTTCCCAAGGCAGGAGACCTCATACCATCCCGGGCACCCACAACATCTGGAGGCAAGCTGCTTAATGGCTTTCACCTTTAGGAAATTTCTCCTGATTTCCAGGTTGGCTCTCCCTCTGATGAGTTTCTACCCATTGGTTCTTGTCATACCCTGAGGTGAAATTGAGAATAAATCCATGCTTACTTTCCTGTGGCAAATCTTCAGGTATTGGAAGGCTGCAATCATGTTCTCCCCTCAGTCTTCTCTTTACCAGACTAAAGATGCTTAGTTCTTTTAGTCATTCACTGTGGTCCTTTCTTCACAGAGCTCTCTGTGATCCACAAATGCCTTCACATAATGTATTCAAAATAATGCAAGCTCAAGATCAACCTAGTTGATCCATCTGGATCCTTGCACCAGTTCCCAGAAGTTGATATGTTACAGTCGTCCCCTGCTATATTGTGGTTTGTATGCTGCAATCCCAGTATATCGTGGGACCACAGTATATAAAGGCCAGGGCTGTTAGGGCAAGCTGTCCTGTTTGGGGCCTCCTGCGCTTACTTCCGAAAACCCGAAGTAACTTCCTGTTCACCAGAAACCACTTCTGAGGCCTCTGACAGGCCTGGGAAGTCCATCGGAGGCCCATTTGGGGAAGCACCAGGCATGAGGTAAGTGTAGGAGGGCCCAAACAGCCCCCCCCAGTTCCGACCTGACCCAGAACCCACATAATGTATATATCCCTTTATCATGGTTCAGGTCAGGTCCCTAACCCCCGCGATAAATGGGCGATTGCAGTACCATCCTTCAGCATAAAGAAAAAAGACATGGGGGGTCACTTCATCCTAGTAGATTCATTATGTGCTGAACTAAATGAATATAGTAGCTATCTCTGGAAAGTTCTCCCATGCCAACCATGCCCTGGCAATTTGTCCTCACTCTCCAGCCTGAATTGGATACACACTCGCGAAATCTAAACTCTCTCGAGCAGTACCGAAGAAGAGATTTAAAAGCAAGGGGGTTTGCAGGGAGCAATCTTCCAAAAAGTTCCAGCTTGAACAATGACCAAGATTGGGCTGGAGTACAATGCCCTGTGTTTTGTGTGATCATTGGAAAATATATTGCACTGGACCATTCCACAAGTGCTGTGGAAGTCTACCCATTCCACGCATGTAGCCCAAGTGGTTGTTGGTACAAAATGTGCTGTGTATTTTATTTTTTTATAAATGGGGGCTTGGCTTACTCATCTTTGCTAAGCATGCAGATGCTGATCCTGTCTTACGGATCATGAGAATCCATGGGAGTCTTGCAAACGTCTCATCCAGACATTGTTTTGGTACAGAGTATTTTTCCCAAAGTTGGGAAACAATTAGAGAAAGAAAGGGGGAAGGAAAGAAAATAAACATGGGGGGAAATGTCTGTGGGGAAAAATGCCGAAATATTCAAACAGCTCTAATTAGATTATTAGGATGATGATTGCTCCTTTTAACCAGTTTATCAGTTTAAAGGGGCTCATGGAGGCTGGAGGATGCAATATGTGAGTTAAAATTAAACAAAATCCATCATTTTAAAAAGCTAGATTTCTCATCGTTGAGACACAGTACTCCCTTTCCTCATCCTTGTCTGTTAGATTATTCCTTATGTTGCCCTTCCACGAATTCTCAGAATAACCTGAAAAATTCTGCTGTTTTATAACACACACACACACACACACACAGAGAGAGAGAGAGAGAAAGAGAGAGAGAGAGAGAGAATATTCATAGAATCAAAGACTGTTGTGAAGAAAAGACATTCATTCATTCATTCATTCATTCATCCATCCATCCATTCATTGTTCTTTATATATATTTCTTATACTAACTCTGCTATGATTATGTGAAGTGGATGTACTAGACTGACTCAAGGCACATCTAGGGGCTGAGAGTGTCATAGACCAGTGGTGGTGAACCTTCAGCACTCCAGATGTTTTGGACCACAGCTCCCAGAATTCCAAGCCTGCATTGCCAATGGCTAAAGGACTGTGGGAGTTGTGGTCCAAAACATCTAGGGTGCTGAAGGTTCACCAGCACTAGGAACAAATCAACTTTTGAAGGAAGTGCTCTGGAGTTAACCTTTGCCTGATTTAGAAGAATCTTATCTATCTATCCCACATGGATGACTTTCTGTGGCCTTTATGGACCTGAAAAAGGCCTTTGATTTAATTAACTGTGATAATCAATGACAGTAATCAGAGAACTCTATGATCAATAAATGCTGGTTAGGGCTGACTCAAAGGCTGTAAGTTCATTGCACAGTGGTTTAAAGGGGGAAATGACATGCCCATTCAATTGAGACAGAGGATGGAAAGGGTGTTTCCTTTCTCCTTTGCTGTTTAATTTCCTTCCAAAAAATCTTGACCTCTCCTTTGATGAATCTTGTCTTTCACCAAAATTGATCCAATTAAGTATATAACAACCCTTCTTTTTGCCAATGATGGAGCACTGGACCCAGAATCGGTCTCAAACGATCCCTAAATCTTGTAAACATGATACCCTAGAATAGATGTAAAATTATCAGAAATTTTAGTTTTCTTCAAGAACCATCAATTATGTACATTGAGCTGGCTATTAGATGGTAAGGAACTTGAACAGATAACGCACTTTTCCCTAATAAGGAGTGATCTTTTCTCCAAATTTATCTTGATGACTTCAGCAAGACAGATGTTGTGAAAAGCACAGAAGTGCTGACACAAGCAACAGCTAAATTGTATAATATGAGGAGGGGCCATTACATTCCAGGAGCTTTATCAGTATTTAATGCAAAAGAGATTTTATATGGTAAATGCAGTATGGATAAGTGGAGTTTCAGAGCAACCACCATCACCACCACCACTCCAGTTCTTAAGGAGGCTAACAAATTTCCTATGACATTAGTGGTGAACGTTCTACTGGTGGAGCTTGCCCAGCCTTTTATCAAGGTGAGCCTTCTATCAAGGCCCAGCCTTCGAACAAGCCTTTGATTAAGGCTGAAAGTCCCCTTTTATAAGAGCTACTTTCTTCTCCTACTACAGGAAGAAACATTTCGATCCTCTTGGCAGAAATTAATAAATAGCAGGCTAGAAGCCCTGGGTTTATCAAAACAGTTAATTAGAAACATAAGGGAAAGATAATGTAAGCTAATACTGTACAGAAGGAAGCAGATTCATCAAATAGATCTGGCCAGTATTTAAAGGATTGTTTGAAGGGTGTGCTATCCCTCCTTCTTTGGTATCTCTATTCTTAAGTCAGATCCCTCATGTTCTGTTTTGTTTTCCCGTCTAACCATTCAGTGCCATTGCGAGGCCTTTGCCCCCCCCCAAGTCCCGGAAATAAAGAGGCAAGACCACTTCAGCTTTGGGATAAATCAGGCCACAATTTTATTTATAACATATTTAACTCATATCATTTAACATGCCTAGAACCTGTTAAGAGGACCTGTAATGTAGTGCAAGCAGGTAATGCCTGGGGAGATAATCTCATATCAACCAGTATGTATTCAGGGAGATTCAGCCCTGGGAAGATGCTACCTACCTGTTCAGCATCATGCCAAATTGGGCGAATCTGCTAGCCCTTCACAGCCCTTGGGAGGCCTAATATCAACTTACTAACTTTGTCTAATTCCTGAAATTGCCAATGGTGTTTAACTTTGTTCGAGGACTGCCTAGCACCTTAAGGGTGACTTATTCGGGTGTACCTGAAAACCATTACGTTTTGCACTACCTGCCTGCTTTTGTTACCATGGATGAAGAGGAAAGAGTACCCATCCCATGCAGAGAAGAGAATGGGATGGGCGAAAACGCGTGGCCATTCACGTCCAATTAGAGTAGCCACCAAAAATTCCCATCCGGCCCCATGGTGACCAGCTAACCTCATTCTCTGTCCTTAGGGTGGGAGGGTGGGGCTGCAGCTCCCCCACAAAGAGGCTGGCTGGGGGAGGGAGCCCTCTTATATTGGCTCCCATCCGCAGGCATTAAAGCCCCAGATGGGCGCGAAGCTTTCACGCCAAATGTCTGGGGCTGCTGGACCAATGCACCCCGCACCCAAACTCTGTTGGGTTCAGAGCAACCCTTTTATAGGCAAGATTGAACATTGTCCCTTTTTTGAGGGAGATGCAAGGAAAATTACAGTACAGTCTGACTGGAAAAGAGTTTGTCAGTGCGACAGTACTACATATTCTGTGTTTTTGCCCCCTTTTTGTGCAAAACCCAAAGATCTTTTCCTTTTATTAAAACTTTATTGAAAATGGAGAACCCTGAAAATATTATTCTCTGAGGACCTTGTCTCTATACTGTTAGAAGGCCATATTTCCCTGGAGCGGTTTTTAGATTTGTTGCTGCTGTTCCATCTTCCAAGATAATCAAACCACCTTATGTTATTTGCATATTTGGGGGGGTGGGTGTTCCTGCTCAAGAGTTTTTCATGAGCTTCCGAGAGAGGTAAGGCGAGGCAACACAAGGAAGTAGACTTATTTTATGGAATCTGCTACCCCACTAGACAGAACTCGGTGCAACAGATGTTTACTTGACTTGAAATTAAAGCATTCTAACCCCAGGGATACATTTCGCATGGTTAGATCAGATGAAAGCTCATAGTACTTTCTAACCCCACTCCCAATTTTTATGGATTATCCAATGTTTCTTAAATTCCAGCAACAAAAGTTTTTCTTAAAAAAAAAACTTGGGATATGAAATGTTAATGGATGGCATCTAGGAAATCTGAGCATTATTAAAGAGGGAAAGAATTGCCTTACTATATACAAGGCATAGGCATCAGTGAAGGCATCACCCCGTGGCCCAGTGGTTAAATGCCTGTCCTGCAGCTAAAACTGTGCTCACGACCTGGGGTTCAATCCCAGGTAGCAGGCGCATGGTTGACTCATCCTTCCATCCTACTAAGGTCTGTAAATACTTGTAATACTGATTGGCATTTCCAAGGCTAGGCATGTTTTCAGTTTGCTTTTGCTTTTGGGGGAACAAGAGGACAGAAGAAAAGGAGAAAGCTATGTACGCACAAGCCGATAATGCAAAATAAGCTACATCCATACAACGTCTACCACCAGTACACGCCATCTATTCTGAATGATGCTCTTGACGCACAATGCAACTCTTTTTCATGAAACACAAAGGAGAGAAGGTTGCCCAGAGACCTGCTTAGAAAGAAATACCAGCTTACCAATAAGCTCGGCATGGAAAAGAAAGATGCAAGAGCCTCAGGAGAGTAAAATATTGCCTTTCCATCTGCAAAAGCACTATCCCCCATCTGCCTAAAAAGCCATTCCATTCACTTAGCCTGCTTTCTCTCCCGCCATTTACTTGCATTTAAAAATGCTCATTTTGGGATGGGAGGGTTTGGAGTTGCCTTCTTGGCACACATCACCTCTTCTGATTTACAAAAGCCGATGCCTACATAGTGCAACTTGAAAGCCAGCTTTGATATTTAGCTCAGAGTTCAGCAGAGAGAATGAGATATTTATGGAGCATGATTGGACAGCAGTAGCCAAAGGAGAACCCATGAGATAACACTAGTATGGAAAGTGGACAGGCTCGGAAAAGCTACCTTACTGGGGGAACAGGAGACAAAATCCTGCAGCCAAGAAGGTATGTGGCTATGGCGGGTGGCAGATTTGTAGAATAGCAGCCCATAAACAAACAAACAAACAAACAAACAAATAATATACCAAATAGGATGGTCACAACATGACAGCACAAAATGGCAATGTCCTGGAGGGGTGGGGGAATACATTTTCTAGTCCCTGGGAAAGGAGACTTTATACTGCCCTTTATACTACCCAACATATGAAGAAGACTGTGGTACCCTAGACAAATCAAGACAGGGCTGTCCTATATTAGGAGGTTTAGTAGCAAGGAGCCTTGTGGCACCGTGGTTAAACTTGATGTGCTACAGCCAAAACTGTGCTCATGACCTAAGGTTTAATCCCAGGTAACCTGCTCGTTGTCAATTCAGCCTTCGATCCTCGAAAATAAAGGCACCCTGACCCTTTTTTGTCATTTCAACTTGCAAATTATAATCTGTTTCTTGCTCTGTTTGCTAGTTAGATTTTTGCTCATTGCAACACCATCCGATCCTCAGATGACATCCCATGCCCCAACTGGACAATATTAGAGATGTGATCTTCTCCTTGTGTTTTTTTCACTTCCGTCCTGATAATGTGATGTTATACATAACCCAGGATGTTGAGTACCGCATTGTCTTTGCAGTCAGAAAAATCCAGTAATCTTGGGTATAGGTTATGGAAGCGCACGGGTCTGAATTTAGATCTAGTCGTGCTTGATAGAGACCATTTGAAGCCAGTGGCAATTAAGTTTGTGGTGATTCAGAAGCATATTCTGAAGACATTACTAAATTTGTATGCAGCCCACAGTAGGGATGCGACACCATGAGTCATGGAAGTTTTTAGAGAAGAAAGAATGACAAAACAGAAAGATGACTCTGTCTTCTGTAGCATCCATTTGAAAGTTAGCCCATCCAATAAATTGCACGGAGCCCCAGTGTTTTGTGGTGGTTAGAAGGTCAGAGCAGGATTCGGGAGACCTGGGTTCACATCTCCACTTAATCCATGAATATTTTCTGGGCATGGCAACATTAAATAATTTCTTCAACATCCCACATACTTTGAAAACCCTATTAGAACCACCATAAGTCAGAGATAAAGAGTTGCAGGTTACAGGGCTTACTGATTTTGGCAAAAGTATTTATTTATATTTATTTATTATTATATATTTATACCGCCCATCTTCTGAAGGAACTCCGGGTGATTAACAGCAGGTTAAAAGAATAATGAAACATCAGGGAAAGACAATGCAATAATAAAAGAGAGACATTGGCAGGAGGCGTCAAAAATTAAATTAAAGGTTGCAATTTATTTATTTATTTATTTATTTATTTATTTATTTATTTATTTATTTATATAAATAATAATTGCAGCATGTAGAAGAATCCAGCAGAAGTTTACTATTGGATTCTGCTGCATCACTAATAACAAGGACCTTTTAAAGAAGTACAGTAATCCCCCGCCTATCCCAGGAGTTAGGGACCCGACCTGACCCGCAATAAAGGGAAATCACAATATGCAGATGCTGGGTTGGGTTAGGACTAGGGGGGCTGTTGGGGGACTCTCTGCACTTACCTTAGGCCTGGCACTTCCCTGAGCGGGTCTCTAACAGGTTTCCCAGGCCTGTCGGAGGCTTCAGAAGTGGTTTCCGGTTAACTGTAAATCACTTCTGTTTCTTCGGAAGCCACTTCAGGTTCACCGGAAGCAATTTCTGGGGCCTCCGACAGGCCCAGGAAACCCGTCGGAGGCCCATTCTTGGCAGCGCCAGGTCTGGGGTAAGGGCAGGAGGCCCCAAACAGGCCCAAGAAGCTTACCCCAGGGGGTCTTCATATACTGTGGTCCCGCGATATACTGGGACCGCAATATATGAACCACAATATAGCGGGGGGTGACTGTAACTTTGCACATTCTGATCTATGTAGACCACCTTCTTCTTTCTTATTATATTCAGCCTTAGCTTCTGGAAAGCCCACCGATCCCCTGGTAAGTTCATGGAAAAGAAGTTATTTGAAACTGGAGATACCCCATTTGTTTAACACCTTCCTGGTAGGAAGTCATTTTCCACAATCAGCATAGCAGTTGAGACATTTCTAGAAGGCTGGTGAAAGCTTCTTCTTTTTTTTAAAATTTATTTTTAATTGATATCGTCACACTAGAAGAAATATAGAAAACATTACAAGAAATATACAAAAAAAGACAATGAATAGAATGTGAAAAAGACCCAACAGAAAAACTGGCAAGAAAAAACAATCTTCTAGAAACTTAGAAAAGAGGTAGGTGTAAAAAGAGTATAGAAAAGAGTAGAGTCTCCCACCCTCCTGTGAGCAATAGTACCCCCAGATAAATTCAATAAAATATCATATGTTCTAACCTTCTGCTTATTTCAAACTTCTCCCAACAGACTAGGCTTTCCCACTATATTATTTAAATATTCTTGAAATTTTTTCCATCCTGATTCCAACTTAACATCAGACTTCTTATGCCATTTCCCACTTCTGTCCCCCAAGTCATAATATCTGGTGAAAGCTTCTAAAGCACTTCTAAAATAAAAAAAATAAAAGTGGTGATTAATTTGCTGGTTCAGCCCTCATTTATTCTTTCTGATAGGTTCAAATCTGGGATCAAAGATGAATCCCAATCAACCTTGAATAGATTTTTGGAAAGATCTCAGTGCCAAAATGTCAATATATTTTCAAGTTGTAACTTTCTTTCTTTCTTTCTTTCTTTCTTTCTTTCTTTCTTTCTTTCTTTCTTTCTTTCTTTCTTTCTTTCTTTCTTTCTTTCTTTCTTGCAATTATCTCTCACTATTTGCATTTTATTTATAAGCCTCAAATTAGTGCTTTAAATAGTGCTGCTTCACCATAAAAATAGAAACAGCCAAAAATAAGAACGAGAGGAACTAAGCAATTAATTCCTAACTTCCCTCTAGTCCACATGGGAAATATGCCACCAGGGTGATTGAGGAAAAATTGAAAAGGAAAATAAGAAGTTGCTTGCTTTCAATATCATGTTTATTTATAATAATAATAATCTTAGAACTTTTAAATAAGAACAGCACTAAGCACATCCTGTTCATTCTGTAGAAGAGGCTTGTGGAAACGTGGAACTTGGAAGACCAGATCTGTGAATGATCTCCATCCAAGTCAATTGGAAACACTAACAGAGGTCAAAAATTACAAGACGTAGTGTGTTTAAAGCAGGAATGGGAAACTCAGATGTTCAAGATGAATGAAGCTAATAGTGGGCACTTTTACACGACCCCTAAAATCCAAGGCAAAGGGCTCCCAGATGCAGAGCTTAAAATTGTTTTCCCACCAGCTCCAGGCTTTAAAAAAAATTAAGTACGACCACGCCCACCTAAGCGCGTCCCAGCACATTTTCCAAGTACCTGGTCTCCGAAGGGGACAAATTGCTGATGCGGATTGCAAAGCAGTGAGTGCCGGGCTCTCCTTGCCTTGTTTCCCCCCCCACCCCTTTAAGAGACTGGAATGCTTCCCGGGGCAGCTCCCGATGGCAGAGGAGAGGTGAGCCTGCATTCTTTTCTCCCTTTTTTTCTCCCTCCCCTCACGCAGACAGGAGCAAGGGAGTGCAGAGGGGTGGGAACACAGCAAGAGGAGCAACCCCCAAGATCTCTGGTCCGAATTTAAGTTGCCAGCGGATCTTAGGGGTTGTGTAAAAGTGCCCAAAGAGACCCAATCCAGCTCTTTGGGTTGAAGGGATGTCCATATCAACCTGTTCAAATACAAGGAAGTCTTGTGGCATAGTGGTTAAACTGCTGTGCTGCATCTATAACTGTACTCATGACCTGGGGTTCAATTCCAGGTAGCAGACGTAAGTTTCACCTAGCCTTCCAGCCTTCTGAGGTCAGTAAAATGAGTACCTAGCTTGTTGGGGGAGAGGAGCGATGTTGATCTTGCATAATTGAATTGTAAACCACCCAGGGAGTGTGTTAAGTACTATGGGGTGGTATGTAAGCAGAACACTTTACTTTTGCTTTTCCTATCACTTGGTGCTTTCCCGACTTTGCACATTTCCCCACAGAAGTGAACATTTGCACATCTCTCCTAAAGCTTAGTTTCTGGAAGAAAGAACTGTAGCCTTAACTACATTGTCTTTTTGGTTCTTCCTTTTTTCTTCCGCCCTCACCCATCACAGGACTGTTCCACACAAGAACTGCTCTGAAACTGAATTGCTTCAGATTGTCCGGGATTCTTCACTCTTCATTTGAAACGGCAGGAGGTATGGAAAATCTCCCCCCCCCTCGAGAATCCACACAGGGATTTTAGCCCCATTTCTTTTTTTGTTGAGTAGAGTTGTTGCCTTTTGCTCATGTGCTCAAGAGCCATATAAGGCACTTATAGTTAGCTACATTAGTTGCAGGAACCATCATTGCTGGTTGCTTTGCTGTCGATGTTTAAAGAGGAATCAAAGGAGCGTGAAAATGAATAGCACAGGAATCTGCCTTGGGTAGTTCAGAGCCTCCTTTGCTTATTTAGTTTCCACTGGGAAATGGGAGAGGTGATTGGGAATGGTTTATGACCGCCATCATCGATAGCATAAAACAATGTTTATTTTTCTTTACTTCTGCCTATTTCAGCTGAAGCTTCCCAAATCCTCCTTCCAGTCTGCATCCGTGCTGGAATCGTTTCAGCAGTGACGCAATGTGGCATCTCTTTTTGAAACATTATGATATCTAAATGTTGTAACTTTTGAGTGGGATGGATTGGACAGGCATCCAATGGGCCTGAGATGCACTGGAGCCAGCCATCATATTCCACTCAAAACTGGCTAATTGCATACTGTACCAGTTCAATTAAATGAAGACATAAGGGAAGAGGGGGATGTTTTAAGGGGGAAAATACTTGGGACATCCACATTGCAGCATGGAAACACAGATGGATGGGAAGATTTGGGACAAAGAGGGAGAGCCTGTTTTGAACAATGCTCAATCAAAGATCAAGATCTCAGTTTTAAAACTGGTACATGTGAAACTGAGAATCTCTACGTACAGGAAGAGGAGTGACATATGAGGGGGTAGCATTCCATATAGATGGATACTGTACTGCCATTCCTAAAGATGGGCACTTACCAAAGATCAGCACACTACCAAGGCCTGGGCTCACAAGGGTTGTACAGATGCCTGCATTCCATGCCTCACCTCCTCCTACAGGAGCCCACTCAGAAGAGGGTTTATTCTGAACACATTGTCTGAACAGATCCGTATGTGCCCATGTTTCATAGACTCATGAACAGATTGCCTATGAATCTATGAGTAGGTTGGACCAGTTTTGGTCTCTTTCTCATCTCCAGAAGGCTCAGAGTCTGATGCTGATGAGAACCTGGAGCAGGTTTGGGCAGCAAGAAGTCTGCTCTCCCCACCCACCCCACTCCAAGTGTGTGTTTCAATCACTACCACAGAAACGGTTGCCAAAACTCATAAAGGAGAAAACCTAAGAGATTTGGGATGCTGCAGTGCTGTTTCAGAGGGCTATAAAATGGAGGAGGACAGTCTGGTATCATTTTGCAACAGTGAGTGCTGCTGTCATTGGCACTATATTTGGTAGTAATGCCACATCCCCCTGTGAAAGCAATCCAAGTGCTGTTGGGTTCTGGAAGGAAGACAGAATGCAGCCCAAACCCTGGGAGGTTTCTCACTGCTGCTTCAGAAGAAGGGCAGAACAGTGCATTCGAAGGAGGAGGAGGAGGAGGAGGAGGAGGAGGAGGAGGAGGAGGAGGAGGAGGAGGAGGAGGAGGAGGAGGAGGAGGAGGAGGAGGAGGAGGAGGAGAACAAGAAGAACAAGAAGAACAAGAAGAACAAGAAGAACAAGGAGAACAAGAAGAACAAGAACAAGAAGAAGCTGAGCTGGCTCTCTTGCCCTTGACCAGAAAATTGTCTATGGCTGTTTCTGTACCATAAGTCACTGGTTCTAACCTATTGTTCCAAACAGAGAGACTGGGAACAAACCCAAGATGTCCCCATGGCACAAATAGTCTGGAGTTATTTTATTGCTTAGCCTTGAAAACCTTTGAGGGCAGGCAGAAATAGAAAGCCATTTACATCACAATTGGGGGAAATGGCATCATTTGTGAGTGAGGCGCTTTTGGGATGTTCTACCCATTTAAATGCCCAAAGAGATCAGGGGCTTCCCACATGAAAGAAAGCCCATGGAATTGTCTAATGCCCGTTTTGCTGCTTCTTAGTCAGTCTGAGAATGGAATGAGTTGCTTTTAGTCCACCACAATTATTTGATCAATTTATGCAACTTTATATGCACTGGAGCTTAGCATGTAAACGGCTGCATCCATGTAGTCCTTCAGTGCCTCCATCCGCACTTTTCCTCCATATCAACAGCAAGACAAATTCTGCACCTTCTTTCTTTAAAGAGAAGAAATATTCCTATTGGACAGGACATACTCCTGCTCTTTGGCCCTTCTCTACCCATTATGCAGTGATGAGGCATGCTTCTAAATCTGGAAGAGACAAAACAAAGCCATTGAGAAACTCTGAGTTATCACTGAAACATCTTCTATCACTTTTGAAGGCCTAGGTTTCATTAGAAGCATCTGAGGGCCTTTTCACACGACCCCTCAGATCCGCTGGTCCCTTAAATTCGGACCAGCGATCTTGAGGGTTCCTTGCTGTTCCTCCGTCTCCACCCGCTCCGCACTTCCTTGTTCTGTAAGGGGGGAAAAAAGCCTTAGACACGGACAAAAGAAGAAACCCTTACCTCCCGTGCGTGGAAGCTTGCTCCGAGCCCTGGTTTTACTTCTTGGTTGCTCTCAAAGGGGCGGAGGCGAAAGAAAAACAACAAAAAGAAGCGAGGAGAGCTCAGGCACTCTCCGCATCAAATATTTTTCACCTCCCAAAAGCAAGTACAAGAAAGTGCAGCTGGGTCGCGCTTAGGTGGGCGGGGTCGCACTTAATTGTCTGCAAACTCCGGACCTGGTGGGGAAACATTTTTAAGGTCCGGAGCTTGCAGCCCTTTGCCGCGGAGCTTAGGGGACGTGTATAAACGCCCTAAAAGCATCTGGAAGTACTTGGAAGGGCATCACCCTCATCTGGGAACCCTGGACCATGATGGGGTGATGCCCGTAACTGGGGATTTGAAGACATCTCAACAGCAATTCTCCTTCTCCTTCAGACAGCGTGTAACGTATTTATCTTCACCAATTCCAGGACACAGATTAAACCAATTAAACACAATGTTTTTCCAGAATGCCTCTGAATAAAATTAGGGGTCCCCCCCCCTTTGTGGAGATGATGTACAACAGAGAGAGGCAGGGTACAAAAGGGCTGGTTGACTAGTAAAAAAACCAATGCATACAACCCACTGGATGATTCAGTTGTCCAAGTGGCACAATTTATATACTGTATCTTCCTGCTTCTAAACTTTGCACACTGCACATGACGTTCTAAGCATAGTTAGCAGAATAAAAGATGTTTTCCAGGTAGGAATCTTTAAGATCTCCCACTTCAGAGAACTGTCTGCTTTTGTTTAGATGAAAGCAGCAACCAGTTCCTTAGAAATCTACATGTTGAACATGTACAAGTTCGGCATGGAGGGGGTATATAGGAACATGGACACATTGGGGACATTATAGCTGGGTAGGGGTGTGTGCGCTTTTGTGTGTTTGGATTGCAACCAGCAAATTCTATAATAACCCCCCCCCCCAAGTTATGTATCTCCATTCTCCAATGCTGCCTTTTCCAGCCAGCATTGCCTTCCAGGTTTATTTCCTACAAAATTGCCAAAGAAACAATAGTTTTGGCGTCTTCAAACTAGACAACTCAATAAACAGTGAAACTAACTCCTAGCATCAATGCCTAGAAGGGAGGCAGAGAGTTACCTTCTCTTTTGGAAGTATGAGCAGTCAGGAATATTGGGAAGGAAGGGAGGGAGGGAGGGAGGGATAGATGGAAGGAAGGAAGGAGTCCCAGCCACTGTTCTATGCTACGTTAACTTCAAATATTTTACCAAAATAAATTCTGCATGGTCTTGAGAACCCATCAGAAAAAAACCAAGTCTCTTTAGAGGGAAATAAAGATTTTGGGAAATTGAGGAATTATGACAATGCAGAAGCATACATCCCCCTTTGTAACCTCCTTCATACCTGGTCCAGAGCTAGCCGCAAAGGAAATTTATTATAAGCTATTGCAGCGGAGACAAAATGTAGCTATATGTACCTCTCCAAAATTTGCAAGTCCTTGAAAAAAAATACAGAAAAATGAAGAATGAGATTTACTTCTAGACTAGAACTTCTCAAAAGACGTTTGAGACACAGTATTGTGATATATTTCTCAAGTAAAATGCCCATATGTAGAATTATTTCCAAAGTATCTTCACTGGGTTTTTTGGTTTCTGTCTCCCCATTGCTACCACCATGTTGAAGAATTACTCTAAGGAGAAAATCAAAACTACAGAGCCTCACCTCTGAAAAACTGTTGGACAATTGCTGCATTCCATAGTGCCTATTAGAAATGAGGTGCCCATGGAATGTGGGCACCTAATATTGTCCATAAATGAGGGGGAACAATTTCAAAATGCCGTTTGCACACTCCTATATTTAATATATCAATATGAATGTGCAAAAAAACCAATTTTGTTTCTATGTGGCTTTAGACACATTCTGATTTATGTTCACTAACATCTTCTCACAATGTGTTCAGTGCTTAGAATAAAAAGCAGAGCATGGACTGGAGAATTTATTTATTTATTTATTTATTTATTATTTACACTTATATACCGCTCTGAGTCCTTCTCATGGGAAATAGAGCGGTATATAAGTGTAAATAATAATAATAAATAATAAATAATAATAATAAAAAGGAAACAAGGACACCTGATTAATTTTGAACTCAAGTTCTCCTAAGGCCAGGTTGGGAGCATGCAGCATAAAATGGAACAAAGGCCTCCATTGCCCCTGGCTGCTCTTTATAGATTATTAAATGCTGATTTTTTTGGGGGGGGGAGACTTCCTTCAGTGCATACCTTGTGGAAGAGAACTGAGTGGAAAGCCATTTCTCAATTGTTTCAAATTTTCTTCAGCTAGTCTCATCTCTTACTGCTCTTTATTTCTGGTGACAATTAATGTCCGGAAAGTAATTCTCTCAATGTCTGGAAAGTAATTCTCTCAAAATGAAAAGGCGTGACTCTTACAGAAGTACCAGTGAAAGCAATCTAAAACTGCCTTTTTCCCTTCTCTCTCTCTCTCTCTTTTTTTACATTCTTCTTTTTTCCCACCTGCAGAAGGCACTGGGCTTCAAGGCACATTGAGCCGAAAGATATGTTAAAGCATTGTTTTGAGAAAAGAGCACTGCCTCCCAAATTATAAAACATGACTAGGTCTGGATCTAACCACTATTTTTTTTTTTATTTTTGGCCATTGTGGAGAGCACAGTAGCAGATGGACATACTGTAGTTTGGAGCCTTGTTGGCCACTAGAGATGGGCACGACTCAAAAAAATGGTGTTTCGTTTGTCATTTGTTGTTTAGGGGTCCGTTTTGGTTCATTTTCATTTTTCGTGAATTCTTTGCAAAAAAATTCGTTTTCGTTTCATTACATAATGAACCGAAAAATGAAAATGAAAATGAAAAATTGCTGTTTCGTTAGCATTCATTACAGTTCAATGTATTTGCTGCAACAAAAACGAAACCCACGACAAAATTTCTGTTGGTTCGGTTCGGTTCGGTTCATTTTGGAGACAAAATTCATTTTTCATTTTGTTACGTAACGAAATGAAAAAACAAAAATGAAAAGGAAAAATTGCTCGTTTCGTGCCTGTCTCTATTGGCCACTGTGGAAAGCACAGTAGCTGATGGACATAGTTTGGAGCCTTGTTGGGCACTGTAGAGCAACATTTTTTCCTCCGGCTTGCTATTTTAACTGTTTATCTGTGTTTTATTCAGATTCTGAGTCTTGTTAATCTGATATCTCTACATCCCATTTTTGCATCAACTTGACTCTTCCAAAAACCCTTGTCTCTCTGACATCATGATAGCCATCTTCTGATGTCTCTGTGACATTGCTGAAGGTCACTGGTGCACTTCAGCTTACCCTCTCATCCTGCTTTGGTGACTGCTTCTGTTGTTACACGATGCAAAGCAGGAACTAAAAAAAAAAGTAACTGCCACAGAAAGGTACTTTAGAGAATTTTTTATATAATCCATAATGTCAGATTTTTCATCAGCTGTACTCTTAACAAGAGTGAAAATGTCACTTCTGTCTTCATGATCTGATGCAAACACCTGTGCCATGTTTGGGTGATTAGAAAATGTGGTTATAATTGCTGCCTCTGAGATTGGAAGACATTAGAGCATGAATTATTTTTCCTTTGTTCCTCACTAGGTACACATTCCAGTGCGCCCACCTGGCTATTCTGTTCTGATCCCCAGATTTATTTATTTATTTTCAGAAGAAGTAACAGGGCTTTCTCACTAAGGCACAAGCAAACAGAAACTGTGATGCAGGGGGCAAGAATCAAAAGTATTTCAGCAATTTGATACAAATTGAATAAACAGGTGGCTTTAAGATGCCAGCCATGCCAATCCTAAAATGTCCTTGGTCACGGTCTTACCAGAGTTTTCTTCGTATATAAATTCCCTGCGTATTTTTTTTCAGGCAGTCACGTGGTTTTTAATGTGCAGTTAATGTCCTCTCTTCTGCGTCATATTTTCATATTCTGGTTCGGTCTCTACCTGTCTACTTCGCATTTTGTCCTTTTTCCGGCTCTATTTTCCAAGCTTCCATGGTGTTAAAGGGGAACAACTGATTTTAGTGCGTATTTTCAGGGTCCTATCATGGTTACAGAAGCAAATAAGTAAGCGTTTCGAGCGAAGTTTCTAAATCCCTCCCCTGGCAGTGGTTTAGGAAACTTCACTGAAACTGCTGTTCCAGGGACATGGTTGGCCAGGACCAGAATTTACTTCTCTTCCCGGTTAGCATGCAATCTTTTACTGTGCAGTTCGCCACCGGGAAACTACGCAGAAAATGCTAGTAGGAACGCGGCTTGTTTACGTAAAAAGTAAAATGTAAAAAAGGGGAAAATAAAGTGTAGTCCAGGGCCCTTTATATCCATGGTTCAAACCCTGAGTAACCCAGGTGTTCTTGGACTGCAACTCCCAGAAGTCTTAGACAGCACAGCTGGTGGTGAAAGCTTTTGGGAGTTGCAGTCCAAGAACAGCTTGATTGCCCTAAAGTTGGGAACCTCTACTCGGTCCTCAGAACCTAAATAAATGTTTCTCCCTCCACTGTGCAGGTTCTCGAACATAAGAACACCTTTTATGACAGGCTGTGTAAGAATGCTGGTTTTAGGAAAAGAGCCACAATGCCAGAAAATATTCACTGTGCACATAGCAGGTGTTGTGTATTGGTCTGTATTCCTATTATCTGTAATTGCTTATGTTGAAGTAACTGCCTTCCTGTTCCCAAAGGGAACAGGCCTATTGGTTATTTCTAGTTGCCGCATTTGGATCCTCAATCCTATTGGTTCCCACCAAAAGGCAGCTTTGTGATTGCTTGTAATTGTTCCCTCCAAAATGTATCTTTTCCTAGCCTGTCCTCGCTCCTATAAATGTAGCTCCCTCGCCCCAGTCCCCAGCCTTGTTCTCTCCCTGAATAAAGAAGCTGTCTCCAGCCTACTATGTCACAGAGCTGAAATCACTTGCTGAAATCACTAAACCCCACGCTTTCACAGCAGGGATCTTAATAGGATCAGCAACAGGAAACATTTGTGCCTCAGAGGTGTCATCACAAGATAGCAGGTTCTAGGAATTACAGCAATGTCCAGAAACAAAATCTGTACAGGAAACCAGAAAGGCAAATGCCTGCCTCTTGTTATTCAGTAGATTCAGGACACTGCAACTCTCTCAGCATTTGGATATGTGGTATACAGAAATTATCTTATTATGGATATTTATTTGCTAATGGACAATATAACTGATGCAGATATTTCTAAGTGCATAGAAATATCTGTGCATGGATTGCATTAACCTGGTATCCGGATAGATAGTTTATTTAACAAACTGTAAATAAATGTTCACCCTATTTTTTCTTATATTTTATTGTTATTCTTTTTATACTTTATTATTTTTCTTTTGCTTTATTCCCTTTCTCTTCCCCCACTTCTCTTTAGAAAAGAAAGCAAAACAGAAGTGAATCTTTAAGACTCCAAACTCCATTTTCTTTTATTAAATAGTATTCCATTCCACAAGAAAGCAATAGTATTATTTTAAAATTCCAGGCACATATTACCATATTCTCTTACCTGAAATGTCTTCTTATATTCAGCTGGCTCTCTTTTGCTGACTTTTATGTGAAATCTGAATTACACCCTTTTTTTACCAAGCTCCTTATGCAAAGAAGGGTCCCCCATTGCAAATGGTTGCTCTGAACGAGCCACCAAACTCAGGTTGTCAGATCAACACTTTTTCCTTAAGATTTCAGAGACATTGTGCATGTGTCAAAATTTATTATGAACTCACTGAGATGAAACCTTTATAATTAAAGTCCCCAAAGCTGCAACACACTGGACTCCACTCCCTGCTTCACTTCACATATGGCATAGTGTGCTTAAATGCATTGTGTCACCACATCTCTCTTCAGATCCCTCCCCTCTGTCTTTTTATTTTGGTGGGGGGGGATACACATCGACATAAAGCAGCAATGCAGATATAAATACCTTTATAATGAGACATCAAGTTTTGGAGGCAGTTTGGGATGAGGGGAAATGTATGCCCTGGATTTAAACCTAATTACAATTTGCACAATTCAGACTTTGGCGGTTACTTCATGTCCATTTTGTCTCTGTTAGTGTTGCACTTACGAGTAGTACAAAAAAAATTACTTCGCATCCTTCGTGCCATTAAAGCAAAGTGTTCTGCTTATATACTGCCCCATACCACTTCATACATACCTGTAAACTGGGTGGTTTACAGTTTTTAATTACAGTATGCAGGCTACACATTGCCCCCCCCCCAGCAAGCTGGGTACTCATTTTACCAGCCTCAGAAGGATGGAAGGCTGAGTCAACCATGAGCCTGCTACCTGGGATTGAACCCCAGGTCATGAACACAGTTTTACCGGCAGTACAGGTATTTAACCTCTGAGCCACAGGGCTCCTCCTGAAATTTGTCTTGACCACGCCCGTGGAATGGGTGCTAAGTACAACAATCCTGTCCCTGGTGCTGGGGTAGGGTTTTCCCTTGTCACTCTTCGTAACCACTTTCTGTTCCGAGACAAGACACCATGTAATAACAACTGTCACACAACAAAACATTCATTTCTCTCAGAAAACTGTGTCCAAGTTTTGTTTTGTTTTGTTTTTGAATTTTCAGAAGTGAAATATCGAAAAAGAATTTTTTAAACCCCATCAAAAAGGAAAAAGGAAGCTAGACAAATCCAGTGTTTATCACGGTACAAGGCTGGGAGGTAACACTTGTCACGAGACAAGTTATCACGACCATGGGAACACTGAAACAGGGACAAAACCACATGATCGTGACCAACACTGTTAAGGTACAAAACTAGTCACAGAACAAAGAAGGACGTGAAGTAACCACCTTTCTCTTTCAAAGCTGCTCCTCAGCTAGAAACCATGCCTGAGATGTCAGCCAACATTCTGAGATTAGGTGCACACATGCAAGAAAATGAAGAGGCAGGTGATGTTAGTGGCTGCTGTGTTTAGGAATTATAGTCGCACAACATGATATTGTTTATTACTTTCCTTTAAAAATTATTTTGCTGATAGAAAATGTATCTGCATTCAAAATAGACAACTGCTGATAGGCAATTACAAAAAGCTTTGCATCTTTTTCTCCTGTAACTGTTCCACAGAGAATACTTGCCAAGTTCCTTGATGCTGATACATAATTGAGTTTTCTTTCTTTTCAGTCTTAAAAGAGATTGTGAGTTTGCATCTATGTGCAAACTGATCTCAAACCAGAATATGTCCTCCTTGCAACGTAGTTTCAAACAGACTTGTTATGTTTCTCTTTGTGACACCTTCTTGGTCCTTTCCTCTCCCACATGGACTGGGAATGGTAAATGATTCCTAGCAGAGAGGGGAGTTGAGATGTATATGAGCCAAAACGATGGGAAGAAAATTCCTTGGCTCCCAAATGGAGACAGAACGCCTTCCTCCGGAGACCTCGACTAACGCTAAGGAAGCCAAACTTTTAAGGCCTGCAGCCAAAGAGTTTTGCAAAGACTAAAGAGCACTCCAAAACACTTGATATGCAACTGATCACATTTGTTACTCAGGATGCTGTAGGGAGGGCACAAAAATAAAAAATAAACCTTGAGCAAAAACACAACATGTAGGGGAATGGGCCAAAACCTGCAATTTGCCAATGATGGCTAGGATTTAGTAGGGCTGTTCCATTGGGTGCATGAGGAAGTGGTGCTTCCACCTGCTTGTACAACCTCTGGACGTCCTCAACTCCTTCTCTGGTGGACTAGGACACTTTCCAAAAGCCCAAAGGACCCTAGGGAAGAGGAGGAAGTGCCCCAGCGATCAGCTGCTGCTAGAGGTGGGCACAAAATGAACACCACACCACACCATACCCACACCCCCAAAAACTTGGCTCATCCATGGATCATTTCATGACCCAGTTTTGGAGTTTTGGAGTTCTGTCTTGGTGAAGCCAGATGAAACACCAAACCTTTCCCTCTGAGTATGCATCCATGTCAGAGGTTCAGGCAATTGGAGGAGATGCTACCCACCCACCCCAGGCCTGAATCAGAAGTGGAAAAAATACCATGAACTATTTGGGGAGGGGGAATTTGTGGGGTATTCATGGCTTGTGGTTAGCCTCGAACCACAAAACCATCATGAGATACTGGTTGTCCAGTTTTGCTCGTCTCTAGCTGCTCTACACTAGATTTCAAGGAGATAGGTGGGGTAAAAAAATACCCTAAAATAAATAAAGTAAATAAATAACTCCTAGCCTTTGGGCCAAACATTGCTTGCCATTACACAGCATTTTAAGTAGGTACATTAATGTTCCGGATATATGATCGAAGCATAACACAGTAATCATTCTTGCACACAAAGACTTCGGTGGCTAATTAAAACATAACACAAGGCAAATTTGTGAACTGCGGGAGATGTGGAACACTACTCCCCAAATGTTTTCTGCATTTATGGAATTCCTTCTTTTAGTGATTTATATTATCCATACTGTTATCATTCAGCTATCCCATAATTAATGCATTCATGTCTCCTAAGAGACAGAGCTCCCCCTTACTTTTCCTAGGCCAGTGGTGTCCAAACTTCAGTCCTCCAGATGTTTTGGACTGCAACTCCCACAGTCCTTTGTCATTGACAATACAGGCTTGGAATTCTGGGAGTTGTGGTCCAAAACATCTGGAGGTCTGAAGTTTGGACAGCCCTGTCCTAGGCTTTAAACTGGGTAGAAGTTCAAGAGTTGCAAATGAAAAGCATTAGGTGACAGCCAGGGAGGTGATTTTGATTTTAAACTTCCCTTGCCTTCCTTCTTATCAGAGTGTTGCACACTTTAAAATTATGGATATCCTGTACAGTTGTCCCCCACCCTTTTGCGGTTCATATACTGCAGTCCTGGTATATCGCAGGTCCACAGTATATGAAAAAAGGCCCCCTGGGGTAAGGAGGAAAGGCCCTCCCAGCCTGTCGGAGGCCCCAAAAGTGCTTCCCCGCAAACAGGAAGTTTCTTCCGGTAAACTAGAAGTGACTTCCAGATCACTGGAAAGCGCTTTTGAGGCCTCTGGGGGACTGGAAAGCCCCTTGCAGGCCTGTTTGGGGCAGCGTCAGGCCTGGGGTAAGGACAAGAGCCCCCAGAGAGCCTACCCAGTCCCGACCTGACCCAGCATCCGCATATTACGGATTTTCAATTATTGTGGGTCAGATCGGGTCCCTAACCCCTGCAATAGGTGGGGGTTTACTGTATATGAAATGTAGGTTTTGGACCAAAGCTACTATACGATTAAAAGGTATGTGGATAACTGGGCCAAAGGTACTTGCTCTTTTGCTGTTGTTGAAATAAGCCTTCCACCTCTTTGGCTGAGGTGCAGTTACCCCTAAGCTCGGGAAAGCTGCAAAGAGTGCCTATTTGTCTTCTTGAGGACTTTGCCGCCTCGAGGTCACGGCAGAGACTAATCAGCCTAAACATACTTAAATCATCCTATCCAAATCAAACCCACCGAAGCAACTACGTATCCCTTGCCAAAGTACATACATAGACTTCAGACCTAAAACTGAATTGGGTTATTATATTACAGCCTCACTGGCAGTTTTCGGTGCTCTCTTTCCTTTTGTGTAGATGACTTATGTACAAGCTAATCTTCATATGAAACTTCCATATCTCATGCTGGCTTTTCATCTACAGCTCAGGGTGTTACATCACTGATCCCTCAATCTCTGACTAAAGGGATCCAAACAGCTAGATAACAGAGCTTTGAAACATCCAAAGGTTTTAACAGCATTACAGCCATCCCTTGACTCAAGTTCCTGCTGTGAGAATTAATGCATAGATTGGAAAGAAAAGCCTGGGATTCAGTATTTGATGGCTAAAGTACCTATGGCTGGGTTGAATAATACTGGTGCTAACACATAGAGAACAACTGATGTATTAATAGAAATTAGAGAGATCCAACAGTGCTAAGCCCAGATTTGGATCTGAACCATCTAGCTTCTTCTGGAGGTTATAGCTGGCAATGGAAGACCAATATTGGTGAGACAGTAAGTTGTCTTTCCCTGAATCTTTACCCACTGCCATTCCACCATTTTTGATTATGTTTGCCAGTCCCATTTAATCAACTGCACATTTCACATCTATCAGGGTGTGTAGATAGTGTGTTCTTGAAATGTAGGAAGTCTTCAGGGTGGCCTTGCCTTCTACTCCTGGAGTACAGTTTTCAGTCAGAGGGAACGGGGGGGATCTGGAAATCTAAGGTTTCTCTTTGGCGGTTACTTCATATCCATTTTGTCTCTGTTAGTATTGTGCTTAGGAGCAGTACAAAAAAAAAGATACTTCACATCCATCGTGCAATTACTGAAATTTGTCTCAACCACGCCCCTGGAACGGGTGCTAAGCGTGACAATACCGTACCTGGTGCTGGGGTAGGGTTTTCCCTTGTCACTCTTTGTTCCTGCTTTCTGTTCTGAGACAAGACACCATGTAGTAATGACTGTCACGCAACAAAACATTCATTTCTCTCAGAAAACTGTGTTTTTTAAATTATTTTGACTTTTCAGAAGTGAAATGTCAAAAAAGAATTTTTAAGCCCCCCCCCCAAAAAAGGAAAAAGGAAGCTAAACAAATTCAGTGTTTATCACGGTACAAGACCGTGAGGTAACACTTGACCACGACACTTGTCATGACCATGGGAGCACTGAAACAGGGACAAAACCATGTGATTGCCACCAATGCTGTCACAATACAAAACTCGTCGCGGAACAAAGAAGGACATGAAGTAACTGCCTTTGAAGACTTCCTTTTGAAAAGTTGACTGGCCCAAAGGAAAAGAGAGAATGAGGCTAGATGTAAATTGAAAGAATGAAGGAGAAAAAGAAAGGGGATGAGGGTTGCTAATCAAAAGTTCACACCTAGGCAGCAGACTGAATTGGCACCCTGACAGCTTACCCACTGTGGAGAGTTATGCTATAATTTATGTGTAAAAAGGCGAAAGATTTATACGATCTGAAGAGTATTTCTCTTGTTGTGTTGTTTTATTTTATTTTAATGCCAATAAAGGTTGATTTGATTTGATTTATGTGTAAAAAGCAGACCCATTTTCTAAATTTATATCCTTTTATATGGTTTATCTTGTACAGTACAAATTCAATTGTTAATAAAACACCTCCAGTTTTATGAATGTGGCATATTGTGTACCTGTAGCCATGATTCTTTAAAAAATCAAACTAGAAAATGGCCCAGTTTTGCTGCACAATATCGTGCCATCAGGAAGAAAGGAGCCAGGTTTTTCATAAGCAAAGGGCAGCCTGAATTTCAGCCACTCAAATGGCAGCAGTCAAGACGGTCTTCTACAGGATACCCTCTTTTTCTCAGTAGTGAATTCACAAAGTGACTCAATACAAGGGAGAATCTAGAACCTGACTCCTTTTTTGTCAGTTAACCTATGCACAAATGCCCTAAGCACATACGATCTCTTTGGAAGCTAAGCAGGGTCGGCCCTGGTTAGTATTTGGATGGGAGACCACCAGGGAATAAAAGGTGCTGTAGGTGCCTGGAGTAGGAACTGGCAAGCCACTCCAGTATTCCTGCCAAGAAAACTCCATGGACATGGAGTCATGAAGAGTCTGTCACAACTGTAATGACACCACACACACACACACACACACACACACACACACACACACACACACACACAAAGCAATCACCAGGACTGTTTCTCAACAAGTGTGAACTGTACTGATCGAAGCTCCAGTTCCATGATTATTTTTGTTTGTTTGTTTGGGACACTCCTATATATTTAGTTAACTTGTGGAATGCAAAACCCTGCTGTCAGCAAAATATATTGGTGCCCTCCGAGGCACCAATAATATCACATTAATCTGAGCCCTCTTTTAGCTGTCCAAGGTACCCCCCCGTTAGCATATAAATCAGACAAATAAACAAATAAATAAATAATGTTGGTACATGTTCCTCTTTTCTAAAATGATGATAATTCCAGGCTCTAGCAGCCAAAGCAAAGGAACTGGGAATTCATTGCAAGATGTGAGCATCCAAGGAGCAGAGTTGCTTCAGCAGGGATAAGATGCTCGCTATCACAGCCCATAAATCAAATATTTAAGATCACAATGCCAACTATATGAATAACTTTTAAAGAATTTCTACATCCCCCACATATTCTTTTCTTTCTGTTGTTGCATAAGTCATTAGTTGTTGCTGTTCAGAGTCATTAGTTACATTGACAGCTTTTGTAAGCTGTCTTAATCACAGCTCCTCTTGCTAGGATATCCATGATGTTCCTTAATTATCCTCATACAGAGAGACTCCCACTGAAAAAGGATCATAACAATGCCCAGCTCTTTAACCACAACATATCTTGCAGTCCAAGGGGATGATGTTGCAAAGTCCCTCCATTAATCAGAAGTGAATACAAACCGAGGCGAAGGAATTTTGCGAGGTTGGGTATTTGAGATGTGTTACCTAACAAGGAAGCATCTAGTAACTCTTAAAGGGAAACATGTTCCACTAAGGACAAACATGTGACCTTTTTGTGCATGGCAAGATCTAAAGCCGTGGTTCTCAACCTGTGGGTCCCCAGATGTTCCTGGACGATAACTCCCAGAAATCCTGGCCAGCACAGCTAGTAGTAAAGGCTTCTGGGAGTTGCAGTCCAGGAACATCTGAGGACCCACAGGTTGAGAACTACTGATCTTAAGCATCCTGAATAAATTCACCTTTCCATGCAGAGTGGAGAGCCAAGGGTAGGCAAAAGAGACTGTGATCATTGGAACATGCCACAGCCTGGCCTACAATGGCTCACTTGCACAATTCACCTTTCAATAAATGTCAACAACTGCACAAATACTAGTATTTTTAACAATGTTGAGCCCTGTGCAGGGTGGCAAGAGACGAACAATGAGCCAGCCACATTTGGGGGCTCACAGAGCCAGGTTTTTGAATCAAGTGCCATTGTTTCCTCTTCAGACAAGATTCATTGTATAGCATTCTTTCACAAGACACTGGTGTCAGCAGAATTTTGGGGAAATACCTAGAACAAAGAAACAGGGAAGACTTTCTAAAAGAGGACTGTACATTGGACCAATCCAGAGTTACTGATCAGATCCACATAACGTATACCACTCCATTATAAACTAAGGTTCAGGTGTGATGGTGATATTCTGAATCAGGGCAAACTGGACTTAATTTACAGAATGATTCATTTCTGGAACACAAACTGCCAAGCACATATCATTAAAGACTTTTTTCTCATCATCATCCCCCATCTTTTTAAAGAATGCCCTCAAAATGTCTATTACACAATCAACTGGCACTAGCAGTCTGACTTTTGCCAGATTGATGATTTCTCCAAATTCCACATACATCTATGCAAAAAAACAAAAATGTTACTGTGGTTTTAGTATCCTTGTGAAAGCCAGTGGGAGCCTTACAAATTACCTTGGATCCAGGACACAAATCAAACTGGATGGGATACAAATCAGTCCGAACCAAATCAGGATAATACAGAATTTACCTACAAATCAGACTGACTTGTTTGCAGCCCGCTGGACATTGGCTGTAGCTGGTAACCTCACGCATGCACACTCATATACGACTTAGTTATTGGAATATACAGAGGGGTTCTTCTTAACCTTTACTGGGGATGAAGTTAACTTTCACCCCCTTTGACAGTGGTATTTCTAAAGTATTAATAATTTTAATTTCCTTTCCCCTTCATTTAGTTACATCTTTTTTTATTTCAATGTTTTTAGCCACACAAAGGTCAGATTTAACAGGAATGCCCAAATAACCCAGATTTGATTGGTGTTTTTGCATTCAACCAAATATGGTGGATAACCTTAGTTCAAAATTGTTTAGTGAGTTCTTCCAAGGATTTGTATCAAGGTGTCATGAGTACGCAGGTGAAATGCAATTTTATTTATCTTTGTTGTCACATTTTAGTGACAAGCAGAGGCACTGATCTGCTCTCTAGACTCAGTAATGGCCTGACTGTGAACATTAATAAGCTGAAATTGACAGGTTCTGCCCTCCTGTCCTTCATTTCATGCAATGGAAACTCAAAGTTTCCCTGCACTTAGCTTCCAAGTGTTGACTCTTCATTTCCCAAACATTCTTCTTGTGCATTATTTTATGTATCATAAATGCCCACTTCTGTGTTCTCTTCATCTATCAGTGTTAGTGTCTGTGCAAGAGGGTGGCACACTAATCAATGTTTTCTCCCATTTAAAAAATAGCACCTATGGTAATTTGAATTTGATTTATATAGCTAATTGACCCAAATTTTGAGTTTAAGCCTCAGTACTCTCTCAAACTCATTTGTTTGACTAAGATTAAACCAGGTGCCCTGAAGAAGAACCACCAGGCTTGACGTGTGTTGGATTAAATCATTGCCAGGGTGCCTTTGAATCTGTCATCATTTCACTTTATCCCATAACAGTCTTGACTCTGGGGAGTAGTGTGTAGCCTCCATAATTGAATTTTGGACCTCCCAGAAAACACTTTGGGGAGGTATATAAGGAGCACACTTTACAGATTGTATGGTAGAGGGCTGGAGACCAGGTGATGTGGGAAGCAAAGGGTGGCAATTATATTGATCATGAGCTTTCAAAATGCCAGTGACACCACGGAAAACTAGACAGATATCTCGTCTCATGTGCTCCCAGAGGCATTTGGCAGGGCCACTGTGAGATACAGGAAACTGGTCTAGAGGGGTCCTTGGCCTGATCCAGTAAGGCTCTTTTTATGTTCTTATATTGACGTATTGATACTTGACGTGTCACTGTGATACGTCAAGTCATGTCCCATGTTCAGATATTCTGGACTGTTGAAAATTAATGGCAATATTTAGGAACATGAGTAGAGATGGGCACGAAATGAACAATTTTTCGTTTCCATTTTTGTTTTTTTGTTTCGTTACGTAACGAAATGACAAACGAATTTTGTCTCTAAAATGAAACGAAACGAACAGAAACACCAGAATTTTTGTCGTGCGTTTCGTTTCCGTTACTGCAATATGAGTGAATTGCTTAAAATCCTAAAAAAAAATCACAAAAAATTGAAATAAATGGTAACGAAATGGAAACAAAATGAACAAAAACAAAAATGATTTTTTTGCAAAAATTCACGAAAAACAGAAACGAACCGAAACGGACCCTCCAAATGACAAACAACAAACGAAATGCCATTTTTCTGATTCGTGCCCATCTCTAAACATGAGTATTTCCTTCAGGCTTTCTGGTGGACTTTCTGGAAATATTTCTGGAAGCCACAGCAGGTGGCTTGCATGGAAGCAGGTAGGAAAGAAAGATGAGATAATAAGCAATTATCCTGCTTCCACTCAATACACAGAGACAGATACTAAGAAGCAGAAGCTGAAGCTACCACATAATCAATACTCCATTTTACTGACTTTTCATTAAAGCAGGAATGCTTCACAAAGACACTGTTCGTTGCTAAAGGCCCCTTTCAGTGACAGCAGAGAACTACACAGAAACTGCATTGTTTGAGATATTATTTCACAAGCTGGCCACCACATAAGCTTTAAAATGGGTTTTAAAATGGGTTCAACTCCACTATTATCCAAAAACAATAATCACCTGTTAAAATCACTGAGATTAAAGGAATAAGATTGCAGTTGAATTAGAGCTTTCTTTTCTTTTCTTTTCTTTTCTTTGTCTCTTTTTTGTTCTCTTGTTTCATTCAGTTATCCCACAAAATTCATAGTGGATTCCTTCATAATATTCGTCCAGGAAGTAGGAGCGGTATATAAATTTGAAAATAAATAAAATAAATAAATTCATTGTCACTTATTTTATCTATGTTATTTTTCTAAGAAAATGGAAAGCTAATGAATAAAACAGATATATTAAATTCCTTCACTTTTCCCTTTGCCCCTTTCCTTCCTTCCTTCCCCTCCCTCCCTCCCTCCCTCCTTCCTTCCTTCCTTTCTTAATCAGTCTTTATCAGAAGCAATCCATCACAGATGATCATTTGATTCCCGTTACACAAGTGGATTTTCCACTGTACCTAATTACTTGTGTTCCCTCTGCAGAATGAAAACAACAGAAAAAAGAGAGATAACAATTTCCTCTCCAAAACGTGGAGGGGAAAACAAAACAGAATGACTCAGGATGTCTAGGTTCCTTGTTTGTCAATTCAACAGCAACTGGACATTTCAAGAAACATTTAACGATAACATACTTTTTCGTCATTTGCAGAAGGAATTTCAAAATGTAGAGCAAGAGTCATTCACAGGAACAGATGAGGGAGCTTCTATTTCAGTTTCAGCAGGGATATTGTCAGATGGACCCCACTGTTTTTCCGCATGTACACTGTTTACTTCGTCTGTCCCCACTTGTTCAGAGTTCATTAAGGATCCCAGTGGTTTGGAAGCCAGTTCATGAGTTTCTCCAAGGACTGGATCATAGTAGGAAGAATCAGACCCTGGCCTGCAACTTCCATAAAAAGTAAAAGACTTTATCTTGGGTGAGAGCCAACTGGACAATATTAGGCATATTACCAAGCAGAAAATTAAAAATGAATGTGAATTACAAAAACTAGCAGCCCCTGAAGCTTCATTTTGGTTTAAACCTACAGTACATGTAGCCAAACCACAAACGTTCAAAATCAGTTCCTATGAAGGTAGTTCAAGGAATATGTTCACATATCCCAGAGCACAGAGAGAACTCCTAGTTCCCTGAGCTCCTTGCCCTCTGAAGATGCCGGCCACAGAGTCTGGCAAAACGTCAGGAAGAAAAACTTCCAGAACACGGTCAAACAGCCCCAAAAACTCACAACAACTATCAGATCCTGGCCGTGAAAGCCTTCAAGAAGTGCTTGTTTTGACACATAAAGCCCTAAATGGCTTAGGACCTAGACACCTGAAGGACCGCCTCCTTCCATATGAACCAACCCGGCAATTAAGACTGAGCTAGGAGGCCCTCTTGAAAGAGCCATCCCTCAAGGAGGTGAGAGGGATGGCTTGTAGACATAGGTCCTTCTCGGCAGCTGCTCCCATGCTATGGAATGCCCTCTCGAGTGAGATCCGCCTGGTGAGAGGGATGGCTTGTAGATATAGGTCTTTCTCGGCAGCTGCCCCCAAGTTATGGAATGCCCTCTCAAGTGAGATCCGCCTGGTGCCAACATTGATGACATTTCAGCGCCAGGTAAAAACCTTCCTGTTTCAGAAGTTGTTTAATTGAAACAATATAGATTGTGGGTCCTCTGATGGCAATTTTAGTGTATGTAATGATTTTAGTGTAAGGTTTTTATTATTGCTTTAATTATGTATTGATATTTTATGTTTTATCTGTTTTAATTCTTTTGATTGTGAGCCACCCAGAGACCTTTGGGTAGTGGGCAGCATATAAGTTGTAAAAATTAATTAATTAATTAATTAATTAATTAATTAATTAAAATTAATTAATTAATTAATTAATTAATAAATAAATAAATAAATAAATAAATAAATAAATGAGAGTTCCATCAACCCAGGGGTGTATGTAGGGGTGCTGGTTTGGTGGCCCCTCTAAATTCTAAACATATTCATTATTTTGATGTCTATAGACAAATGCACATGGCTATTGATCTGCATTACACCAACATGCCATTGTGTATCTTTGGCTTCCATGGTGTGTGTGTGTAGATGTTCTTTGTAGGAACCTTTAAAAAAAGGAAATTCAGAATAGTTAGGAAGTCTAAGGGGCAGGGGTGTGAATCAGGCCTCATTTTGCAATAAGCAGAAATAGAAGTGACAAGATTAGAACAGTTCAGCTCAACGATGGGAAGCAAATTCATCCCAGACGTGATGGTCCCCAGACCATCCTGGGAGAGGATGTGCATAAACGACTGCAGCCCTGTCCTTAAATAAGAAATAGGTTAAAGCTCATATATAGAAGAGTCGGCTGAGAAGAGACAGTATGATGAAACCAATGAAGAGAGTTGACAGGGCACACGTCCTTGCATTCCTTCCCTGAAAGCGAACAAGTACCGTTATCCGCCAAACAATTTGTCTTTGCTAATTCTTGCATTTATTTTTTTATCTTTTGTGACTCACTTACATGACTGTTTCGAAGGATGGACTTTGGCTGCCTCACAAAGATTGCGTTGTCTTGTGTTGCTTCGTGTGGTATCACTCTGCATAGCTTAGGATATGTTCATTGGAAATAAATACTAAAATAGTATTTTAAGAAGCAACCTTTCACTCACAGGTCCTCCGCATCAGGAGTCCACAGCCAGGCATTGAATTCTACATTTGAGTGTGGTTTTCAGCTGGATCTGTTGGTGGTCAGATCCTTAGCTCTGATTTCTTAAGCCTAATTCTTAACTATCATCCTTTGGTTTAATTTTAATGAGAACAGGAAGTGCATGAGCTTAAAAGATATCTTTCAGACAAGCAGACTCAGTGTTTACATTGGGGGCACCCATGTATATACTAAAGCCAATGAATATCTGGACTACAGCCAATGAATATCTTGTATGAAATGTATATCCCATCTCATATTATATTTCACACCTCATTCTGCTGCTAAATGTCTGAAGTGGACATGTCCATGAAACGTTACATTAAAATATGAAAGTTAGTCTTTAATGTGCCACATTGTTTGTGTCTTTTGTTTCATTTCATTTTGTTTTTCTTTGATTTTTGCCTGAAATTCTTGAAAAGACTAACATGGCTACCCTCTCTGAAGCACTGCCACTGTATGTTTATTTTTGCAACGTTACACAGATGTTCTGATTAGTCCCTCTGTAGCTTTAGAAATACTGTTCTTTTCAGAAACGTATGTGTTTGTAAATGTTACTAACCCCTTAGCCTGAATGGAAGTTGTAACTCTTTTTAGGGTGCATTCTTTTCCGATATGAGGTTTAGACACATTAAGTCTTGCAAATTATGGATCTCTCATGAAAATAAGTGGCTGGTATTGTATTGATGACTGCCAATGACTGCGACTTTCTGGGTGAAATGAATCTCGTGTGGATTTTAATCTAAACACAACAGGTGTTCTCCAAGGTGTTCAGCCTATTTTGAGGATAGAATTTAGGACATTGGACAGTTCCTGTTACATTTTTTAAAAACAAAACCTAGAACAGACTCATAATCTGTATGAATTGTTTGTCACCTGCCTCCTGATCTTACTGTTGTGTTTGATTTTATAGGGGACCCCCCCTTTGCATTTTTGGGTTTAATTGCTTTCATTTACAGCAATGTTAATTGGTGCAATGCATTAAAAATATCCTCTGCTGGGTGTTTCTGTGCATGAAATCGGAAATGCACCATTTATGCACCAGCCATCATGCCAGTGCGTGTGAACAGAGATGCAACTGCCATGGTAGCAGTTCATGCCAAATTAGCCAGATCAGGTCAGGCAGTCATCTCTGGACAGTATAAAACATCTTGACCATCAGTGTTCTAAACAGCTAAGAACATGAAGTCAGCTTGAACCTTTTTATGTAAAGGTTTGATAATTTTTCCCTGGCCCACAGCGGCGGCGGCGATGGCGGGGCGGGCGCGATGGCGGGGGTTGCACAACACTATCCTCGGGCGGCGCGATGGCGGGGGCGGGGCGATGGCGGGGGTCGCGGCAGCAGCGGCGGTGGCGATGGTGGCCGATGGTGGGGCAGGGTGGGCGCGATGGTGGTGGGGGCGGCGGCGGCGCGGCGATGGCGGGCGGGCGCGATGGCGGGGGTTGCGGTGGCGGTGGCGGCGCGATTGCGGGAGCCGCGGTCGCGGCGCGCGATGGCGGGCGGGGCGATGGGGGGTCGCGGCAGCGGCGGCGATGGTGGCGGCGATGGCGGGGGTGGCGGCGATGGCGGGGCAGGGGGATCAGGGTGGGCGCGATGGCGGGGTCACGGCGGCGGCGGCGCGCGATTGCTGGGGGTCGCGGCGGCGGCGGCAGGGAAAACACCGGGCCGGCCTGCGCGCCCCCCGCCCACCTCAACACAGGCGCGGCGCGGGGAAAAGACCCAGGCCGGCCTGAGACGCCCCCCCCTCCCCCTAAAAAGAGGCACACATGCACGGCGCTGGCCGGTGGGGCACCTCTGCTTGCCTCCGGCTGCGGCCTTCGGGCGGGCGAGCGGGAGGGGGGAGGGGAGGGAGGCCGGTGGGGGGTGGCGTCTCCGGCCCGAGGGCGCCACCGGGACCGCCGGCCGCGGAGTCGCGGCCGAACCCGGGCGGCTGCCGTGGCCGCCGCGGCCGCCGACAGGAGGAGGAGGCAGGGCCCGCCTGCCCAGGAGCCCCGGGCTCCCCCCACCCGCCCGTGCACCGCGGCATCCGGCTGCCCGCGGGAGAGAAGAGGAGGAGGAGGGCGGCGGAGGAAAAGGGGAGGAGCCTCTGTGGCCTCCTCAGGCGGCCCGGTGCCAACCGGTCCACGGACCGGCACCGGTCCGCGGCCCGGGGGTTGGGGACCACTGGTCTACAACACTATCCTCTTCTCCTCTCCCGTGGACCATTCACAAGCCCTAATGCCAAGAACTGAGGATACTGTAGGTCCGTCAGCTTTCAGTGTCTAAGAAAGAATAATGATCAAGTGAAGCCTCACTGTTTGAGCTTGTGCTCTCTGTAACAAGCTTGATCAAGTGTAGGATGCATCCCCACCAATAAGTGTCATCCCGGCTGCTTTTCATCTGCAGACCACTGAAGAGCTTATTGGGTACTACTGACTCCTCTTGAAAAGAATGAGACACCCAAGTGCCTGAATTACCCTTTGAAGTATTCAGCCAACCCATCGCAGTAAGGACACCTGACTGAAGAGCTATTTCAACAGGGGGAAGCCATCCAAGCGTTGTGACAGCAGTCTGAAAGGAGTCTTTCTCCAACAGAGCAGACTTATGCCAGGGGATTAAAGAGCCCAAGATATGAAGTTGCATTAATGCACGGCACTTCCTCAACGGATAAAGTGTCAGTCCAGAGACCTTTTTTGGGCGGATGAATGTGCCATGTTGACATCCCTATGTTCTATCGGCATGAATCGTCCTTGTGTCTACCAGTATGTTGCCTTAATAAATCAAAGCCCATGTGTCTTTATTCACTCACTCAGATTAATGACTGAAGATATTATTTTTAACACCCCTATTCCTTGACAGAAAAATGACAATTCATAGAAGATGGCTGCATACTACAGTAGATATCTCTCATCTTGGCTGTAACATGTTAGAAAAACATAGCTAGCTGTAAAACATCCACTCGACCATTACGTATGTAAATGTAACTACATTATGTTGCAAATATAACAACTTCTTTTGTGCTATAACAGTAAATTTTATGCTAGTTATGTGAGGCTTTATTTATATTTATTTAAAATATTTGTATCCAAGCATTGCCCTTAAAAAGGACCCGAAGCAATATTAAATATTGAAAGACAATATTTAAAGCTAATAACAATGAGGATAAAAGAGAATGTTATGTATGGCATTAAAAGACAATATTTAAAGCGAGAAACACTATGTTTAGAAATATTGAAATGGAAAATACAAGGACCACTCTGAGAAATGGCAGGTGTAAGCAATACTAAAAACTCAGTCATGGCAGAAATGCATAACAATTCCATTTTAAAACCCTATTAAGACAGCCAGGCATTGAGGGAAAGCTTGCCTGAAGTGAAAGGATGACAAAGATGGGGTCAGTCTTTTCTTTGTTATTTCTATATTTATAAGGCTGTGGTCCCTCTTGATGGTGGTGCAAGATGCAATTCAAGTGCGGGCTTGTGCTGTGTCCCACAGTGTTGACTCCTCTTTTCTGTTTGTTGAGGAAGCAAAGAAATGGGCAGAAGAGTGTGTTATGTGTGGTGGGAAATAGGGACCACAGATGGTAACATCCCAGGATGTCTACAAATAGAAATGGGATTCCACTTGACACTGCCCATCACCGATCCTACAGGAGATATTCTGGGAATCTGTACAATGTATGTGCTTGCAATTCTGCACCTCTCCAATGCACCCCATAGGGTGGATCAATATGATACCCATATGGTCACACCCTTGCATACTTTACATTGGTTTGATGTACCTTTATAATGCAAATGCACCTAAAACTCAAATGTGTCTTTTTCTGTGGGGCGGAAGGAAAAGAGTGTTCTCTAACTCATGAAAGGCAGAATTCCTTTCCATGAATTCCGAAGGAATCCACCGTAGCCAACTTCACATATGAAGACTGAGCCTGAAATCCAGGGAGAAGATAAGGATTGTACCACAACGTCTATCTAGAACAGGGGTCCTCAAAGTTTTCAAACAGTGGGCCGGTCCACCACCACCCAGACACCACTGGGGGCCGGACCACAGTCCAAAAGCAGCTGTGGAGGCTGGCTTGCTCACAAAACAGGGGGTGGGTGGGGGTTGCAATTGGTCCCAGGGGCCGGATTCAGGACCTTGGGGGGCCGCATCCGGCCCCGGGGCCTTCGGTTGAGGACCCCTGATCTAGAAGCATGAAAGAAAGAGAGCTTCTTATAAGCCAGAATGATTTCTGTCCAGAAAATATTAATGAATTTATCTCTCAAAATCAATTCATGGTGATTATGATTATATATGTCTGTCTGTCTGTCTGTCTGTCTGTCTGTCTGTCTATTGATATATCAATATATTGATATATCTCTATCTATCTATCTATCTATCTATCTATCTATCTATCCTTTGTCACTTGCATTGCATTTTAATCACTACCAGGCATCTAGTAAATGATGAAAATGTTTATTATTATTATTATTAGTTATTTATTCTCACAGAAGCAGCTGCCGGAGATGATTTGTATCTCCTGGGCCAGAAGCAATGAATCATGAAGTTACAACACAACCGTGTTTACTGGGGAAGAAAAATGTAAACTTGGAACTTAACAGGCCTTCATGCAACAGAAACCATTTCAGGGGCTGCCAATTAATTTTGAGAGCGATCGTGAGAGAGAATTTGTTTACTTGTGACCTACTTGAAGGGAGCAAAAAGAGATGTTGGCTGCTCTGCACCATCAGACCCACGCTGCAGGCACTAGCGCAATGGTTTTCAACTTTTTTTGGGGAGGGGGGATATGAGCCTTTTTATAACAACCAAGTAATTTGCAAAACCACACCACCACATTGGCATAAATAGGCTGCTGTCAGAATTCCCCGACATGAAGGCAGACTCAACGCTGTTGCTGTGCCACCGACTCTGCTACCTGAGGAGGGATATGACTGAGACGTACAAAATAATGCAGGGTATGAGTAAAGTGGATAGACGGAAGCTCTTCTCCCTCTCACAAAATACCATAACTAGGGGACATACACTTAAATTGAGGGCTGGGAGAGTAAGAACAGACAAAAGAAAATATTTTTCACCCAGCGCGTTCTTAGTCTATGGAACTCCCTGCCACAGGATGTGGTGATGGCATCTGGCCTGGATGTCTTCAAAGGGGAATTGGACAGATTCCTGGAGGAAAAGTCCATCACAGATTACAAACCATGATGGAGATGTGTAATCTCCAGGCTTAAAACCAGGGTACTTCAAGGGCCAGATGCAGGGGAGTGGTATCAGGAGACAGAGATCTAGTCTCATGCGCTCCCAAACGCATCTGGTGGGGCCACTGTGAGGTAAAGGAAGCTGGACTCGATGGGCCTTTAGCCTGATCCAGCATGGCTCTTCTTATGTTCTTATGTTCTTATCTCAAAACTGGGGAGGGAACAGACATGGGGAAGTGGGGAGAGGAGAAGGCAAAGGATTTCAAAGATGAGCCAGGGGGCAGGCGGATGTTGAGGTACCCAGGGAGGGAGTTTCAGGCAAAAATCAAAGAAAAACAAAACAAAAGACAAAAAAACGTGGGCACCTTAAAGACTAACTTTCATATTTTAACGTCTTCAGACATAGAGCAGCAGAATGAGGTGTGAAATATAAAATGGGATGGGATACACAGAGAGGACTCACTTAGAAACAGGCACAGAACTTTCCTTGCATCGCTGCAGAAGAGGCAGGCCTTTTAGTTTTCTGTGCCCCTCCTGGGGGGTTGTTGTAGTATGAGCGTGTGTGATTCTTCTTCCTTTGGTAGTTTGGTAAAGACACTCCTCCATTAGCATCTCTGGAAGTGACACATCATAGTTGAATTCATTTTCTTGTGGAAAAGGACACAATTATATTTTTACACTGCTATTTCTTTTCTTTTCTTTTTCTTTTTGGGGTGGGGGGAATAGCCCCAGTCATCCTTTCTCCCACAGTCCTTTGTCATTGGCAATCTAGGCTTGGGATTCTGGTAGTTGTGGTCCAAAACATCTGGAGTGCCAAATGTTTTCCACCACTGGTTTAAGGCTTTCTAGGTTAGGATGCCACTTTGAATTTTATCTCGAAATAGATACTTTCCGGTCAGTTTTATTTATTTATTTATTTATTTATTTATTTATTTATTTATTTATTTATTTATACAACTTATATGCCGCCCACTACCCAAAGTTTTCTGGGCGGCTTACAATTAAAATAAACAATTAAAACAGTTAAAATGTTAAAAAGGCAAAGGCAATGGACAATTAAAACAATAAAAAACATTTAAACACAAAACACTAAAATTGCCGCAAGGACCCACAATCTATGTTATGTCAATTAAAAAACTTCAGAAACAGGAAGGTTTTTACCTGGTGCAGAAATGTCATCAGTGTTGGCGCCAGGCGGATGTCACTTGGGAGGGCATTCCATATCCTGGGGGCAGCTGCCAAAAAGGCCTTAGACCTACAAGCCATCTCTTTCACCTACTTCAGGGATGGTTGAATTGTGTGCCTGGAAACAGACAGGTAGCCGGTGGAACTGCTTTAACGGAGGGGCTGTTGGTTGTGTGACCCCTTTAGCTGGTACAGTTAGCAACCTGGCTGCATCATTTGGGACCTACTGAATTTTCTAAGTGCGTTCCAAAGGCAGCCCCACATAGAGTGGGTTACAGTAATCCAGCTGAGAGGTAACTAAGGCATGTGTCACCATGGTCGGATGTTGGTCAATAGAGATAAATAAATATCTCCCATCTAAAAGGGTTAATGGCAATGCATTAGAAAAGGCCAGAGTAAAGGCTCTCTGATGTCTAGCAATAAAGATTATAAAGATAATCTCCTGGGATCAATGTCTTTCTGTGGTTCCCGGCCACTGTGTAATATGGAAACAGTGCTCTCTCAAGTCAGGTAGCTGTACCCCAAACCCACTGTCTGACAGATTGTTCCATTTTTAGCAAATGAAGATGTGGCAGGATTGGAGGAGATAACTAGAGATGGGCATGAATTGAAAAACAATTTAGAAAATCCATTCAAAACTCACTAATTCATCCATTTATATTTGTGTGCATTGACTCCCCCCAAAAAATACGAACTGATGAATTTTAAGAGATTTTTGATTTCTTGATTTGTTGGGCTATAAAATGGACCTCAAGGCTCCTAAAGATACCAAACTTTCAGGGGAAATTTCCCCAGACCCTCCTCTACCATCCCTCCAAGTTTGGTAAAGATTTGGTTTCCCCAAGCTTGTTGCTAAAGGAACTTTTTCTAGGAGGCCACAGATTATAAATGTATGACTCACCAAACTTGGAAGGATTGTAGAGAAAAGTGATGGCAGACTTTTCTGCCGATCTGATGTCTCTAGGTGCCTGAGGAAAATATTGCACATTCATTTTTTTATGATTTGCTGACCTTGATAAATCATGAACCAAAATTAATCATGAACCAAAAATTTCATGATAAATCATGAACCAAAATTTTTCTGATTTGTCCCTATAGGAGAACAATTTTCCCTTCACTGTTCTTACCCAGCCCGAGTAGTGGTTGTCTATTAAAATCAGAGGTGCTAATCCAAGAGGATTAAGGTTTATCTTAAGCCAAAGACTGATTATTTGAATCCAAGCACTTGCTTCAAATCAGACTTTTCCGGCTTCTATTCTGAATGAGGCATTAGAAATACAGTGTGGCAACACATGCAATCCAAAAACATACAGGATTATGGAACTGAAAGGTTGAAGAGCCCTGTCCCACATAATGAAAGTGTGCATGCACCAAACATCTGTACACATATAGATTCCTGCAAGTCATGAATTTAATGTATACAGTGTGACGGAACACCGGAAGGCTCTGTGTGTTCACTTAACCTACCCCCCAAAACACATTAAATCAATCTGATATTGAAAGCTAAGCAGGGTCAGGTCCAGTTAGCATTTGGATGAGAGAAAAGCAGGAAATAGCTAAGGGTCCCCTAACAGAGCTAGGAAAAAATCCTGCCTGAATCTCTGGAAAGATGTTGCTTATCAGTAGAGATGGGCACGAAACGAGCGATTTTTCATTTTCGTTTTCATTTTTCATTTCATTATGCAACGAAAATGAAATGAAATTTTTTAAAAAACAAAATGAAAATGAAAACGAAACGACCAAATTTGCCATTTTTTTCGTTTTCATTGCAACAGATGCATTGACCTAAAAAGAATGCTAACGAAACAGCAATTTTTCGTTTTTGTTTTTGTTTTTTCGTTTTCGTTACCTAATGAAACAAAAACGATTTTTTTGCAAAAAAAGTCACGAAAATGAAAACGAACTGAAACGGACCCCTAAATGACCAAACGACAAACGAAACACCATTTTTTTTTAGTCATGCCCATCTCTACTTATCAGATTAGGCCATGACCTCACTGACAATAGGCCACCTTCCTATAACCCTAATCTCTGTCTGTATATTCATACAGTTATCTGCCCTTATGAACAGGGTAGACCCAATTTTAAGATCTATCTGTTCACTGGAAAACACATGGAATCGGTGCTCTGGTTAGTATATAGCTACCATTCATAAGAGACTGCTGTTGTTATGTGATCCTAGCCCAGTGTTGGCGAACCTATGGCATGGGGGCCAAAGGTGGCACTCGGAGCCCTTTCTGTGGGCACCTGACATTGCCTCTTCACAGCCACCTGTATACAGGTTAAATTGCTGTATTGGTACTTGGCGAATAATTAGTGGGTTTGGAATTGTACTTTGGGCACTCTGTCTCTAAAAGGTTTGCTATCATTGCCCTAGCCTGATTTCGGAAGCTAAGCAGGGTCGGCCCTTGTTAGTACTTGGATGGGAGACCACCAGGGAATACCAGGTGCTGTAGGCGCCTGGAGGAGGAACTGGCAAACCACTCCAGTATTCCTGCCAAGAAAAGCTCCATGGACTTGGGATCACAAAGAGTTGGTCATGACTGTAACGGTGCAACACAAACACACACGCACACATGCAGAGAGAGAGAGAGAGAGAGAGAGAGAGAGAGAGAGAGAGAGAGAGATGAAAGCGCAATCTCCAAAATGTCCTGTCCTCGAGCCTGTAGGTTCCTTTAGGGCAGGCATGCCCAAACTTCAGCCCTCCAAACTCCCACAGTCCTTTGTCATTGGCAATACAGACTTGGAATTCTGGGAGTTGTGGTCCAAAACATCAGGAGGGCCAAAGTTTGAACATACCTGCTTTAGGAAGTCAGCCCATCTTATATTAGGTCTCCCTCATCTCCTGCTCCCTTCCATCTTCCATCTTTCCCAAACATTATTGCCATTTCCATCATGATTACTCATGATGTGCCCAGAGCAGGAAAGCATCAGTGTAATCATTTCAGTCTTTGGAGGCGGTTCCGGCCTGATATGCCTCAGTCTAGGAGCAAATCTTGTTTGTCTTTCTTTGTCTTTCTGGCAGTCCAGGGTATCCATAAAACTCTAACCCAGCACCACATATCAAAAAATCCTTTTTTATGTCAGCTTTCTTAATTTCTTAAAACAAAGTATAAATAAGTAAATAAGGCAGTAGAGCAGTAATAACCACACATGAGCTCAGCTCTCCTCTCGCACAAGACGTAGCACACAAAGAGCTAAGATGTATATCTGTCTCCTCGGGAAATGCCACTCGGCGTTGCACATGAATGCAGAATCGAGGTGTTCCTTTGCCTCCTGCTGTGCACCACCGAACTGGCGCCGATGAATAATGCATCTGAAGGCTGGTTTGCAACCTGGCAGCTTTCCGTGCGCTGCATAAATCACAAACGGTTTGGCTTTACAAAGTGGTGGCAGGTAATGTGAAATTAAGCTGACTAGGGAACCATTGTAATGTAAATGGCTGCTTCCAACCACGGCTGGCCCCCAGATTCAGGGATGCCCACAAGCAGCATTTAGAGACAAGGGATATAAATGCTGTTGAGGCTTATAGATGAACGAGCATGCAAACACTTAACACAAGAGAGATTGCCAAGTTACTTCTGCTTCAGGCACTGAAAAACAAACCCCTCAAGTCTTTTTCAAGCATTCCATCCAAGTGTTTGCAAAAACTTTGTAGGCATGCAAAATGCCCACCAAAAGCCGTGCCCACTGCTCTTGTCCTCCCCCCCCCACTAATCCCATCAATCCCAGCACAAGAATTGAAGCCATTTTTATAATTACCAATGGGGAGAAGGCTTGGCCAATGTCATTGTTGACATCAAAGGCAACCTATGACCAAGTGAGCTTGGTATCAGTTGCAGGAAAAGGTGCTAGAATGGATCGTTTTATCAACACTGCAACAGCAAAGAGTAAGGACCAATTGACCCTTACTCTGCTACAGGACCTGAATTGGTCCTGAACTTGCCGCCAAAGAGCTAGCAAGACTAGACTGACCCACCAGAAGAGACAGCCTCAACGGGAACTAGGGAGCCTGAGGAAGTGAGAGTATTTGAGCGGCTGGGTCAATAAGTGGACAAGGAGGAGACGAGGGAGTGAGAGAGGATGGTGTGCTAAGGAGGAGCTGAATGATGCCCCACAGTCTTCAGAGAATGCCAGTTGATGATGAAAATGGCTGATTTAAACAGAGGAACTTGAAGCTCTTCTCCTCCACGCATCCCTGCATTTCTGCTGTGCAGATAAGAGAATATAACCAAAATTTCAAAACCATGCAACACTTAATTTCCCTCCCGTTGAGATTTTTAAGGAGAGGGTAGGCGAACTTCTGTCGAGAATTATTTAGTAGGGACTTCCTGCATTTGGCAAGTGGTTGGAATTGGAAAGAATGACCCTTTATGTTCCATTCAACTGGACAGTTTTACAACTCTAAGAAAAACTGTCAGGTTAGCAACATATCACTCTTGGAGTAAAGCATAAAAATGATTTCCAGGCAGGGGGTGGGATGCTGAATGCCTTACTATTTAGAAATCATGTTCCATGGGGAATAAAGGACCAGATATGCCTCCTCATGTTCTCCCTTGAGTCCCCTCTTTAGTTCCCCAATTCCAGAGGGGAAAATATATCAGCTGATGAAATAAAGAAATACGCAACAGGGTTAAATATTGAGCCTCAGCGGGAAGAAAGGAACTGCTCAGAATCCATGGTGGTTAAATATTTACACAGCCATGTTGGGCCTGAGGATTAATATTTATTCCCACATACTGAACATCACCTAGACTCTGTGTATATATGTAGATGTGTCAGATGAATGACAAAGAGAGCTACAGTAAACTAAAAACTGTAGGACAATCTCCTTGCTATAATAATGTTTTGGAACAAAAACCCTTCCTCACCTTACATAGGTAGTTCATGATTTTGGCAGAGTTTCTTCAGAATGTAAGCTTCTAAAAACTGATTTTAAGGATGTGCAAGTGGGTTCTCATTTCTTTCCAAGTATTCACTGGACCTTCCAAATACATGGTTGTAGTTTGGGAAGGGGTAGCCATGTTAGCTGCCTAGATGCCCTAAGTACATCCGATCTCGCCTGATTTCGGAAGCTAAGCAGGGTCGGCCCTGGTTAGTACTTGGATGGGAGACCACCAGGGAATGCCAGGTGCTGTAGGCGCCTGGAGTAGGAACTGGCAAGCCACTCCAGTATTCCTGCCAAGAAAACTCCATGGACGTGGAGTCACGAAGGGTCGGTCACGACTGTAACGACACAACACACACACACACAGCCATGTTAGTCTGTGCAAGAGTTCCAGGAAAAAGTCAAAGAAACAGAACAAAGCAAAATACATGAACATGTGACACCTGAAAGACTGTTATATTTTAATGTAAGCTTCTGTTTATCGAATCCACTTCTTCGGACATATGGCAGCGGAATGAAGTGCTCAATGAAATATACAATGGATATAAGTTTCATGCCAAATATTCATTGGCTGTTGGATCTCTGGCACATTTAGATTCAGTGTGGGTGTGAAGATTCTCAGTCATCCAGATGAATTTATCTGGACGTTGAGTCATGGCAACTGGATTTCTTTTTCCTGAGAGAGAGAAATGTTTTGCTGCTCATCCAAAGAGCTTCATCCGACTGATGAAGCTGTTTGGATGAGCAGTGAAACGTTTCTATCTCTCAAGAAAAAGACGTCTAGTTGCCATGACTCAACTCTGAGATTTTGATTCAATGATTTGTCTTGTGTTGTTTTAGGGCTCTGTTGTTAAATTTTCTCAAGTGCCAGAAAGCAGGACACCACATCTGGGTGAGGATGACCAAGTCTGAGGAATAGAGATGAGGGGGGAGGTGAAGACTGGGAGATCACTTGAGAGTGACATAATAGGATAATTTTCAATGTAAAGGTGACAGGAGGGAATTTAGGAATTACAGACAGGTTTTACCTTAGAGCCTTGTGGTGAAAGATGGGCTTGGTATTGGTATTTGCATTTGGTAATGGCTTAAGAAACATTGATTTATGTTCATTTTTATGTGTGTCCATCATTCATACGCATTTTATCTCAGCTGTTTCCTTTTATAATCTTGATGTGTAATGATTCCGTTCTAAAATTTGTCATCCAAAACTGAGGATTTCACCTGCAAACAGTGAATCAGGAGAAATCTCATTTATTCAATTGGTCTTCTCTTCCTGGGAATGCCAATTAAAATCAAGACATCACTTTTTAATGTTCCTGTGTACGTTGGTTTTAAAAGGTCCCTTTTTAATGGTATAAACTGCCTTGAGTCCTTTTAAAGGAGAAAGGCAGAATAAAAGCATTTTAAATAAAATTTCTTCCCAATATTTTAAGAAAAAGCAGATCAAATCTAGATGTAAGGTCTAGCAGATGAAAGGGGTGGTTCAGCATTACCTCTCATGGTCAATCGTTTTCTCTAAGCCAGGCCTGCACAACAGGTAGACCGTGGGCTACTGGTAGCCCATGAAGGGTTCAAATGTAGCCCACTGGCCATCAATTTAAAAAGCGAGGGGATACGTTCTCCACCCCTCCCTCCCCCATTCCAAGGACCACCACTGCCCCAGCAATGTTCTAGATCCGCCAGACCACTGTCTCAGCCGAGCGGGGCAGTTCAGGGGCCATGGAGCATGGAAATCTTTCCCTCCAGAACGGATTAATTGGTTTTCAATGCATTCCTATGGGAAACTGCTGCTGTACTAAGAAAAGTTTTTACTTATGAGCATGTGTTCGGAACGGATAAAATTCATAAGTAGAGGTTTTAATGTAGTAGCCCTCAGGCACTTTGGGATGGAAAAAGTAGACCTCCGCCTGTTCAAAGTTGAACAGCCCTGCTCTAAGCCAACCTGCCTGTTTCCCCCAAAGCTGCTTCTTACCATGATGACAAAACACAAACGGACCACATCTGTTTTCCTCAGGGATGCATAATCAGGTTTGGAGATGACAAATCAATTTTGATGATGACAGAGGAGCATGAATGGCTTAGACTGCTGCACTCTTAATCTCCACTTTCTGAAGCTGCTTTTCTTTCTTTTTTTTTAAAAAAAAGGGGGGACAAACAAACAAAAAAGCCCAGAAGACTAAAAAAATGCCTAACACATTTTTTTGCCTTTGATGGCATGCTAAACAGATGTGTAGCTGTTCACTTCAATCAATAATTCAGGAGTATTAAAGTGCATCCCATCTCCGATAATCCCAAATTCAAGCTCTCTGTTAGGAGTTGATTACTCACTGTAGCGCTATGTCTCTCCTCTCAAGAAAAAAAAGACCTATCAACGGATAGGTTCAACAGGAATACTAATCTCATCTTGGAATAATCCCCTGTCATGTTTGTGCATCAAGAATAGACCTCCTCTCTGACCTGATTTTAACTCACTAGGATTGTTCCGCAGCTTTATTAAACTCCATGTTTTTTGCGTTCTATAATTATTCCTCCATTCCTCTTTCCCATTCACGCAGCTCATCAGAGCTTATGTAAAGCTTTCATTAGTTTCCTATTCAGGCTGAAATCCACAGCCAGCCCAAGATATTCCACAGTCTGTGGCACAGGACAAAACAGAGATCCTTCCCTGTTTTATATACAAAAGTCAACACAATTGGCCATTGATTTATTCTCCATACTTAAGCAGCAGGCTAGTTTAGGGCACAAATGATAAATCACATGGAATATACAGCTCTTTCTTCTATAAAAAGGCTATGAGGGTCTTACAATTCTGTTGCACCACCACCACCACCACCACCACCACCACCACCCTGGCGTCTATTACTTAGGACAACCACCTCACTTTGCCTGATGACAGGACCATGCTATAATGCTGGAATCTGGAAGTTGAGTCATGGCTCAGCTACTGGACTTCTTTTTGAGAGATAGAAATGTTTCGCTGCTCATCCAAACAGCTTCATCAGTCTGTTTGGATGAGCTGCGAAACGTTTCTGTCTCTCAAAAAGAAGTCCAGTAGCCATGACTCAACTTCCAGATAAACTCACCTGGATGACTGAGAATCTTCACAGACATATAATGCTGGAAGTACAGTATAAGAGTGAGAACTGTATGTCTCTTTGGGTTCCCTTCAAAATTGGTTTAGTATTCATGAGCTTTCTTGGAAAACACGTGAAAAGTTTGATTTCTCTCAAACTTTCTCTCCTGGCTTGTAATAGTGCTACATGTGCCCGCCAATAGGTATGCAAATTATTGTGGTAAAGTCCAGCTTTTCTGTATCCTAAGGTCTCCACCATAAGTACACAAAAACCCAACCTCACAACACTTAGCTCATTCAGAGACAAGAATGGATGTTAATCTTTTTGTAACTGCCTTTTTAATCCATAAAAAGCTAGAGATGGAAAAGAAGCTTATTTCCCTGTCAAGGTTGAAATGTCATGTGTATAGAGTGCAAAAAATAATTCAGAGAGCTAGGGAAAAATTAGACCTGAAATGAAAGTGCTTTTAAAATGGAGGCTTGAATAATAATTTACTATAGTCATTCAACAAGAAGAAGTATCCTGTTCTGCAGCTGAACAAGGTCACAGTACAATAACATCCGGAAAGTGGAACATATTTATGTTGTAATGAACTTGTTTGTGTTACAATATATGAACATTTCTGCATCTTGCAGTTCACCTTTTTGGTGATTATAATATTCTGAATTCACAATTACCCCAGCCATATTTACCTGGAACCATATGGGGGCCCTGGCCACAGACTGGAAACAATTACTCACACATCACCTTATAAGATTTGTTATATACTTACACAATAATTTTCTATCATATGGTGTTCATTATTATAAGCCACCTTGAGTCCTTTTCCAAGGAAAAAGGTGGGGTAGTAGTAGTAGTAGTAGTAGTAGTAGTAGTAGTAGTAGTAGTAGTAGTAGTAGTAATAATAATAATAATAATAATAATAATAATAATAATAATAATAATAATAATAATAAAGTTTGAGAATGTTTGGCTTTGGTAGAATGACTCACAGCCTTACGTTCCCAGATGTTCTTTGACTAATATTCCAAAGAGTCTTCTCTGCTAGCTGTGCTGGCCTGGATTTCTAAGAGTTGTAGTCCAAGGACGTTTGGACTTCTAAAGTTTGGGAGCACTGGTAGCATCCTAGTGCATTAAATGTTTAACAGTACAGAGTATTGTCATTCCAAGTTCTGCAAAAATGTTAGTCATAACAATAATGCTATCAGCATGGTAGAGGTTCACTAGAGAATAAATTACAGACTCCTGAAATTGCAAAGACATCAAGAACAATGCAATTTCTAATTTAAAAATATTCTTGGAATATTAAGCTTTTGTTACTCAAAACTCTGTGGAAAGGTTTGTTTATTATTAGAAGCCAAATGTAAACAACTGAATGATTATAAATACAGGGAGATAAGACATACATGACATGGGCATTCAAGAATTTAACACAAATTAAGACTGAAGCACATTACAATGACCCACACATTCAAAGAGAGAGAGAGAGATTTAAGGAGAGTCCTTGGTTGAAAGGAAATGCAGACCGAGGTATCTTGGTTTCTTATCCATCCTATGTTTAGTTTGGCACTCCATCCTTTTCTTAGATGGAGAGGTGGCAAAGAATCCTGTTTTGTTCCAAAAACAAACACAACTGCTTAGAAGGTTGTGAAATAATTTCTTGCTGGAATAATCTAATCAAAGCCAATCTTGCAAAGTTACTGGGGCAAGAATTCAATTTCTATCTTAAAAATAGCTTTCCACAGGAGATTTGTATCTAGTCAGATCATGGTAAACAACAGGGAAAAAATTCTGACTCATATTCTCTTTTTCTTCAGTGTAATTCCTCCGATAGCCATGGGATTCTTGGTGGTACGGATTTTAAGATTTACTAGTGAAGGTGTCACTCTCTCTGCTGGTCACCAGAGATGGGCACAAACTAGGAAATAGTAGTCCATGGTGATTGTGGTTCACAAATTTTCACAAACTTTCTGACAACATTATGATTTCTGCCATTTGAGGTTTCCAGGAGCAGTAGAATGGCTCCTCCATGAGTCAGAGGAGCCAAACTCAGAATGAGTCTTTGGCTGACTCTCTTTCGCAACCCCTCCAAGTTTGATGAACATTCTCATTCTTGAAAGAAAGAAGGTGAGACAGGGTGCTGCTCATCTAGAGATGGACTGGGGAGGCAAGAGTAAGAGGGCAGATGAGGAAAGAGGACAGAAGTGATAATTTTCTGGGGACACTGAAGTCTCAAGGAGGGGAGAGGGGAAATACCCTCGTTCCCCAAAAATAAGGCAGTGTCTTATATTAATTTTTGCTCTCAAAGATGCACTAGGTCTTATTTTCAGGGGATGTCTTATTTTTCCATGATTATTTTAAGTGATCCCCCTCCCCCCCCATCCTGGTGCCAGTAGACACCTTCATCAGACATCCCCCCCACCCCTTTATCTGACATTTCCCCCCTACCTCAGTCACCCATGTGTGTCCACACAATGTGCCCGGCTCCTGCCCCGCGTGACTCACTGTCTAATTGTGAGTCAGGCGGACTCCGTCAGGGCAGAGCGAGCAGCAGGCGACAGCTTGTCCCGGTGGCAGCACAGGCTCTCTGATTAAAAGAGACCTTGCACTTCCTGTCTGATCCGGCTGCGTGATGGCATCTACGGTCCAGAGTCCAAAGTTACAGTAGCTTTTGGGAGGCCTTATTATCAGGGAGGCCTTATTTTTGAGGGATGCCTTATAGTGCAGCGAGAGGCAAAACTGTAAGTAGGTCTTATTTTCGGGGGATGTCTTACTTTCAGGGAAACAGGGTATATAGCTTTAGCCTCCTGCCTGCAATGATGAACAGGTAGGGTCAGGAAGGAGGTAAAATGTTTATTTATTATTTATTTATTTTGAATATTTTTACCCCACCTTCCTCCTTGGAAAAGGACCCAAGGTGGCTTACAATAACGAGGGACAATGTACAGCCCAGAACATTCAAATCATATTCAAGTTAAGAACAGGGAATTAGAAGAGGCATCTTACACCATTCAAAGGTAATATTAAAGCTGCCAAGAACATGCAAAAAGACAAAAAAATCCATGATGAGGGATGGAAAGTAGCATGGAAAACACTGGTGTTCTTAGGAAATCAGTCAATGCAATCATGCATGGTAATCCGTCTAAAAGTCACATAATGGGTAGTCCATCATTCAGGGAAAGCTTGCTTGAAAAGGAAAGTCTTTGCCTGCTTCCAGAAAGACAGCAGAGATGGGGAAGTCCTGGCCCCCTGCTCTTCAAAGACATGCACACTTTTCCAGACAGAGGAGGTCTTTTAGAAATTAAAAAAAGACAAGTTGCTACATGCAATTTCTTTAACATTCTCCAGAACCTCCCTAAATTACTCTATCTATCATGTGCCATGCAAAAATGAATGGGTTAGCTAGGTAAGTGTTTTTTGCTGAAAAAATGAGAGCAACAGCGAAGCTACCCAGGATGTGGCTCCTCTAACCAGCTTCTCCCGGAGAGGGGAACTTTGCAGTTGGATGCCTGATCAGATTATCAGTCCTTCACAAAGTTTTCTCTAATATTGCTTAGGGAATGATTGAGTGTCTCCAGGCTGTCTGGCCAGGGACGAGACTCCCAAAAACAAAGTGTATGAATCACCAACACCAAGAGCAGTTGGGTGTTTCATTCCGTGCTGCGCAGGCATGTTTCCCCCAAAGCACCCAAAAATGAACCACGAAATGGCCCATTTTGTAGGGTGGGATTTTGTTTTGCTTCTGCGCCACAGTCTGTTTTCTGCAAATCTCCACTCTTGGCATATCTTATAGCGGCTTTCTAATGGGTCAGATAAGACCTTGACCGATGAGAAGAAAATCTGTTTTTATCTTGAATTTTCAACTAAAGGAGTCAACTCTTCCAATTACTTGAATGCTTTTACTCATCCTTCTTCCCACTTCCATGGCACCAGATTGATGGGAAATGTTAAATAGACTGGCCTCACTGAGGAACATTGCTTTTCTTGTTCCCTGCAAAAGCATGCAAACCCATCCTACATTTGAAAAGCCAGCAAGGTGTAGAGATTGAAAAGCTGGGTTGTGAACGGTACATCCTACAGGAGGCACATGGCGCAGTGGTTAAATGCCTGTACTGTAGCTAAAACTGTGCTCACGACCTGGGGTTCAATCCCAGTTGGCAGGCTCATGGTGGACTCAGCCTTCCATCCTTCCGAGGTCGGTAAAATGAGTACCCAGCTTGCTGGGAGGGAGGGTGCAATGTGTAGCCTGCATACTGTAATTAAACTGTAAACTGGCCAGAGACTACTTGAAGTGGTATGGGGCAATATATAAGCAGAACACTTTTACTATCTTTGGAGAGAGTGTTTAGCTTGCTTCCCAGAAGCAAATTATGTTGCACCGGTACACTGCAGAAGCTAAACAGCCTGTCTCAATTCTTCAGCCAAGTTCCCAGCTGCTGTTGCTTGCAGTTATTCAGCTGGGGGTGGGACACTGCCGAATGCTAGCAAATAACTTCCCAATCCCATCTCATACTGGACTCTACTTCTTCCGTGTCTTTTGCACACTCCATGTGGAGTTGATTTTGTAAACAAGAAACTTAGTAATGGTCTTTTCCAATCAAGTCAGTTCTAACTCGAGGTGACCCTTTTCAGGGTACTCCAAGTAGAGAATACTCAGAAGTGGTTTACTGTTTCCTTCTTCTGGGGGTGCTATCTGGGATTCTGCAGCTTGCCAAACTACCAGATGCCTAAACTACTGAGCTACCCAGCCAATGTGTAAACATAGTAGGTAGGAAGTAAATTAATAGAAGATTTGGGGAAGGAGAAGTTGCACCAGAAAGAAGGAGCTAGAAGAGTTTTCAACTCAGATTAAAACCTACACCAGTTAAAAATGGGGGCATGACGTTTACCTGCTATTTGAGGTCATCTTCCCAAACTTTTTTTAGATTTTTACTGCTGAGCCAAGAAGAACTTCTTTTATTGAAAAAACTCTGTGGCAGCCTTGCACTTCATGGGACCCTCTCAATACTGGGGGCCGTAGTTCCAGCACCCTGCCAACAAGAGTGTCAGTTTCAGCATGATGGGAGTTGCAGTCCAAAATATCTGGAGGATGCTCAACTCAGGAAAGCCAATATATGATTGTCAGTGGGCTCCCTTTCAGCTGACGGCAGCACAGTTTAGTAAGTATCTCTCAAAGGGTGATTCATTCTGTGGATACCACAAGTTCAGCCCTTCAGTCCTTCATCATAGAGGCAAAAGGGAGAAACCTCGTTATATCAAGGGTTTGAGTTATGTTCGATACTGATAAACCCTGAAGGAGATGAGACCAAAATAACTCCCACGATTAGCATCTATTGTTAGTTGGCAATTTTTCCTACAAAAACAAGGGCGGCCCTGACGATTAATATCTCTGATCATTGTTTAACAAAAGGAGAGAATAGCGAGTGAGGGAAAGGTTCAAGTTTTGAACAGCCCTGTTGTCTATATCTGAAACATACTAATCCAAGCGTCAAGTACTTTGCATTCTTGTCTTCCTTCCATCTGCTATAATTCCTTAGAAGCAGGAAAATAATGCTGCTGTAGGCTGTAAAAACTTTTAAAAGAGCTGGTTGCCCAAACAATGAATTTTCTGAGTAATTTTTCTAGGAATTCATCACAGTTCAGTTGTTGGCTGCATTAAGCCAAAACAAAAACCTTGATTAGCAATATATCATCTGCCAGTTTACCCATGTGTTGCACAAACTCAGACTGATGAGGAAAGATTATCTGTGTTGGCTATCATATTTAGAAATAGCAGTCCTCAAAACACAACATATCCCATCCCTGTGTCCGTATCACTTGATTTTACAAGACAGCAATGTTCTATGACTTGTGGAATAAGGTGTGAAATAACCTTTTTTAATACCATCAGTCTCAGATGCAAGGGGACCTATGCATTTAAGAGTCCAAGGTTCCTGGTTTGGCCACATCAAATTGGAAAACATGGCCTTCCAGATGTGTCTGGCATCTAAAATCCATCATTCCAGCCAGGATGGCCAAAGATCAGGAATGATGGAAGCTGGAATCGAACATCAATGGAAGGCCCATACATTGTCCACCATGTTTGTCCCACGATGGACTGTCAGTTCCTGATACAAACACTCTTTTTTCTTTGGACATCATTAGTTCCCACATGCTAACCATCACTTTGATCAGAAAGGAGAGCCATCAGCCCTCTCAAATCGAAGTGGTCAAGATGACTTAGAGCCTTTTCACATGACCCCTAAGATCCGCTGGCCACTTAAATTAGGACCAGAGATCTTGGGGGTTTGTCGCTGTTTCTGTGTTCCCACCCCCTCCGCACTCCTGGCTGCTGGCTGCGTGAGGGGAGGGAGAAAGAAAGAAAGAAAAGAATGCCGCTCACCTCCGTTCTGCCGTCCCAGCACTGCATTCAGATCTCTTAAAGAGGCGGGGGCAAAAAAAGAACAAACAGAAGCAAGGAGAGCCCGGTAGTCACTACTGTTATATCCGCATCAGGAATTTTCACCTCCGGAGAGCAGGTACCTGAAAAGTGCGCTGGGACGCGCTTAGGTGGGCGTGGTCGCACTTAATTATCTGTAAACTCCGGAGCTGGTGGAGAAATAATTTTAAGCTCCGGAGCTGGGAGCCATTTGCCGCGGAGTTTAGGGGTCGTGTGAAAAGGCTCTTAGTTGCTTGAGTCGTGTCTTTGGGGGCATGTGATGGTGCGGAACCAGAAATCATCGAGCTTGTGTTCTGCATTTCTTCAAACAACCAAAAAGGAGTGACCATTTTTACCATTGCTTGTGTGTCTACAAGCAAACAGATTTTATTTACATTTTTGGGGATAAAACATGTTTCTTCCACATCCTCTTCCTTTTACATATAATTCATATTGTGAACCACGTCGTGAAACAGACGTTTCTTTGTTGTGTATTTCGTTCTCTTCATTTTTCTTAGTAAAGCACCGACTTTCTATTATACATCTCTGTGAAGTTTATGCATGATTGACAGTTTTAACAATTACTGTCACTGCCATTATGTCTCATAATTATTTTGGGGAGGGCATTCAAACTGCTAGTTGGAGAAACACAACCAATCACGCCTTTTCCAGGAAATCATTCTCTGTCACGTTCTTTTTTGAGCTACTCTGTGCAAACATCCATGGTCCCATTATCTTCTCTTGTTGATCGTGCCACAAAATACCTCACCTTCATGTGGGACAAGGATAATACTTGCTCCATCCTCATTTGAAAGGACTGGGTATTTCAATCTCTCTTGCTCCTTTTCCATGTTGCTCTGATTAATGCCCATGCATGCATGGCCAACACACTGCAGAGGGATGATTGCTATGGGGTTCTTTTAAATGGGCATTCAGACTTGTGTGCCTTGATATAATATACTTGCACAAAACAAAACTGGTAGGACTGTACATGCAGTCATGGGAGACAGAGAAGGATCCTCCTCTGTGCATGCCATTGCCTCGGGCAGTGGTGGTGAACTTCTGGCAGTCCAGATGTTTTGGACCACAACTCTCAGAATTCTGAGCCTACGTTGTCAATGACAAAGGACTATGGGAATTGTGGTCCAAAACATCTGGAGTGCCAAATGTTCACCACCACTGGCCTAGGAGGTGCCCAAGCACATTGTGATCACCCCTGGGCAATGGCATATATAGTCAGTGAATCCTACATTTCCAGAATGATTGCACTGGAACAGCACTGAACCCACTCACTTCATGGATGACAACCAACTGCCCGATGATTAAAGTCAAGGAACAGTTAACATAAGAACATAAGAACAGCCTTGCTGGAACAGGCCACAGCCCACCCAGTCCAGCATTTTGTCTCCCACACTGGCTCACCAATTGCTTCAGGGTGTTCCTAAGCAGATGTCTTCACCTGCTTATGATTCCCTGCAAATGGCATTGAGAGATATCTTGCCTATCTCTCCAACCCAAAGGTTGTCCTTAGGCATCCATCATGATAGCCATTGGTACCCTTGTTCTCCATGAACTTGTCCAATCCTTTTTTAAAGCTGTCAAGGCTGACAGCTGTCACCACTTCTTCTGGCAGCTTCTGCACACATCTCAAGCTCTGATTGCTTCTGGCCAAAAAAGTGGTCTGGTACTTTTGACATTTTAATTGTTTTTTGATTTTGCCTATAGTACATGTGTGTCCACAATTCTGAATTGAGCTAAACTCTGTTACAAATAATGAAAGATATACAGCCATGTCAGGATTCTTTTTTTGTAAGGTCTAGAGATCAAGAAATTATTGCACAAAAATAATTATAATACAATTGTAGCTATGTTTATAACCAGAATTATCTATCTATCTATCTATCTATCTATCTATCTATCTATCTATCTATCTATCTATCTATCTATCTATCTATCTATCTATCTATCTGTGGTGGTATTTTTGCTAAGTATAATTGTTCATCACTCCCAGTGAGTTAAGAAGAGAGAAGTGAACCAAAGGAGCAGAAGTTTATACACACTTTCATTTCAGGGATAGTTTTATAAATTAGCCTCAGTAACGCCAGCATTCAGAAGGGATGAACAAGACAGAAAAATGAGAATCACAGTGATAGAATGGAAGGGATGGATCTCATTTTACACACTAATTACTGTAAGGTGCAGGTGATCTCTAACATCCACAAAAGCCAAACATAGTTCTTTATTCTATGTTGCTAAGTTAGAGATGTGAGAAGCCATGGCTGCCATTGCATCTCTAGAAAATAAAGGCAAGAGGTCACCTCCTTAGAGGGAAAAGAAAGAGGTATCAGAAGGAAGTAGAATGATCAACCTTTAGAACAGCAACCTAAGGTTGAAGGAAGATCAGCACAGGTCAGAGCAACTCTCTAGGAGACCAGAGGAAGTTTCCTCTACTATTTTCCCATGCAGAGACATGTATCATCTCAAGAGTAAGCAGAGTTGTGGTCTGTGTGTTGTGTCGTTACAGTCGTGACCGACTCTTCGTGACTCCATGTCCATGGAGTTTTCTTGGCAGGAATACTGGAGTGGCTTGCCAGTTCCTACTCCAGGCGCCTACAGCACCTGGTATTCCCTGGTGGGCTCCCTTCCAAGTACTAACCAGGGCCGACCCTGCTTAGCTTCCAAAATTAGGCAAGATCGGATGTGCTTAGGGCATCTAGGCAGCCATAAGCACAGTTAGACAATATTCAATACATGAATCACAGACCATGGTCTAAAATAGAGGGGAAGTGGTATGAGGAAGATTTAAGGAGCAGGAATGGTCGGTCCTGCCCAGAGAGAGGTTGGCTATGCAGTTGTTGGCAGGGAGTTGGACTGGATGGCCCTTGAGGTCTCTTCCAACTCTGTGATTCTATGAGCATATGATTCTATGAATTTCCCTGTATGTTTGCCCCAATAAAAAGCAAAAGTCAGCTTTTTTTTCTCTCCATGGGAGGAATCTATGTTTTATCTAATGCTGCAGGCAATTCTATTCATCAGTTTAATTAGTTGAAGAAAATGCTCAGACAATGAAGTTCATGCAGTGGCCAACACTTCTTATGAAGTATTGAGAAAGAAGGAGCTGATTGATGATGAGGACAGTTGCTGAGCTATCAATTACTGGAACTTTTGTGGAACTGTGGTACTTCTTACAATAAGAACCCAGAAGGATGCTGCATGTGTGACAATGAGAGATGGGCCTGAACCATCTGTTTCTCAATTTGTGCTGGTCCATCCTTTGGACAAGCAGGTGTTTGGTAACTCCCAGCCCTGGGTGCCCACTTAGAGGCAGTGCCCAGAGGAGACAGAGCAAGGAAGCTAAGATTTTGCCTCTGACTGAGCAAGTAGCACAAGCTGCCAAACAAGCAATTCATGCCCATCTATAAGCTAAATAAGTCTTCGTCCTGTATTTTTCTCCTTATATATCACCAGCAACTTCCACCATGATCCATAAACATCCTTAAATTAGACTGGACAAGTCAGTGAATCTTAATATTCTGGAGGGACTGTTATCCGTACAGTCTGATATACTCAGACGTCACTCCTATTAAATTCAGTAATATTTACTCCTACATCCATGTTACAAACTAGGAATCTAGCGCAGGTACAGAAATTTTCTATATAGCATAGTCTCTTGTAATACACCTAGGAAATATGTATTGCTGGGTGTTTCTACTTAATATTATCAGGCAGCAGATAAGTAAAACCATGGGGGCTAATCTTATAGACACTGTGGGCCTACTGTAAATCAGAATCAACATGACAACACTTGATGTGATTTTTGTATTTCTGTAACCCCCAGGATACTCCGATCCATACCTTCTTCAAATGTGGCCATGGGGCAAAGTTAAGGGATGGGTTAATTGACATATGTGCCTCCCTGAACCAACTAAAGGAAAAATTGAACGTGTCTTTATCCGGAAATAAATCCTGTTGTCTTTCCTGGATTTACCCACTTTAAATGCTTTTCTAAGATTGAAGTCAGGGATTGGAGCAGGAAAGGTGGTCCCTTTCATTAATGAAGCAGATAATGAAGCATTATGCTTTCTAAATAAATATTATTTGCCAATAAAGACCCTTTTGAATTTAATTTGTGGTACCACTGAACAGGGACTTGCAGCTCATTGGAATTCTTTGAAAGAACTGCTTGAAATATTCATTACCTGGAGTCACAGGGGATTTATTTCAGGGAGGGAATTGTCTTCCTGGCTTAATTATTTTTTTCTACACAAAGCAGAGCAATTGCCAAAGCCCATAGGGCCTAGAAAATAAATAAATGCATACATTTTTTAAAAGGCAGAAGAATATAACATTCCACTTGTTCCCTTCAGGTTGTTGATATGGAAACCTTAAGAGATCAACATATTGCCTGACCTCATCCATTAACCTGACCAAGATGGAAATCTGGATTTCACCCTAAGAAAGAAAGTATCTGTACTATAAATTATTTGCACGAATGATGGAAAGTGAAAAGAGATGAACCTTAAGGCAGAGGTTTGTTGAATTCATTCATTTTATGATCTGTGACACTTTTGAATTCTTTGTAACTCTTTTATTCTCCTCTTGGTGGGTAGGTGGGTGGGTGGGTGGATGGATGGATGGACAGATAGACGGATGGACTGACTGATGGACCGATGGAGCGAGGGACGAATAGATAGATAGATTCTTTTTAGTCAAAAAGATAGATAGATAGATAGATAGATAGATAGATAGATAGATAGATAGATAGATAGATAGATAGATAGATAGATAGATAGATAGATAGATAGATAGATAGATAGGCAGGCAGGCAGGCAGGCAGGCAGGCAGGCAGGCAGGCAGGCAGGCAGATAGGAGACTGACTTAACCCCCATTTGCTTTTGAATTGTATGAAGTGTACACAACTAAAATGTATATAAAAGAAAAATGTTCACAAAGAAATGTGGTTTATTAATGGAAAATGTATCAAGATACAAATAAACGGGCATATCTGGAAAGGTGGCTCACAAACTGTGAAGGAATATTGTGTAGGATAGGGCACAGAACTTACAACTGGAACTTGCCCAGATCAAAAATGCTGGTGGGGTTGTGAAGAAAAACAATGACAACCAAACTGACAGGTCTCTGCAGCTTTGTGTATTGGTGGTCACCCATGGCTTCATCCTGCACTTGGTCTCCCAGGACAAAAGCCACCCTGTGGAGCATTCAGCAATCAGAATGTCACTGGGAACTATTTTTGTATTTTTGTACTTGGAAATGTCTTTTTCTCTCATTTGGGTTTTCTGAGGAGTAGAGGGATAAAGACATGAGGAGGACCATACGCAAGACTTGGTTCATTGGCCTTCCTGGATACATGGAGGGTGACAATCTGAATTATCCTCTGTTATCTGCAGGCATTCGCCAAATGAATGGGGAAAATGTTTTCTGTACAGATGCACTGAGCATGCAAATATTCACATTCTTTTGGATTATTTTTAGTGATGTCTATTCTATTTTGATTACGAGTAAGAGGTCGGCCCATTATTGACCCATTAGTCCTCGAGCAAAGGGATGCAACTCACCCTAGTAAGCCAAATATTATTTAGCAAAACCTTTATAGTTGCCCTTCAAAGGAAGAAGGTATTATTCAGATTATTCAGAATGCATAACCTTTCTATGAACTCAGGTAAGCATGAAATAAGTAAGCTATATAAGTAGAACAAGATTCAGATCTTGATATTGCTGGCTGCAGAATGCAATGTGAGCCTAGACAGAATTAAAAACCCAGTAGAAGGAAAAGACAAATCTGCTGTAATCATTCGGTCCAGAAAATTATCCGAGAACTGCTGAAACTGCAGTTTGCAAGCTTTAATTAAAAATCCATCCAGACAAAGGAAGGTAAATTTGGTTTATGTGCTGCTGGCTAGAGTTTGAGCAAGGGAAGGCAAGGAACCTTGAAACTGGGTGATCTGCAAGCCCACATACCACGTCAGTCTACTGTTGTACTCCTACTGCATCAGAACTACTGATGAATGTTGACATTGCACAGAAGGTACAGAACAGAGAATCCATGATATTTATGCAGCATGAGAATTGTAAGCCCAGGTGTGCGTTGCATCATTACAGTCATGACCCACTCTTTGTGACCCCATGTCTATGGAGTTTTCTAGGTAGGAATTCTGGAGTGGTTTGTCAGTTTCTACTCCAGGCGCCTACAGGACCTGGTATTCCCTGGTGGTCGCCCATCCAAGTGAGTGTTGTTATTGCACAGAAGGTTCAGAACAGAGAACCAATGATATTTATGTAGTATGAGAATTGTAAGCCCAGATAAGAAGAGACAATTCCAGGCCAGGCACAAAAGATGAGCACAAACCAGGAGGGGGGAAAGTAGTTTGTGTGACAGTTTGCGGTTCATCTTTGTGTGGTTTCATGAACTTTCTGATGAAGTGAACTGTTTCATGGCTCATAGGGTTTTAGATTTATGGGAGTGGTAGAATGGACTCAGAGAGATTTAGAGAGGCCAGATTCACAGCATTTCTTCAGCTGATCCTTCCTCTCACCTCCTCCAAGTTTGGTGAAGACTAGATTTTGAGATTTCTTAGCCCCCCAAAACAGGTCCTCCAGGAAAGTGCTCCTCAGGAGTGGCTGCTCTGCCACTACCAGATGTTTTGAATCACAGAAACTATCTGAAAATCAATCCTTCACACAGTTTTCTCTAGTGTTGCCTAGGGAATTGATTGAGTGGTGCCAGGCTCTCTGATCGGGCACAAAACACCCAAAAATAAAGTGCAGGAATTGCCAGCACCGATAATAGTTCAGTGTTTTGTTTAATTCTGGACAGGTATGTTTATCCAAAGCTTCCCAAAACAAACCATAATATGGCCCGATTCAAGGGGGTTGCTTCATGGTTTGTTTCGTGCCCACTCTCATTATGCACTTCCATCTCAGTGGCAGGAATGAGGCGATTCCCCAGTTGTTCTTGCAGTTTTAACCTTGGATCATCTGAATGAAAAGTTGGGAGTCTCCCCAAGAACCATGCCCCCTCTGCTCTTCTGGATGAGGTCCCATTCCCCTCCAATGTCTGATTTTGAGGAGAGAAGTTCTGAGATGCACTTCTATCACAGATTAATAAGATGCACTTGGAAACACCACATATCCATCTGGTGCTCCAGTGGTCCCTTCATGAAAAGAACAGATGTAGCTGCTGCCCCACATACCTCATTTGCATGCAAATTTGTTGAATGTCGGTGCATTGAAATGTTGTCTTCAATGATGAGGTTAGGTTGAAACCGAGAAGGAAACCGAGAGCAGGTGCAGATGTGTGATGGCAGTCAGAGTGGCAATCCCAAGACCTTGGGCTGAACACCATTCTTCTAAGGTGCCTTCCTGGATTATCCCAAATGATCATGTTGCCCTATGACAGTGGTGGGATGGACCTTCAGCACTCCAGATGTTTTGGACCACAACTCCCACAGGCCTTTGTCATTGTTAACACAGGCTTGGAATTCTGGGAGTTGTGGTCCAAAACATCTGGAATGCCGAAGGTTCGCCCCCACTGCCCTATGACATCATCATGCATTTTCACAATCTATTAAACATACACACGGCTCTACAACCACTGTTGTTGATACTTGTATCAAGAAATCCTCTCCAGCCCTGTAAGACTTATAACATTTCTGCTTCTCACCCAATCAAATCAACCCCATTTCATTATTATTTTTCTACCACAGAGGAGGACATAAGGGCTGTCAAATTACGCCCTGTGGGTTGTGTATGCCAAGTCTCACGGTGAGGTCAAGAAAAAGCTCTCTTCGGCAAAGGTGCAGTCAGTGGGTGATTGTCCAGAGGAGTCAGGGAAGGAAGTGTGCAGAGCCCATGGAGCACCTGGGCTGGTGCTGTTCTGTACTGGATCAAACTACGGATCCATGGTTTGTGCCCATCTCTAGTGTCAAATTCAGCCGTTCATGCAGCTCCTCATTTTGAGTGGAATGAACCAGCCAGCAGCTTCTGCTGGCCAAGCTGTTAAGCCCCCACTGTCAGAGCCCTGGTATATTGATGCCTGTGGGAACAGTTGCAAAGCTGCATTACATTCAGAGCTGAGAAATTGATTTCTGTTCTCATCACACACCTTGCTTGTGGGTATTGTTTTTCCAAAATGAAAGCCTGCATTAGAAAAACCCAAGGAGTTACACTTGCTGGGCAAATGAACTCATCATCACCTCAGTGTTTCGCAATTATCCAGGTATGGTAGAATGGCGAGGGAGTAGGAGATGATGACTGGGAGCAATCTAACCTAGCTCTCTGATTCAGTACTTGCCTTCTGCATCCTTCCAGGTTACTGGAGTGTGAACTCGGGGGCAGTCAAAGAGGCAGGGGAAATTTCTGTAGAGAAATGTTATTCTTTTTTCAGTCCATGCCACAGTTTATCTCTTGGGGCAATGCTACCTTATTACACATGCCACAGTTCCCTAATACTACATTTATTGCCAGGTAGTGTTTATTTTAGGGTGTTTTCACAATCCTGGGACACAGCAGGTCAAGGTGACCTTACTCTGAAATGGTTGTTTACCGACTTCCTTCGGCCTTACTAATACTTCAGATCAGATCGGGAACTCGGGTAGAGAAGTGCACATCTGAACAACTTCCTTGTCGTCTCTAAGGCCATTCGTTGGCAGCATTTCCGAAAACGGTTGCTGCTTCACTCCGCACTTAGCCAGAAAGGCTAAGTTGGTTGTTTGGATCATTTGTCCTGTTCTACCTTGCAAGGCTGGTGTGCAGTCTCAAAGTATGCAACTGAGTTAATATTCTTTCTTTGGAATGAAGACAGGTTGAAGGTAGGGTCAGAGGAGTCTCACTGGCACCCAGGCATGGACCTTAAAGGGTTTTAATTATCCTGTGGTTGAAAAGTGGTGGCAGAGTCATTATGAGCAGGTTCTAACTTGATAGAACATAATACACCCAGACCATTGCTAACAGAATGGCTGGGATCAGTAGGTTGAAATATCCCCCTCAAAAATAGAAAAACATCCTTCATGCAGAAGTGAAATCATCTCTAGCTGAGCTGTAAAAGGATGATACTCTGGATCCCAGCACATCCTACCACAAATTAGGTACAGATTAAATACATAATCATGCATATTTTTCTCTGCAGTGACTTTTCATTCATGGCTGATAAAGATAAGTAGGGATAAAACATTATGCCCAGTACATAAAAAATGATGAGCCCAGTGATGTATCTTCATTGTATTTAAGGTATCATGGTCCCATTGTTTGGTACATGAATCAATCTTAGCTTGGCTTAAGGGAAAAATGAATTGAAAGGCCATAAAAGTGAAATAAAAACAATTGAGCACTATAACAATACATGCACCTAGGATTGACGCAAATACAGAAATCCATTGATTCCACAAGGTCTTTGAAACAACTTGATGTATAAATTTAACAAAAATAAAGCAAGATATTTGCTGTTTTACAGCTTTGTCGATGTAACTCTCACAAGCCCAGTGCTACTGTCAAAAACAAAGCAAAACAAAGAAATCCCATCTAGAGGAGATTGGGGGAGAGGGAGGAAGGGGAGAATATCCAATGGAATGCTCCTCTTCTCATTTTATAGATACATTTGTTTGTTTCAGTTTCGTTATGTGTGCTTCTTTGGTTTTTGCTTGTTCAGTTATTTTATTTTATTTTATTTGTTATTCTTCTATTTCAACCAAGACCTATTGGGCTTTCTGTTGCCTTGGGCAATACCTGGTGTTTCATATCAAAATGTCACCGAGTTGTCATCTATTCTTCATGAAAAACCTCTAAAATTATGAGAAAAAAGGTTTTGCAATAAAAAGTCTTCCCTTGCTTATAGATAGTTTGCAAAAAAAATACCACCAAAGACAGACAGACAGACAGACAGACAGACAGACAGACAGACAGATAGATAGATAGATAGATAGATAGATAGATAGATAGATAGATAGATAGATAGATTTTATTTATTTTATTTATTTATTTATTTATTTGACTTAAGAGCAAAAATAACATTGGCATTTTAACTGCTGCCTTACAAATTTTAGATGCAATATGCTCTACTTACAATTTTTAATTTTTAATTTTTAATGTATTTATTTGATAGGGCTGCTCTACTTAGTTGTTTGACTTAAGAGCATGCATTCAGAACGCATTACTCCATAAGTAGAAGTACCACTGTATATAGAAATAGAGGAGATGATTGCCACTAGGGTGTGGATAGAAGGTTATATCATATGAAACTGTGATACTTCAGATTCGTTTTTTTTTTTCCTTGACATGCAATTCCATGCCAAAAGCTAAATGTAGCTCAGAGTGAACTGGGTCCTTGGCTGAGGGATGAGGACAGACTGTCCTCTTTCTTACTTCTAGCAGAGTATCAGTGCAGAGTGAAGTGTGAACAAGGCACAGCCTTAGTAGTGGCTCACACAGTCCTCAGCAACTGATATGCTCAACTAACGTTAAAAAAAAAAGTTGAGCCAGGGATTGCAGCAAATTGCTGGCTGTTTGTTTGCCAATAGACTCAAAACAGAAATACTGAAGAATAATAAGAGATACTTGATGGGCAACAACCAGGATGCATTATACTGTAGAGCTGGTTAGAGATGGGCATGAAGCGCTGGTTCAGCAGTTTGTGCCAGTTTGTTTGCTGGCTGAACCCGTGTCCAACAGATCCCTGCCCTGCCTTCTCCAGGTGCTGCCTCTGTGTGGGCAATCTCCAGAGGAGGTGGGGCTGAGAACTGCCAAAAACCAATTTGGTCTAATAACAAAGTGGCACGAACCACCGGACCAGCTGTTTCTGCCCAACTGTAGAGCTGGTCTTGAAATCCCACAAGAACCTTTCCTTTATTTCCTTTTGTTTTTTCATCAAACACAAACTAATTCAATTCTACAGCTTAAATCTACATTCCTTTCTATGAATGCTTTGCCTGTTGATAAATCTTCATCATAGTTCCATAAGGAATATCAAAACACTTTCTTGTTCTCATCAGTCTTCATCAGCAGAAGAACCAGGATATTTTTTTAAATCCTGCAATGATTAAAAAATAATGTGGTGTTGAGTTTCGGCATTTAAGGAGGAGAGCAAGAAACGGCGTGCATATCCGGGACACAAAATAAGGAGCTTTATCAGTCCTAGAGTGCATTCAGGACTGGCCCATGAGAATTAGCCGTGTCTCCTCTACATACACATGGTTGCCAGCCTTGAGTGCCCAAGGCTAGCAACCATGTTTTGACATTTGGGACAGAAAATCCCACACGTTTCTCTCCACAAAACTAGAAATAAAATTGCAGAAATAACCAATTCAATAAATGTTGATTTCCTGCCGTCTCCTAGGACTTGGAATCGGCTGCCCAAGGTGGGTTGCCCGTTCTGGATCACAGCACAGCTGTCGCCATCAACCTGCCTTTTCATTCTGACTAGGCTCCTCAATGGGTAGTCTAAGTTTTTAAAAGTTATGCTATTGACAATCCATTAAAAATAAAATACCAGATCTAAAAAAATAATAACCTATAATGCAACCACAGTAATCTTCTTATAAAGATAAAGATAAATATTCCCCCTGCATATGCGTGCAAGTCTTGTCCGACTCTAAGGGTGGTGATCATCTCCGTATTCAAGCCAAAGAACCAGTGTTGTGCAAGTCCATGGCCATGTCGCTGTCCTGTTTGCAAGGAAACACTGTTTTATCTTTGTGCTTTTTACAGTGGTACATATTTATCTACTTGCATTTACATGCTTTCGAACTGCTAGGTTGGCAGGAGCTGGGGTTATCAGCGGGAGCTCGCGCTGCTGCGTGGCACCTGGGATTCGAACCGCCAAGCTGCTGACTTTGCAGCCAACAGTTTTCAGAGGCTTAGTCCGCTGAGCACCCATCCATCCTTCCATCCATCCAACCAACCTCATTAAACCTGGCTATTCACACTAGCCTTTCAGGTTTCTCCACCAATAAAATACAGAGCATCTACTAGCCATCAGTGATGGCGAACTAATACATAGACTCTTATACATTTATAAGCTATATATACAATACTAATGTTATCGCTTTATCTTTCTCAGTCTCTTCCGTAGCTCATTATCCAATTTTTATTATGTAACTTACAAAATATCTAATATCTAACTTACAAAACTTGAAGTAACTAACAGTCCAGTCAGTTTCCCACTAGTGAGGTGATAGCACAAAGATGGAATCCCATAAACCTTGCAGAATGTCTGTCTATCTCTTGAAATAAATAAACAGACATTTCACAGTGCTTATGATAGACAGGGCGGTATGTGTCCATACATAACGTGTGTACCTACATGCACACACAAACATGTACGTTCCTACCACCTACTTGATTTCCCTTCTGGGCTCTTCTTGATTATCAGCTTTGAGACTGCAGGATTCTAGCTTCAGATTATCCTGCTGTATTAGGATTACTGCTCAGATAAATTGATCCCACGCCAATGGTTCCTCCGTGGATAGCAGTTTATTGTTGCTCTTCTGAATAAGTTGAGAGGCCTCCCATTAATGAAATAAGTATATTTCAATACCTATTTCATTTCTATGAAATAGAAACAAAACAGTACACATGACTCCTTAAAAATAGATGGTGTTGATTTGAAATCCACTTTCTATTCCAGGGTAATGGGTTTGTTGTCTCAGGGGACAACTACAGGGACAGGTAATGCAGAAAATGCCCCAGGATAAGAATGGCCAGATTTGTATAACTGAGTACATGACATACAATCCAATGAGTTTTTCCCTTTGGTCTGTACTCCCCCCCCCCACTGCTGCTGAAACTTCTAATTTTTTGAATGCATTTGCATCAGTTCAGACAGTGTTTTTTGCTTGACCTGATGCAACTTGATGGCTGACCTGGGTGACTAGCAGTGTTTGCTCTCCCAGCTTCCTAGTTTAAGATGGGGACAGGAAAAACAAACAGGGGTCTCAGTTTCTCTCGAACAAACATCCCTTGTCTCCAAACTGCTTTTTAAAAGGATTGTTGCAAGTGCTGGTGTATCTAAGAAGCAACTAGGAGGGAAGGAATTGGCAACCATCCCTTGTTTGTAGCTTGTTAAGGCATCTCTGCCATAGTTCTGCCTCTTGTACACCTGGCTACAGTAGAAGCAGCCTTAACACGGTGTGAGTAAGAACGGATTGCCAGTTTCCTCCTCTATCTCCTAAGTTCTGTCTGGTTGTCTAAAGTGAATTCACCTGGGGAAAATGGATGCCAATTCACAGTGAATCAATTCACATTTTTTTCCTGCTGTGTACACACACACACTAAGGATGCAAAGCTATTCTGACATACCTGTGAGCAAATCCCTCTGATCTATGTGGACTTACTACTACTAAGCAGGTGTGCATGCAATGGATTGTGATGTTGTTAATTGGTCCTTCAAGTTTTTCCTCTAATCTGTTCCTAATCCTGCAAGTTTGCTCTGCCTTATCCAGTGTCTCCACTGAACAGTCATTCTATAACAATTGTGCATATATATATATATATATACACACATATATGCAATCTAAAGTCCTTGACAAAGGGATACAGAATGTCATTAGAGTAATTATTACTATTTAGGAGCATTTATTCTAACTCAACTTCACAAAAGAGCAAACAGGTTCCAGAGGCAGGGAGCAGTAATTATGGCCTTTAGATTGCTGTGCTATTGCTGAGTGGAGGTGGAAAATTGTAGGCAGCTGAAACCACATATTACTTGGTATGTGAAAAGCCAGGCTAGAAGATTAATAAAGAAAAGTAGTGACCTGTTTTGTGGCTAGACATGGGTACAAAATGAATCACGAAGGGGATAGGAAGACATAAACCCCCCCAAAATGGGTCGGTTTGGGGAAAACTCACCTGACCGGAATGAAAATGAAATTGCCAGTTTGTATGCATCATGGTTGGTGTGATGTGGGACTCCTGAGGGTGGTAGTGTGGCCTCTGTGTGAGTTAGAGGTGCCGAACTTGGTCAGTATGGTCGAACTTGGTACAGTATGGTCAGTCTTCATCTAACTCTACTCCCCATCCCTTCTACATTTGTCAAAGATTAGGTTTGGGATGTCTTGAGTTGTAGCCCCAAATGTAGGTCCTCCGGGATCATGATCTTTAGCAGCTGCAGTCTCTAACTCTCATCAGGACTCCTGGAAGTCCCAAATAGCACAAACGTGTTAGAAAGTTCATGAAAAGTTGTGATTTGTGATTCGTGGTTCGTGGCTCGTGAATAGCAACAAACAATCATGAACCAGTTTTCTCAGTTCCTGCCCATCCCTACTTGGGGCATCTTAAGGACTAACAAGCTTTATGGATGAAAGCCTTCATGGACTGCAACCCACTTCTCTAGACATATACAGATAGCTTTGGGAGACAAGGAGGAAGTGTGTGCCATATTATGGCAATGCAGAGGATACCAAATGAGTGATGGTCTTAACTATGGTTGTTAGAGGTTCTTTAGCAGTCATCGGGTGACAAATCCTGACTAGCACCCTATTGCCTGAAAGTTGAGCACAAGGCTTCCTACAACCCTGCCTGCCTCCTCGTCCTGTCAGTTGTGAGATTCGCACAACAGGGTGGACAGTGGGAAGAACTCCTGAGCGAGAGGGACACCTGTTCAATTTCTCGCCTTCCTCTTCTTTTTCACAACCACATACAAGTCATGGCTTCTTATTGTGCTCATTAGGACCTCTCCAAAGATCAAGGGTACATTAATGCTTGCTACATACAAAGCATAAGACAGGCCTGCACAACAGGTAGACTGCTGGCTACCAGTCTCCTGCAAAGGGTTAAAAAGCAGCCCACCGGCCATCAATTTAAAAAGCGAGGGGATAAGTTCTCCATCCCTCCCTCCCCCATCCCAAGGACCACCACTGCCCCAGCAAAGTTCTGGGTCTGCCAACCCACTATCTCAGCCAAGCAGGGCAGTTCAAGGGCCAGGGGGCATTCTCCCACTCCTCCCACTGGATAGATGATTGGTGCGCTTAAGCCAGGTGCAAAGGATTTGGAAAGCTGTGCAAGCATGCATGCATCTCCCTTGCACCCGCCCACACCAGCTCGAGCAGGTGCAAGGGAAGTGTGTGCATGGTCAGCCTTTCCATAGGAATGAATTGAAATCTTTTCCCTCCAGAAAAATGATTTTAATGCATTCCTTTGGGAAACCGCTGCTACACTTATGATTTTTTTTTTTTACTTATGAGCATGTAGGTAGGTAAGTAGGTAGCCCTTAGGCACTTTAGGACAGAATAAGTAGACCTCGTCCTGTTCAAAGTTGGACAGCCGTGGGTGGCATAAGACAAGCAGATGAACACATGCATGGTGAGATGAAAAGGCACTCGCCCTTTTTGCGTTTGCAAAAGTAGGATAAAAAATGTGTTGTGTAGAATTTCCACCAGCGCGTACACATTTATACTGAATGGTGTTATTTCAGAGGGGTGGGGAAAGCGTGCTTCATTGCACTTCTAAAACCCTCAGTGATTACACACTGAAAGAGTCTTGCCACCATGTTTTGTTTTTAACACGACTGTGATTTCAGTACTTGTTTCAAATTATAGTCCCTCTCTTGTTCTCACAGCAAATTCTTGGGAGAAAGAAGAGGACCTATACAAGGGCCTATAATTTCCTACTTGACAGAAAACTGCACTTATTATTATGCACCCTTTCTGTTCCTGCACAACGCTACCTGCTAATATTCGCTACGAAATGTTAGCTCCCCTCTTATGAAGCTTTAAGAATCCAATCTGATGCATTTCTGACATTAGCTAGCAAACTTCCTTGATTAAAAATTGCCGGTGGAAGCCCAGGGCTAGGTTCAGTTGTTTTCCCAGCAGGAGTCAACTCACATAATGAATAAGATCTGTTAAAGCATCCCCCTAGGTAATTAGGACTGATTCAGCAGGCTACTTTGATTGGGACTTGCCGTCTTAGCTCATAGTTATTGTTTAATATTTGCAGTATTCATATCATATAGTTCTCAGTTTTGAAATTGCCACTTAAAATCCCATTTCAGGGTAAAGTCTTCCCAATGTAGAGCTGGGTGGACTTAAAAAGCTTTTTAGATTATTTTGCTAGGTTCCTCCGATCCACCAACCGATGATAACCAAATGTAAAATACAACTGCCAGTATTGCACAGATAGTCCCAGCTAGAGGAGACCCCACTGGCTCTCTAAAAGTAACACATATACTATATGTTGACTTACCATTGAGTAGTTGATTTGTTTGGGTAGGGTCTGCTGTTACGTCCCACCACTATTGGGATTGGCAGTAAGATATAGACCACAAGTTCTATTTAGGTGCTAATACAAGGAATACTCATCCTATGTTTAAAGGAATACTGTAGTCGATTCTCCACTGCCTGTGACTTAGGTTTTGTCCTTTCAAATAAACACACAGAGGGCCATGCATCTGAAAAAGGAGATCCGCTGCTACTGTTGAAGCAAAACCAGGAAAATCAGAATTCCAGTTCACACAGAGAAACAGTCGAGCAAAATCTCTCCTGATCTACAAGTTCAGGGCAATGGAAGTGACAATGGAGGAGTGGGTGTGGATGGACCAAGTATCCCCAACTATTAAAGCCTGAATTGTTATTATGTAATGTCGAGTCATCTCCAACTATGGATGAGAGATCTCAAATATGTCCTCCCCTCCACAGCCCTCTTCAGCATTTGAAAACTCAAGCCTGTGTCTTCTTTTAGGGAGTCAATTCATCAGCTCAAGAATGCAAGACACATTAATGGGTTCAGCTTTCCAGAAGTCAAATTTAGGCTGAATATCAGTGTGTGTGTGTGTGAATCCTTAATGGTTAGACCAGTATGACAACGGAACCCAATGACCTCAAGTGGTGGGTGTGTGCTCCAATGCTGGAGGCATTCAAGAAAAAAATTGGACAACCAACTGTCTTGTCTTGTTTGATCTCGATTCCTGCACTGACCAGTTGGTTTCACTCCATGGCCTTGGAGGTCCCTTCCAAATCAGTTATTCTATGATTTCTGATATTCAATGAATCCATCTTGTATTTGGTTTTCTTTTCCTGCTGCTTTCCACATTTTCCAGTGAATCCTGACTCTGGAATGATGTGACCAAAACATGGCAGGCTCAGTTTCCAAATTTTTGCTTCCAGAGATAGTCCACACTTGATTTGATTGGGGACCCTGGAACGGGCTATAGAATGAAAGAGCCTCTGAGCAGATCCTAAGTGCTGGATTTTAGTTTTAGCCTCAGAAACAAAATTGTGCTCTCTGTTCTTTCCCACAGAAATTTCCACCTCTCCTGCTTGCTCATAGCCCCCAAATCATCAGAAGTCTTCTGAAGCTATCTTCTACCTAGAGAGCGTAGGAGCAGGAATCTGTAAGTTTCCTTTCCTTTTGCTATGAGAGCAGAAATGTGGGGGAAATCTGCATTTTGTTGCCCAGCAAGTATCAGAAAAGAGGAAATTTAATCCACATCAAAATAAATGTTTTATTCATGCAATCATGCACACACACACACGCACACACACACATGTAACAAGGAGAGGGAGATAGCATAAGCTAGAGTGGAACATCTTGTGGAAAATGTGTTTTCTGATTTGCACAGCCTCTTCAATCTTATAATGATTTCCTGTTGTTGGATGAGTATTTTTGAAATCCAGATTTGCTCCAAATGCTTCTTAGATTCAGGAAGAAATGAGGTAAATCATCAAAGCAGCAAAGGATACCAGGAAGCACGTTTCTGAGGGCTACCTGACAGATGAGAGTGGTATTAAGGGAATGCCCTGAATACATCTTTCCTCCTGAACCCTTACCGTTCAGTATATCCAGCTGAGATCATCACTCACAGAATGGGCCTCATATTCTGATGTAAAGATGCTGTTTACAATGGGGACAAGTTATGAACAAGTTAGAAAATGGAAGAGACGCCAGTGATGACACAACAGTTGAATGAGTTTTGTTCCAGAACTCTGTGGGAATTTTTAAGAGGGCTATTCAACTCTCTCTCTCTCTCTCTCTCTCTCTCTCTCTCTCTCTCTCTCTCTCTCTCTCTCTCTCTCTCTCTCCACCCCCCTCTCTCTGTGTCTGTGTGTGTGTGTGTGTGTGTGTGAGAGAGAGAGAGAGAGAGAGAGAGATGGAGTGAGTGTATATGATGATTGGACTTCATTTAAAAATAATTTGTCAATGAAGCATGGAAATGTTAGCAGTTCTTTTTAAAGAAAGATTTCATTATAGTGAACAGCATTATGAGAGCTTTTGGAACAAATACACCATCAAGGGACTAATTCAGCCCTTTATAGAATGATGTGTAAGCTTTTAAAAATGATTCTTTCTGACTGTCCCCCCCTCCGGTTTGTTCATGGCTATGTAATTCCTCCCTCCTTTCCCCTCCAAATCCCCTTTCATGGGAAGAAATACAAATTGCTGTCCAGATTCTCTTTTCTGTAAGATTCCAATCTCCATACTTCCCAGTACTTTTCCCAAAATGTTGCTCCTTGTAGTAATCAATCAAGTGCTTCAAGAAACTCACACAGTTGGGCCGTGATAGTAACAGACCTCAAACCAGTGCATTTTCCCAGAAAGGGTGTTCACAGATATGCTCTTTATAGTAACAAATGGGCTTCATATTTAAATGAATTGACCGTCCTTAAGTACATGAGAACTTTTTTCTTAGCATGAGTTACTGCTGGGCCCTAAAAGCTGAGGAAAGGACATTTTGCAGATATCTTTCCATCTAATAGACAAGCCTGCCTATTGCAACTCATCATGCCAAGAAATGCTGATTTAAACATCTAAAAGTAACTTGCTATATGGCCTAGCTGCACAAGCAGCTCAGCGGGTAAATTGTGATGCACCATTCTTACATAAAGCTATTAAAGAACAGGAGCTTGTCCATAACAAGCAGCAGCTAATTCAGACTTTAAATATGATTAAATACACAAGGGGCCTTTTCACATGACCCCTAAACTCCGCCACAAATGGCTCCAAGCTCCGGAGCTTAAAATTGTTTCCCCACCAGCTCTGGAGTTTACAGATAATTAAGTGCGACCACGCCCACCTAAGCGCGTCCCAGCGCACTTTTCAGGTACCTGCTCTCCAGAGGTGAAAATTCCTGATGCGGATATAACAGTAGTGACTGCCCAGCTCTCCTTGCTTCTGTTTGTTCTTTTTTTGCCCCCGCCCCTTTAAGAGATCTGAATGCAGTGCCGGGAGGACAGAACGGAGGTGAGCGGCATTCTTTTCTTCCTTTTTTTCTCCCTCCCCTCACGCAGCCAGCAGCCAGGAGTGTGGAGGGGGTGGGAACGCAGGAACAGCGACAAACCCCTAAGATCTCTGGTCCGAATTTAAGTGGCCAGCGGATCTTAGGGGTCATGTGAAATGGCCCAAGGATTCAATTCCAGACTTTCAAGAGATAAGCAAAGCTATCCATCTGGATGGTTAACTCTGTTCCGCTTTCTCTCACATCTCCATTTTAGAATATTTCAAACTTTAAATCATTTATAGTGTGTTAGCTTCTTCTCACAAACAGAATTTCCTAGCTATCTTAAGTGTAAATAGGTTGTGTGACCACTGGCTTTATTGAATCACTGAACAAATGTCATGGATGGCTATTACCAAAATCCAAGGACTCAAGTGAATTCCTCTTTTCTAAGGTGCACAAGAAAGATGTATTTTTGGTATGTAAAAGTCCATTAAGCACCCGATTACTGGAAACAGCATACCTCAAATGTTACAATGGCATAATATATCTATTGCTAAACTGCACAGACAATATAACGACAGTCTAACATCTGTCTTACCATATGCTTGTAGAGCACTCGAGAATTTGTGTTCTTCTGGAAATATTCGCCTGCCGCAAAAAAGTATGTGACTTGCCTCCACAGGGAAGACAACTTAATGTACTTGAACGAGATTTCAAAGCATGGCAAAGGTCAGTGCGGAACAGAGAGGCAGAAACAGGACAATGTAAAGGAGCAGAACTGTGGGTTTCCAATAAATTAGGTAAAGCCTGCTGAACTGTGTCCTGTCAAATCATTTCATTTGATTTTGGGCTGATTTTAAGCCACGGGAGATGTCCATTATGAAAATTGCTCCCCAGGGACACCTATGGAAATGGCACTCGGTGAGGAGACTGGACAATTATTTCTCCACCCTGGTGTCTCAAACATTATTTCTGACTCTCACAAAATGTGTCTGTGTCTTCTCGGTAACATTTTATTTTTTATTATTTATTTATTTATTTATTTATTTATTTATTTATTTATTTATTTCCTGCCAGATATTCCCCAAAGAACTCAAGGCGGTTAACAGATATAAAAATTCCTTAATACAAAACATGAAATTAATAATAATAATAATTGGAGTAGGAACTGGCAAACCACTCCAGTATTCCTGCCAAGAAAACTCCATGGATGTGGAGTCACGAAGCGACGGTCACTAGAGATGGGCATGACTCAAAAAAATTGTGTTTTGTTTTTCGTTTGGTCGTTTGGGGATCCGTTTCGGTTCATTTTCGTTTTTCGTTTTGTTTTTGAAAATATTTTCGTTTCGTTTTCTGTTCATAACGAAATTGAAAAAATGAAAACGAAAATGAAAAATTGCTGTTTCATTAGCATTCTTTTCAGTTCAATGGATTTGCCGCAACAAAAATGAAAAACACGGCAAAATTGGTCGTTTCATTTCCGTTTCCGTTTTGGTTTTTGAAAAATTTTCATTTTCATTTTCATTACGAAACAAAATGAAAAAACAAAAATGAAAACGAAAATTTCACTGAGTTGTGCCCATCTCTAACGGTCACAACTGTAATGACACAAACACACAGAGAGAAATACCCTAACATGAAAACTAATATACAGTGGACCCTCGTATAACAGTTTGTATAACATAAAATCTGTACGACATAAAAAAATCCAGAGATAGGGGAAATTTGCTTAACAGAATTGCCGATGGGGCAAATCCGTACAACATACAAATGGTCGCAATTAGGGATTACTCCATTGTCAATGCATGCCTATGGGAAATTTGTATAAAGGAAAAGTTACTTAACCTAATTTCATTTGGAATGAATTAATTCCTTTATACAAGGTACCACTGTATATATATTCTGATTGGTAAGAGCAGGCAGGAAGCAGGTAGGTGCTACCCATTGTTTGCTTTAGGGTGGGTGGCAGACGGGCATCATCATTGAAGGAACACATTAACAAAATGAGAAAATCTCCATGGGGTACTAATAAGGGGATGCTGATCTATTTTCAACTGCCCTAAAGGAACCTCCCATTCCCCTTGAGCAGTACTTATGAAGCAGTTATGGGATCCGTATCAAAACAAAGTTTCTTTTTAAACTACAGGGAGCTTAAAGGAGGCATGCCAAGGAAAAGGTCCGTAGATTTCCTTGTATTGATGCCTGTTGTTGGTGGTGGTTGTTTGAAAAGAGAGAATTGTTTCCAATATGTCTCATGATGTCAATCTCTTGAAGCATTCAGATGCTGGCAAAAACAGAGGGAATTAGAAATGAAGACCATCTGCTTGGAATTACTTTACAAATCTCTCCATCCCACTGTGGGCAGCCTCTCTTTGTCGATACACAAAGCAAATTGCAATCGACAGGAACTGATAGTATGTAGAGAAACAGAATGTGGTAACAAGAGCAGGCGTTTTCTCTAACAAAAATGATTCCAAACGTAGGACTTGCACAGTCTAAACTCTGTGTCAAGGTAGGGGTGGAGGAGCCTACACATGATGTCCACCGAGCAACCCTCTAATACAGGGGTATCCAAATGTTGGCCCTCCAGATGTTTTGGACCACCACTCCCAGAATCCCAAGCCTAGATTGCCAGTGACAAAGGACTGTGGGGATTGTGGTCCGAAACATCTGGAGGGCCAAAGTTTGGACACCACTGCTCTAGAGCAAGTTCTGGTCTGAATTTGAAGAGGCCTTATCCCAAGATTCCAAAATATATTTTTGAGGAAAAAACGAGGCAGCTTTTTATGTCCAGTGTGAGCTGGGTCCTGGCTCTCGGACCAAGATCCACCTCATGATGAAAATCACTTCAAAATTCTTCCATTTGAAACCTTGAAGAGTTAGCAAATGGTTTTGTGCGTTTTTATTAAATCTCAAGAAGCTCATTCACGCTCCTAATACCTCACTTTGTTGGCTTTCCATCCGTAACCCCTGGGATAATACCTTCGATGACACTGCACATGAGAAAAATCAAAGTTTCAGGAATAAAGATTGAGTGAGGGATGCAAGCTATGGAACTAAGTGGACTTAGTTTCCAAGGAAACATGTTCAGTATTGAGAGGCACATAATGGAGGTTTAAGAAATTATATAACACCAGATCTCAATCTGGCCTTGGCCATGGATACTCAGATCTAAATAAGGGGCAAGTATGCTTTTGTTTAGTTGAAGGCAACACATCAAATTCCTGGAAAATGCAAAATCTGGTCATGCTGGCACTTGACTCGCTTAGATCAAAATCAGGTTGCAACTCCACAGTGAGAGAAATGTAAATTAATTTATGTTCACCCACTGTGAAATCACATCAAGTACTTCGGGTCTGTTGAGTTGAAGTGGCTGTGCAGCGATACAGGACAGCTTTGTTTGCACCTTGTTTGACGTTCTACTGAAGAAGCTTAGGAGGCATCGTTCAAAGGAACTGCCTTTAAAAGCTGGCAAGGTTTTCCTTTTGTAATCCCCTCCCCATTCTGATTCTCCAACAAATGTTGAACGAATATGAAGTGACCAATTTTGGACAAAACAGCATTTTTTAAAAAAATAATTACTATTGTGATTCAATTTTGCATGCATGCTTATCTCTAAAGGAAAGCAGTACTCTGAAAGCCATTGTTGGTTTTCAAGAGGATAAACAGATGCAAAAAATAGGGTGTTGTCTGTTCTTTTTTTATATACACAAAGCCCTTCCGGTGAAAGTTTCTGGCTTCCCCTAGAGACTCCACTACTTGCATTGTATTATGGGAACAGGGTAGCAGTCTCAAACATCTTGGTCATCCGCTATGATATTTTGGATGGCTAGAAAGAAACAGTCCAGAAAATCCAGGCCAAAGTTTGGGTTGCTATAATCAACGGACAAATCTGTGACTCTCATTCGTTCTTGTCATTCACTGTTTCTTTGAGAAATGGTGGCTGATGATGTGAAGACACATGTTTGGCAAAAGTGTTATACAGCCATACCTCGGATAACAAATGTCTAGGATAACAAATGTTTCGGATAACAAACAGAAATTTCTAGGTATAGGGCTGCCTCAGATAACAAATGTTCCCTATGGGCTGCCTCGGATAACAAATGTTTCAAAATCCCTTCCAAAAGAGTGTACCCAGAATGCATTGCAAACCCCCCCCCATAGTTTGTGGATAGGTGGGAGGAGTTAGAGTGTTTCTTAATGGTGTTTTGGAGCCATTTTGGACATTTTGTGCTGATGAATTTGGACCTTTCTAACTTGAAAAGGTAGGGAGCTAGTTCTGGGGGTTTGTATTCCAGCACTGCATGCCTTTAAAGTGCACTTTATAAAGAGGTTTGGGGGGGACAGCTTTTTAGCCTTTTTTCGAACCTCTAGAATGGATTAATTGGTTTCCCATTCATTTCAATGGGAAACTGTTTCAGATAACAATTTTTTGGATAACAAATTGCCTCTGGGAACGAATTAAATTCGTTATCAGGGGTACCACTGTACATATATTTTACTGTTTCAAACTGGGACCAAACTGAAGTGAACTGTCTTGAGACCACGGAACTGGCGCTGCTTTTCTCATAAAGCAGAACATGGTGGAGAAAATGGAGAATAAAAGACAGCACTAGGGAGAATAAAATACCCAATGAGTGTTTTGTCTCCACTGTAGCAGCCACTCCCATGGAAAAGGCGTTCAAGCAGTTGCAATGGCAGAAATGTGTTTTTAATGACATTTGGAACATCTGTGTGGAACTGTCTTCGTTTCTGTGCGTGGTCAGTGTCCCAAACTATTGTGTGCATGTGAATGCATCTCTGGGAAAATGGGTGAGTCTTTGTATCAGCCCATTAATCCATCTAGCCCACCATGGCCTGTCCAATTGTCCAACTCTACAGCAAGGATTCAAAATTTTTATCAAATTGTTTTTCCAAACTGGAACCTCAATGTTTAGAGATAACCAGGAATGAACTTGGAATCTTCCGGGCATAAGGACTACTTAGCTGTCTCCCTTCTCCAAGCAGTTGTGAAAGGATATATAACATCAAGGGGTAGTTTAACTCTTTAAAATAGTCCTAATCAGCCAGGAACCATGTTTGAGAGCATTTAAGAGCACTTATGCAGACACGCTCCTACTCAGTTAAAACTAGCAGATACAGTTTGTATTCTCATTCCAAATATAGACAAATTTCTCTCCGTTCACCAGACCGGATTAAACTTAACTAAAACTGACCCTGGAGCAGGACTCTGTGGATGAGAATACAGAAAATAACAATTGGTTTGGTTTCCAAGCCTCCTGGAGCTATGACCTAAATAGGACACCCCTTCTGCTTAAACCCAAATCTTTGGTCTATCTTGAATTGTTTTGCAAACATGAAGCATTTGTGTTGTGGGGCTTTTTTGAGAGTTCACACTCCAAACATTTGAACCACAACAGTTAGACCTTTCTGTTGCTGTGGGAGAAAACTCTGTCTGTGATCAGGAAACCTGAGTAGGGAATCCTAAGTCTCATATGTGCTAACATTCTGGCAGTGCTCATGGAAAGGGTGTTAAAATTAGTATGCTAACGTCTAACATGCTTTTTTTTAAACTCAAGAAAAATACTCTCAAAACTTCTCTCTTAAATTATTCATGTGTGTGTGTGTGTGTGTGTGTGTGTGTGTGTGTGTGTGTGTGTGTGTGTGTGTGTGTGTGTGTGTGTGTGTGTGTGTGTGTGTGTGTTGTGTCATTACAGTCGTGACCGACTCTTTGTGACTCCATGTCCATGGAGTTTTCTTGGCAGGAATACTGGAGTGGCCTACAGCGCCGTGGTTTCAGTCTTAAGTGTGTGTGTGTTGTGTCGCTATAGTCATGACTGACTCTTCGTGACCCCATGTCCATGGAGTTTTCTTGGCAGGAATACTGGAGTGGCTTGCCAGTTCCTACTCCAGGTGCCTACAGCACCTGGTATTACCTGGTGGTCTCCCATCCAAGTACTAACCAGGGCCGACCCTGCTTAGCTTCCAAAATCAGGTGAGATCGTATGTGCTTAGGGCATCTAGGCAGCTATTCTCAAGAGTAAATAAATCAGAAACCCGGATCACATGCGAGCTCCCACAGACTTCTGGCTCACAATTTTTTCCAGAGCAAAAAATTCCCAACTTCTCTAGTAGGTCTTGGAAAACTTGTTAAAGGGGGCATAACCTTTTTTTTTAAGCCCGGTGGCCATGGGGACAAGATTTTTGGAAATGCTTTATCTTGAAATTTAATCAGCATTTTAAAGGATGTGTGATAGAACCCCGGGTAAATCTACATTAAATGTAAAACAGGCAAAGTCCTCTTCCATTCTGAGTGGTGAGTAACTATAGAAGTGGTTTCCCCCGACACCCCAGATGATCTTGGTGTCCAACTCCCAGACAACCTGGCCAGCATGGCTAGTGGTGAAGGCTCTGGGGAGTTGCAGTCCCAAAACATCTAGAGACCCAAGGTTGGGAACCATTGCACTAAGTATTTTTGGATGGGATGATTTGTATGGATCCATTTCAATCCAGCTTGACATGTGCACTCCACCCAAAGGGAACTTGAGTTAAACTATTGAACTTAGAACTAGAGTTATAAGAAAACATGACATAGTAAGCGTCACCCCAAGATCTCTAAAAATACCTGATAATTTAGCCCAAACAGCAAGATGCCATTAGAAGGTTTCCAAACAGGAAGTACGACAATGTGCCTCTGCAACAACCTTTAGAAAACGGCTCAAGGACTGACCAAAAGCTCTACACCAAAACTGTAGTGTGTGTTGAGTAGACATGGGCACGACTCAGCGAAATCCTCGTTTCCATTTCCGTTCCTCGTTTCCGTTACGTAACGAAAGGAAGAACAACAATTACTCCGCCAGAACTCGAACTCGAACTGACTAAAGAAAAATTGGGTCTGATTTGTCGTGGTCGTTCCTGGCAGCATCGCAGCGATCACGTGATGCCAAGCGGCACAGGAAAAAAGTTTTAAAAATTAAAAAAAAAAACGATTCCCGGCCAAAAAAGCAGGCGAAAATATGCCTGCCTGAAGGCACCTACCAGAGGGGTGGTTTCTGGGGGGGGGTCCCCGGCCTCCCCCCTCCTCTCCTGGGCTGCGCATCCTCGTCGTCTCACCAACTCGCAAAGCGGCGCGGCACAGAAAAAAAGTTTTAAAAATAAAAACCCGCCCAAAAAAGCAGGCGAAAATATGCCTGCCTGAGGGCACCTACCAGAGGGGTGGTTTCTGGGGGGGGTCCCCGGCCTCCCCCCTCCTCTCCTGGGCTGCGCATCCTTGTCGTCTCACCAACTCGCAAAGCGGCGCGGCACAGAAAAAAAGTTTTAAAAATAAAAAAACCCGATTCCCGGCCAAAAAAGCAGGCGAAAATATGCCTGCCTGAGGGCACCTACCAGAGGGGTGGTTTCTGGGGGTCCCCGGCCTCCCCCCCTCCTCTCCTGGGCTGCGCATCCTCGTCGTCTCGCCAACTCGCCAAGCGGCGCAGCACAGAAAAAAAGTTTTAAAAATAAAAAACCCGATTCCCGGCCAAAAAAAGCAGGTGAAAATATGCCTGCCTGAGTGAGGGCACCTACCAGAGGGGTAGTTTCTGGGGGGGGTCCCCGGCCTCCCCCCTCTCCTCTCCTGGGCCGCATCCTCTCGGCGTGGCACAGAAAAAAGTTTTAAAAAAACCTCCCGGCCAAAAAAGCAGGCAAAAATATGCCTGCCTGAGTGAGGGTACCTGCCAGAGGGGTGGTTTCTGGGGGGTCCCGGCCTCCGCCCCTCTCCTCTCCTGGGCTGCATCGCGCCGTCGCCAACTCGCCATGCCATGCGGTGCGGGCGGGGGATCCAAAATGGGGCGACCACAAGCAATATTTATTTATTTTGAAATCGTGGTGGTCCAAAAACACACCAAAGCACCACAGAAACATGCGAAAATAGCTATTTTAAAACTGCCTGAATTTTTACAGTAGCAGCAGTGGGTTTTTCTTGCAACAAAACATCTCCATTGATTTTATTTTATTTTATTTTTATTTTTATTTTTTTACACCTGCGCAATGATGGGCTGGCCATGGGAGTGGACCATGCAAATTTTTGGAGCCATTCCACCAATTGCATGGCCACTTGGCCAGGTTTTGACCGAGACTTCTGGGATGTGCCAGTCGGGCATAAAAAGCCCACTAACCCTAGCCCGAACCCGAACCCGAACCCGAACCCGAACCCATACGCCAGTACACTGTCCTTCTTAGTGGGTCAGAGAGGCACCCAGAGGTGCACCCCAGTAACTCACCCTAACCTTACCCGTAACCCTAAGCCTAGCCCTTGTGCTAACCCTAAACCTAAGCCAGATCTGTGTACTCGCATTGCACTACAGCAAGTACACTTCCCTTCTTAGTGAGCCAGAGGGCGCCCATAGGGGTCCTCTCTCACTTCCCCAGCCCAAGTGCACCGTATGCCAGGCACTGCAGGCAGTGAGTCACAGAGGCACCCGAAAGAGAGGTGCCTCTGCCTGCCACTGCAACATGGTATGCATATCCAATTGGCTATGCATGCCATTTTGTAGCGGGCCAGAGGAGGCACCCACCCCAGAGAGGTGCCTCCAGGAGCCCGCTTTCCCTTCATAGCGGGCCAGAGGAGGCACCCACCCCAGAGAGGTGCCTCTAGGAGCCCGCTCCCCCCCAAACCAGTACTAACGACAGACGAAAAAATGACAAACGAAATGACAAATTTTTGGAAAATTTCGCGAAAAACAGAAACGAGCCAAAACGGGCTGGCTCCGACACAAGACAACTCGAAAACGTCATTTTCCCTGGTCGTGCCCATCTTTAGTGTTGAGTACTCATTTAGTGTTAGATGCTTGCACAGCCATTCCCTGGGGACATCTCTGCATTAAAGGGGTTTTAAACAAGATATAGTGTCAGGAACTAATGGAAAACCATATTTCTTGGCAATCCTCAATGGATTGGTCGTGCCAGCCAACATTTTTGTGTCCCCTTTTGCAATGCCATCTGTTACTATGCTGCTGACACACAGCCCTTCTCCCGAAGGTAGGATGGACGAAATGAATATATATCACACACGTTTTCTCTCTCTCTTTCACTTGCTCTCTTTATCTCATCCAAACAGATAGGCATTAGGAGAAGCTGGGAGCAGAAGGGAAGTACCAGGACAATAATGGTACATTGCCCAGTGATTTGAAATCAAGGTTGGTAAAGCCAAGAACTCATGGCCCAAGGCTGATGAACTCTGCAGCTGCAAGAGATAATTACTAACCACAAAATGAAAATACAGGTTTTGGGGAAAGCGATTGGCAGCAAATGGCAGAGGTGTAGCTGCCTACAAAAGGAAAATTCCCTTGTACATTTTAAACAAAAAGTGGGAAACAGGCTATGTTATGGAGATCCATACAGTTCTGACAGCCAACACTCTACCCTGTAGTATATGTATTTTTACAAATGTACAAAGAGGCCTCAGATGGAAACAAACAGCACCAGCAGTCTGTGCAGGCATTAAATATGTGTGTTTCTTCACTCAGAAAGGCTAGTCTTGTGCACCAGGTTTGTATAACACAAAGTACAGCCATTTCACTTTGCCTGTAGTAGTTAGTCATAAATATATTCTGTTACATACCTGCATTTGTCTGTTCATTGATTTAACATTACACTTACTATTGCATGCGACATTATATAAAATAAGCTTTTGGTACAAAAATGTGAACTTATGTGCATGGGTTTATTTTTCTACAGGGAGGCAGGATGATGCAAGTCCTTTCACAGCTCCTGATTGGCCAGCACCAGGGAGAAGAAAAGATGACATATCGGAGGCTGCTTCCTCATTGGAGTTTCACCCTGTGTGACCCAAAGGAACGTAAGTCAGTGGTTGATTTCGTTCCGGAGGCTGGAACCCGGTTCCAAATGCCAGCTGTGCTGTTGTGTTTTGTTTTTGGAACTGGACCCCTTCTGAAATGAAACACCCATCTCTAGTCCCAATGCCTAGTAACATACTATTTGAATGGTATTGGAAAACATCAAAATGTAACTCCTGACTAGCTGGGCAGGCTTATTCTTTTGTAGATACAGCTCGTTAAAGCAGAAAGTCAATAGGGACAATGATTTTGAGCAGCTACAGCATGCTTTGATGGTTTTGTGAACTAATGTGACATTGCATACATTACATAATTGGGAATCAATTTAATGCCCACAAGGAATGGTCACACTGACAGCATTACTTGTGTGATAAAGTTTTAAAGGTTTAACTGTTTGAGATATTTTTTTCTGTCAAGAGAAGAAAGCAAGCTAGAGGTTTGCTTATACTTTTTGAATAAAGAAATAAATAATATCACATACTGTGAAAATACTGCTACGGACTACAGATGTGACTTTCACAGCCTCTCCTCTCAGGAAAGAAACCAAGACAAAAGCAAAGCAAAGCAAAAGAAAACAAAACAAGCAAAAAACAAAACAAAAAAACACCACCAGTTTTGGCCTCACACTAGATTTCTCTGCATGAGTCAGTCTTTTTTTTTTCTCCAAGAAAGTACACAGGACTTTTCTGACATGTTCAGACAGTGTTTGAAGCATTTGGCAAACTGGGTGGTATTGTTATAATCCCTGGGAATAACAGCATTTCTCCTATAGAGCAGGCATGTCCAAAGTCCAGCCCGGGGGCCAAATGCGGCCCATTTTAAAATTTCATGTGGCCCTCAGCCTCTTCTCCCTGCCAGCGTGGCCTGTCACCTCATCCCCCCTGGTTGGCCCCCTCCCTGTGTCGGTGGATATGTCAGCTTGCAGGTTTATGGTTTGCCTGATCTCCCTGCCTCCGTCCATCCCCTCAACCACCCACCCTGCCTACCCACCCCTGGCTCTGTTGTCGCAGTGTCCTCCCCACTTCCTCGAGAGGGAGGGCAGCTTATGCAAGCAGTGGTGCATCTTGGGTGCCCGCGGGCCACTTCCCGGGCTGTACAACAGCCCCCAGACCCTTGGGCGTCTTGAAACCGGAGCATTTGTGGCTGTTGCAGATCTGCATGGACCACACCCTTTCTCCCTCCCCTTCAGGTTAAATACTCAGCCCCCACACATTTTCACCTCACCAAATCTGGTCCTCCTTGCAAAACGTTTGGACACCCTTGCTATATAGGATTCATCAGGAAAGGGACTCCAAGCTTTGTAGGAATATTATCATTCCTGCACAGAGTGACTTTTGCTCGAAAGGACATAGCTCCATACTGAGCCACCATGCCCCGTACCATCAGGTGTAATCACATCAGAATATATCAGAAGATGTTCTACCATCAGGTATAATCTCATGGGACAGAATCCTGTTACTTAATCTTCATTATTTTAAGTGTAACACAATCAACTGGAGAAGCATTGCTGGTTGAGAAGCTGATATTTAAGTCCCTTTTTGGGGTACTAACCCACACAAGTGGAATGCAGTTAGGAATACATTTATTTATTTATTTATTTATTTATTTATTTATTTATTTATTTATTTATTTATATCCCACCAGATTTTCCCAAAGGAACTCAAGGCAGTTATCAGATATAAAAATTCCATAATACAGAACAAAAAAAGTAATAATGAATTCCAAAGATAGAAATAAGCAAACCAAACAATGACCCTAAATTAATTTTAAAAAACCTAACAAACAATCAAAATAATACTAGTACTAATAATACTAATGTAAGATGGCAAAGAAAAGTGGGAGGACATAATAACTCAAATCACCTCTCAAAAATAAATCAACCCCCGTGGTCATCGAATGCAGCCGTAAAGAGCCGAGTTTTTACTAGCGTCTTGAACACTGAGAGGGATACATGCATCAACTCTTAACAAGTAGCAATTTGCCACGGCAATTTGTGTGACAGGACATAAACTGTGAATAAAAGCAATGGGACTCTAGCCTTAAACTTATGTTGTTTTATGCTGTTTTGTAAATGGCATATACAACATTCCCTCTTATTTTATGGCAACATTGGGCAGGGGTCCTACCCCATGTGGGATTCTAACTGCAATCAGAACCAAATGGGTGCCAACACTGGCTGCGGGTGCATGAGATGAATGCGGTGTTGCATGACTGCACAGGGAGCATCGGTCAGATGTTCCATGGATTAAACAATGATCGATTGATGCCCTGACATCACGAGCCACACCGTTTGTATGAAATGGACCTGAGAACTTTGCAATATTGGGAGTTGATTCCCTTTGCAATAGAGGAGGAGGGAGTGCTTTCACCGCGTCCCTGCTGCCTCATACATTTCCACTGTCATGTCAGATTATTGCTATCCTGCTTTTGGGGGGGGGGGGGAATAAAGAAAATTAAAAACAAGCTGACAGCTGATGCAGCAATTGATGTGGGAGGCAGCCAACGTGAGGTTCAGGAAAATGTCTTCAATGCAACAATTCTAATCAGATCTCACTACTGAACACAAGCTTACAAACATGCTGGTTAATGAAAAGATTTAAACTCTCATGTGAAGTTCCCAGAAGTGGCTTTAAGCCTCTATTTTATTATTGGACTAATAATTTCAAAGTGAACGCACTCAGCAGTACAAAAATAAAAACACGATTGTAAATCGATGGAAAATGCATCAAAGCTTAAACCAATACAGATCAGCAGTGTGACTGAGCCTCAATTCAGGCAAAGGTTTCTATTGTCATTGCTCAAGGAGAAAACATGTACAGTGGTACCTTGTATAAAGGAATTATTTTGTTCCAAATGAAATTATGTTAAGCAAATTTTCCTTTATACAAATTTCCCATAGGAATGCATTGATAACAGAGTAATCCCTAATCACGACCATTTTTATGTTGTACGGATTTGCCCCATAGACAATTCTGTTAAGCAAATTTCTTCTATCTCCAGAATTTTTTATATTGTTCAGATTTTATGTTATACAAACCGTTTGTTATACAAGGGTCCACTGTATTTCTGTTCAGAGTTCCTCCACTGGCTCAGAAACACTTCACTAGAATGTGCCCCTCTCATTTTCAGATTCACCCTAATTTCTTCTTGTATATAAACCAAAATGTCAGTCTTGCTATAAGATCTCACGTTATGATCCTGACTATGCATGCTAAGGAGCCTTGCATTGATCTGAGGCGCTCACTTCCTCCTTAATGGGCCAGCAACGATCGTTAATAACACCTAAATTTATTCTGCAAGCCCAAGCAGATCTCATTAGCTGAGGACTCAGCAACCGGTAGCAAATACCAAGTTAGTGGACACAGTTCTCTGTAGTCAGAAGAGAGAAGCACCTAATTGCAGAAGACATGCTATTTTTAAGGGATTCTTTTTCATTTTTTACAATAATAAATAAGTCATATCACAATTCCAATGTGTTGACGTGCAAATTTATTCTTTTTGTGGTGTAACTCTATTTTACTTACCACACTTTCAATGGTTGGGTAGTCTAGCTACATAGGAATGTATACTGGCCAGAAATTAATTTAAGTATATGTAATAATTTATTTATTTATTTATAAATTTATATAGCGCCCATCTTCCAGAGGAACTCCGGGTGGTTTACAACATTAAAAATCAAGCAATAGATAACAACAATGCAACAAAAAATAATAATGATGATACGAAAACAAAAAGTAAAATATCCTACTTAATTTCAGATAAGAAAATGTTACTTCTAAAGACTGTTGATGTTGCCCTTCAGTAACTACTTGTTGCTCATCAGATCAATGACAGGTTACTTCAAAAGTAGCTTTCTAAGTTTTGTGTATCACATGCCTCTATGCACAAGTAGATTAGAAATTCGGACAAACTTAAATCTGGATTGATATTGAGAGAGAGAGAGCACGCGCAAGAAAGGTACATGGTGTGAAGTAGCTACAGGACAACCTTTTCACTTGACAGATTTGATTCTGTTGCAAATAAAATATTATAGATACACTTCCCAGGCATTAGCCTGTGGTGTTCATAACTCTTTCTCTGAACATCACTGTAATTTTGTGCCAGGAAATTCACAGGAGTTGTTCTTCATGATTAGCATGCCAATAAATATGAAAGCACTTCCAGATCTTCTAACTATATTCATTTACAAGGCACAAGAGCCCTATTTCCTTGTACACAGCTGTTAAAATGTGATAGCAGTCCTTCCAGAATAGCACATGTTGGCTCTTGTGCACATGTCCATAACGTTTTTAATGTGATATTTAGAAAGTGTTTTTTAATTATTATTTTTTTATCTGTTGTGAGCTTCCTTGGTTCCCTTATGGAGATAATGATGGCATATAAACAATTTAAACCCTCCTTGGTTCCCCTATGGAGAAAATGATGGCATCCATCCATCCATCCATCCATCCATCCATCCATCCATCCATCCATCCATACATACATACATACATACATACATACATACATACATACATACATACATACATGAAATAGTGTGAAAGTCATAAAGGAAAAATGCCCAAGAAATTTGGTGGGCTAAATCCAGTTGTTAAGTCTGTACTTTGTTCCAACTACAGTCCCCAGAATGCTGAACATGATTTTCATCTGTTTTTGCTTATTTGCCTGGGTTCTGCTATACTTGGGAATAACAGAAATAGCAACCCTAGTTAGCCCAATATTTGCATGTTCCTATTATTAAAAAAGTTTCCAGGTTATACCTCTTGGATTAATGTGTGGATTGGATTTTAGGTATTCTACAGGTTTTATATTTCTCCAAAATTCTTGGCTATTTAAATGGCTATTTCTTGGTCTCCCTCTCTGCACACACACCTGTGTGCCTGTGTACACGCAACCACTTTCTCAACGTTTTGAGAGTAGATATATGAGTAAGGACTACAACAAGCACCCAGTTATAAATTCTTCTAGTGATTGTAAAAACAACCAACCTCATCTATGTATTGGCTTTCACGGCCGAGATCTGATAGCTGATGTGATTTTTTTCTGGGTTATTTGGCCGTGTTTATGAACTTCCAGAGCATGGCAAAATAGCCCCCCAAAAAAAATCACAACATCAACCTCATCTTTATTTAAGCCTCTAGGCCAGTGGTGGCAAACCTTTGGCACTCCAGATGTTTTGGACCACAACTCCCAGAATTCCAAGCCTCTGTTGTCAATGACAAAGGACTGTGGGAGTTGTGGTCCAAAACATCCAGGGTGCTGAAGGTTCGCCACACTGCCCTAGGCGCTCACTGGAATTTTGCAACCATTTTGGCTGTTCAGCAATTTTGCCTCTTCAACAATTTTGGCTCAAATTTCCTTTATGATCCCCCCCCTTTCTCGTAACTGCTACTTTTGGATCAATGGTAAAGTGTCCTGGAATGCTGAAGTGTCCATACACCGAGTTTCTGTTTACCATTTCTGACTTGTGTTCTGTCCTGTCTGCTCCGTGCAGAATGCAGAGGGGGTACTGCCAGCCAAGTATGACCCTGCTGTTGTAGATTGATGGGATTTATAATGATGCTGCCAGAGAAGATGTGGGGCACCGTTAGCATCTAGGTTTGTAGCCGAGTTTTCTTTTTTATCGATTTATTTTTACCCCATATTTCTCCTTGGAAAGGACTCAAGGTGTCTTACCACCTTGAAGGACAATATATAAAGTTGGAGGCCATGAGTATGCAATAGTTCTTAATGCATTAAAGACAATGTTTACATTTAAGAATAATGAATGTGAAGAGTTATCTTACACCTTTAAAAAGGCAATGTTAAAGCCAAGAACATTAAGTAAACCAAAACAATAGAATTGGTTTCTCTCATTCATCTTGTTGTTCTTTGTTCCCAGGTTCCAGCCTTGCTGCGTTTTGTTGTGTTTCGTTTTCAAATTCATTAAGTGGAGCTTTCAGTTTAAGAAATGCTGCTGTATATCCATGAGTTTTAATCAGAACCAGCTTCTTCCTGAAAACAACAGGATTTGCACTTCAAAGACCGCGACTGGGTGCCAGCCTAGAGACAATATAAATTTGAAGACATATTTTATGAGGAATGAAAGAAAGAGTGAAGGAACAGAATACAGTTACGATTTTAAAACCATAATATGACAGTGATGCAGAGCAGAAGCAGGAGGGTTTATCCATCCCAGGTGCAAGATTCCATTAAGTCTTTGAGTGGAACTCTATGCAGAGGCACCCCATGTTTGTCAAGAATGGGACTCGGTTTCAGTCTTAAGTGTGTCTGTGTTGTGTCGTTATAGTCGTGACCGACTCTTCGTGACTCCATGTCCATGGAGTTTTCTTGGCAGGAATACTGGACTAGCTTGCCAGTTCCTACTCCAGGCGCCTACAGCACCTTTTATTCCCTGGTGGTCTCCCATCCAAGTACTAACCTGGGCCGACCCTGCTTAGCTTCTGAAATCAGGTGGGATCGGATGTGCTTAGGACATCTAGGCAGCTTATCATAGTCTAAACTTTGTGGTCCAAAATCTTATGGGTCATCAGGCTGATACATCTGGGCAGCCATCGACAGAACAAAAAAGCCCTATGCAACTGGTCCCTGGTGTCAAAAAAAAAGTTGAAATCTCCTATGCTGCACCACACCTGGTACCCTTTGGAATAGGAGGAAGCAAATGGAGAAAAATGGGAGAGCTTAGACCTCATTTTCAGGCTCTCTCTTTTTTTCACATGCATGAGTTTTCTTTTCACACTTTCTAAAGTAATATTCCATTGTTGCTCCCTTGCATGAACAACCTCCACCATAGGATTATCTTTCCTAACCCTGTATTTGTCAGGCAAAAATTATAAGTAGCATCATTAATCGCTGTAAAATGGGTAATTACCTAGCAGAGGGCACTCAGCGGAGCCTTTGACCCAGACAATGCGGGGAGTGGAGGATTGGCAACACTATTAAGTACATATCAGCCAGGCAGACATTTAACCATTCCTTCGTCTTCAAGCACCCCCTTGTACTGTCGGATAAGTGTGATGTGCAGGCAAGAAGAGTCGTCCTACTCCCACTGACTGAGGTAGGAGTGATGCTTCTCTTCTCTGCCTCGGCTGCTTTTTGAAGGGCACAGAGAATGACTTTGGGAAGGAAGCCTCCCTACTCATCTGCCATCTACTCAAAAAGCGAAAAACTTGTCCTTCTGCCTGTGAAGATCCAAACTGATCTTTGCAGGAGCAGAAAGGCTGGCCATGGTTTCTCACTAGTGAGACAAAAATTCTTTGCATGTGAAGTTACCCTCAAATGCACCAAAAATACAGCTGAAGGTTATAAGCAAGCAAATAAACATTGAATAAAACCTACTACCTCCCTAAATTTTGTGCACAAATGTACAAAAAAAGAGAAAGATCTATAGCTGTTTTATTTTCCCGGTGAATTGCTAGGTGGGTCTTATAGTCAGGGGCATCTCATACCGCGAAAAATATGGTATACAGTAGGACCCCCGTATCCACTGATTCATTATCCACTGATTCAGTTATCCATGGTTGGCCGAGGGAAAAATAAATAAATAATCCAGCCGCCGCAAAGCAAGCTACTGTCACAAAGAGCAGCTGTAAAGCAAGTTACTATCACAAAACAGCAGTTTTGGGGACATGTTGGCGTTCTTTCTTATCCACGGTTTTCATTATCCACGGGAAGGCTTGGAACCAATCCCCAGCGGATACTGAGGTCCTACTGTATGCTCTTCTGCTTAAGCAAATCCGAAATTTGACATGTGCTGAGGTTTTTTTGCTGTCTCAGAAGCCATAAGTAACAGTTCCATCAATAAGAGACACGGTACGTTATTCACCTTACTTTCTGTCTATTCAGATGTGACATTTCCTACTTTCTGAATGCAGTAAACATAAAGCCCAGCGATTTTGCTTCCAGATTCCAGTCCCTCTTCACTTCGTCGCATTTCAAATGTTTTTCAACAAAGAAGAGAAGAGGAACACAGCCTAGACTTTTGACCCTTATAGGAGATTTCTGTAGCAAAAAATGTCGGTAAATAACTGAGGAAAACTTCCTTCAGGCTTCTTATTTATCTGGATCTGGTGATAGCTCAGTATTCAGGACAAGGTTTCCAGGGGCATTTCAAATCTCTTTCACAGAAAAGAAAACAGACAGAAGAAAGGGTCCAATCTTTGTGGAGTTCGTGACAGTCAATCTCGGCAAATGGATGGCAGCGAATATGATTTAATTCAAGTATGGGATGTTTTGAGAGCCTTTGTCTCCTTCGCATTTCACACTTCTTCCAGCAGGCTTGGGGCTAAACAACACAGTTTCTGCATATCCAACTGTCTCCAAGGTTGCTTCTCTCTTGAACAAGGCATCCAGGAGGAGATGCTAATCTTATTATATTAACAGTGACTCTCCTGCCAGTTAGCAAGGCACTGGCTGAAGTCCTGGCAAACTGTTATGCTTAGGAGAGAGACATCACAAGGCGAGAAGAGGCAAAGAGGAGAAAATGTGATGTGTGTGTTTTTGTGTGTGGGGGGGAGTGAATATAGCTTTAAAGTCTGATTACCCTCACTTATTTCCAATCACCATGTATGGGTATTAATTTATTATTATTTATTTATTTTTAAGTTTATCTACTGCACCGATTTCCCCGAAGGGAACTCTGGGCGGTTTACAAACGGAGCATCACAAACAGTTACAAACCACAAAATTCCAGTCAAGTAATACACAGGAAAGGGAGGGGAAAAAGAAAAGGAGGGGGGGAAAGAAAAAGAGTCTGGCAAGAGGCATGACAAGTATTGTACTAACAAAACAAAACAAAATCACAAAAGGCACAAAACATACATTAGCGATTGCCATAAGCGTCCCTAAATGTTCCCTTTAAATGTTCTTATTGTTTTAATTGGCATTTTAATGCTTTGTTTTAATTGTTCACTTCTATTGTAAGCTGCCCAGAGACCTTTGGGTAGTGGGCGGCATATAAATTGTATAAATAAATACATAAAATAAAATAAACAGCCAAGTTTTCAGCAATTTTAAAGGCAGTGAGGGATGGAGCCAGGCCCATCTCGCTGGGCAGCTTGTTCCACATGGATGGGCCAACCACTGAGAAAGTCCGATTGCCCGAGAAGGCTTCTCTCAGGGGTGGCCACCTGAAGCGAGAGGGTCAGTGAGGCTCTGGTGATTCTAACCAGCTCTGACCTTTGGGAGATACATCCTGTCAGATAGCTGAACAGCTAAGAAAAACGGCAACAAAAATGATGTGTTTGAATTTGGAGTTTTGTGGATACCCTGGACTGCTGGAAAGATGGACAAGTGGGTCTTAGATCCAAGCCTAAACTATCTCTGGAGGCCTGGAGTTTGCTGACCTCAGGGACTCTGTGTTTGTCTTCTCTCCCCTAAGAAGGAGAGCAGAACTGGTCTGTTGTTCTGTACTGTCCTCCTGGCATCTGAAGAAGTCAGTCATCCTCCAAAAAAGCTCTGAGCAGAAAGGTGTGTTTTTGTCTTTCTGGTACAACTTGGTTTGGCTTTTGTGGAGTTGGTGCTGAATCGAATTAATATAAAGGTATCACCTAGCCTAGTTTTGCATATATATTTTTCTGGCCACTTCTACGGATTGATGCAGATACCAAGAAAAGAGCCTGCAACCACTAGATTGATGGAGATAACCGAGAAAAGAGCCCCACCCCCCCCCATGTACCAAGAAGGAGGCAGATGGTCAACACCAGAAACCTTGACGGCAGCCACTAGAAGAGTGTCTGGCTGGCATCACTTAGCCAAGAAGAATCTCAACAACTGGCAAACTACATCTTTGGCCAAGAATGTACTTTTGGTACAATGCTTTGATAAGGATGGCTTGCCATTGAATGCTCAGCTTGCATTATTTTTTGTTTTAGTGGCTGACCTTGTTTTTTAGGGTTTCCTGCGCATGTATAAAGCATCTCTCTCTCTCTCTCTCTCTCTCTCTCTCTCTCTCTCTCTCTCTCTGTGTGTGTGTGTGTGTGTGTGTGTGTGTGTGTGTGTGTGTGTGTGTGTGTGTGTGTGTGTGTGTGTGTGTGTGTTCCCAATTTAAGAGCAAAGAAGAGGCACAGCTGAAGTTTCTCTCTCTGCCTGTGGTTGATCTCACTACAGATTGTCTCCAGTGCTGGCCAAAAGGACCATCGTTGAACGGCAACAGCACACAAGACATCTTGCATGCATGACATCTTAAATCCGAGACTCGGCAGCTGAGAAGAACAAGTGATGAGAGACATCTCTGCCTGAGATCCTGGATTACTCCAGACCAAAAAACCAAACAAAACTAAACAAAAAATTACAAGCAAGAGCAGAGAATGCTGAGATAACAGAACAAGAGTCTCCTGTAGAAGAAGAGTGCTCAGGCCCTGAATCTGGTTTCATCCTGGCCAAGGCTAGTGGTGAGCCTAGCCTTGGAGTTATGCCCTTGCAGTGCATCCGGCCCTCGGAATCTCACACAGTCTGACAAAATAAATACTGGAAGCTTTTATTTTGACGTGTGCAAAACTGGAAGCATCGTTGAAGTGTCAGGGGTGACACTAAATAATGGGGAGCCACCTGACATAATTGTGGGTGGACCTGACCGGTATCCCTGGGAACATGCCTCTATTTAGGAGACACTAGGTGTCACTCTGTGCATTTTTAAACTAACCCGGCTGAACCCTTCTAGAATCTCTTTAAACTGGGAAACAGGAAAACATTCCGGATACTGGACTACAGTTGACATCAACCCTACACACACACACACACACACACACACACAGAGAGAGAGAGAGAGAGAGAGAGAGAGAGAGAGAGAGAGATGCTAGCTGGGGCTGATGGGATGTGTAGTCCAAAACATCCAGAGGGCTGCTCTTTTCTACAGTCAAATGCCAGAGCATCAGAGCAAATTTTAAAGTGTATTATATTTTTAATAAGGGCAGCGAAACACCCACAGGAGTCTGAAAATGCAGACCAGAAGCATTCATTGACAGAAACCCGCACCCAATCCTGTGATCTTAAGCCTGTGAGGAAGCTGCTTTTGCCCAAGTCAAAACGCTTGTCCGTCTAGTCAATCGCTACCAATCCTAATCAACAGAACAATGCCTCCAGAAGGATATTATGGAAATGGAAAAAGTGCAGAGGAGGGCAACCAGAATTATTTGGGGACTGGAACACCTTCCTTACCATCTGAGGCTGCAACGGCTGAGCTTCTTCACTCTTGAACGACAGCGCCTAAGAGGTGACCAGATTGAAGTTTATAAAATCATACACAGTATGGACAAAGCAGATAAGGAAAAACTGTTTTCCCTATCGCACAACACTAGAACTAGGGGGCACTCCATGAAACTATGGGGTGCTAGATCTCAAACAAATAACAGAAAATACTTTTTCACCCAGAGGGTCACTGGTCTCTGGAACTTCCTGCCAGAAAGTGATGACAGCTGTCAGCCTTGACAGCTTTAAGAAAGGATTGGACAACTTCATGGAGAACAAGGGTCTCAATGGCTATCCTTATGGATGCCTAAGGACAACCTCTGGGTTGGAGAGATAGGCAGGATATCTCTCAATGCCTTTTGCAGGGGATCATAAGTAGGTGAAGACATCTTCTCAGGAACACCCTGAAGCAAATGGTGAGCCACTGTGTGAGACATATTTCATGGTCACACAGCCAGTTTTGGAAGGCAGTTTACAAGGCTGGCTTGAGATGTTGATCTTGAATGTTTCATTGCCTTCACTGTACACTTCCCTGAGAAATCTTTTGTTCTCAAATGTGGCACGTAAATTCTTAAATAAATAACCACGTGGTACGTGGTATTTCAGAATGTCTCATAACTTCAAGTTCCCTTTTTCTTAAACTCTTTGCCTGGTGAAGAGAAGGAAAGACAGAGCCAATCTGAGGATTTTTTTCTTTGTAAAATAAGCTTTGTCAGGCTTTGGCCATGTTTAATATATATATAACAATTAAATAATATATATTGTTAATTCTCTCTCTCTCTCTCTCTCTCTCTCTATCTATCTATCTATCTATCTATCTATCTATCTATCTATCTATCTATCTATCTATGTACCATTAGTCCCAATTAAGTACGATTAAGTGTACAACAATATTACAACATTGTGTGTGTAATATTGCTGTATATTTAATCATACTTAACCAGAGAGAGAGAGAGAGAGAGAGAGAGAGAGAGAGAGATGATAGATAGATAGATAGATAGATAGATAGATAGATAGATAGATAGATAGATAGATTGATTGATTGATTGATTGATTGATTGATTGATTTTAAATATATACACACATTTCCTCTATAGATACCCAGATGTTTATCTGTTCATTTCACTAAAAAAGGATGTTGGGAATGTATGTGTCCCCAATCATCCATCCACCCACCCTTCAATCACTTTATCATCTATCTATCTATCTATCTATCTATCTATCTATCTATCTATCTATCTATCTATCTATCTATCGTCCTGGCCAGTTCATCCTGCCTGCTGCCTCCCGACAGCCCCACAGTGGACAAGCGGCGCTGGCTTACAGCTGATCGATGGTCCCGGGCGAATAGCTTCCCAAAAGCCACCAGAGAGAGAGAGAGAGAGAGAGAGAGAGAGAGAGAGAGAGAGAGAGAGAGATTGAGTCCGCGCCAAGACATCCCGAGTCCCGACCGACGCCCGCTGTGCCCCTTCTGCAATACGGTAAGGCGGCGGCGGCGGCGGCGGCGGCTTCCTGGGCTCCCGGGCTCTGCAAAGTTGCCGCTTCGCCCGGACCGGGAGGGGAGCAGCAGAAGCGCTGTCTGGGCTCCTCGGGGGAAGAGGGTGGGTATCACCCAAGCGGACCCTGGCCCCCTCTCCGCCTTTGGGACGGAGGGCTGGACCCGCGAGTCTGCAAAAACGACCCAAAGGGACGGGGAGGGGAGGAAGGGGGCGGATGATGCGGGAGACTTAAGGCTGGCGGATGATTGGATGCGGTGGCGTCGGGCAGAGCGTCCCAGCAGTGCCTAGCTCGGTCTCGTCCTCCTTCGGGCTCCCCGCAACAGGAGGTCGGCTCGGCAGCCTTCTGCCCAGGTAAGCAAATGGAGAAGCAGACCGGCTCCCTTCTGCAACCCTATCCCCTGCATTTCCCTTCTTCTTTTAGCGAATTCTGCCCCCCCCCCCAAAATCTCCTTCTTCACATCCTCCAAACCACTCTCCTTGTCCACGGCTGGGTCATGTTGATAAGCTTGTCTTGTCTTTTGGGGATTGGTCTTTTCTATGCACTAACCAAGGTCTCCTTTTTAAATCCCGGATCCTCAATAGCAGGGAACTGCAGGGGGGGGGAATCTTTAGAAGGACCCTGCAGTGTTATTGCTTGCCCACGTGTTTATGAAAAGGCATTCATTATTCTGGCTTCGGGATCTTCCTTGGAGGGTGGGGTATAACTAATGCTTCTATTTCCCAATTGTTATAAAATGCCTCTCTCCCACCCCAAAGGGAGTTGCTTGATTTTTATTTTTTTATTACTTTTGTCTCTTTCCTCCTCTCTATTTCCATACCGGTGACTTGAGCACCTTGGAAATGGAAATTTCGTTCCTTTCTTTAAAATAAATTAATGAATGTGTATATCTGTGAAGCAGCTTCAAGGACCAGCTTGTCTTTGAGAGGGGAAAGCTGTGGATATGTCCTCCAAAGCATGCACCACTAAATTCTTAACGCCCATTGAGAATGAATATGATTGCAGGCAAAATGGGATTAATCTTGAATCTAAAACCCATCAACTGTCAACCCCATTACCTTGGGGAATTTTTAGTGAGTTTTCCTACTCCTGTGTAGAGACAGTGGGGTCACAGCAGTCTCCTGGCACCTTTAAAAACTGTAAGCTTGATTCTGTCTCGTACTTCTTTCGCTGTGTAAACTGTCCTCAGCGGAGTTAGCAATAGAGACAGGTTGATCTACTCATACAACCACATCCACATGCACAGAATAACATTGTGAATAGTGGGAGCCCAGGAACCAGTGTGGCATGGTTGTCAGAGAGTTCAGCTTCTTATTCTGATGTGAAACTCACTGGGTGACCAAGGGCCACTCACAGGATCCAATCTACCTCACAGAGGTGCTGGGAGAACAAGAGTCTCTGAGTTTGCTGCAGGAAAGGGATAACCCAAATGTGTTGTTGTTGTTGTTGTTGTTGTTGTTGTTGTTGTTGTTGTTGTTTGTTCCATCATTCAGTCATGTCTGACTCTTTGTGACCCCATGGACCAGAGCTCGCCAGGCCTTCCTATCTTCCACTGTATTTTCTTGGCAGGAATACTGGAGTGGGTTGCCAGTTCCTACTCCAGGCACCTACAGCACCTGGTATTCCCTGGTGGTCACCCATCCAAGTACTAACCAGGGACGACCCTGCTTAGCTTCCAAGATCAGGTGAGATTGGATGTGCTCAGGGCATAGTTGAAATAGCAAAGAACCAAACCTTTCCTACAAGGTAGTTCAGCGATTCTGACAGGGTTGTTGCAATTGTTTTTACTTCATATGAAAGTTTTCACAGAATCTTCTGTCTTCAACAGATGGGGTTGCACATATGTTAAATATATAACCCTGTCCTGCTTATGTTGACAATGTAGAGTTGTGTTGTCCAACTCTATTCAACTGAAACATTTTTAATGCCCAGATTTCAGTTGGCAGCATTCAGGAGGTCTTTCTCTGAAGTGCAGTTGAGAAACAGCATCTGTTGAGCAAGCCTTGTACTGGTAAATCGCCGTCAGCACTGCAAAATATATGAGCAACTGTGTAAAGTTGATTCCTAGGTTTCAGGCAACAGCTGGAATTAGGATCCTGCACTAGCAAAGAGCCAAGAGTGTTGACCTTTGTTTCTCTTTCTTATCTAGGAGATAGAGCTTGCCTGACCACCAAACAGCACAGAGAAAGCCTTCTCAGGTCCATCTTGAGAGTCCAACCAGCATTTGTAAATACAGTATATGCATCTCCTGAGGGGAGTTGACAGAACATTAGGTTTCTCTCAGCTTCCAGCAATTTTACATCTCAAGATTGTGACACATTGTCATGGATTATGATCACAATGAAGATCATGGAGCAGACTAAACCAAAATAATACCCTCACCGTCTTCTGTTTTTCCCTCTGTGAAGACACTTGGAAGTCATCCATGGAAAGGACACATAAATGAGAGGAAAGAATGTATTAGTTCTCTAAGCTCCATGTTTCCAGTTGGAGAACCTTAAAGAAACACACGCTGGATGTTGACACCGTGTTTTGAAACATGGGTGCATTTTTCTCATTTAGCAGCAAGAAGGATTCTGTGGCTTAATGGCTGTTCGTTTCTTTAAAGGAGAAAACCAAAACCAAGAGCACCTGGGAAACAGAGATTGGGCTGATCATCATCTACCTACAAGGTGAGGAGAACATCAAAGAATGGGTTGCAGGAGGCACCGCATTGCGCCGGCGCTGATTACGTGATGAAAAACAAATGCATTTGGAGCAGACATCAAGGAAGAAATGTGGGTTTTCAAATATGCTCCACAGCCAAGAGACTCCTTCCTGGTTCTGTCTTGATAAAGCAAGACCCACATTTCCACATTGTGTTTATCAACAACGTGGAAATAAAGGTTCTCGCCACGCTGCCCAATATTTGCTCTCGGCTCTTTCAGAGGAAGAGCCGTGTGAGTCACAAATACATGAGATGAACATTAACCAGCTTTGATCATGTTGGGTCCAGAGAACGTCTCCTCTTCTGACTGCTTCAACTGCACCCAGGCTGTGGGGGAAGTCAATGTCTCCAAGGCCATATTGTTAGGAGTCATCTTTGGTGGGCTGATCCTTTTTGGGGTTCTCGGCAACATCCTGGTCATCCTCTCTGTCGCCTGCCACAAGCACCTTCAAAGCGTCACCCATTACTACATTATCAATTTGGCCGTGGCCGACCTCCTCTTGACTTCTATCGTTCTCCCTTTCTCGGCTATTTTCGACATTTTGGGTTACTGGGTCTTTGGACGGATCTTCTGCAACATCTGGGCAGCGGTGGACGTTCTCTGCTGCACCGCTTCCATCATGAGCCTTTGCGTCATCTCTATAGACCGGTACATCGGGGTGAGCTACCCATTAAGATATCCTGCCATCGTGACTGAGAAAAGGGGGGTCCTTGCTCTTTTGTGTGTCTGGGCGCTCTCCCTCGTGATATCCATAGGACCCCTCTTTGGCTGGAAACAAAAGGCTCCAGAAGATGAACGGATATGCCAAATCAACACCGACCCGAGTTATGTGTTGTTTTCCGCCCTTGGGTCCTTCTACCTCCCCTTGGTCATCATATTGGTGATGTATTGCCGGGTCTATGTGGTAGCCAAGAAAGAAAGCAAAGGACTGTCTTGTGGCCGGAAGACAGAGAAGTCCCATTCGGAAGAAGTGACACTCCGCATCCACTGCAAAAATGCATCAGAAAACCCCGGATCTACGCCCAGCACTAAGCACAAGTCTCATTTCTCTGTGAGGCTTCTGAAATTCTCCCGAGAAAAGAAAGCAGCAAAAAGCTTGGGGATCGTTGTTGGGTGTTTCATCCTGTGCTGGCTCCCTTTCTTTTTAATCATGCCCATTGGTAAGTAAAGCAAATGGGTCGATCGGGATGAGACTGGGATTGGATATCTGTGGGTTTTTCATATCTCTCTCAGGTTCTGGATGAGATCCACAGGTGTTGTGAATAAGGCTGTTGGTGTTGCTGATGTTTAATTAAGCTACACAATGGGGAACGGATATAGTTAGAGATATCCTATCACTTGGAGAAGAAATTCCTTAACTTAGGGAAGCATCTGATGGCCAGAGCAGGAGGAGCTCTTCTCGCCTCGAATAGCCACAAAGTTGCTTGCTTGGCTTTGTGGTTAGTTTTTGAGAGCTAAACTGGCAGGAGATGCTAACTAAATTATGACTAAAACAGTAATGCAAGTTAATCTTGAAGCTCGCAGATGTGTTCCTCAAAACCCCAAGTGCTTAACTCTTAAAAGTCTGGATTTAAGTCCTGTTCTACCATGTTCACTGTGAATTAGCCATTCTTCTGGACAGTTGATATCTTTAAGACATGCTCAAAGACAGCACCTGTTGTCTCCAGTGCTATAGGCAAAGCACATTGTGCCATAGTTTGGTCTTGATGGATTTTCAAGTGGTAAGAAGAATAGAACTGCGAAACATTGGCCAGGGTCTTATTAACATTTGCAGATGATTTGCATAATTTGCTCTGGCTTTTTGTGACTAATGGCTGAGGTGGTAGAAATTGCTTTTATTGTGTGCTTGGTCACATGGTTGATGGAAGCTTTCCATAGCTCTCTGTCAATTTGTTGTCTCAAGTGGCCCAGATCTAATGTAAGCACCAATAGGATTCCAGCCATGTCCTATTTGGACTACAGTGTCCACAATCCCTTAGCTGCCTGAGAAATTCTGGGAACTGCCATCCCAAGCAGGCCATGCAGAAGAAATGCAGTAATTGTGGGACAATACAGAAGACACAATGGGGAGAGTATAAAATGGGAGCGTGGGGAGGGCAAGGGGTGGGGTGCCCCAGGCACAGCAATTAGGGGGTGCCAAATTGCCTACCAACACCCCCCACTGCTCCCCCACCATCCAGATTATATTTTGCAATGATGGGGGGCGCAATAACTGACTGTTGCCCCGGGTTCTGGAAGCCCTAGCTATGCCTCTGAATCCTTTTCCCATGGATAAGGCATGATGTCTGTGCATTAAAACCATTATCTGGAAGGAGTTTTTGGTCCCACTGAATTCCACTGTTGCAGGCAAAAATCAAAGAAAAACAAAGAAAAACAAAAGACACAAAACATGTGACACCTTAAACGCCTTAACGACTAACTTTCATAATTTATTGTAATGTTTTGTGGACACATCCACTTTCTTCAGACATATAGCAGCAGAATGATTCCACCGGTCTCATTCTCAGTAGACTGGAAGCAAATAGGCAAAATCTTTTCCCCATTTGCTTTAGGGTTTTCTCCTTTTTCAAATTCAAAGTAACAGTCCCTGTAGCCCTTCCACCCTTGTATGTCCATCAGCTGGACAAAAAGCAAATGACTTGAATGGCAAGTGATTAGACTACCTTCAGAAACGTGTAAACATCAGCTTGTTGCTTACTGCCTGGTGTGCAAGAATAGGCTCCATCAAGAACACGCTGCCCTGTGAAATCATACCTTAGGAAAATCACACCTTAGGAAAAAGACTGTTCCTAGAATCTACTAGCATGACCGATGGCTGGTTGAGGGATTCAGGGAACTGTACTGAGAAAAGTTACTTTTCTAAGTGAAAATAATATTAAGCCTGCAGTTTCTGAATGGCGAAAGTTGACATGTTTGCTACTGAAACTGTCATATTTGGTGTGAATAGGAATCCATGATTTGTAGTCTGGATCCAGAGGACACACTCAATTCTCTGATCTTGTTCACATTCTCCCTTTCTCCTTCTTTCTTCTAAGTAATGGTTTTCACAGCCTTAATTATAATTCAGCAGATTATTGGTTTGGTAATAGATAATCTCCACATTGGGTCCAGAGTTCTCCCTCCTTTCCCTCTCCCCAGCTTCTTCCTTCATTTAAATAATTATCTTGAGTGTATCAATTATAACTGAACTATATAAAATACAGATTTCCACAACATTAATTTTTGGCCAAGAGCTATGCACTGTCCGTTTACCTATTTAGGGATTATTTAGAGTGAAGAATCACTATATGAATCTGGAATATTGAATTAGTTCTAGTTGAAGTCCCTTAGAACATAAGAATTTGCCAGCTAGCTATATCCTTATTTGAGGTATAACCAAGAAAGGGAACATTTTTGTGGTGTTGGTGGAAATCTGATTCTTTCATTTTGAAGATAATGCAGTGTAATACAGTAACATGTAATAATGTTACAAGGCGAACTTTTCATTGCTTTTTAATAATTGTCTGTGGTTTATTTTACTGTGCGTCAGTTGGTCAACATGTATCTGAACAGGTCAGATGACCACAATAAACTGAGTGAGTGAATGAGTGAATGAGTGAGTGAAATATTACAAGGCGGCACTTTTATGTAGAAAAAAACCCGAAAAGTGATCACACTCAAATATAGCTAGTTCCAGATTACATGGTGCAAAAAGGGAAAACAATATTTTTTTAGAAAATAGATTATAAAGCAACCTACAATAACTGTTTACAAAAAAATCATTTATACTATAACAAAAATGACAACCAAGATGCAACTAAAAAAGAAACCAAATTGGCTTATTAGAATTCACATCTTATGATCTTAATTGCTAAAGCAAGCATAGACAGATTTGTGATCTGTTTATCTCTGCTTGATACAGTGGGTGCCTCGACTTACGAATTTAATCCGTTCTGAATGCATGCTCTTAAGTCGAACTGCTCTTAAGTCGGGGTGCCTATCTAAAACAATGGAAAAAAGTTTTTAAAAAATCAAAAAATGGAAAAAAATATTTGTAAGTCGAGCAGACCATATCTAAAATTTGTAAGGCGGCAGTTAAAAGGCCAACAGTTTTCCACTCTTAAGTTGAATTGCTCTTGTCGAGCTGCTCTTAAGTTGCGGTACCACTGTAATTTTTTTTTATCCTTCATAGAACTGGTGGGTGATTTGTCCTACCACTTCCAGTGGTCAGCAGACATTCTCAGTCATTCACAGTTGTGTGTTCTTCTCAGTCTGTTGCTGCAATCACTGCCTTCTCCATACCCACTGCACTGCCCTTTTTCAGTTCTGTAGTCTGATGCTAAGACATTGCCAACATGGACAAGTTAAGATGTAGAGGTGAGGGGAGATTATGAAGCCTTACTCTCAAATGCCAAGACTGACTTCACCAGGCTGCTTGCAAGGGTCCAAGTTGCCTTGACCTATAAGGGAGGTCAGTTTTATCTCTTCTTGTGTTGCCCTCTTGTTAAGCTAACTGTGTTTTGGTCTCCAAGGCCTGGGGTAGTGGAAAAGATGCTTGAGGAGGTCTACAGTTTTATAAGATGGAGTTGGTTGGGTTAAGGGAGAGAAGGTTTTATGCCAAGTTTGTTAATTATGAGCAACAGAATTTTAGAATGCTAATTATTTTATTGCCCTGTTTGGTGTTAAACAAGCTGGTTTTTAATTATTATTTTTTTTTTTAAAAAAATGGACTTTGGTAACAGTGCCATAAAATAAGACTAGATTTTATTTAATTTAGCTAACTGTTCATCACTAGACTTCTGCTTTTAAATATGATAATAATGGCATTGCTGGTATTTATCTCTAGGTACTGTTCTTTTGTGAATAATTAAGTTCATTGTTTTCAAATGACAGGATGTTTCACTATTTATTAAGATTAAACATGTTGCATAATTGTACAGTAAATGCAACTGTTATCTTGTATGCTTTGAACGTACTCTGTGTCTGTTTGTCTCTGTATTTGTAATGTGGTAGTACATTGAATCATTTTAATCATATATATACTGTGTTGATATATATAAACTGTTAGGTTAATCTTAAAAGCTTTCTGTCTGCATAACCTTCATCAATAAATTCATAAATATTATGTATATTATCAAGCCTCCTGCAACAGTTTAATAATTACAAAGTACACTTAACCAGACCTACTTCCAACAGAATGAAATAAGGATGCATTGTGATTATTATTATTTTGTCTTGTAGTAATACAGACTTTTGATTACTAACAAACCAAGCTTATATATTATTGACGATCATGAGCTGCAGTTAATTTTCGTAAAGTGATCATTTATTTTCCCGGCATGGCAGAAAAAATAGATGATGATGAGAAAAAATGTGCCAATTAACCAGCCAGACTGAGCAGCTTATTAGCACAGATAACAAATTGTCTTTGAAAAACCCATTTGCTCTGCAATCTTGCGTATGTTTACTCAGAAATTACCCCACCTTGGTTCAATGCTTCATTCCTATAAACGCATTTAGTGAACTTGCGACTTCAGAGCTACAGTTACTGTACTCCCAAAGTCTGTGTAAATCAAAAGCTGCAATGATAAATGGGCTTTTAGGAAGCTGTTTATTAATTTCACAGGTGTCCAGTTCTTATGCATCTTCCAGCAAAGCATTGTATCATTTCAGATCAGTTGGCACAATCCTTGGGAGAAGCCTGCACTAAAAGAGTGTGTAGGATTAGGGTAGAGTGTTTGTCATTGCTGCCATTGATTTCAGTGATGTTTCGTGCAAGACGATATCCAGTTATTTTTATGAACCTTGACTGACTGGAAGGATAGATACTTTAGGCAACTGGCCGGAGAACCAGAGTTTGGGAGTTTGATTCCCCACTGTGCCTCCTTGGTCAGTGGCTCTAAGATACATCCAGTCCATCAGACCATCCAGGAATGTCTGTAGCCAACGCTACAATCCTGTACCCACTTTGTCAGCTCCAGTGACCTCCCAAAGTGCTTAGGCCTACTCAGAGGTGCACATGTGTCCCCTCAACAATGCTGGGGTTAGGGCTACCAGACCCGTGTAGCAAAAAATCTTTGTATAACCCAAAAGATAATTACAAAACATTTGCAGTTGATTTACACAGACCTCCTGTGTAAGCCTCGCTGTATTACCCAGCAGCCTCCCTGGATGCCATGTGGACCTTCCATCACAGGAGAGGGCAATGGGGTCCTTGGTAAGTCTGAGACCCACTTTTCTCGGGCCACTACCTGGAGACAAATAGCAGTGCAGTACTCCCCCATTTATTGCAGGAGTTTGGTGCCTGATCCACCCGCAATAAAGGAAAATCCACAAAATGCAGACACCTCAGTAAACTGACCTTGGGCTGCTCCTGCCGGCTGCATTTCCAAAGAGAGGTTTTTAACCCCCTTCTGACACCTCCACAGACCTTGCTGCCAGGAGCTCAAGCTCTGTCTGCTGAGGTGTCAGGAGGGGGTTAAAAACCTCTCTTTGCAAGCACAGAGCAGGAGCAGCCCCAGGTCCATTTGCTGAGGTGCCAGGAGGGGGTTAAAAACCTCACTTTGGAAGCCTGCTTCTCTCAAGAAGAAAAAAAGCAGTATCCTGAGACCGTAATATATGAACCGTGTTGTGGCGGGGGACTACTGTACAGGATTGATTGATAGATTTATTGACTGACTGACTGACAGATTGATTGACTGATTGGTTAATAGACCTCCTTCCTTCCGTCCTTCCTTCCTTCCTTCCTTCCTTCCTTCCTTCCTGAATAGCATGAATAACCAAAACCATGATGCTCAGATCTGTGCAGTTCAAGGGAGAAACGTATCCAGAGCTTGGAAGTAATGAGTAACAAATAACACAGTCACTTCCCATTAGTTGCTTTTCAAAAGGAACAAAAGTTACATTTCCAAAGGAAAATAACAAGGAACCTCAGGGTGACATCTATACAACTTTAACATGCAAAGATTTCATATTGCTTTTGAAAGTTACATCAAATGAGCCTTTAAAGGTATATTTAGGAGAATTTAGCCAGAAATGATTCCAGTCTTATGCCATTCTTTTCTTGCACTTGACAAACTTGTTCCGCCCACCCACCCACCATCAAGAAAGTAGCTGCAAGTGAGGGACAACAGGAATGCACAGAGAATTGCCGTACCAATAAGGCAGTGTGTTGCTGCAATGAGTTACTTTCCAAAGAGTATAACAAAAAGGGAACAAATTACTTTTTAGAAAGTGGCTTTCCCAATTCTGATGCTGCTGTTAACTAAATGCAAGTCAGCTTTCAATTATTTACCTTTTTCTGTTAAGCTTTTAAGGAAGCTTCCAAAGAGCGCCTATTGAACTATTAAATGAATCCACATTTCTTTCCCCTTTGAGAGCAATCTCTTGTGGAAACGGCTGGAGGATGAGGTTTACTGGGCTCTGAGGAAGGCGAAGTCCTGAGAAGTCCAGCTCTTTATGCCTTGGGTCTCACGGTGTTGGAATGTCGGTTGTCAAGAAGTCCCAAACATACCCATGAAGGTTTAGAGAGAGGCCTAATATTTTTCCTTCGCTACCCTCTGCTAACATGGAACGAGCGTCAACGCTCCTTGTCGTAGACTCCTCAGACTGGAGGTTTAAGCAATTTTCCTCACTTGAAACCGGCCTTGGTTCTTTGATCCCTTATAAGGAGAGCTGCCCACAGTTCGTGTCCTATCTTGGTGCAACCTCTGCTTTATTTTAGAGCCACGCCATTCATCTTTCAGAGTTTGTTTGCCCCTCTCTGGAGGAGACTTATCTTCAAGCATCCAGCAAACATGGTGACCTCTACTTCACCAGGCAACCCTGGCTAGTACACGTCAGTTGAACCCACAAGCTGACAGTGTGGTGTTCCTGACCTTGTACGCCTCTCATTAACGAAAATGCTGATATACGCAAAGGGAGGATGCTAAACTCTGGCCCTACAGGCACGTACTTCAGCATGGTTGCTCTTGGTTGTTTGAGTACAGCTGCCATCAGTCCTCAAAAACATAACCCGTAGCAACTGCTGAAGGTTGATGGGGATTGGAATACCCCACATTCCGCCAACTGTGCTTTTGAGACCTTGGAATGTATGTGCTCCTTTACTCCATTTTATGTTGCTTGTAGTATGGGACCAAGAGCACAGAGGTACCCTTCTTTTCATATCAGCCTCCTTACATGTTGAGATCCTCTTGTGAGACCATGCTCATGAGTGTCCTATCACTGTTTCAAGGACATTGTCCAGGCCAGGCATGTCCACACTTTGGCCCTCCAGATGTTTTGGACCACAATTCCCACAGTCCTTTACCATTGGAAATACAGGCTTGGAATTCTGGGAGTTGTGGTCCAACACAACAGGAGGGCCGAAGTTTGGACATGCCTGGTCTAGGCACTGGAGAGAAGGGTAGTGCACTAGTGGCAGGTCACCAAGTAGTTCACACCCAATTTTTGGTACCTGCTGCTCTGAGAAACATCAATGCAGTACTCCTATTTGGATTAGCCTTACTGATGATTTTTGTCTGTTGATTATTTGATTGAGTAATGGAAGCAATAGTTAATTACTCAGGCAGCTTCATACCATCTCCTCCTCCTCCATCAGCTGCTGGTGGTGTTTCTGTATCTAAACTTGTCTCTTCTGATATGTTCATTGTTACACTGGTTTTCATTGGCCAGAATCCTATTAATGTTTGCAAAAATCTTGCATAACTTGCTGCGGCTAATTGCAGCTAACTGATGGGATGTCAGGACTCCGACCAGCAACACCTTTGAAAGATTAGGCCGGCAAGTACACAAGGATTAGGCCCGCGAGTACAACAACATGTCAGTCTGTGCAAGCCTTAGAGGTGAAAACAAAATAAAAATAAAACATTTTTTTAAAGACAAAAATTCAAAACTCACTTTATTTTTTTAAAATGTGGGCCCTCATGAACTTGTCCACTTCAACAGATATACGAGAAGGTGGTATAACATGAAACCTATTTGTACATGGCATCAAAGTATGGCTATCAAAGTTCAGAAACTGTGGTTGATTGGTAAGAAAGTCAGTAGGTTTTGAACATTGGGACAACAGTTTCTTTGCTATGTAGGTCTTTTGTAGAAGCTTGGGCTGTAAAGAATGTGAGAACCTCTGACATAAATTAACAGTGGTAAAATAACATAGTAGAGTACCATGAATGTTAATTAGATGGGCTATTTATAGTCTTAATCAACTTTTCCCCCTGTAAACATTTTTTGTAATTAGTTGCAGTAGTTTGTGAATTCCCCCAGATGACCACAACAGCAGAGTAAATAATTTGCTTTATCTTAGATATTTCTGAAGTGGATCTGTTAAGGGAGGGGGGAATATCTGGGAGATTCAGTACAGTATATTTGTAGTGTTAATATCTGTTAGTATTCCCCCAAAATCTTGGCTTATATTAAATCAATTGGTATGTGTGTGTAGCATGTGTATGTATTTTATTTCAGCTGTTTCTCTCTGCATTCCTGTCTGGTCATTTGTTTTTTCTAGGATTGCCACTTTCAAATAATCTAGGAAATGTCCTGGTAAATTAAATTGCTGTGAAATGGGTTTCTGTAAATTGCCATTCTGATTTTGCCAGCATTTGATCCAATAATTGTGTTGCCAAAATAAATAAAATATCCTGTTGAGTCCTATCTACCGATCTTAATTTTGGACCTCTGACGGGGCCTTCATTTTAGGATTAACCCAATTGAAAGGGTTAATTTGTAAACACTGCTGCATTGTATGGGAAAGTGAAGCACTTAGATGTTTAACATTGACTGGATCGTGCCCATTGTCCGATTCCTCTCCCCATGCTCAGACTATAACAATTGTCCCGTGAAGTGAGTCAAATGGAATTTTGGAAAAGATTCCGGCCTGGGCTTCTTGTGTTGAACTTCTTTCATAGCTGTGGTGGGCATAGCAACCTACAAGCCAAACAAACAATGGAGACATTTTATCATGGGGAGACCAGATTCTTTTGGTCATTTTTGACATGGTAAAATAGGGCTCAGCAAAAGTTTTTCCTAGCCCTGAATGGCTTAGCTTGCCCTACTGAGAAACCCAATTTCTTCAAAAAATGTGAATTGTCACTCCTGGATACACCAGGAAATGGCAGGTGTTTAAAAAAGCCAGAGGGCCCAATGTATGCTATTCAGCACCATAAAAACCTGATTTTCAGAACTGAAGGTAGACTTATAGTTACTTCCAGAACTATTGTTGTCAGTTTGGGTTGACTTGTGCAGCACTGGAAAATCATACAGGCACCAAACACATTCCTCCATGCTTGCTTGGCAAATTTATACCCCTGAAATAGAATAAAGTGAGATGACATTGACAAATCATTCCAAAATATTGGCATGTCCTATTACTGTACTTTCATTTGGTGGCACCCAAGACTGCCAAACTTCCAATGTTATTTCAAATTGCCCAGAGGTCTTTCCTGCCTGCTACTGTCTGCAAAATCCTTTCCAACCAGCTTGCCTTTCGGATGTCCTGATGACATCATTGAACATTGATGGTCGGATTGTCATTCAGGGCCCATCATCATGGGTCCTTGGAGGGTGCCATTTTGGGAAAGGCAACTGGAACCAAGTGGTCTTCCTTTTAGCTATTGTTGGCATCTTGAAGGTCCTCAAAGGACGTCACTGTCATCAAGGAGCAAGTATGATCCACCACTCTCCAATGTGGGAAGCAAAGGACTCTCTGGCACAGGGCTTGGAGTCAGCACCACTGCTGAAGTCTCCTCAGCATTCGTAGAGTCGGTGGTAGTCTCTGCATGCCACTTTTAAAAAGTGATTTAATTGTGTTTTTTAATTAAATTGTGCCAAATTCTAATAAAGAGCCACCAGCTTCTCCTCACCTTCCCCCCTACCAAAAAAAAAAAAAAAAACCCTACAGGAATGCTGCTCTTTCTGGCTTTTCATGATCTGGTGAGTAGAGATGGGCACGAAACGAACATTTTTTCGTTTTTGTTTTTTTTGTTTCATTACGCAACGAAATGACAAATGAATTTTGTCTCTAAAATAAAATGAAACGAACAGAAACACCAGAAAACTTGCCATGCCTTTCGTTTTCGTTACGGCAATACAGTGAACTGCTTTAAATGCTAAAAAAAAAATAAAAAAATTGAAATAAATGGTAACGAAATGGTAACGAAATGAACAAAAACGAAAATGATTTTTTTTTGCAAAAATTCACAAAAAACGGAAACGAATTGAAACGGACCCTCTAAGTGACAAACGACAAACAAAAGCATTTTTTTTTATTCGTGCCCATCTCTACTGGTGAGCTTTTGGCTTTACCAAACAACTTACCACTTCCCTCTCCAGGGGCTTTGCTGAAAGAACAAAGAGACTTTCACGCTTCCAGAGAAAATAGCAGTACTGGAAAGACCTTGGGATGTGGCTTTATCATGTGTCTGGAGATGCTATCTCTGGACATCTTTTGTATCTGCCTCCGGAAGCAGCAACATCTAGATCTGTCTTCTTCCATTTATTTCTGTGAAGATTTGTGAAAATATGCACTTGCAAATAAAAAATAAATATGTAAAGGGGGTGAAGGAAATAAATCAACGGTGCTGCACCACCACAACACTTACGTTGTTTTGCAACAGGCTTTATCTCCTTCTCTGCCCAGAGAGACCAACACAGTGCCAACAGACAACTCCTACAGATCTGAAAGAATTTGCCAGTTCATTCTCTTTTTATATTTTATGTTCTCCACCTCACATATATGGGGGGGGAGCAATGCTAGCTACAGTCTGCATTCTCTGATTCCTTTTAACCCAGGGGGTTTTCTTTCCTTTTTTGCAAATAGTTCTATAGACCTGGATGGAAAAAAACATTGCAGCAGCACGTTTGTGACAAGTCTCACTTTCGGCATGGATCATTAGATCCACCCTGTGCTCTTAATAGACACAAGGATCGTTTGATTAAATTCCTGCCTGTGGGAGAAAGTTTTCCATCTCTTCCTGCCAATGCGGTGTATGCCATAAATATAAAGACCACACTGTCCTTGCCTGCTGCCCTGTTATAGATGGGCTTGAAAGACAAAGACAAGAAGAGAGGAGGAAAGGTGTAATCAGAACAAAAGGTGGCTGGAAGAACATGCCCAGCTGCCCGATGGCATGAAGGCCATGAAGGCGCAAATGCTCCTAGGATCAAAACAGGACCTGGATAACTCCAATCGAGTCTCCCACTCTAATTTTTAAATCTGCAAGACATTTTTGGTCAATACCACATGGTCCTTCTCTTTAGTTTAATTCACCTTCTCTGACCAAACAAACATTTCATCCAGAAAGTTTAAATGATCTTTTAAAACAACAAGGAAATTGTTCATACCCTAGTTATCAGAACTAGCACAGGCTAGAATGTTCTTTCAAATTCTTTCCTTTATTTGGATTCTAAGGAGAGGTAACTCTGTGCTCTCCTGGGGTTTTGAACCTGGAGTCCATTGCATGCCATCAAGTCACTTCCATCTTATGGAGACCATATGGCTAGGCAGTCTTCAAAATGTCCACTCTTCAACAGCTCAGCTCAGCTCTTGTAAACTCATATGTACTGGGGAGCGGGGGGAGGAAGAAATTGTTTTCTCAGCATTGTGAATGAAAGATATATCATTCATGAAAGGGCTACGGACAAATATGGTCTTGCTTAATCATAGTGATCTTGTTGTACTGTCATTTGATGTTGAGATGATGTGCTATTATATTGTTGCCATTGTGATTGACTAAGGGGGCACTTTACATGTTGGTGTCCATCAGTAAATCACACAATTACACAAGATTTGTATCTCTGAGCTACGATGTGCAAAATGATTCTGGTGGGAAAAACATCAGATCTGAAGAGGGCAGAAGCCACCCAACCATTATCTTAGGTGGTTCCTTCACATAAATCACCACCGTTTGCAGCCTAAGTACACAATACAAGCAGGCCAGTGGTTCCTGAGACGTTCTTGGTCAAGAACTCCCAGAAACCTTCACTGCTAGCTGGGCTGGGCAGGATTTATGGCTGTTGTAGTCCAAAAACACCTGGGGAACCAAGGTTGGGAACCATTGGGGGAGTCCATCACTACATACATCCAGATATGTGACTGAGGCGGGTTTTCTTGATTGAGTTAACATACTCGCAAATAAAGCCCAAGATCTGTTTAGCTCCAGAAAAGCACCACTAACAAAGTTCATCTGTTTGGGAGTTTGCTGGGAACGTGCCAAGCAAATTGATTTTAGGAGAGCAAAGAAAGTGTATGCGCGCGCACACACAGATGCTGTTTCTCAGAGCCAGCTGAGATTCAGACACAGAACAAAGTCCCACATGTATGCCTCAGCAACCCCCCTTTTATTGAGCTATCTAATCTTGATGAATAGAGATGGGCATGAAGCAATTTTTTTCATTCTGTTATTCGTTATTTGTTTCATTACGTAATGAAACGAATAATGACCCTGGTGATGAAATAGGAACGAAACAAACAGAACCAAGAAAATTACGTTCATTACGTTTCGTTTCATTGATGGCGGCACACAATGAAATGAGCTGTTTTTGAATGCTAAAAAAAGTTAAAAATGCATGAGAAACAGTTCAAAAATATTTATGCCTGATTTTAGCTATTAGGTTGATGCCGGTGACTTAAAAATCTGAAAATGTGTTTTTAAAGAGATTTTTTTTCCTTTTTAAAAGGGAACAACATGGCTGGCACAATGCTCATTTTTAGGGTATTAATTGAATACACATTGGATTATTAATGAAAACGTTGCCTCTAATAGGGAGCAAATGCTCTTTAGCCTTTGTCCTGCCTCAAAGCAAAGGTGAAGAGGAAGTAGAAGGTCACTTCCCCCTAGGGATGCAACTTCCCCCTAGGCAAAGTCAGGATGGTGTGCCTTCAACTGTAACACCCCCAGGAAGCATACCTCACAGAGAAAAGTTCCCTACACATCTGCAAAGTATGGAAGGTATGAAAAACAACTTCTTTAACAATCAGTTATCTCCCAGCACCTGAAAAATCCCCTCTTGATTAATTACTTTTGTATCACACACCCGATATCACAAGTTCTCAGAGGCAGGAAGAGAGAAGGAAAGACAGGAAGAGAGAAGGAAAGAAAAAAATAATCTGTTTAGCTCCAGAAAAAGCACCACTAACAAAATTCATCTATGTGGGAGAATTCATAGAAAAGAGTTTATCAAATCATTTCAAGGACTTCAACACACATAAAGCACAGCATTGATTTTTTTAAAAAAATCATACACACTAGAAGTAAATTCTTCAAGCTGCTCAAACCCAGACCCTTAAATGCAAACAGTTCTGGTGAGCAGCCGTGTTTTCACTTGGTGCTGAGATCAAATGAATATCCATGCCAATGTAGGGGTTTTCTAAAGAAGAGCCATCTGTCAACATGGTCAACATGGAAGGGTGAATCTGGACACAGACTAAAGTTGTAATTGGCAACGAAGGCTTGGTCCCTGGCTTTAGAAGGGAGAAGCCTGTTATTCCAGATGATTTCTCAAAGGTGTGGGAGTCGTGGAAAAGAACAGGCCAGATGGAATAATAAGCTCATGTGGTTGTTCATTTTTAAAATATGTACCTCTTGCGGAGTTTGCCAATTATATCATTTATTGATGCAACATTATGGGAAGTCGATTTTAGCAGGTAGTGAGCTAAGGTCAAATTTGGTGGAAGAAATGTCGTCAACGGCGAGTGATTAGAATCCAGCAAATCCAGTAACTGCGCCAAAGATCTCAGCATGGGCACAGGGTTGAAGAGAAGCAAAGTAGGGTGGTGTGCATCGGCACAGGGAGTAAGGAGGTGCAAAGGACATGTTGTACCAATTGAATGAGAGAGCACAGGATAACTGAATGGTGTCAGTGTCCCTGGTAGTGCAAATACTAAGAAACCAGCAGCACATTTTCCTTGGTGTATTAAGCACCATTCAAAATGTCACAGTTGATGGGCTGCTGCCTGTTGCTGTTCAGCACTCTAGACAGATGTGCTCTTTTCCAGAATGTTCTGTTGCATTGACTGTCCACTCTCCCATACACACAGCATTCCATAGGCCCTGAGTTGTGCTCAGTCTTCTTTGGGATACTTCAGGAGTTCCCTCTTCTTAGTGCTGTTTGGAAAATTTGTCCTCAAAGTTTTTGCTGTGTAAAAGGAGACTTCTTTTGTTGGCAACCAAACCCTGGATGCCATCTTAAGTGTCCTTAAGATACTCTCTCAGCTATATACAGTATATGAAGAGCTGCTTTCTGCAAACAAGGTAGTCTTTTTAGTACCTAAACACATGTCTAGGCACTAATGATCTTGGTCTCTGCCACAAAAGGATTATTTGCTTTCTTCAAGATTGTGAAAATCCATCAATTTCTTTTGTATCCTGCATTTTTAATGTTACCATATTCTCATTTTCCCCCAGTTGTGTACTGACTTGTAAGGCATCTCTCTTTCCATTTCCCCAAGGAAACGTATGCATATTTCTCTGTGATCTTCTTAATATATACACTTTTATGCATGTGGCTGAGGGTGCTTCTTTCCCTTGTTGAAACCCATGGTAGGCTTTTTGTCAACAAAAATGGCAGTGTATTTCAGGGCATAATCATGTCTCAATGAGCAAAGGTGTTTTTCCCAAGCCATGAAAACAGAATCCTTTTTAGAACCCTGTACAGATGGAAGAAACCTGCCAGTGGATCTCAGAAGAAGATCCACTTCTCACCCAATGCCACCCATCTGCACTGGGACATTCTCCTTGTGTCTTTTTCTTCCAAACCTTTGTCAACATTCCTAGGTCTTCTCTGGAGGGCCTTCCAGCTTGCCAAAGGCAATTCTAAGAGGATTGTGAGAGCTACATGAGGAAGGGAAAGCCATTGTCTTCCAGTTTCGGATGGGCTTCTTCTATGGTTGAAGAACAGGAAACAGACAGAAGGTGGAATAAAAGTTAAATGAGAGTAGACACAATGAAACAAATTTCACACATATCCTTGAGCACGCCACTCCATTTATCTCCATACAGCATCGTAGAGTAAATGAACCATGGAGCGAACCCCTCTTGGTATTTCTGCATTCTGGTTGTGCATTATATGGATGCATCTTGACTGGGACAAAAGTGGCCAAGTTAGAATATTGTTTTGGGGGATTTTTAAAAACCAGGAATGCTTCATTTATAATGTGGTGGAACCTTGTGGATATGGTGGCTACTATACAAAGCCATTATATACTTGGCGGCTGATGACATTAGAATGGCACTATAGCATACACCCTTTTACTGTGTATGTCGCTGTACAGGAGGGGGGAGAAGAGTTAATGCCTATGCCCAAATATGGAATGTGGAGGTGGAGCCCTGGTGCTTATATGGCTCCACCTGAGCAAGAAGGATTCAGTTAGGGAACATCCATCTTGAGGGATGGGGAAGAGATAGGCTAGAGATAGGGAAGCCGCACATTTTCTTAAGGCTCTGAAGGAGAGACAGGGCAGTTGGGGAACTGTCAAGTTTGAGTGAGTGAATTACAGTGGACCCTTGTATAACAAACGGTTTGTATAACAAAAAAACTGTACAACAGAAAAAATTCCAGAGATAGGGGAAATTTTCTTAACAGAATCACCTATGGGGCCAATCCATACAACATAAAAATGGTCACAATTAGGGATTACACTGTTTTCAATGCATTCCTATGGGAAATTTGTATAAAGGAAAATTTGCTTAACAGAATTTCATTTGGAATGAATTAATTCCTTTATGCAAGATACCACTGTATATCAGTAATTGAGGGAACTGCTTTGCGTAACTTTAAAGGAACTGTATACAAGTGAACCTGATTTCCACATCTTTCTGTACTCCATAAACACACATTTTATTTTTACCACCTTACATCTGGTCTGGAACTCAGTAGTTCAACTAGGATACCCTAAATGGTGGCAGTGATACCCAAGACTAAAGTGGTACAGGCCAATGGTCCGTGAGACGACCGGGGACCTGTGCTAGAGTGAGGCAGTACTGAGCGGAGTGTGGTACTTTGGCCACACCCCCAAAAGTCCTGACTTCCACAGGCACCATTGTAAGCATATTCCTCTCTGTGTTTGCATGAAAAAGTGCATCTGGGGATATGAAAGTGTCCCTTCCTAGTGCCCGAAGATTAACTTCTTTGAAACATGTTTTCCGCTGCATTTATGAAACCTTAGGAGACCCTTATGCAATTTCCATTGCTGTGTTGCATCAGATATGTTGTCTCCTTCTTAGAGGTCAAACAGACATGGTGCCAGTGCCAAGCGAAGTTGATAATTTGTGGATGAACTGGCTTGAAGGTGTGCCTGCCTGCATAGTCCTGGTTTGACCAGTGGACTTTGGGATATTTGTCCAGTTTCAGTAACATATTTACTTGCTAGGTCATGAAGTGTGATCAACAACTCAATTGCTTGATCCTTATTATTATTATTTTAATGCCTCAGAGTATCAGAGATGGACTGAGTATGAAAAAGTTTTTTTCATTTTAGCTCCACAACCTCAATTAATTCCAGAAAGCACACAGCACTGATCCTTAAGGCAGCAATTTAGATTGACTCTGGTTCTTGATCTGGGAGATATACAGACAGGAGTTTCCTATTTCTGCACTCAGTCAGAAATGTTCCACTTTGCTTACCAGATAACATTGTGGGGGTTTCTGAGCAGAAGATAAATAGTAAGTTCATTAGAACATGGCGGCAGCAATTCACAACTGCAAAAAAGATAAATTGCTGTGCGTGTGTGTGTTCTGATTAGTCTGTTGATTGTTTTTTAGGGGGGGGACCCCGGAAAAATAATCATGCTGTTCGACTTGAGGAGAGATTACCAGGCACTTTTACGTACTTAAAAATAGTTAATTAATGCACTGTTACTGCATTAATAATCATCCTACGAGCTTATAGGAAAGTCATTCTCTGAGTGTGGATTTCTGTGCACCCAAAATGTAGCCAACACAAATTATTCATGGTTGAATGGGAGATACCAGGAGTCCCAAGGCTGAAAAAGTATATGCACACATTTCTACAAAGCTTGGATATAAACATCTCATGGGTATCGGGGGACAGAACATCTCACCAAGTAGGTATGAAATACTGACTGCTGGAACAGAGATAAAAAAGAGAGGTTGAATGGCATGAGGTAATGTAGAAAGGAAACAGAGGGATGGTGGGATGGACGCCATAGATTAGGGGTGTCCAAACTTCAGCCCTCCAGATGTTTTGGACCACAACTCCCAGAATTCCAAGCCTGTATTGCCAATGACAAAGGACTGTTGGAGTTGTGGTCCAAAACATCTGGAGGGCCAAAGTTTGGACACAACTGCCATAGATGGTTACTCCATGCTGTGACATTTTCTTACAGATCCCCCTTGTACATTTTATAGAACAACCGAATGAGAACCACTCATCTAGTGCAGTGTGTTTCACAGTTTGAGAAGCTTCTCTGAGGCTCCTTGTTGGCTAATACTGACGTTAACTGAGGAATAATGCAAGGTACTTAAGATAAGAGACTTTATGATGATGCAAAGAGAGGGCTAAAGGTTCTTTATGGTGGCCAGATGGCTCAGTGAGTTAGGGAATTGGCTGCAGAGCCAGACTTTGGGAGTCTGTTTCCCTGCTGTCTCTCTTTGGGGGAAGATTGAGCCGGTATAACCCTGGGCAGGCTGCATAGTCCCAGGGCACCCAAGCATTCCCATGAAAAAAGAAACTGGTAATACACTCTGTTTCTAGAAACCCTGGAAAAGGCCTCCTTCAGTTGGAATTATTTTGATGGCAGGCAGTTATTATTATATATCAGCGAAAAACAGGTACATATTGATGTGGCAATGGACCTCTATTTCTTCTTAACATACTATTTGGCAATTATTGTTTAAGGGTGAAGTCCAACGTGCACCTACGCTATCTGAGAATAACTCCAGTTGTACCATCAGTCTGTCGTGAACAGAACATGCAGTTTTTGTATATCCATTTCTAAAAATATATATATATGAATATAGAAAGCAAACTTAGAAAAGAATAACAATGAGCTTTACCACTTAATCCTTCATGACTGCTTTTGGAAGTCCTCTCATCCAGAAGCAATGAGTTAGAAAGTTTTATGTGCCTCTGAGGGCATAAATAGTGGTGAATTAAGACTGTTTCCAAACATAAGTAAGCAAAGCACATCTCAGGGACTTCTTTCATGCAACCTGGTTGACAGGTGACTCACCCAGTGAGTGAAAATGTGGGCCATCGCTGTATGAAAAGCAGAAATGAACGCTCAGCCCCAGGCTCTCACTATGTTATGACAATCAAGTCTTAAAACTATGACAGAAAGTCTTTTCAATGAGCAGGTGAACTCGCTTTCTATGACTGGACTAAATTGTGCAATTTAGGTACATGGATAATTATGCAAACGAGCCATTGACATTTAAAAATAAACATTCTCCTGTCGTCCTCCCCTGATGGGACACCGGAGTCCCTTTTTCCCAAGCTTTGTGGTATGTTTAAGCATTACAAATTCATAAATCCTGGTATAATAGTGGTGCACTGACACATTACCCTGTGTAGATGACATGTCGCAGAGCATCACTGCCTGGAAGAAGTCTCAGGATGGTGACTTCTTGGGTTCATTAAACTCTTTTTAGAGGTAAAAGGTACCAGGTTCATGGTTGACTCCTGTCCATCCTTCTGAGGTCGGTAAAATGAGTACCCAGCTTGCTGGGGTAGGGGCCATGTGTAGCCTGCACACTGTAATTAAAATTGTAAACCACCAGAGACTACTTGAAGTGGTATGGGGCGGTATATAAGCAGAACACTTTGCTTTTGCTTTAAAAAAGGGTAAAATATTTTAAACAAACCAATGAAACTCCAGCCAGTTCAACCATAATACTCCATTCAATTTCCCTCAGCATTATTTCCACCATCATCCTTAAAAGGCAATCAGCATTCCCTGGGGACTGAACATGTACAGTCTTCCATGCATTGCTTTTTATGGGATGGGTGCCTCAGTGGACTAAGACCTCTGAAAACTGTCAGCTGCAAAGTCAGCAGCTCGGCGGTTCGAATCCCGGGTGCCACGTAGCGGAGCGAGCTCCCGGGTCGCGCTTAGGTGGGCGGGGTCACGCTTAATTTTCTGTTAGCTCCGGAGCTGGTGGGGAAACATTTTTAAGCTGGAGCTGGGAGCCATTTGCAGCGGAGCTTAGGGGTTGTGTATAAATGCCCTTATAGATGAGAGGTGTTGTGGTGGCCACCTAAAGATCCGTTGATAACTTTTTATCATGTCAAGATTTCAAATGAGGTTTTGACCTCAAAGCAAATCTGCGTGTTGCCATGTAGACTTGCCGGCTTCTCTCCGTTGAATAAATAAAATAAAATCAATAAAACAGTCAGACATGGGAACATTTAATTTGGTGGAGCTCCCAGAACTTCCCAGCTAGCATAGCAAAGTTCAGAAGACTGCCCAACTAGCATGCTAGCTATCCATGGCTAACAGCTATCTAGGAAAAGAAGAAAAACGGAGCAATTAAAATAATTAAAACAATTTCGCTCCCCCACCACAACTGAAAAGAGATAATTAATAATAACACAGCAGACTGAGGATTAAAAATACAGAGACTAATTAAAAATCTTGCATAACAGGATTATCTTCATCATACAGCAGAAGACAAAATAGGGGATGGAGCAAAACAGGCAAAGAGAGCATTTCACAACTAGGGGATAGCCAAAGAAAAAGGACACTTCTGTGTTCAGAATACACTCCCTATGATCGCATTGCAATGCAAAGAACGCCATGCCAGGCTGAGATATTTCACCACCCAGTGTGGACAGCATGGTCCAGTTCCAGAAACAGAAGCCAACGGGATTGGCAGTGAAATCTAATGGCAGCCTTGATGGTCGGCAGACCACAGAGCATGGAAGGAACTGGTGCTCGTAACTGGTTTCATTTCCTGACATTGCAACTGCAACGTAATAAGGGACAAGGTCCCTCTTTTGCATTGTGAAATGGAACACTTATGGTCCCAGAGTGTGACTGCACTCAATTTTTGGAGAAGACAATATGGCTTGGATCAAGTGTCACCTCAGGTTCTGCCTCATGCTCTGTGGGAGCTACTGAAGGGGTGGAGAGGAGGACAATGTGTTTCATATCATTTGGTCAAGTACGTAGTTATTGTTTCAGTTACTTGGAAGAAGATTCGTGCCGAATCAGGACTCCACCTGAACATGGAGAAGAAAATGGTAGACGCAGAAGAAGGACACAACATTAACACTGGCAATGAAGAAATTGAAACAGTTTGAGATGTTGGCTTCCTGGGGTCAGTCAACTGTCCCAATGGAGAACAGAAGACGATGGAGATGCAGAAAGGCAGCAGTGAAGGAATGAGGAAAGACTGTCAAGTGTAAAGATGTATTGCTGGACCAAAGCCAAGATTATCCACACTCTTTTATTTCAAATCACCATGCATGGGTGTGAACACTGGACAGTTTAAAAAGCTGATGGAGGAAAAACATGATCTGTTTGAAATGCGGTGCTGGAGGAGAGCTTTGCAGACTTCCAGAAAGACAAAGAAGTGGGCCTTAGAGCAAATTAAGCATGAACTACCTCTGATGGCAGTCGTGTTGATACTGAGGCTGTCCAGCTTTGGGCACATCATGGGAAAGCAGGAACCTCTGGAAATGACAACAATGCCGGGAACAGGTGGAAGATGGAAAGGAGTAGGAGAAGAGGAAGGCCAAATAGGAGATGGTCTCACTCCCTAAAAGAAGCCAGAGGTTTGAGTCTGCAAGAGCTGAACAGAGCTATTAAGGATGGGACAATGTGGAGATGACATGTTCTTAGGCTCGCCATCAGTTGAAAGTGACTTGATGGCACATAACATCAATGGCAAAGCCAAGAAATAATTGGGGGGGGGGTTTACTATTGAAACTAGAACCACAAATAACTACAGTAGGACTCCAGTATCCACTGGAAATTGGTTCCAGGCCTTCCCATGGATAATGAAAACCGTGAATAAGAGAGAACCCCTGCCCACCCACCCACCCCAAACTGCTGTTTCCTGACAGTAGCTTGCTTTATGACTGCTGTTTTGAGACAGTAGCTTGCTTTATGGCCACTGTTTGTGACAGTCGCTTGCCTTACAGCTGCTGTTTGTGATAACAGCTTGCTTTACAGCTTGCTTTATGGCTGCTAAATTATTTTTTTTTTCCTTTGCCAACCGTGGATAACTGAATCAGTGGATAATGAATCAGTGGGTGTGGGGGTCCTACTGTACTTTAGGAGGATTGGCACAGTAATTTTGTCAAAGCGCTACAGTGCTGTGTATCCTGTCCTACACCAGGAGTGCTAACTAGGGCTAGGTCAAAGCTTTGTAACAGGACAGCAGCAGTGAAGGCCTTACTACGATGTCTTGTGTAAGGGGGGGGGGGACAGAAGAGACTCTCCATTAGGAGGATGAAGCAAGATTTTGAACTGGCCCCAAACCAGAACAAAATTTGAAGGCTTTTTTTAAAAAAAAATCTGTTTTGTTTTGTTTCTTTAACAGTAATTGGACCTCATTCTACAGTGATCAGCAAATGACTGTGTTTATTTCCAGGCCAGGGAAAGCTTCAGATGTTTGTTTCTGCATTGCATTAAACTTCTGTCAACAGGCCAAGAGAATGACAGGCAGTAAAAGATTTTATCTTTGAGGGGGTGGGGGAGAGGTTGCCGCATCCACTTTCAGTGTTTTCGATATGCAATTCTTAATTGCATATGCATAGGTCTTTTGGGAACATATGCCCTTCTGGAAAATAACACATTTGTCTCAAACTGGGTTGACCATGACCACTGGCTTTGGTGGTACCATCCCTTCGCCGCTAAAACAGAGTGGGATTTCACTTTCAGAAGGATATTGAAGAATTTTAATCTTACCCCAAATTTGTCTTGCAAACCTGGACACATTTGGCGTCCAATTGCTGAATAGAACAGAACACCACTTTTCTTCTGCACTCGCCATGGCAATTCCTTCCAGACAGCTTCCTCTAAAGGAGCTGAGCCCTCCTTGTGGCATTGTTTGGTTCCTTCCTTCAACATCCCCAAGACACAGGAGAACAACCCATTCTCAGAGTTGGTGGTCCTTCGTGCCTCTCCATCGAAAAAGCTACTGCACCTTTCTTTTCTTGAACCCAGCTTGCATCCCCGGGTGGAGTGTAGACCATGAAAGTAGCCTTCTTCCCAGGGGTCTGTGCACCGTTGGACAAGCGTGCAAAAATAGACCGAACCAGGGATCTTTGTTTGATTTCAGGGTTACTACATGGTCGAGCCATTCAGCAGGGTGAAGTAGACAGGTTGTAGACATTTGGATTAGGGCAGTGGTTCTCAACCTGTGAGTCCCCAGATGTTCCTGGACTGCAACTCCCAGACGTCTTCATGACTAGCTGAGCTGGTCAGGATTTCTGAGGGTTGCAGTCCATGAACATCTGGGGACCCAAAGGTTGAGAACCGCTGGATTAGGGGGATAAATTATGGCTCAAGAGAGCAGGGTTCAACTCTCCATTCGGCCATGGGAACTCATGGAGCACTGGGGCTGTGCTGGACTCTTGAAGGCACTCCTTTTTCATTTACATTGAAAACTCTATCAGGGTTGCCTTAATCTGGATGTGACTTCATGAAACCTAACAACAAGATTTTCCATTCCCAGAATGGAACAGTACTTTTCAAGAGTTGCCACACTCAGCTTAGTTCAAAAAGATGGATACTGTGACCACTAAGGTGCTAGAGAAGGCTGTAGCTTAAGTCACGGGGTATGAGCCTGTATCACTGCCAGCCACACTTCCACAGGCAGATGGGAACACAGAACAAGCAGGCATCTTGAGAGACCAAATATGACCACCATGGACTCAGATCCAGGCTTTCTTAGCCAATAGGGCAGTGAAGCCACGGATGCCAAAATGGCTAGTTACATCTCTGTTAGATGGGTTACTACTACTAGGAATTTCACTATGCCAGGTCTTCTCAGTGCATTGTCATTTCTCCTCTCCTGCCTGATTCTTGAATAAGCCACCATGCCAGCTTCTCTGTAAACATATTTGCAGCAGAAGCAAGGGATGTCTCTGCCAGGAAGCTGATGCTTCTTCAGCAGAAAGCAGATGGAAAAGCATGGCAGCCATCTGGCTGAAGAGGCAAAACCAACCCACGCACTAAACCCGAGGACTCTTCCCCCAATAATAACACGAGCAGTCACATGCATACAGATGCATGCACATGCTCACATGCGTGCCATTTCATCTTTGAATAGCAGGCCATTTTATGCTAGTTCTGCTTCACAACAACCTGTAGCTGTCAAGGTGTGAAATAAGACTTTGTGGAAGGATCTTATTGGACGCTGCCGCATGTGGAAACAAACAGACAAGGAACCCTTCATGGGCCAACATTTGCTTTTCAAAAGGAGTCCATGTAGGGATTGTGATGTTTCTCTTTTCTCTCCCTCCACAGAGAGAAAAATGTGCATATGACTATTACTCAGGAATCCCTATCCATTTATTCAGCTTCCTGTTCTTACAGACTGGATACAGAACCAGCGATGACCTCTTTTTTTATGACACAGGCGCTCATGTCCATGAATGAGTGCATTACTGTATTATTTGAAGAACATGTTTAAGAACTTTGCCTAGAATTTCTGAGAACTACGATTCAGTGGGGGTGGGGGGAAGAAACGATTCAAACAGATTTTGTAGCTTACCTTCTGCTTGTTTTTCTTACAGTTTTTTTGAGAATATTCAATTAGTTTTTTCCTAGGTGATATTCATAAAAATGGACAGAAGGAAAGGGTTCGAAGAGGAGAAAGGAAGGGAAGAAGGACCGGGCTATGCTGGCTTTAGAGTCCACATTTATGATACTATTTCACTATTTCACTATTGTGCTTCCCAAGGCTACGGTCAGAGCATTCCAACATTATAGCTGTAGGGCTCTCTAATGTTAGAGATCTGAGGTCCTCCTGGGAATGTTATCATTCTAGGCCTAGCTAGGCCGCAGTGTATTCCAACTTAGGCCCTTTCTCCGGCAAACCACAGGTAGGTAGGTGTCTGTATGCCTGATGGAAATCCTAGAATGGAAAACTGAAATCAATAATTCCAAAAAAATGCATGAGTGTTCTGCAGTTCTGCCCATTGTGCTTCAAGCACTCTCTGCGCGGTTTACAGTTTAATTATGCAGGCTACACGTTGCCCCCCACCCCACCCCCAGCAATCTGGGTACTCATTTTATTGACCTTGGAAGGATGGAAGGCTGAGTCAACCATGAGCCTGCTACCTGGGATTGAACCCCAAGTCGTGAGCACAGTTTTAGCTGCAGTCCGGCAGTTAAACCTTGTGACTTCCAGAATGTTCCATCCTTAACAGTTCTGCTCAGCTTTTATAAACTCAAGGTTTTGGCTTTCTTTATGGGGTTCATCCCTCTAATGTTTGGTCTTCCTCATCCTGTTGTCATTATGCTTCTGTAGAAAGTTCAGGCTTGATTCTACATAGCACCCACGTGTTCATTTTTCTGGTGCTCCAGGGAATTTGTTAAACTCTCCTCCAGCACCACATGTCAAACTAATCCATTCTCCTCCTGCCAGTTTTCTTCACTGTTCAGCTTTCACATCTATACATGATGGGTACAATAGTGTGGTTGACCTTGTGACACATTATCGTTTTCCATACAAGCACCCAGTGTTGCAGTGTTGGTGCACATGAAGGTTGAGCATGGGTTATTTGACCTGTCTCGCAACCACCTCAAGACTGAACAATTATTCCAAATTTGATATGGTTTTGCAGGTTTGTTTGCACGTGCCAGTTTTTGTTTCCTATTTGTTTCTTTGCCATATTTCCTTGCAAATGACTTCAGTGATAAGATGATTCATCGTCTGCTTGGAATCACTGAATACAGGAAAGTTGAAAGCAACAGAGATGTTAAGTAAAGGGAGCAAACTCACTATTTATGTATCCTTTAAAATATTGTTTTACTTTTACTTTTGTGGGATCATTCTCCTTCAAAACAGGAAATGTCAACACTGCCTGAACAACCCAAGAGTTTACACCAATGTGCTAGCACTTGAAGCTTCTTCTTTCCTCTGTGTCCCACAAGTCGGAGATTTGCCATTACTATTTTTAACCAGCTTTGGCAGCACATCAGGATTCCACGTAAAGTTCACCAGAAGTCCCAGCAAAGTTGAATATATCACAAGGGTGTGTAGCTTAATGGGTTGTTTCCGCATCAACTTTTTACTTGCCATCCACATAACCAGAATGAAGAAGAAATTCAGAAAAAGGTTAACAACAGATGGCTTGTTCAATTTGTCTCTCTCGAAGCAACAGCTCTGCAGGTGTCATCTCTTGGAAATCCAACAAACTAGCACAGTGGTTCTCAACCTTCCTAATGGCACGACCCTTTAATACAGTTCCTCCTGTTGTGGGGACCCCTTGCCCTGCTTGGAAGAGGCCACAAGCCCCCTTTGGTAGGCCACTGCCGCAGGTGCCATAGAGAACTTCCCTCTACAAGCACCCACAGCCAATCGCAGCCTCCGGTGCCATTGACTGACATCCCCTCCAACCTATCAAGCTGTAACTCACTCTTCCCCCCCTTCCTTTCCCTCCTCCTCCAGACCCAAGCTGTTTGTGCCTTTTTCTTCACTGACTCATGGCAACCCCTGTGAAATGGTCGTTTGACCCCCCCCCCAAGGGGTCCCAACCCCCAGGTTGGGAACCACTGAGCTAGGAGAATGAGCATCCATGAATGGTGAGATGCTATTTATTAAGACGAGGTGAGCAAGAGATACTCAAGGCAATGACCACAGAAAAAGTGCATAGCGCTATGTGCATAGCAAAAGGCAGAGAAAAGAATTAATGGCTCGGCTACTGAATGGGGATGGGAAAATGACAGCAGATGACAAACAGGGGGAAGAAATCCCCTATCCCTGCTTTACCTTGGTCTGTCTATTGACCCCTCCTCGGGCAAATGTGAAGCACAAATGGAGGGGAGTGTTTTGCAGGTTGAGGCTGATAAATAAATCGTCAAGGAATAGCTTATTGCTTTGAACGAGCTCAGGTCTCCAGGGCCTCATGAACTACATCCAACAGTACTAAAGGAACTGGCTGAAGAACCCTTAGAAATATTGTCTCTTATTTTCATGAAATCATGGAGGATGAGTGGGGTGCTGCTTTGATTGCTGAAATATATTTGGGGCGGAAGGAGGACTTGATCTTGCTCTAGGTTAATTAATCAATTAATCATTACATCATCATTTTAATGCTATTACCATTATTATTGATTTCAGTGCCAGGCTCAGAGACTAAATGTAGAATCCATGTATTGTTTATTTTCTGAATATGATTTCCTTCCCAAGGACTCAGTATGAATTCTTTCAGATTGCTCTGTAATGAAAATCCCATAATAACTGTATTGAATGCTCCTTGCAGGAGCCAGTTATGACATGGAAACATCCAAAATGCTGCCAGAGAGAGAAAAGGAGACGGAGCCTTGCATCTTTGGCTTCCCAAAGTTAAAAAGTGGTTACTAGACAATGAAATAAAATAAAAATAAAAAATGAAGGCAATATAGGCTTATTCAGCAGATCAGATTCCATAGATAATTAGCGTGGATGGAAAAACAGACAGGGTGATCTCCAGCAGACAAATGACACTCATTAATCTGCACCCGAGTCCATGTGTACAGACTGTACAAACAACCACGTGTGAGTTCACGAACGAGGACAAACCTTCCCCCTTCTAGGAAAAGCTGTACCTCTTGAATTTGGCAGCTGCAAACGGAGGAGTATTTGGCTACTGCAAACAGAAGAGTTTGTTCTGAATGCGTTTTTAACCCAACACCATCTTCACATTGGAGAGAGGAAAGTTGTGAGTTTTGAAATATGAATCTTGGGAAATGTGAAACTACTTGATCTATCCACCTGCAGTGGTCAAATAGGTAGGAAGAGTGATGTGGAAATAGGAGTACTAAGAACCAGGATTATAAATGTGAAGTGGTTTCATGTTAGCCCCCAGATTCATATTTTTATGATGCTGGCTGCATAGCTCAGTGGATAATTTATTTACCAGTATTTATTTTATTTTAGAGTATTTTTACCCTGCCTTTCTCCTTGGAAAAGCACACAAGTCAGCTTACAGTAATGAGGGATAATATACAGTCCAATACAATTAAGACATGATAATATACAGTCCAATACAATTAAGACATGTTCAAGTATTGAGAACAAGGAATTGAGGGACATCTGACAGCATTAACAGACAACATTGCATTAAGGCTACAAGGTTATAAGTAGTCATAAACTCAAAGTCTATGTGAACTCATAGATTCATATGAAAGACACATAATGGTAGTCCCTCATTCAGGGAAATCTTGCCTGAAGAGAAAGGTCTTTGCCCGTTTCTGGAAGGACAACAGAGATGAGGCAGTTCTGGCCTCCCCTGCCCCAGTCAGCAGCCTGGTATCTGCATTACATCCAGTCAACCAGCATTTCATGATTTGGTTGTCCAATCGATTGTATGCTTCCTGTTGTGTCTGACTGAACAGAAAGTTTGTCCCACTGCATTTTTCACTCCTTTCTGGTTTGGTAACGTCATGTTGCAAATGTGAAACAATGGTCCAATTCCCAGGACATCAATATTGAGGTAACGTTATGTGCATCTTTGCTGGGTACTGTATCCTCGTATTCTTATTCTGCAAACTACCAGATGGAAAAGCCGTCACCACCACCTTGTGTAAGAAAACAGCACTTCTGTTTAATATGGAAACGGAATCAACCATCCTGACTGCAGTCTTGGACCAACACATTCTCAACAAGCGGGCAGAGTAGAGTTCAGATGAGGTTTGAACAAATCAAACTCATTGAATTGAATTGAATCAAACTCAAAAAGACCCTGTTCAGCCCCATCTTGCTCTCTTTACATCTCAGCCTGTGGAATTTAACCATGAGGTAGCTGTGTACTGCCAAATTTCAGCAAGTGTATAAACAAATTAGCCAGGATGTCATATTTAGGCCAGCCCGTAAATGAATTGTTTTCTCACAAACCAAGGCAACACAGAAATTACTAAAACATGTAGAAATTACATGTATGTCTGCGTAGCTAGCATTGAGCTGCTATATTGGCAAAAGGCATTGACAAGTATGGAAAACTTTCCTTCTGTGTAGCCATAAAGATGGATGTTAGTCTTCCCAAAATGGGGTTTGAATGAAAAGGAGTGGAATAATGTTATTTTGACAGAATCTTGTTTTGTTTAGGGTTGGCACACCATGAATCAGAGTGAGGTAACTGCCTCCGATGTTAAATGATTGGGCAGAAATGGAAGCTCTTTAGCCATTCTTGTTGAATTCATTCTCTCTTTCTTTTTTTTATTTATTTATTTATTTATTTATTTATTTATTTATTTATTTATTTATTTGTTTGTTTGTTTGTTTGTTTGTTTGTTTGTTTACAGATTTTTGGCCACCCCATTACCAAGCGGTATCTTGGCTTTCTTTCTTTCTTTCTTTCTTTCTTTCTTTCTTTCTTTCTTTCTTTCTTTCTTTCTTTCTTTCAAAATACATTACTACATGTTGAATAAAACCTGTTCTGAATCCCTTATGCAATCCTTTAACGCAGCCTCATAGATGCCAAGGGACCTAATATCACTGCTGATACTGAAGAGTCAGCTGCCAACCCAGGGTCATGTGAGGCTATACATTTCGGCATATATTTATACCCAGTCTTCCCTGAGTGGCAAAAGCCCTCTGTTTGGCATAGCTTATGCTTGCTTCACATCTACACCTTGCATTGGTCCTTGAAAGGTATATAAAATATACCTCGGAACAACCATGTATTTCATTCTGCATCTGGTACAACCCTTCACTAGACTTTATATGCGGATGTAGCTGCCTAGATGCCCTAAGCACATCCGATCTCGCCTGATTTCGGAAGCTAAGCAGGGTCAGGCCTGGTTAGTACTTGGATGGGCGACCACCAGGGAACACCAGGTGCTGTAGGCGCCTGGAGTAGGAACTGGCAAATCCACTCCAGGATTACTGCCAAGAAAACTCCATGGACATGGGGTCACAAAGAGTCAGTCACGACTGTAACGACACAACACACACACATGTTGCTGTGTTGTCTTTTGCTTCAGGGGGCAAAATGCCTTGGCCAAGCTTTGCTCCTCTTTCTTATGTGTCCAAAAGAATCACTTTTTAAAATTATTGAATCATTCCCTCACTTGGGATCAGCAGCTCATCTCCAAAGCTAAATCCAGGTCTCTCAAGAGCTGCATCTTCTGAATAGCAGCTTACGTATCACTGTCTTGCAGTGATACATAACAATCAGCTGGAGCTCACCTTCTCTGAAGTCAAACATCCAAGTGGAGATCATTCACAAGGGGACATTGAAGCATTCTAAAAATTCAGGTCCCCTCATGATGTACTCTATGGGTTTGTAAGAAATTGCACGAGAACCCAGCCTCATATTAGCCTTGCTCGCGTTCTAGAATTTTACTTGGGCTTAAAATTAACAAAAAGCAGCACGGGCACAACTAAAAACATTCAGAATTATGCCACAAAAATCTTCCCCTTTATTTCTCAGAGACTTGTCCATTCCAGGTAACACGTCATATTCTTGGAACTGTTCTGTACCAGCTGCATTCATCTTCACACTTGGATTTCAGTAGTTATATTTGAAAGGCTGCTTGTCTGAAAGAAAAAACAATACATGGGGGGAGGGGGCTGCTCTCAAGGCTTCCTAACTTGATCCACAGGTCAACCTGTGTCAAAAGGTGAAAGTTGTCCAGGGCCGTACCCCTCTTTCTAAAGGTCTAAGGGAGACGTCTTGATTTATGAGTCCGCCTGGCATCACATATGGCCACCAGAGCTTGAAAAGTTGGTGGGTTTTTTTTAATGCTGTAATCACAGAATCATCCAGTCAGGATTTGTACCGGCTAATCTTATCCAGTCATTATCTTGTTATATTCAATTTAAGTTCCCCTGTTATTAAGTGAGGAGGAGGAGGAGGAGGAGGAAGAAGAGGTGGAAGTGTTTGCAAATTTTGTATGTCGTTGTGATCCTTCTGAAAGAAGGTTTTTCACTGACGTTCTTCTTACCTCCAAGACGATCCTTCTTTTGTGCCTGGGTGGAGAGAAGAGATGTCAGATGTCTTTTTTTGGCTTTGAGCCACTTCTGCTCTCCTCGTTTTAATTACGCTGGTGGGAAAGAAAGCCGTAGCGCTTCAATCACAGCTGAAGCCCTAAAGCTCCCTCGGAGCGCTGAACCGCTAAGTCAGGCATGGACCGTGACCGTGTTGAAGCGTGCTATGGGTGGGCTGGGGGACGGGGCATTATGTCAATCCCAACAGGAATGTTCAAAGAGTAGTTGATCAGGCTCCGTCGGGCTTGAGCAGTACATTAAGGAATGCCTTTTCTTAGTGTCTGGCTTCTTTCTTTTCTTTCCTGAGCGCATTTCTTTATGGGCTGCTCAAGCCCAACGGAGCCTGATCCTGCAAAAAACAAGGTCACCAAAGCCAAGATGAGTGTTTAGAATGGGGAAATGAAAGAAAACAGTGGGGGATGGGAGTGGAGAATGTATTCCCTCACTTTTTTATTGAGGCTGGTGGGCTACTTTTGAACCCTTCACAGGCTACCGGTAGCCCGTGGTCTACCTGTTGTACAGGCCTGCTATATTTCATTCATATAGGCATGTTGTCTTGGAAATAAGTAACTTGCACTCGGAAATAGGTACACATTGGACTGTGTTGCTCTTAAATTCTTGGCTGTCTGGATTAGCATGGCTGTGTCCTTTGTAGCAGGCTTATTATGAATAATTCTTGAGAGCTCCCTGGGTACAATCCAGCCATAGATAAGTACTTTAAAATCCTACTAGTTTCAGAACGTTTATCTTTCCCAGTGGAAAAAGGGGCACTTAAAAGTAAAGGACTTAGGCTGGGTTTTGTCAGTACAGTCTTAAAGAATCATATTTCCCCAGATTTGTGAGGTGCTGTCTCATTTGAAGAAGGAAAAAATTGGAATATTTTCCTTCACACTTTGTTCTTACTGCTTAATCACCTGAAATTGTACTTGCTTGCTCTTCATAACTAGTAACATTTGCTACATCTTCCATTTCAGGTTCTTTCTTTCCCGAAAGCAAGCCCTCAGAGACCATCTTTAAAATTGCTTTCTGGCTCGGCTATCTCAACAGCTGCATCAACCCCATCATCTACCCTTGTTCGAGTCAAGAGTTCAAAAAGGCGTTCCAAAGATGTCTTAAAGGGCCAGTGCCTCCCGCGGAAGTATGCGGCCAACAAATACTCTCTCAGCTTCAACCTCCATCCCCCGAACAACCACCTCGCCGAAGCTCCGAAAGACATTGTCCGCATTCCTGTCAGTTCGGGAGAGAACTTTTACAAGATCTCGAAATCGGACGGCGTCTGCGAGTGGAAGCTTTTTCAGCCGCGCAAAGTGTGTCAAATAAGAGGACCGCCTCTCATAAAGACAGGTCTGGCTGTGCTACAGCCAAAGTAAAGAGCAAAGGTTTCCTAAGGGTGTGCTGTTGTGCTGGTGACTCAGGAAGCAACGCCCCAAAGGACCAGAAAGTGCCCACCATTAAAATACATACTGTCTCTGTCAGTGATAACGGGGAAGATGTCTGAAGGTATCCACCTGGCAGGTGGGACAGAGAAGGGTTTTACATGCTACACTTCTACTGTGGTACCCTGAAGAAGAGAGGGAACTATTATTACTTTTTTTTTACCCACATGGTAATACAGAAAGATGACAGGAACCAGTAGAGGGTTGTGAAACTGTCTGAAAAGCATAAGCTTTGGTTGAATCCTGAATGGATGGAAATCTGAGGAAGAATTTCACCCAAGGTGATTGAAATCCCACTGGGATGTGTGGGCTTTTGAAACGGGCCCAACTTGGGGCTGGACTCCTTCAGTTATTCTGATAATATTTCCTTTCTATTTTAAAGGTTCTGGGATTCATTTTATTTTATTTCAAATTGTCTTCGCTTTTATTCTTAATGATCAAGAGTGAGAGGGAGAAAGAGAGAGAGAGAGAGAGAGAGAGAGAGAGAGGGGGAACAAACAGTATTTTAATATATCCTAGAACAGAGAACCATTAATATATACTTTTTTGTTTCCATCACAGTTACTTTATTTTTATGACACTTACAAAGTAATTGTGAATTTGTAAAAAGTGAGTATGTCAGATGAGGCAAAGGGGGAAGGTTTTGGCAAATCTGAACCAGAGTCCTCAAGGTGTAACTCACTTCTTTTGTTGACAGTATCATTTGGATCCTGTGAAATGGTGAGTACCTTCAAAGCTTGCATGATGCAATTGGGAACATACAACTAAGCCCCAGACCCCATTCCAAGCTTTTGAACTCCTTTTAAGTTTTGGGAGCTATAGTTTAGAATCTGTTCTTCATGGTGACCTATGATCCCATGTGAGGGCCAGTGAACACTGTGATTACACTGAGTTGCTCGTTGCGCTCTTACACATCTACTGGATGCCAATCAAGTGGACATGATCAGCATCCGTGGGTCCCAATTTTGCATCCTCAGAGGTTCCTGGACTAAAACTCCCAGAAGCCTTCTTGCTGTGCTGGCCACAGTTTCTGGGAATTGTTGTCCAAGAACATTTGGCATCAAGGTGGGGAATCACTGATTTACACGATCACTTCTATGCATGTGGTTAGAATATTTATATCCATGACATCAAGGACAAATAGCTCCCACATTTTTTACTGTACATATGCCCAGATCATGAATCTCTTATTTCATCTCTCTCTGTACTTTTAGGGACCATTTCCTTAAACAAACAAGAGTTTGAAAAATTCCTTCAGTGGGGTTTAAGGCTTCACCTTACTCTGTGTTCCTTCGTGTCACATGTTGTGCAGTAAATTCATTATTCAAGTGCAATGTATATGATGGAAAATATGCAACAGCAAAACAACTGAATAATAACGATGTCATAAAACTGCCTTCTGAGTCTTTGGGATGTTTCACAGTCCATTGATCCATACCTGTTACAGAATATATTTGTCCACTAAGAAGTTGATCATTTGCATCAGGTGTCAAGAAATGGAGCATACTTAGAGAATTTAACTACACTAGGAACATCTAATAAAATAACTCCAAAATTTCCTGCAAAACATTCTCCTATATACTGTCCATTGCAACCTTCTGCACTCTAGCCTTCATGGTGTTCCCAGGGAAAAGGCAATTGCTGCTGAACCGGTGTTAAGTGTGTAATCTTGCTATGTCTGCAGAGATTTGTATCAACTGATTTAGGATAAATTAAATTGCTCTACTTGGGATTACCAGAACATAAATCAATCCCCTAGAAAATGAATGAAACAACTGGTCTTTCGGCTGTTGACGTCAATAAGAGTGTTTTCCATTAATGCCTACATTCTTAAAACCAATACAGTCCTCTCTCATTAAACCAGATTATCTACGTCTGCATGATCAAAAATAAAATAAAGGAAGGGTGCACAGTAATGTAGAGCTCTGAATTATTTCAAAAGATAGTCCAGCCAAGAGAAGAGAAAAATGTTTTTACAGTATATATTTTCTCAGTGGAAAACTCAATTCACACAAATAGGAGTATGTATTTGGAGTACCCCAAAAAAACAGGGTGAATCCTCTGCTAATCTGATACAGTGGTGCCTTGTATAAAGGAATTAATTCATTCCAAATGAAATTCTGTTAAGCAAATTTTCCTTTATACAAATTTCCCATAAGAATGCATTGAAAACAGACTAATCCCTAATCGCGACCATTTTTATGTTGTACGGATTCAAGCAAATTTCCTCTATCTCTGGATTTTTTATGTTGTACAGATTTTATGTTATACAAACCATTTGTTATACAAGGGTCCACAGTATATGAGCAATTATTTTTTGATGCTGAGAAAATCATGTAATATCCAACTGGGCGAAGAGGCCATTATTACAGATCAAATACTACCAAACCGATAAGGACCTCCGTCTCATTTGAAAATTGGGTGGATTGGATTCTAATTAATTGGGGGAAATGTTAGTTGGCCCTAAGTGATATCAACAGGACTTGAGTAGGGCTTCACTCTTGGTTTTTGTTTGGTTTTGTCCTCCTTCCGTCAAAACCAGCGGTGCTCGATCCATTTTTATTCTGTTTGGACCAAACAAAACCTTGCTGAGCTACGTTCTGATCCACATTGCTCACTGAAACCAGTTCATACATTCAGTGAACTGAATGAGCATCGTGAATAGAGATGGGCACGAATCAGAAAAATGGCATTTCATTTGTCATTTGTCGTTTGGAGGGTCGTTTCGGTTCATTTCCTTTTTTGCAAATTTTTGCAAAAAATTCATTTTTCATTTTCATTCGTTTCGTTACCATTTCGTTACCATTTATTTCAATTTTTTGTGATATTTTTTTTAGGATTTTAAGCATCTCATATTGCAGTAACAGAAACGAAACACACGACAAAAAATTCCGGTGTTTCTGTTTATTTCGTTTCATTTTAGAGACAAAATTCGTTTGTCGTTTCGTTACGTAATGAAATGAAAAAACGGAAACGGAAACGGAAAAAATTGTTCATTTCGTGCCCATTTCTAATCGTGAAACCAAGGAGTATACAGCCACACCTGCATTAATTCTCTTGAGGAGCTCATCAGACATCTCTTTGTTCTTAGATAGAGCTGCGTCACGTCTCTCTAAAAACCTATAGACCTAGACTCACCGACACTTTCCTCCTTGGGAACCAATCACGAAAAGATGCTCTGGATGACCTCCATTTGCACAACATCACTGTCCGTTAATGACTTCACAGAGCCAGAGGGCTTAACAAGAATCAATCCCCTGCTTCCATTAATATTGTCAAGAGCCTTGGCTTTAGTGAAACCTGTCATTTTCTTCTTTATTGCTGTAGCCTCCGAGGGATTATGCTGAACAGGTTTTATGGTTGGGAGAACCAAAAGGAGTGCCAACGTGAGACTGAGGGCACTTTTACATGACCCCTAAGATCCGCTGGCAAATTAAATTCAGACCAGAGATCTTGGGGGTTTGCTCCTCTTACTGTGTTCCCACCCCTCCACACGCCATTGCTCCTGCCTGCGGTGAGGGGAGGGAGAAAAAAAGGGAGAAAAGAATGCAGGCTCACCTCCATTCTGCCCTCCAGAGCAGCCCCGGAAGCATTCCAGTCTCTTAAAGGGACGGGAGCTAAAAAAACAAACAGAAGGTGAGGACAGCCCAGCACTCACTGCTTTACAATTCACATCAGAAAATTTTTTACCTCCCGAGACCAGGTACTTTTAAAATGTGCTGGAGCGTGCTTAGGTGGGCGTGGTTATACTTAATTTTTTTAAAGTCCGGAGCTGGTGGGAAAACAATTTTAAGCTCCGCATCTGGGAGCCCTATGCCTCCGATTTTAGGGGTCGTGTAAAAGCACCCTAAGAAGGTAGACGCTGACCTTTAAGACAGATGGAAATGATTCCCTCCACTGCATTCTGTCTAGAGATTCCTTTCCCTTTTCCAACAGGGCAAAGGGGAAATACAGTTTTCTTTGTATTCTAGTTCTTCCTTCTGTGCATGGAGCCAAACCCATGGATGTCATCCAGACTGTGCAATAGGGAGAAAAGAAATTTGCAGTGTTTCATCATTCTGTTGAGGGTTTTACCTACCAAAATGCCTCCACAGATCTAGTAGGGTTTCTCATGAGCTGGAATGAAGCTGAGCCCTGCAGTGTGCTCCATCTGAGGTAATCCTAAACTAAATACTCTGTTCTTGAAGTGAAATGTTATCAGGAAGATGTCAGTATGTTTTGGCCCAGCTAAAATTAGAAAAGTCACACTCCCCGACTGCTTCATTCCATGAGGTAGGTGTGAAAGTCAGGGTCAGTTTGATTTGGGGTTCTGCTCATGGAAAGATGTTTTCATTACATTACAAGCTTGCCGGAGGGACTTCACAATCGAACCTACAACTCAAAAGTTTGGAAATCATTACTTAAACCACATGTAATCCAAAATATTGTTGCATAGCCTGTACCAGTTCTGCCCCGGACCATGCAGAAAAGGGTGAAGAGATACAAAGCAAAAATAAGATGTACCTGTATGTGTTGAAGTCCAGCCTTAGGAGAATGAATAGTGGAGACAGGATTTTTATTATTATTATTATTTTGGACTACAAACACCATAATTCTCCATGTTCTGTTCCAGTCCCAGTGTTAGCTGGAACGTTTCCTTCTGAGCATGGATGTTTGGCTTGAGCTTGGCCTAGCAATGCCTTCAGGTCTTCTCATTTGGTTTGTCTCCCAGATATTTGTTTCATCCAGGTATTAATCTGGAAAAAGGGTGCCTGAGGGGGGATATGATTGAGATGTACAAAATAATGCAGAGCATGAGTAAAGTGGATAGAGGGACACTCTTCTCCCTCTCACAAAGTACCAGAACTAGGGGACATCCACTCAAATAGAGGGTTGGGAAAAGACAAAAGGAATTTTTTTTTACCCAGTGTGTTGTTAGTCTGCAGAATTCCCTGCCACAAGATGTGGTGATGGCATCTGGCCTGGATGCCTTCGAAAGGGCATTGGACAGATTCCTGGAGGAAAAGTCCATCACAGGTTACAAACCATGATAGAGATGTGTCATCTCCAGGTTTAAAACCAGGGTACTTCAAGGGCCAGGTGCAGGGGAATGGTATCAGGAGACAGAGAGCTAGTCTTGTGCACTCCCAACACATTTGGTGGGGCCACTGTGAGATACAGGAAGCTGGACTAGATGGGCCTTTGGCCTGATCCAGCAGGGCTCTTCTTATGTTCTTATGTTCTTATGTATTTGTCACACACCTGTAACACAGTTTGAACTCCCAGATTGTAAAATTCTGGTATTTGTAGTCCAGAAAGTCCCTAATGTAGAGTAGAGACAGACCCAAATCTGTGCAGACTCCAGATTTCCCCTGGAATCTGCACAGTTGGGCTGACGTTTTTCTCTAAAAATGCACACATCACATCAGAGAATCACAGCACAAAATTGGGGAAAGGGCCCAGTCTGAGCAGTTAAGTGCTTTCCAAATCTTGTTATTTGTCTGGGTAACTGGAATTAATTTCACAATTTAAAAATAATTATACCACCTGTCAGAAGGTTGAAAGCAATAAAAAGCAGCTTTATGCCATTTATTTTTTAACTGCTGTGAAATGGTGGACCATTTTACCTTTCCAGAGAAAAAATAAGCCTTATACTTAGCTTGGCCAAAAGAAGACCACAAAGAACCTTCCTGCTACCCGAAGCTTTCTTTGCCTTTTCAAACTTGTTGGGGAAAACACACACACACACACACACACACACAAACGGAGGAGGCTCAGCATGTGAGCGATTCTGTTCCTTCCCTGCATGCAGTGGACAAAAGGTGCTCATCAGATTGATAGACATCTGGATCAATGTTTACAAAATCTATTTGAGGAACTGTGTGAGAAAAAGAAAAGTGGGGGAGAGAATAAGAGAGAAAAAGCCACTTTGCTTAGCAGATTTAAAGAGGCAGCTTTTTCCTCCCTTCCGCTGAAATCGGTGCTTGCTAGGTAAATGAGGAGCAGGTCTGGGGAGGGAAAGTTACAGTAGACGGAAAGCTAAGATTGGATGTGTTTCTTTGCAAGATTCAGGAATTATGGAGTCAGGTGTGAATAGTTAAAGAGAGAGGTTCTCTGTCTGCAATTAGTTAAGCAAACCAAACAGCTAATCATATCCTGGATCCCTTCCAGTCTGGATTGCTCATCAGATGCAGGATGATAGGGACATCCCTGTCCTCCTTGATCAATGTTGGTCACAAAGCTGGGGATCTGGACTCTCCCTTGTGGGGTTTGATCTCCCCGTGCTGAACTGAGGCTGCTGGGGAGGTCATCAGGAGAAAAAGAAAAGTACTGGAATGGAGAGATAATAAGCTTAATCCGGAGAAGACGGAGAGAAAAAGCCCCCCTCCCAGTCTTTCCAGCCTAGGCAGGAAGATTTGAAGAGGTCTCCAGGGCTTTTTTCCATCTTCCTCCCAGATTCCTTGATGAGTCCTCCCTGAGGACAGTCGTGCAGGCCCTGGTGGTCTCAAGGATACTATTGTAAATGAGGAGGCAGAGATACGAGCACATCACCCCAGTCTGGGCCTGCATTGGCTCCCGTTGTCTTCCGGATCAGGTTCAAGGTCCTACAGATTTTCAAAGCCCTCCGGAAAGGGACCAGGACTGGATGGGCATTCCAGACCCACGAGATCGCCGCAGGCGCGCTCATTGAGAGTGGCAAGATTCAGGAATTATGGTGGGAGCTCTGGAACCATCTTCCTTCAGCTGCGTAGAGTGAATAGACCTTCCTCTTCAAAAAGATGGTGACCTTATTAGTTAGTTGTTGTTGTTTTTTCCCCTTCCCTTTTCTGGCTAAATTGCCGCCAGTTATTTTTAGCTTTCAAACCAAACGTTGGGAAGCGGGATATAAGGAAATAAATAAATAAATAAATAAATAAATAAATAAATAAATAAATAAATAAGCACAGTAATGCAACAAGTTGAGATTTCCACAAAAATCTGACATTTGTTTTTATGTATAAGATCTGTGAGTAGATAGAAATAATTTATGCTTGCTTCTTGGGATGAAAGCAATGGTAAACCTAGGTAGCATCCTAAAGAGCAGAGACATCACTTTGCCAACTATGGTCTGGATAGTCAATGCTATGGTTTTTCCAGTAGTGATGTATGGAAGTGAGCGCTGGACTATAAAGAAAGCTGATCGCCGCAGAATTGATGCTTTTGAGCTGTGGTGCTGGAGGAGAGTCTTGAGTGTCCCCTGTACTGCAAGGAGATCAAACCTATCCATCCTGAAAGAAATCAACCCCAAATGTTCACTGGAAGGACAGATTTTGAAGCTGAGGCTCCAGTACTTTGGCCACCTCATGAGGAGAGAGGACTCCTTGGAAAAGTCCCTGATGTTGGGAAAGATGGAAGGCAAAAGGAAAAGAGGACGACAGAGAATGAAATGGTTGGACGGTGTCATCGATGCAACCAACATGGATTTGACCAAACTCTGGGAGGCAGTAGAAGATAGGAAGGCCTGGCAAGCTCTGGTCCATGGGGTCACAAAGAGTCGGACACGACTGAAGAACAACAATAATTTACTAGAGTCTCTGAGCATGATGGGTATTGAAAGAAACAAGTGCCAGTTGAGATAAACTAACAAAGAAGAGGTGGTCTGATATTTGAACACAACCTTTATAGAAATGGATGGGACCACATACCATTCTCCTAAGAAGCTGTGAAAGGAATCTGTGTTTTCTACCTTGGGCCAAATAAATAAAAATAAAAATAAAAATCATTTCTATTTTCTTGACAAAAGAAAAAAAGTGAATCAATCAGGCCATGGGTTCTTGAAGCAGGGCAGGACAAATTAGGTTCCATTTCTAATTTCTGATCACCTTTGCTGAACCTCTAGATGCTTTCGGTGAATAAATGAAAGGGTGCTCCTGGCCTTTTCACACTTGCCATTAACTCAGTTTGTCCCAAACCACTGCATCCGTAGATAACTGAATCACTGCATTACTTCCAAGATAAAGCATTTGCATTATAAGTTCAAGGAGAAGGTCAGGAATTGCACGCAGATGGGCATCGACAAGTGCTCTGTGATGCAGGGAGACAAAGGGATGAGCAGACAGTTTCCACCAAGGTCAGCCTAACCAGTGGCGTGGAGTAGACTGGGTGACAGCCTAGGACTCAGGAAGTTTTGGTTCAAATTCCCACTCAGCCCTGGAAACTCACTGGAAGTGTGGGACTGTTAGTCACTCCCTAAATATTTCATTTACCATGACATCCTTGTTGAGGGGTCTATGTAAGTTGGTTCCTGTTTTGACAGCACATAGCAACAAAAAGGATGCACGCTAGAGATGGGCACGAAACGAGCAATTTTTCATTTTCATTTTTGTTTTTTTGTTTCGTTTTGTAACGAAACAAAAACGAATTTTGTCTCCAAAATGAAATGAAATGAAACGAAACAACAGAAATTTTGTTGTGCATTTTGTTTTCGTTGCGGCAAATACATTGAACTGTAATGAATGCTAACGAAACAGCAATTTTTCATTTTTGTTTTCGTTTTTTGTTTCGTTACGTAACAAAACAAAAATGATTTTTTTGCAAAAAATTCATGAAAAACGAAAACGAACCGAAACGGACCCCCTAAATGACAAACGACAAACGAAACACCATTTTTTTGAGTTGTGCCCATCTCTATACGCTTAGGTGCCTTCAGAACCTGGTACCCGTTGTTGCTAGTAATAGGCAGCAGCCACAATCCTGTTTACTTGGATTCGGGTTTAAACAATCACATAATTGGGTGTGAGCCGTTTCCCCCTCATTAAAGGAGGGCTTGTGGTCACCCTACTCCCCACTGCCACTCAGGCTGAAGAGCTCAAAGTAGCTTTTTTTTTTTTTACTTGCACATTCTCATCAAGTTCTGCCTAAACTGGGAGTCCTTAGCTCAGTATTGTCTATAGAAACTGTCAAGCCTTTTCACAGTTAAAGACAGGGATTTTTTTCCCCAAGCTCAACAGGTTTGTTGATCTGAAGCAACACTCCAGACTGTAGTCTTCCTCGCAGAGTAGTTAATGGCATAATCTGACATAATGAATACCTGCACATCAAAAGTTACCATTATGGAAGCGGTTTGTGTTAACCGTTCTTTAGCAAAGCAAAGTGTGGTGCTTATATATACAGACTTGTAGCACTTAATCACTCTCTGGATGGTCTATAGTTGAATTATTCCCGCCAGCAAGCTGGGTATTCAGTTTGTTGATCTCATACGGATAACTTTGAATCTGGAAGAAGAAACTCCAATTCTATAGGTGGGAAGACACCTGAGCAATATACAAGGAAGACTGGGCCAAAACTTTGTATCAATGCAAGAATTATGGGCACCTAAAAAAATCCACATTTCATGCCAAAAATATTTGTCTGTGTAGCTTTTGGAACTGCCGTTGAATTCCACAACGAACATTAATTTGAATAATACTACCAATGTGCACCGTGGCTCCATGCGCGGACAGCCATAAGCAGATCCTTTCTGAGACTGCTTTTAACTACATAGCTCAACCACCGGCTCACCGAATCCCTGGCTGAGAGGACACTCTCCGTAAAGGCTGTGCATACATGTGCAAGTCCTGCTTGTTTGGGTTCTATTTTTATACATTCCTGATCATGTTACTCTGGAGTCAATCAAGCAATGACCCCGTGGGAATTTGTCCCCTCCTCCCTTCGAAAATGGGGGTTTATTTTTGCACACGGAGAAAAACCGAAGAGTTCCACATTTAAATATTACGTTTCGCAGGCTGGCTTGACCTTCGATGCAGAAATCAAGCGAATGCGGCCTGTAACGAAAGCAACCAATCATTCACTGAAATGAGACTTAGCAATATTTAGATCCCCTGTCAAATCAAGAGGATTAGAGATATTTTTATAAGTAGTGGGAACTGTGCTGTAATGGGCTTTTTGGACTAATTATACAATGAGAGTAGGCTGCAGCACAAACTCCAGCATGTTCCCTCAGGCCAGATATAAACCACAGAAATGCATGGTTGTGGTTGTTTCCTACTTGTTTGGTTTTGCAAACAAATCTCTACAGACTCCCCTCCCCGTTTCTTTCTTTTTGAGGCAGGGTAGGCAAAAATTAATTCAGGCAACTTATTTATTTATTTATTTATTTATTTATTTATTTATTTATTTATTTGTATACCACACCAATTTCCCAAGAGGGAACTCTGTGCGGTTCACATAAAAGACACAAGAAATCCAAGAAATAATAATGATAAATAAAATAATAATAATGTAGCAGGTAGGATAACAGACTAGGGCAGGGGTGTCCAAACTTTGGCCCTCCTGATGTTTTGGACCACAACTCCCAGAATTCCAAGCCTGTACTACCAATGACAAAGGACTGTGGGAGTTGTGGTCTAAAACATCTGGAGGCCAAAGTTTGGACACCACTGGACTAGGGCTTAGAAAACTAGGGTTCATATAGGCCCAGCCAGTCATGGAAGCCTACTGAAGGATGGCATTGAAAAACCAACTGAATGACCAACCAACAAGACACACTTTACCACCTGCCATCAAGTCAATTCCAACTTATGGCAGCCTGTTCTAGGATTTTCCAAGCAGAGAATACTCAGAAATGGTGTCTTCATTTCCCTTCTCCTGGGAGGTCCTAGGAATGTGTAGCTTCCCCAAGGCCACAAAAGCTGGGTCTACTTCAGGGCTGTCCAGACTTTGGCCCTCCATATATTTTGGACCACAACTCCCAGAATTCCAAGCCTGTACTGCCAATGACAAAGGACTGAGGGAGTTGTGGTCCAAAACATCGGGAGGGCCAACGTTTGGACACCACTGGTCTACTTGCATGAGGTGGAGAATCAAACACCACCTCCAGCTCTGCAGCTATCCAGACAGTGCTGCTCTTTAAACATCTCACGTCTCTTCAAAATCTTTTAAGGGTTGTCATGAATCAAATGGGACTTGACATTGCATCACAACAGAACAAATGATTACTTAATGTGTTCTGTGGCTGTTCCCATGCAACCTGGGTCTTCAATGCTGCATAGCCTCACAGAGACTAGATCACCAACTGACAGGATGCTGGCTAAACTGAATGCTATAAAAAAGAGGCATTTGTTGCAGGATTGGGTCTCCTCCCATCCACCTAGTTCACACCTGAACAAAGCCCAAGGAACAGCATGGACTTAGCTATCAAAGTAATGAAAAAAATTACAGCTGTGCCATAAAAGGGGAGAAGCCCTCCCTCCTTGAATTACAGTGGAAATATATTCTGGTTGCACATCCTAATGGAAAAGGAATTACTGTATATACTCAAGTATAAGTCGACCCGAGTATAAGTCAAGGCCCCTAATTTAACCCCTCAAAAAACTGGGGGAACTTATTGACTCGAGTAGAAGTCTAGTCTAAGGTGGGAAATGCAGCAGGGCCTTGTAGCTCCTCCTTTGTGAGCTGGGGGAGCGGTGTGTGATGTTTAAAATGACTTTTAGCCACTGACCCAAGCACTTGCCTCAGTGGCTGAAAGCCATTTTAAACATTGCACGCCACTCCCCCGCAATGTGGGGGGGTGTCAGGAGAAGCATTGACCCCTAAGTATTGACCCGAATATAAGTCGAGGGGCCCCTTTTTCAGCCCAGAATTAGGGCTGAAAAACTAGACTGATATTTGAGTATATACAGTAATGAATTGCAATCAATGCAGTAATGGTTTGCATTTTCAAGTTCTACCCCACCAGTGCTAACCAAGGGGGCTGAAAATGAAAAACTTTTCAGCATGGCCTCACCAGTACTTATTCCAGCTCAGACAGATTGTTTATTTGCTTCTTGGTTTCTCCCTCAGTCTCCCTGCAGAGGGGTGCATGGTGGATTTACAAATCAGTCAAAGATGCAAATACGAAATCATTTACAAATATAATGCATGATGTAGTTGAGATGCAAAGTAAAATCCCTTTAAAATAATTGGGGGTGGGGGTGGGGGTGGGGGAATGGACCCCGATGGGAGTTCCACAGCCTGGGAGCAGCCACCCAAAAAGGCCACATCTGCTCCAGCAGTCCCGGGGAGGCTGTGGAACAAAGCTAAAGGCTCTTCTTAATCTGCCACCCAAGATCAAAACACCCTAGAATTCTTTGCATTAATTACAATAGGGATGCACATGCAGACAGATGATAGGCAGGTGTGTGTGTAGAGGCAGTGGGATGAGCAGCACTGGCAGAGGCCTCTTGTTGCCACTGACCAGGTAGGGTCACCTTCACAAAGCCAAAAGAACAAACCAAAAACAGCTCATTTGGGGGGCGATTGTTGGTGGTTTGTGGGTAGCCACAAACCATCACAAGCCCCTGCCCATCGCGTTCCCCTTTCATGGCTTACATCCAGACTCCATCATGCTGAGAGGAGTCCCGCTGACTTTGGTGCGACGTCAGTGAGTCATGATTTACTCATCCCACTGGTTTTACGGCCTCTTCTGGAAGCATTTCTCTGTAAGCATTTTTTAACTGAAAATGCTATACAAATACGAATACTTTTGCTACAGATTCATTTCTGAGCTGAATTGCAGATCGTTTCCCAAAGTCAGCAGACATGCCGTAAAGATATACTGGTTTAAGTGAGAGGCAGAAATCTTCAGTTTTGCCAGAGAATTAATTCCGCCTTTTTCCTTATGTATCTCCTTTTCTGCCAACAATTCTAGCTGATCTTTTGTTTCTAAGATGACTAGCTAAATTGCAGTTTGCTTTAGCATAAATCGCAAGCACTTGTCACTCCCCATTCTTCCTTCTATTAGTTTTAAAGTGCATTGGAAAGCTTTAATAAAGCTCTCTTGATAAGTAAATAGCAAGTGTGTTTTCATTTGAAAATCTCTGAGGCGTATAATAAATTTGTTGGTATTTGTGGCAATCTTTGTATGCTTTAAGAGGTTTTGGCAGGAAAGGAGCTTTCTGGACTGAGGCGACTGTCAATCAAGTCAGCAGTAGCCAGTTTTCCCCTCTCAGCCTCATTTTATGAAGAGAGACACACCTCTCAAATTAGACGGTTACTTCAGGTCCACTCTCATCCCTGGAGGAAGTTCGTTGTGTGTTGATGTCGGTCACGGTCACATGGTCTTCTTGCGGTTCTGTCCCTGTTCCCGTGTACCCATGGGTGTGATTGATTATACTGGCATGACTGTTGCCGCACGTCCTCGTTCCGTGATGAGATGTGAAATTCCATGCCTTTGTTCTCCTTTTTTTTCGACCTGACCTTCTGCTTTTTGATGTTTCAATTCTCTGAAGTGTTGCCTTCAATGCATTACAGAGCTAAATTTGAGGCATTTGTCTTTTAACCTCTCTGCACTGTGTTGCTGACTCCATAGGGAATGTACTGGCGAATGGCACTCTGCACTCCTGCCACTAGATGGAGAATGGCACGTTGCATAATGAGCCTTACCTCATGAGCACTCATCTTGGAAGGAGAAGCAAGATGAGGAGATTCCTGAGGCCAGGGAGGGGAATCTCTCATCCCGCTTAGATCGCAGTTCAGGGGCGTGGTCAGGACAAACTCCCTTCATCCCACAATGGATGTGCAGTTAGATTTCTTCGTACCGGTCCCCACGAACAGCAATGAGATGGACGTAAAGTAACAGTATTAAAGAGTATTTCCTTGCTTTTCAGATGGCACTGGTCATCCAGTCTGTATTAGATTCTGTCATGTCATAATGTAGCTATGAATCCGTTGAGGCATGTTTTTGTAACCAGTCACTGTTTTTCTACAATATGCTGTTTTGACTTATTAAGAACTGTGAGTAAATGGAACGTGTTTATTCTTTCTTTTACAAAATGTCTCAGAGTGAGTTATTGCGATGGCAAAAGTCTTGGTAAGTGAGAATAAGCAACAAAAAGGGTGGTCTACTCTGAGTAGACCTGAGCCATTTCTGCTCTGTGGGTTAGGGTTAGGGTTAGGGTTCTACTGAGTAGCTAGAGATTTTTAGCCAAAAAAAAAAAAAATCAAACTCAGCCAACACTATTCCTCTTAAAAGATTTCCAAGCCAAACAGCCGATGTTGTGCAAGTCTGTGGCCATATGGCCGGCTGGGCTAAACGCATTTCTGTGCATGGAAAACTGTTTACCTTCCCACTTTTTACGACAGTACATATTTATCTACTTGCATTGACATGCTTTCAAACTGCTAGGTTGGCAAGAGCTGGGGTTAACAGCGGGAGCTTGCTCCGCTGTATAGCACCTGGGATTCGAACTGCCAAGCTGCCGACTTTGCCATCGACCATTTCAGCGCTTGCAGGTTACATTGCTCAGCCACGTACCTTTAAGGAAATCCCCTCTCTGATGTCAAGTGAGCGAACCTCCGGGAATATGCGATCTTTGCATATCTTTGACCCACGGCTACTTAACAAAGCAATAACAACGAGTAATTTTGAGAGTGTTCCTTCCCTTCTCTTGTTAAATCGAATGGTTGTCTGTGCTCTGCATCTTTATAGGGTTTTAATGCAGCTGAAATACTTTTACAGCAGCAAAAAAACAAATCTACATTTATAGCTGCCTGAGCAGTGAGCGTTAAGTGAAATGGACATTTATATTGGGCAGATGATATTGCATTTGGCCATGGCTACAGGAGTCTTCTTCTCTTATTTATTAAAATGACACTGTAATCCAAACTTGAACTATATAAACTGCCCAAGTAGCACAATGTGTCTTATTTACTACATTGTTCTAGTCTGCAAAGGCTGATTGGATAGCTTAGTGGGTTAGAACACCAGGGTCCTGGGTTCTTGTGATTCCTCAGCTAGCGTTTCTAAATCCCTTTTCAACCACCTTCTTTATCTCAGTCTTATAAACAGGTCTTAGAGGAGTCATTGTATCATAAACCTGACAGTTCCTAAGGTTTCATTTGCTTTTGCTTTCTTTTATTTATAAAGGCCCTCTGAGTGGCTCACTTAACAAGATAAAGTCAGAAACAATTAAGCAATAAAAACAAAGGGAAGTCCTTCTAAAGTAAAAGGGTCAGAAATAATAGTTTTTAAAAAAATTGCAATCATGTTGTTAAATAAATCAATTAAAAGCCCTTTCAGATATGAACACCACTGTCTGTCTAAGTGGAAAGAAAGAAAGAAAGAAAGAAAGAAAGAAAGAAAGAAAGAAAGAAAGAAAGAAAGAAAGAAAGAAAGAAAAAGAAATCTCTTCTGGCTGCAGGACATATATCAGGGCTGCTTCTGAAGAGGATCCTCAGATTTGTGGAGGAAGTAGGCAGTTGTCAGATCTAGATTAAACATAAGAACATAAGAAGAACCCTGCTGGATCAGGCCAAAGGCCCATCTAGTCCAGCTTCTTGTATCTCACTGTGGCCCCACCAGATGCGTCTGGGAGTGCACGAGACTAGATATCTGTCTCCTGATACCACTCCCCTGCACCTGGCCCTTGAAGTACTCTGATTTTAAGCCTGGAGATGACACATCTCCATCATGGTTTGTCACCTTTGATGGACTTTTCCTCCAGAATCTGTCCAATCCCCTTTTGAAGACATCCAGGCTAGATGCCACCACCACATCTTGTGGCAGGGAGTTCCAAATTGTTTCATGAAAGCTGGAAACAACTTGTCTTAAACAAAGCCCAGATGCGAAAAGTTCTGCTTCTCTCAATACCTTCAAGAATGTATCCCATATAAGAGAACCTCTCAGGCCCAAGAAGACTGCTCAGGTCCCCACATTCAGATTGCCTCTGTGGGAGGACTGACCAATATCTTATCTCCACTTTATACACATTCATGGAAAACTCACTATGTCAGCACTTCCCCACCTTGGTTCTCCAGATATTCCTGGAGTAAAATCCCAGAAACCTTCACAATTAGTTCTGCTGGCTAGAATTTTCTAGAAAGTGTAGTCCAAGGTTGGGAACCGCTGCACTATGTAATGTAATCACTGTCCTGCTTAGGTTGCAGTGTGTTCTTGTCATGGGGTCCATTACTAATTTGCACCACTGAAAAACAGTCAGCAACAGGCCTGAGAATCTGTGCAGTGTCAAGATAATAAAGTGGAGGCAGGCACATCCAACAAATTCACAAGAGTGTCGGGGCCGTGCATTCAAATTAAAGCCCAGAAAACATGACTCAGGGAAATTAAGATTCTTTCCCACACTCACTCGTGTTTATAGAGTTGTTTCAAAGACTGGAACAATGCATTTCAGCTTGGTAATGTTTGTTTTGATCCCTGCTTTGGAAGTCCTGGCTGCAATTTTCTGGCTGCTTTTGTTTGAGCAACTTTTCCGTGGCATAATCACAGCCCAAAGAAGAACAGAAATGGGAATGAGACACTCGCTGAAGTAGGGAAGATATTATCAAGCAGTTGCCTCCCCCCCGCCCCCCTGCGTCCAGCAAAGCCCATCATGCTACACCTCCTCTCCTTTCTCTTGTCCGAGATGGAAGATGCCCTAAGCACATCCGAACTCGCCTGATTTTGGAAGCTAAGCAGGGTTGGCCTTAGTTAGTACTTGGATGGGCAACCACCAGGGAATACCAGGTGCTGTAGGCGCCTGGAGTAGGAACTGGCAAACCACTCCAGTATTCCTGCCAAGAAAACTCCATGGACATGGGGTCATGAAGAGTCAGTCACAACTGTAATGATGCAACACATCTTCTATCTTCTAATAGCCCAAGTGGGGTCTAGAACCAAAGGCATAAACTAGATACAAAGAATGTGCATTCCCATAAACCAGAGGTGATTTGATGGCACATAACAACAACTGAAGTAGCTATATGTGCCATCATGTCACCTACTCTGCTGCCAAGCCAAGCAGGGTGTAGCTTGTCATACTTACCCAAGTGTTGCATGGATTCTGAAGATTTGCCCAGATTCCACCATCAGCTACTCTAAAGCAGGCATGTCCAAACTTCAGCCCTCCTGATGTTTTGGACCACAACTCCAGAATTCTAAGGTTACATTGCCAATGACAAAAGACTGTGGGAGCTATGGTTCAAAACATCTGGAGGGCCAAAGTTTGGACATGCCTGCTCTAAAGGAAATTCCTCCCCACCTTCTTAGCAGTTACTCACCTGTGGCACCATCAAGATCTCCTGGGACTAGAGATGAGCACGAATAAAAAAATGGTGTTTTGTTTGTCGTTTGTTGTTTAGGGGGTCCGTTTTGGTTCATTTCCGTTTTTTGTGAATTTTTGCAAAAAATCGTTTTCATTTTTATTCGTTTCATTACCGTTTCGTTACCATTTATTTCAATTTTTTATGATTTTTTTTAAGCAGTTCAATGTATTGTCGTAACGAAAACGAAACAGACGACAAAATTTATGGTGTTTCTGTTCGTTTCGTTTCATTTTAGAGACAAAATTCGTTTGTCATTTCATTACATAACGAAATGAAAAAAATGGAAACAGAAACGAAAAATTGATCGTTTCGTGCCCATCTCTACCTGGGACATCACATGGGTTTGCTTTTCGGTCTGAAGTCTCTGAGAATCCTCACCAGCAGCTAGACGGCAAGGAGCCTGGAGTCACACCATGTGGAGTCCATTTGACCAATCATCATGGAATCTCTTGGCAGTGTCACTGTCCCATGTTTACTGGTTCTGGGCCTCCTTGGCCAAAAGTTTCAGGAGCTGTCATTTTGCATGATTTACTGCTTGTGAGAAAGCTACCACGATGTGCTCCAGCTTAGGAAACCCAGAATGCTACTCCAGTGATCAAGAATGTTCCAAGTTTCCCAGGAGAGTCATAATTTTTAAATACTAGCCAACACTATTATGCAGAAGTCTGAGAAAGAGAATAGGGATTTTTAAAAGTGATAGTGTGAGGTGGCAGGGGCACATGAATGTGTGCAGATGCCCAGAAATTTCACAAACTATTTTTCCCAACTACAGCAGTCCAGGATTCCCAGCCAGAATAGTCATGCCAGATACAATTTCTGGGAGCTAAAATGTAATTTTTCCAACCTGCTGAGAAAGTGCTGGATAGCCCACTGGTTGATACTGGGCCACAGAGGCAAACGCTGGGCCCATCAAATGCATTCTTGTTGAGGTGATGGTCACTCTACAAGAGGCATGTCCAGATGTTTTGGACAGCAACTCCCAGAGTCCTTTGTCATTGGCAATATAAGCTTAGAATTCTGGGAGATGTAGTCCAAAACATCAGGTGGGCTGAAGTTTGGACATGCCTGCTCTACAAGGTGTGAGGCATAAACATTGAATTGCCAGATTGTTTTGGTGATGTAGGTCTCTGGCTGTTGGGAGATTTCTCACTACATGTCCTTGACACAGGCTTCACTCGATGATCCATAGGGTGCCCTTAATCACTGGAGCCCTAGGGAACCTCAGCCCCCAAAATAAATAAAAAATGATGGACACCCTAGTCCATGTGGGGCCTGTAGCCTTCAACCTAGCCATCCTTATGAATAATATGGCCTTCGTCACAACCATGCCCAGGGTGGAGTGGGTGGAAGATGGAAGCTGCTTGTTCTAAGTGGTGACTTTGCTAATCACAGCCCTCTCTTCCCTTTTGTCACAAACCAATTATCATTCTCATGGCATCGCAAAGTGGTTCCATCCATCAACTTGGGCAGCTTCAAATGGGAACTAAAGACACATTCATACTGAAGAAGGCTGTTGGCCCATCACAACCATGGTGGCTGTACATTCCTTCTAGTGTCAGCATATCCATAACTGTTTCCTCCTTGAAGAGTTTTCCTAAGAGCAGAAACTGTTCCAATAATCAGTATTCATGTGTACTGGGAAGCAATCAACAGGGTTACTTAAGAGCTCGTAAAGTGTATGGGAAGACTCTGAAATGCCTGAATGTGCCAACTAAAAACAAACATGAGAAAAATTGTGTATCACTTGAATATTAAATCCAGCTGTGTGGATGGCCTTTGCCAGAAGCCAATATTTATCAAGTTTATTGTAATGCCATCTTTACTGTTTTCTGTGGTTTTATACTCACTTTTTACTACCCGGTTGTATTCTAGATCATATTTACATGTCATGTATATGACAAATATGTGGAGTTAAATTTAAGTATAAGGCCTTTGAGCCTGTTGCTTCGTTTATTTTATAGCATGCTTGGAGTGCCTTCAGCCATCATGGGGGGAATTTTTGGCTATAAATCTCCTTGCAATCTGTTGCTATATGTGGACTAGGGAAGATGAACTGTGTTCCAGGGGACTCGTAAAACCCACAATGCTTTCTGGGATTGAGCAAGTGGTCTGTTCCTTAATCCCACCACCCAGTGTGCTCATATTCCTCAAAAAGCAGCCCAAGTAGAAGATCCAACCCTCCAGATAATGTGCTTCCAAGCTCCTTTCCCACCCTTGCTACACAGTGTTGACATGTTAAGTCCTCATCTTCAGATATGTGTCATGACTGCCCCCATAGCCATACCCTCCGGGGGCTTCTAAAAGTGAAGGAAGTTGCATCTATCTGGATCAATAGACCACTTCTCTCTTTGCCAGGAGCAGGTCTATTATAAATACTTTATATTTGGTCAAGATGTTCCTCCCTGGCATGGATTCCCACTCCCTGTAGGGGGGTATGCCTGTTGTGTCATTACAGTCGTGACCGACTCTTTGTGACCCCCATGTCCATGGAGTTTTCTTGGCAGGAATACTGGAGTGGTTTGCCAGTGCCTACTCCAGGCGCTTACAGTGGTCTCCCATCCAAGTACTAACCAGGGCCGACCCTGCTTAGCTTCTGAAATCAGACAAGTTTGGATGTGCTTAGGGTATCTAGGCAGCTCCCTGTAAGGGTAGTGTAGCTAAATCCTGCTTCTAGAAGCTGTCATACCCAAGGCAAAATATGTTCTGCACTTGGAGGAGCACACCAATGTTTATTTTCTGGACCACAATTTCCACAATTCCCCAGGCAGATAGGGAATAGCTGTGTAGGGGTTTCTGGAAGCTGAAGTCCAAAAGATATAAATCTTCACACCTGTCCTCTCTGACTCCTACAAGCTTTGTACATATCCATATCTAGGCTCTTGACTGTGCTACCTCAGTGAAGACATATGTGTTTCATTATACCTTGTCTTGTCTTCCTATATTCCATAGCATAGGGTTACCATCAGGGCCGGCGCTTCCATTAAGGTGAACTAGGCAGTTGCCTAGGGTGCCAAAATGGAGAGAGGGCGCTGGACAGCCTGCCGCCCCCCCCCACCGCTGGCCACCACCGTCCATCTCCCCACCACCTACCAGCCGCCCATCGCCGCCCGCCCATCTCTGCCCACTGCTGTCCGCCCGCACCCATCGCCACCCCCACGCCCGCCGCCGTCCCCCGCCGCCCTGCCCCACTGCTGCCCCGCCTGCCACCACCCCGCCCCCTGCCCCTCACCTAGGGTGCAAAAAACCCTAGCACCGGCCCTGGTTACCATAATGGCAAAGGACATTGTAATCTCAGAACTATATGGCTATCTGTAAATTTGCTACTTGGTGGGTCATTGTGATGTAATGGATAAGGAGATTAGAACTTAGGTTACCCGCATCCAAGTCTCCAGCGGGTCATAGAATCTCACTAGGGAGTTGCACTGGTTGAACCCCATCTTATATAACTCACATAGCTTGAGAATGCTATTAGGGTCACTTTACGTCTGATGCAGCTTGACTGTACATCACATAACTGTTTGCAGGTAGTAGCACCTAAGAGGCAGCTCATTAACATTTCAAGAGGAGGCCTGCCAAACCGTTCCTTTGATGTATGTTCCATTTTATTAGAAGGAGTCTCTGCCTTCCAGTCAATGTTCTAATTAGCATCCTAGGACACTGTTTGATCCTCTGTCTCCTGATGCTAGGACAGTGGGAATAAAATAGGTCAGACCTCTTCGCAAGTGTCTTGCAAGTGAGAATGCCCTTTTCGTCAAGGGTGGGTGTGTGGGTGGAAGCCATAATTTGACTAAAAGTTCTGATGCAGATCACACCCATTTCAGAGCGCAAAAGAGTTCATGAAGGGCCTTCTGGAGCTCACTCCATAGTCCACAGGAGTTTTGGAGTGTGTAAATTTCTGAACATATTTCTGAGGGGCATGAACTAGGGAAATACTCCATCGAAATCCATCTGAGCAAATTCCTCAGATATTCCCACGAATAATGTCCAGGCTTGGGGCCACCAAGATGTCCTTCTGTGGCATTTTGAGTTTTCCTTATTTCTTAGTCAAACCCAGGCAGGAGGCCAACTTACTCTTCTCAAAATAGGAGTTCCCGTTCCTTAGCATTAAGCACTAACCTTCCATTCCAAACTGGGAGACACTGCTAATATTATCGTCAGATGTTCTTCTCCTTAATTCAAAAAGTCATTTTGTTATCTTACTATATTTTTAGAGTCACCAGACAAGTGGGGTGAATTGAATGGACCTGGCAAATACAGGTGTGTGTGCACACATACACCTCACAAAAATGTGGTGCATCCAACAGTTTTCCCTTACTGTCTTGTGAAATGAAACCAAGAGCAACTCATAATTTGGTTCGACCATCATTTGCGGTTGGGTGAATGCCAGAGCTATGGCATTGGGCAGAAAAAGTTAGTTAACTGTTCTTTAACAGCTAATGAGCCCTTATTAAGGATGCAGTGAGCTCATTAAGAATGAATCAAGCTGTTACTCTTTCCCTACCATTTCTTATCAATGCCATAAATAACTAACGGAATCAAATGGATGTATTTTTATAGGTCCATTTGTCACTCATTTGTGATGTGAAAATTCACTTTCCCAGCAGCACCACCAGCAGGGTCTAGATCCAATTCAGTTAAAGTACTTCCATTGAATCAACTGCTTCATGCTAGCAGGCATGTCCAAACTTCGGCCCTCCAGATGTTTTGGACCACAACTCCCACAGTCCTTTGTCATTGGCAATCTAAGCTTAGAATTCTGGGAGTTGTGGTCCAAAACATTGGGAGGGCCAAAGTATGGACATGCCTGCTAAGCCAACTCTTACACAGATCCGCAATCAACTCTATCAGGCACCAGCAGTTGGATTTAAACTGGCGTTTGTCTTCTCTGGACTAATAATTCTGTTTTCCCTGGTTGCTTCAGATGCAGCATCATTTTAAGGCATGCCAAAAAGGGAGTGGTGGGTGATTTTTGTTCCCAGAATGCCGCAAAGTGGAAGACCATCTAGGGCAGTGAGAGGAAATCTGGTGGAAGGCAGGCAGGCAGGCGGCTGAGTGCGATTTTAATGACTAAGAAAATGAATCACTTGCTTAAGAATATGAACCCATGAAATATTGGAGCACTAGAGCATTTCTTGAACACCACTGACATGTAAATTGCAATGACACAACCGTTGTGCTATATATATCCAACAGCATCATATCGTGGCTCTGTATGACAGATTAACCCTTGCCCTTATTTGGTCTTCTTCTCTGCATGAAATTACAGACGACACTGCTAAAGCAGATCGCTTCTGCTGGCCTATAACTGACCAGGTGCATCACAGCCCAGATAGGCCTAATTCCAGGGACATCTGTGCGGGGCATGTCTAATGTTCTCTTTCTTTCACCCTCATGAATACCTGTCAAGTTTGGATTTGAAAATAAGGGAAAGTTTTCGATACCCAATGCAAGGGGGAGGAGGGGAGGTGGCATTGAGCCACCCAGCCAGCCAGCCAGCCAACGTCCCCCTGGCATGAGGGGAGGCCCTGTGCTCTCTTGCCTTAGAAGCAGCATGCGGGCAGGCGGTGGAGGAGGGAGAGATAGCACAAAGATGAGAAGACCCATTCCGCATCCAGTGGGGCAGGCAGTGGGTGGGGTGGGGGGACGGGGATCACCGCAGCCCTCCCGTTAGCTGCTGCCGCACCAGCTCACCTCCTCTTCTTCACCCTTAGTCTCCCCCCCCCTTCAGTTTGGTGTAGTGTGGTGTAGTGGATAGAGCGATGGATTAGAACTCAGGAGAACTGGTTTGAGTCCTCTCTTGGGAATGGAAACTCCCCTATGTAAGGGGTGAAAATGATAAAGTCACTCCTTAAATACCTCACTCACCTCAAAAGCCCCATTAGAATGGCCATGAATTGGATCCAACTTGAGGACCGCTATAACTATAAAACAGGCAGAGTCTAACGATCCAGTTGTCATTCTTATGAACTCAGCCTTTTTCATGGAGTTACATAGCTCTTCTGAACGAAAGCAGATGTCACCCGACCAGATCGTCCATACTGTTCTTGTGTTTTGTTGTGCTTCTAAAGCATATTATATAGTTTTTAAAGAGCAAATGCTTTGCTAAAAATCAGAAGCTTCTTGTCTTATTGCTCTCTAAAGGCACATTTCTCTCATTTAAAAACAAAACACTTAATTATTTATTTATTTATTTTTTTCTCTCTCTCTCTCTCTCTCTTTTTTTTTGGCCACAACCTAAGTCGACCTCACAATTCCTTGCACTTAATCATTGCCAGCATCTCCTCCTCCAACCCAAAGAGAAATCATAACATGAGGTACCTGTAGAGGCTAAAGGATATAAACACTGATCTAACATAGGCCATTGTTGATATACACTCCTAGTGGGGGAAATCAAACCTTTAGGCACCTCTAATCCTAACTTGATTATGGAACTGGAAGACGCAGAGATAAAATGCACATTAGAAATGCACATTAGAAAAGTTTTCTCCGTATGAGGAAGCCTGATACGCATTCATGCCTTTATACCTTTGGAACAGTTCCAGCCTCAGAGCAAAATAGATGCGGCGGTCATTAGGAAAAATGGGAGAGAAGTTCATTTTATTGTGTGTGTGTGTGTGTGTGTGTGTGTGTGTGTGTGTGTGTTTACTGTCGCATTCGTGTGACTCGAGTTTTGTGTCTGCTTAGAGAGAAAATTGAATGTAATGGGGAAGAATTTAAGTGCCTTGGAGTGATAGCGGATCCCAAACACTACAGAATCTTGCCATTTTCATCTCGACTGGCAGGCATGTCCAAACTTCGGCCCTCCTGATGTTTTGGACCACAACTCCCAGAAATTCGAAGGCCTGTATTTCCAATGGCAAAGGACTTTGGGAGTTGTGTTCCAAAACATCTGGAGGGCCGAAGTTTGGACATGCCTATGGCATTGCTTGGAAGGGAATAGTGACAAGCCCTTGCTCTAATGGCAAAGGTCTAGTTGAATTCCATTCTGGTTGCAAGTTTAAAAGAAATCATAGCTACAACCGTGTTAGTTATTTTTATAATTAAAGAGATTTAGCTTCAGGAGGATGGACACATTGTTTTGGTGTCGCTTAATGCTGCATCCTTGTAGGCAATGACGTGTATAAAAATGGGAACAAAACAATGCATTTTTGTACCCTAAGCCCGGGGCATTCCATATTTTGAGAGTAACTAAAAAGCACCAATCATTTTTGGAGAAAAAAGCAAGAAAAGAGTCATTTAAAAAAATTAAAACTATAATGTTTTAACTACTTTTTGCTGGCCTACATTATTTATTTATTTATTTATTTATTTATTTATTACATTTATATACCACCCATCTTCCGGAGCGGAATTAACTCTAGCTAGTTTTTTTGCAGGCATCTTTTATAGCTCTGGTGCACTAGAATTAGCCTGTGTCATTTATCTGCCTCCATTCAATGAGGTCATATTTACAACTCTCTGTTCCGACTCTTTTAATACTGTCATGACCTGCAGCCATTCAGTCAATCAGTCAATTAATGTGATTGTCATAAAGCAGAAAGTCCTTACGAAACAAAAATAGAAGGCAGGTCAGCTTTCCCACTGGCAAGCAGGCTATTCATAATCCCTTCTAATTTAAAATACAGCTGTTTCAGATAAAGCATCTTGGGGCTTGGTTACATTAGGAAAATAAACTGAGATATGTATCAGGGTTTTTGAAATCAGGTTAAAGACATGTGGTAATCCAATGGTATTTGGGTCAGTGTGTGCATCCTCTTTGGGAATGTTTTAGTCTTTGTAAAGATATCCTGTATATTGGTTGAGAGGAGCTATTCGGACTTTAAACATCATTGACCTTGAAGCTTTGTCCTCTGCCTGCCCATTCTTGCACTGACCACTCGCTGCTACTACTACTGTGGTGTTATTTTTAATATTTATTGTATTCATGTCAATATACAGTGGACCCTTGTATAACAAACAGTTTGTGTAACATAAAATCTGTACAGCATAACAAATTCCGGAGATAGGGGAAATTTGCTTAACAGAATCGCCTATGGGGTAAATCCATACAACATAAAAATTGTCGCAATTAGGGATTACTCTATTTTCAATGCATTCCTATGGGAAATTTGTATAAAGGAAAATTTGCTTAACATAATTTTATTTGGAATGAATTAATTCCTTTATACAAGGTACCACTGTACCAGTATTACAGATAGGAATTCTGCACCAACCCTTCTCCGCCCTTTGGCCAACAGGAGGTTAGTTATTGACCTCAAGGTGCCACATAGAGGAAGTGGGTGGTAAAGTGCGGATATGATCTGATGCATGCTGTTTGAAGGACTGAGAGAGAGAAACACCCACACCAAATCCTGAATGCAGTTTCATTCCATCCCAGCTCCGGGCCTCTCATACAAGGAACTACCTGGCACCTTTTTCCACCATAAGAACTGGAGCATCCAAAGGAACCAACGAATCAAAAGAGACAAAGTCTCAGGATGCTAAGCAAAAAGGAGCTTTTTGGAACAAAAGCCCAACGCGTTTCGGCTTGGGAAGCCTTCTTCAGGAGCTATGTTAAACTGCATTAAAACAAAGGGACAACCAATAAATATCTATTACATTCTTATACAGCAAATACTATAAAATAAGTAGTGGTAAAAGGCTTATAAACACTAAAATATTGGATAAGTGGTAATTAGGTTGGATAGATATTTTGACTTTTTACAAACTATTACTAAGATATTCACAGTTTAAAATATAAGTAAGGTTTTATACTCTAGTACATACACAGAATATATTTTTCTTTATACAGGCCCAGTAGGCTGGTTACAGAGATGTTTGTAATTTAGATTTTCAATAAAATATTATATTCTAAGTACAAACAATAAACAGATATTTAAAACATTACATGCATAATCTATAAAATGGGTTCGTAATACAGCTGACTAAATTCAGGCAAAGGCTATGGTGATTATATAGCTAGGTTACCCAGCTGATAACAATGGTGAAGAAGGTATGTAAAGTTTATAGGGCTGGTTGTTTTAATTTCAGAGACTGTAAGAAAATACATGATACATTACAAAAGTAGTAGGAAATTTATCTCTTCATTGAGACCCATAGGAGCTAATGAGTTAAGTTTAATTATCCAGTCTATTTTTTTAAGCATAGTTTTTTCTTTGTTTTGAGGGACAATTTCTAAGGCCCAATTTTTTAAATCTTTTTCTGAGTGGTTATGTTGTTGAAAATGTTTAACTAAGTGAGTTCCTAATTTGTTATTCCTGATATTACTAATATGTTCTATGCGTGTTTCATTAAATCTATTAATCTTTAACAATAATGAATAAATAATAAATAATAAGCCTGTTTCTTAATAAATGCCATGTACTTTGATTTGAACCCTGAAGCAACTTGCAAATGATATGCATCTACACCAAAAAGAAAACCTGATGTGAATTAAATTGCGAATATTTCTCTTAGAATCTTTCTGGAACATTCTGGAACAAATCTTTCTGGAACATCTCGGCCTATCTCCAGTGTGATTCTGGTGGAAGTACTGGGGTGTTCATTTGCCTCTCTTTTCCTACTCCTCAAACCCTCAAAATTAATCAGAAACCTGTTTGGCAGCCAAACAGAGCAGGGATGTTCACTAATTCTAGGGGAAGGGGCCGTTAAATCACCCCACTACCCACTCTTGTCAAACAGAGCAATACCATTATACTGAGACCCTAACTCTTCATCTATTTTTTTATGTCTCCAAAATCAGGTATCCCTAATTTCTCAGAAGGATGATCATATTTATTTATTTATTTATTTATTTTTATTATTTTGAATATTTTTACCCCACCTTTCTCCTTGGAAAAGGACCCAAGGTGGCTTATAATAATGAGGGACAATATATAGCCCGGAATATTTAAGACATAATTAAAGTTACAAACAGGAAATTAGACGAACAAGCGTTGATAGCAAAAATCCTCGAAACAGCAGAAATGGACAAACTGTCGGAATGGTTAGGAGCACCACGGAAACAGAAACATCAGGAAAGTTGGGGGAAGTTTTATTTGTGGTTAAAGAAAAAAAGATAATTATGTTGGTATTTGAAACATGTCAACAGCCAGAAACTTTTGTTTGTAGATACTGGCTATTGTATATAAGTCCTAATTGATATGTATAACTATGAAGTATGAAACTGAAGAAGTGTAATGTGCCTTGCCAAACCTGCACCCCCCCTATTTTCCCTTACCCATACCCTTTCTTTTTAATCCCTTTTCCAACATACCTAATTCCTAATTTGTTCCTTGTAATGTCCCTTACCCAGAAAAATAAATACTTAAAAAATAAATAAAATAAATAAAAAAGAGGCATCATAAAACATTAAAAGGTAACATTAAAGCTACAAAGAGATACCCCTAAAACAGTGCTGGGTTTTTCTCTTGGAAGGGTCTTGGAGCTGTAACATCAGCAGTCTTTCTTCAGAAATGCATAAATAATAATTGGAAACATTTCATGCTTTAAGCATTTTCTTTTCGGGCGGATAGGAGAGATTCCATATATGTCACTCCCCCACTGTTCTTATTAAGGAAAATCCAAACTTCTAAATTTGGATGAAGCAAGGTGCATGCTCCTCCCCACTCCCGCCAGTTCACTAAAAAAACTTTTAAAATAAGTGAATCCTATTTGGTGCAGAGGTTACTGCAAGTCTTAAGATATATCAAGGATAAGAGTTTTAAGGGTAGATATTAGAGATGGGCACAAATAAAAAAATGGCATTTCGTTTGTCGTTTGTCGTTTGGAGGGTCCGTTTCGGTTCGTTTTCAATTTTTGCAATTTTTTGCAAAAAAAATCTTTTTTTTTTAGGATTTTAAGCAATTCACTCATATTGCAGTAATGGAAACGAAACCCATGACAAAATTTCCGGTGTTTCTGTTCGTTTTGTTTCATTTTAGAGACAAAATTTGTTTGTCGTTTCGTTACGTAACGAAATGAAAAAACGAAAATGGAAATGAAAAATTGTTCGTTTTGTGCCCATCTCTAGTAGATATTGACACTGAAACACATGACACTGCATATATCAACTGGGGAGCTCTGACCTCTTATGGCAGCTTCTGAGTATTGCAAGGTACATTTGCTATAAGGAAGAGAAACAATTCTAATAATCAGCTTCTTTTTAAAAAAAAAAAACTCAACTTGGAGGAGGAATCGTGCATAAAATCCTGCCCTTGCAGCCATAACGGATTCATGTCCAGGGCACCTTATAGGACCAACCTGTCCTAGGACTGGAAAATGCTTAAGAGGTTTCCAACACCTCTCACCATTGAACACTCTGGTGGTGTTAACGAGAATGCCACCTCTGGAAGTGACACATCTGGAGTGGACAGTTTTCCCACCCCTTTTATAGTCCAAGGGTCAGCCTGGGAATAATCTCATTTAAAAACACATTAACCAATAAAAGGATTTATATTCTCTTTTTCTCAATGGGATTTTGGTGGACATCAAAAGAATGTTTTTAAAAAGAACATCATAAAATTTAATTTAAAACAGCAGCTTAAAACAAGATTCCCTTAGACACAAACACCAGCACAGCTTCAACGGAAAAGAAGAAAGTCTGAAAATCAACAAAGCCTGGTTCCCAGTACTGAAAACTATAGCCTGCAAAAGATCAAAGTTCAATGATCCCCATCCAGCCACAAGCACCAGTGATCACTTCGCTCAAGAGAACAGCTAATGACACCCATCAACCACATAGACAGATCAACCCACCCTTATTGCAGTAGAACTCATTTTATTGAGCAGGGAGTGTGTTAACTCTGTGACTCTAAAGCTGGGGTACACATACCCTCAGGGTTGCAAACTAGAACTTTTTTTTGTAGAAAATGAATAAAATAATTTAAAAGAATATTTATGAATAGCTTCATAAATCACTCTTGAAACTGAAGGCCATTTCACCTAAATGGCATTAAGTCTACATCAGTGGCTCTCAACCTGTGGATCCCCAGATGTTCCTGGACTGCATCTCCCAGAAATCCTGGTCAGCTCAACTAGTGATGAAGACTTCTGGGAGTTGCAGTCCAGAAACATCTGGGAACCCACCGGTTGAAAACCACTGGGCACTAATTGAAATTATTAAAACCTTCTCTGAGGAATGTGACACTTTGCCACAGAGGTAGATAATGAGCCCATTGAGTTCATTCTTGTGGACATGACTTGTAAGCTTTGCAAGGTGTCAGGCAGAAGGATTTCCTAGCTCAGCTCCACCACTTCTGACTTCTCCAGCTGCAAAACGGAAGCTGCCTCTCTGCCCTGTAGGAGGTAGAACAATTACCATCTCTCTTTTCAGTACCTCAGCTGTTTATTAGCTGCGTCGTTTCCCCCATGTGCTTCTATTTCCAGTGCTCAGATAGAGGAAGGAATCTGTGGAAGAGTGTGAGGTGTCATTGCCATAGCTACCACCAAACCACTGACAGCACCCTGAGAGGGAAAGTCTTTTTCACCAATGCACAGCTGTCATTAACGTCTGTGAAGATTCTCAGTCATCCAGGTGAGTTTCATCTGGAACTTGAGTCATGGCTACTGGACTTCTTTTTTTTGAGAGATAGAAACGTTTCGCCAGACCGATGAAGCTGTTTGGATGAACAGCGAAACATTTCTACCTCTCAAAAAAAAAAAGAAGTCCAGTAGCCATGACTCAACTTCCAGCTGTCATTAACATTCTTCGTGGCAGATCAGAAGCCTTACTCCTGAAGACTAGGATGGCAACCGAGGATGTGCGCACATATTTGGCTCACAAGCGAACATTGCTTTGTCATCAAAGAAACTACGAATTTGCTGGGATGACTCAGCGTGCTGTTTGTTCCCCCAAAATGATACGGCAGGTATTGTTCCACACCATGAAGAGATGGGATGAGAAATCCCTCCTGGCGTTTTGTGATAAGAATCCAAACATCAGTGCAAGCACTTCTAGGGACTACTGGAGAATTTGGAGGATTTGTTTTATAGGCTACAGAATAATAGGGGCAAATAATAACTGCATGGGGAAAGCATGACTCGAGAGCTTTAGTTTTGCAGTTATTCACACATTTGTTGTTCAGTCGTTCAATCGTGTCCAACTCTTCCTGACCCCATGGACCAGAGCTCGCCAGGCCTTCCTATCTTCCACTGCCTCCCGGAGTTTTGACATATCCATATTGGTTGCCTCGATGACACTGTCCAAGCATCTCACTCTCTGCCGTCCCCTTTTCCTTTTGCCTTCAATCTTGCTGTTTGTTTGATTATTAGTATTATTTTTATTATTACTATTCCCTGTTGCCGTGTACTTGTTTTGTTGTTCCATTGTGGCTTGTATTATTGTGGGTTTTTTTCTTTTTTTTCTCTTTAGACTATTACCATTTTTATTATATTTTGGGTTGTTTGATAAATTATGGTTGTTAACCGCCCAGAGTTCCCATTTGAGGAAAATTGGATTGGTATACAAATATAAAAATTGGTATACAAATTTGGTATTTGTACAATACATTGTATTGGTATACAAATATAAAAATATACAAATATAAAAATTAATTAATTAATTAATTTCAACACATGCAACCGACCAAATCTGAATTTGCAAAAGAGGAATCAAACTGCTATGCCTGGTCTAGTTTGGAAAGGAAGTGTTTGGAAGCATTTCCATTTTTCTTTGAGGTGCAACTGATTTATTGCGGTTAGCTATTTTAATCAAACCGGGGTGGCTTGGAAGCGTGGTTAAGTTATAGCCCACAGAAACAGAGGGGACTGCTCCTTGAAGGACTTGCTGACATGCGTAATTTTCAACATCATCCATCAAAGTGCTTCCTCCCTCCCTAGACAGCTAAATTGCCCAATAATCTCAGGAACAAAAGAACAATGCAAAAGCCAGAGATCTCTATAAATAGTATGCCCATAAATGTGTCACTGAAATTACTAAGAATGCCAACAGACAACATTTTTGACATGAAATAATGTGTCTTTCAAAGTGAATTCAACTTGTATGGCAAATAAAAGTCTCTTGTATGGCAAATAAAATAACAGTCTCACCTCATTCTTTCATCTACTCTGTAGGCTTCATGCTTTCCCTAATTGCACCCCATTCATTAAAATGTCTGCCGTTTTAATGAATATTATTTGTTTTTGTGAGGTTGGCTTTGCCCTGGAAGCATAAGGGAGATTCTGTAAGCATTTTCCTGCCTCAGCAGACAGCCTCAATTGAGCTGCTGGCAGTGAAGAACTGTCTTCAAGGTCCTTGATTTCCATTGTTGTTGTTGTTGTTGTTGTTGTTGTTGTTGTTCTTCTTCTTCTTCTTCTTCTTCTTCTTCTTCTTCTTCTTCTTCTTCTTCTTCTTCAGCCTGCCAAATGAAGTTTTGTGTTCTCCAAAAGTCTAACTCTTTTACATGCCATCCACCTAGTGGTACATGCATATGTTTAAACAGAGTATAACTAAACAAATAAATAAATAGAATAAAAATATGCCAACATACTTCCACACTACCATCCACCATTGCTTTCTATTAATTTGTTGATCAAATTCAATCTGTATTTCAGTCACTCTCCTTCTTACACAGACACGCACAGACTCTATGCTGAAGTTCATCCAAGTGTTCTGAACTGAGTTAAACATTTTGTCATCCTGTTGCTCTAATAAAGCGATAGGCTCCATTAAAGAGTCTGTCTCTGATGCCCTCTTGTGAGAGAATTTCACATCTCAGTTTCTTTATAACCAGATTGGGTTTTTGTATGTTTGCTGCTGCTTCGTTGTCTTCACAGGCAGCATTTTTTGCCACTAAGCATTTATGCAAACTGTATTATTTCAGAGAACAAAACTAATTGGATCCAGGTCAATGAATATATTAGTTTCAGATTAATTTTGGACTGGGGAATCACTTCAAACAGACAGTTCTAAAGGGAGACCCAACCTCTGGCAGTCCTTCATGTATAGTAGTGATTCCTAATATAGGTTCCCCAGATGTTCTTGGACTATAACACCAAGCAAGCTGGGTACTCATTTTACCGACCTCGGAAGGATGGAAGGCTGAGTGAACCTTGAGCCTGCTACCTGGGATTGAACCCCACGTCGTGAGCACAGCTTTAGCTGCAGGACAGGCATTTAACCACTGTGCCACGAAGTAGGTCAGAGTAGACATCATCTTTGGCAGCTTTGCCATTTACGATTGCTTTCCAAAGCACACTAAACATTTTTCTAAGCATCCTAGATTTTATTCTTTGAGTCTTAGGGCGTTTATACACGACCCCTAAGCTCCGCTGCAAATGGATCCCAGCTCCGGAGCTTTAAAATGTTTCCCCACCAGCTCCGGAGCTAACAGAAAATTAAGTGCGACCACGCCCACCTAAGCGTGACCCAGCGCAGCTTTCAAGTACCTGCTCTGGGAGAGTGAAAAATTTTGATGCGGAGAGTGCCGGGCTCTCCTCGCTTCTTTTTGTTGTTGTTGTTTTGCCTCCCACCCCTTTAAGAGGAACCAGGAAGTGACCGGGGCTCGGAACAACTTCCACCGGCACCGGAGGTAAGGCTTTATTCTTTTGTCCCTTTATAAGGCTTTTTTTCCCTCCCTCCCCTCACGCAGACAGAAGCAAGGAAGTGTGGAGTGGTGGGGAGGAAGGAAGAGCAACGAATCCCCAAGATCTCTGGTCCGAATTTAAGGGGCCAGCGGATCTTAGGGGTCGTGTGAAAAGGCCCTTGGAAAAGCAGGATATTTGTTGTAGGAAAAGAAAAGAAAAATGTCACTGGTCGTGGAATGCTTTTACAGCTATGTTTAATCCTTCCTTGTAAACAGTACCTGTAATACACTTTTTTGGTCTCTCGCCCTCTTGTATCTTAACATAGATTTTATTTAAGTTGGGCTGGGTTTGCACCCTTATTTGATGTTTATTGAGTCTTTGTTGTTGATCTTATTGTAAATCACACAGAGTAGTGGCCTGGCCACTAGACAGGCATGATAAAAAATTGAAATAGATAGATGAATATTTTATTGATGCAAGCTGGTTAGACATGCTGAGAAGCCAAGAAATAGGGTTAAAATATTTACCTGGCTGCCCAGCCTGAGTTTTGGAGTTCAATTCCCCACTATGTCTAATTGATAGGAGCTTGAAAATCCATACAGTCCCTTCAAGCTCTAAAGTTTTAGGATGATGATGATGTTAAATATTGGGATAACCAAGAATGCACCTGTCTTGCACGTAGTGTATTTTATTCTGTTGATGTTGCTGCCACCTAGCGTTTTTAGTGGGTGAGGTTAGATTTGGTCTACTGTTTACTTCAGGCATGTCCAAATTTTGGCCCTCCTGATGTTTTGGACCACAACTCCCAGAATTCCAAGCCTATATTTCCCATGGCAAAGGACTGTGGCAGTTGTGGTCCAAAATATCTGGAGGACTGAAGTTTGGACATGCCTGGTTTACTTGATTCAGACTCTATTTCCTTCCAAATCGATTGCTCCACCACTGTGTGGCAAGCCGCTGACACTGGTGTTGTACTGCTCCAGCCATTTGAGCAGGGAATAAGCTGACACTGGACAGAAAAGGATGGAGACGCCTTGAGATGTTTGAGGGGTGATATGTTTCTGCCCCGCATCCCTTGCAATAAATAACCTTCAGCTCACGCTATCACACTGACACAAAAAGGAAACGGAGAAGGGTCCCGTTTTTCCAGATGCTGAAGACGAGTCAACTGTTTGGTTTCTGTATGCCTTAGAGGACAGCCTTTGTTCACCTGGCCATTGGCAACTATTTCAGTTGCTTTTGGCCTCTTCATTCTTCTTGTAGTCTGAAAATTTGGTTCTTCAGCTCAGATGGAGAACTCTTTACCCATACCCATATGTGGTCCAAGTTCTACCACTTGAAGGGGAAAGAGAACCAACCCCCCACCCAAAATTTCATTTGTCTCTTATCAGCTGCTTCAATTGTCTTCTCCCTTCTGTGAGCTGTAACTCCACCCTATGCCATTTTGACGGAAACATCTCATCACCGTAAATCCACACTGACCATCAAACAAGAGTGAGAAATCTCCCACTTGGATTCCAAATTAGGATGTAACCATTTTCTTCCTTTTTATATATGAGCATTCTGCCCAGTCCTTGCAAGGACAGGATCTTGTCACTCTACACCAGTGGTTCACAACCTTCCTAATGTCATGACTAGAGATGGGCACGAAATGAACAATTTTTTGTTTCCGTTTCCGTTTCGTTACGTAACGAAACGACAAACGAATTTTGTCTCTAAAATGAAATGAAACAGAAACACCGGAAATTTTGTCGTGCTCCATTACTGCAACATGAGTGAATTGCTTAAAATCCTAAAAAAAATAACAAAAAATGAAATAAATGGCAACGTAATGGTAACGAAAACGAAAACGAATGTTTTGCAAAAATTCGCAAAAAACGGAAACGAACCGAAACGGACCCTCCAAATGACATGCCATTTTTTTATTCGTGTCCCTCTCTAGTCATGACCCTTTAATGGCATCTGTTTGCTCTCCTTTGGTCAGACCTCACCTGGAATACTGGTGTTTCTTGTTGTTTGTAGAACTGCAGTTAATTGATGAGGTCCTGGAGCATGTGCACAGAGGTATGACAAATCAGATCGCCACAGGAAGTTATGTATCACTGTCCGCCCACCGCTTTAAAACATTCTATGTCAGTCTTAGTTCCTTTGTTTTACTGTGGTTAATTTTGATTGATATATTTTATTTTGTTGATTGCCCTATTATTGTACTGTTACAATATTGCTTGTAAACCACCGGGAGGGGCCTTGCTGACAGATGGGTGGTATAAAAATCCAAACAGACAATCAATAAAATACAATCCATCTGCAAACACCAGCAGGATTCCAGCTGGTCTGTCCAGATCTTAATAAGACACTCTCAGGGAAATACATCCAAAATGGCAGAGAGTCTGGAACCCAAGTCCTAGTAGATACAGTTGAGATGTGAAGTACTGTATGTTGGTCTGGAGAGGACTGAGAGGTTGCATGGTACCTATCTTCAAGTATCTGAAAGGATATTCCACGCAAAATGGAGTGAGTGTGGAAGGTTTTGGTGATCCAGGGGAGAGGGCCAAATCTGGTGGAATCCAATTACAGGTGAGGAGACGAAATACCAACAGGAAGGTCTTCATAGTAAGAACATTTTGACAGTGGAATGGACTTCCTTGAACACGATGGACTCCTTCCATTGGAGGTTTTGAAACAAACCCTGGATAGATAACTCTCATGGATGTTTCCGTGAATGCCTGTACAGGTATGGTGCTGGGCTAAGTTCCCATTTGTTTTTAAGAATTTTAAAAACTGGTTTAATTAAACCACACTACAGTGATTGGGTTTTTTATAACACTAGACAGGACCTGGTGTACAATATATTTAGATTAACTACTAGAGCTACTAGAGCGTCAGAACATGGGGAGACTCATGGTGTGTTGGTGGACAGCTCAATGAAGGTGTCTACCAAATGTGTGGCAATGGTGAAGACGGCCAACTCCATTGTAGGGATTATCAAAAAGAGGGTTGAAAATAAAGCAGCCAATATTATAATGCCATTATACAAAATGATAGTAGGGCCACACCTGGAGTATTGTGTACAATTCTGGTCACCGCATCTCAAAAAAGACAGTGGAACTGGAAAAGGTGAAGAAGAGAGTGACTAAAATGATCACTGGGCTGGAGCACCTCCCTTATGAGGAAAGGCTAAAACATTTGGGGCTCTTTAGTCGGGGGAAAAGGCGCCTCAGGGGGGATATGATTGAGACGTACAAAATAATGCAGGGCGTGAGTAAAGTGGATAGAGGGATGCTCTTCTCCCTCTCACAAAATACCAGAACTAGGGGACATCCACTCAAATTGAGGGCTGGGAGAGTGAGAACAGACAAAAGATAATATTTTTTCACCCAGCGCGTTGTTAGTATGTGGAGCTCCCTGCCACAGGAGGTGGTGATGGCATCCTGGCCTGGATGCCTTCAAAAGGGGATTGGACAGATTCCTGGAGGAAAAGTCCATCACAGGTTACAAACCCTGGTAGAGATGTATCATCTCCAGGCTTAAAACCGGGGTAGTTCAAGGGCCAGATGTAGGGGAGTGGTATCAGGAGACAGATATCTAGTCTCGTGCGCTCCCAGACGCATCTGGTAGGGCCACTGTGAGATCCAGGAAGCTGGGCTAGATGGGCCTTTCGCCTCATCCAGCATGGCTCTTCTTATGTTCTTCTGAGACTCAGCCATTCTGCATGCCCAAGCAGAGGTCAAACACAAGCTGGTAGCTTATTTTTCTACCCTTACCTGGTATCGTAGGTAGTCTTAATTATGATTAATTTAAAAAATTACCTTGACAGATTTATGCCTGCTTATGTGAAAGGAAGCTGCCTACATGCCCTAAGCACATCCGATCTCGCCAGATTTCGGAAGCTAAGCAGGTTCAGCTCTGGTTAGTACTTGGATGGGAGACCACCAGGGAATCCCAGGTGCTGAAGGCACCTGGGGTAGGAACTGGCAAACCACTCCAGTATTCCTGCCAAGAAAACTCCATGGACATGGAGTCATGAAGAGTCGGTCACGACTGTAATGACACAACACACACACACACATTGTGAAAGGAACCCAAGTTAACGTTGAACGACACTGAAAACGTACCAGCTCCCTTCCCACTGAACAGGAGGACAAGGACGATTTTTTTCCAGACAAAAGCCACCACACGTAACACCAAACAGCCAGGCGCACAAACACATCAACTGAAACAACAACATTTTTTTTCTTTATTAGGAGTTCCCATGGTAAGATAACACAGAGTTTGTAAGGAAGGAAAAAACACAAGACTCGTTTTATGCCATTATTTGCACCATCGAGAGAATGGTCAGATATCAGTTACTTCTTTTTGTCTACACACATGGTCAGCTTAGCACTTACATCTCCTTCACTCATGTTCACAAGCACAAATCCAAGGGTTAAAATCCAGCTAGTAGTAAATTCTACATGATTTACGTTTTTTTAAAAAATTCTTATTTTCCTTTAGAGCATCAAGTCACTGTGGCAAATTAACCCCATGTTCAATGTCATTTCTTTTTCAGCATTTACATGACATTCATTAAAACAGACAGACAAAAGACAGCAAGCTCCCACACGAAAAAAAGAAACATGCTTATGTAGCCTGCAAACATTTTTTTTTTGGAAATTTTTACTCTTTCTCCTCCCCAATGACCAAAATGACAAAAATAACAACGGACACAAGGGGGGAAGGAAGACTTGAGTGAATAGCAAAGAGCTATGTGTTTAGTAGAACTGAAACAAACATGGTTTGTGTGTATAATTGCTTTTTTTAAAAAAAAAAAAAGTCCTCTCCCTCTCAAAAAAACAAACAAAACAAAAACAAAAACAAAATAGCCTTGCTTAAGTTTTCCAATAAAGCACAAATGGGGAAAAAAAGCAAAAAAGGGGATAAAAGGGGTAACGCTGCAAATATAGATATATATTACACTTACTCAATCCCTTTCCCCCCCTTTAATAAAAAGTGCAATCTCTCAAGCCAACAAAAAGAACCAAAATCAAATTAAAACAGTGTGGAATGTTAGAACTGTTAATCTGCCCTTACTAAATATGAAAGAGCAAAAAAGGGAAAAAAAAAAAAAAAAAAGAGGAATTTTCTATTCAAAACTGATCAGAAGCTCTTGTTACATTTTAGCACCTAAGTAGCAAATATCCGTGGTCTATCAGCCATCTTGGATGGAGGAAGAATGGTTATGAACAACGTTGTTATAACAGTTTGCTCGCACTTTAACTGCAGGGGCTTCACCTTTAGAAATTGTAGCTTGGAGAAGTACAGTGGTACCTTGTATAAAGGAATCATTTTGTTCCAAATGAAATTCTGTTAAGCAAAATTTCCTTTGTACAAATCTCCCATAGGACTGCATTGAAAACCGATGAATCCCTAATGGCAACCGTTTTTCTGTAGTACGGATTCTCCCCATAGGCGATTCTGTTAAGCGATTTCCCCCTATCTCCAGGAATTTTTTTCCCTTTAAGTGGATTTTCTATTAAACAAACCGCTTATTATACGAGAGTCCACTGTACTTTGATTTACACACACACACACACACACACACACACACACACACACAACGCAGAAAACTGTAACATTCTGTCTTGAATCACAGCAGGGGATTTCAGGGACCTCCCCCAACTATAAACTCCAGAATGTCATACAGGTATCTGCAGTTGGTTCTTCCATACTGGGGTCCCCAGAGCTACCTCAGGCCCAAATGTCTCCTGGAAATTGGCACTGGGGAACTTCTTCATGTTTATAGCCATATATATCTCTGCTTCCTTCTACAGGAGTTCTGGAGAACGTGCAGAGTTTAAGGAACATTTCAGGATGAGCCCAGTGGGTACAGATGAAGGAAATGGACAAACGGGGCTCTTTGTGGTTCCCTGTGTCAGTCACATGAATCCAGAAGTGAGCAGAGAGGTTACTGCATGTGTAGCTAGTGTGCATGAAGTCTGGCCCATGAATAGACACAGGGACGAGCTTCAGCCAAGGGAAGGCTGGACTGGGTAACTTTTGATTACAGACTATTGAAGACACACAGAGAAATATTCCTCCCAATTCAGGAATGGAGGAGAAAATTACCACATTAGAGGGAGATTCTACCACTGGTCATGCACTACTCAGCCCACTTTTTAACTTCCAAGGAAGCATTTTTCTTAATAGCACATTAACAATGTGAATCCCCTATAACTCCTGTAGACAAAGATGACTCCTTACTCTACTCCCTCAAAGCTTACCAACACCTCCTTGTGTGGTATGTGTGAATCAAACTATTAGAACAAGGGGCACAAAACACGTGTCCTGTCCTGACTGCAACTACCACCAACCCGAAGCCACAAAACTCTAGTTAACAAGTGCTAGATTAACAACCTCTCCCTGCCTTGGAGACCTGGTTCGCAACCTCAGCTAACCCAGGTGTTCTTGGACTGCAATACCCAGAAGCCTTCACCATCAGCTGGGATTTCTGGGAACTGTAGTCCAAGAACACCTGGGTTACCTCAAGCTGGGAAGAGAACTCCGTCTCCAATGCACTTGGATCCTGCAACATTCTTTCCCCTGCTCCTTGGTGACCCTGGTTTGGATGGTAGCTTGCCCCCCCCCCCACACACAAACTTTTTCCCCACCATGTAAAGTGTATCACCAGAACTGGGCTTTAGTATAGGACATCTCTCATGTAGAGATAACTGTATAGATCTCACTTTCCAAAGAACTAGCCAATGCCTGCCTGGATGCAAGGAATTGCTATTATTATTCTATTTTATTTTAGTCAATATAAAATGAATTATATGGATATCATCTAAGCAGATAAGTTTAAAAAAAGGAATGAGGAAAGCAAGGGAGCCATTAAACCTGACCTAATTTTTCACTTGCTAATTGCAATGGTTTTAAATGGATTGACTTAATCAGAACGGGTTTAGGGTAGTTCGATGTATATGATTTTTAGCTAAAATGGACGTCACGTTTTTATTCTTTTGAAACAATGGTAAGCTGCCTTGAGTACTCTTTTTAATGGGGAAGGCAGGGTACAAATGTAATAAATTAAAATAAATAAAGCCATCCCATCATTAGATCCAATGTGGGTCATAATATTCTACAACTCCAGGAGGGTGTATCCGGTAGTACCCATGTAATTCATGCTCACAAACAGGAGACTTCTGGCTGCTCAACCTGGCACATATTCAAAAACTGGGGAGAAACCTGTCAACAGCCACACCTACAGCACAGGGCACACGCCACCTCCTTTTGTAGCTCCCTTTGGTCAGATGAGACACCTCTGAAGAGCACAGGATTTAGAGCAGGGGTGCCCAAACTTTTTGTAAGGAGGGCCAGATTTGGTGGCTGAGAATGTGTCAGGGGCCGGTTGCTCCCCGACCCTGCCACCCCACTGCAAGCCCCACCCACTGACCCCTTGCAAGCCCCACCCACTGAAGGAAGGCAACCCCATCAAGGGAGGGAGGGAGGGAGGTGGGGAATCAAGAGAGGAGGGAGGGAGGGAGGGAGGTGGAAACCAAGAGAGGAAGGAAGGAAGGAAGATGGGGACCAAGGAGGGAGGGAGGGAGGGAGGGAGAAGGGGGGAGAAAGGAAGGGGGGAAAGGAGGGAGAAAAGAAGGAAGGTGGGGACCAAGGGAGGGAGGAAAGAAGGAAGGTGGGGACCAAAGGAAGCACAGGGAGTCATGGCCACAGGTCGCCCCTTGGAAGAGGCAATCTGTGCGACCTTGCATCCCCCAAGCTCCCCAGCGGTGGTGACGGCTCGCCCGCCAGCCCACCCCAAAGGTCCTTGGCGGTGGCAGAGGCCCGCTGGCCTGCCCACCCCCACACTTTCCCCTGCAGTGCCGGTGGCTGCAGACCTCCCATCCACCCATCTGCCCAAGCTTCCCAGCGGTGTCAGTGTTGGCAGAAGATTTTTTTTTAAAAAAAACATGGGGCGAAGGAGGGGGAGGGAGGGGCGGGCCAGCCAGCCACGGGCCACTCAGAATGGGACTTTGGGATAATTTTGCAGCACATCAGCAACATCACAGGATGAAATGCCCTCTACTGGAACCAATTGTTTAAGGATCAGTGCCCAGGCATTGCACTTGAGATCCTATTCCAGGCAAAACCACTTAAGTTGCAGATGAGGGGCTTGCAGGGAGTGCCACTCAACGCCACAGAGCTGAGTCTTCCTCTACAGCAGTGGTTCTCAAGCTGAGGGTCCCCAGATGTTCCTGGACTGCAACTCCCAGAAGCCCCCACCACTCACTGTGCTGGGAGGGGTTTCTGGGAGTTGCAGTCCAGGGACATCTGGGGAGCTACAGATTGAGAACCACTGCTCTACAGACACCTCCATGCACGCCAAGACGGCCCAGCGTATGGGAGGTCAATGTAGCCCATCCATATTCCCATTCAGACGTCCTTCTTCAACAAGACATTTGCTGTTTAAAACTGCATCCCTTGATTAAGAAGGGAAAATGTCTTCTATGGGAGAAGAGGAGTCCAGACAAGGTCTCACTCAACATACACTCCTGATAACTGGACTTGTGCATAACAGGGGACGTAGAGTTCACGATGATGTCCCTCAACGAGTCCTCTAACACTGCAACCACTATCAGACTGGATTACACTGCCCTGGAGGATAATCCTGCTGGCGATCTACACATGTGTGAGCTACACTGCACAACGGTGTTAAACTACCAAGGAATGAGACACCCGTTGCATTACTAGGCACACCAGTTGTTCAGTCACTCATATGCCTCAGAACATGAGCAGCGCCTCAAATCTGCAATTTTCTGTATGGAGTAACAAAATTTAACTTACATACCCATAAATCACCAGCAGGATTCTGGCCTGTGCAATTTTAGATCATTTGTTTTCATGTTTTCTAGAAGGCATGATTTTTTTTTAAATGGAGTCCTGTGTTCTACCTGGCTATCATAATTTTAGTCCCGTAAACCATCAAGCTTAATTGTTTAAGAAGACTCTCTCCCATTTAAGAAGAGTCAATGGTGCAAAAGAGAGACAACTTTGTCCTATTCATGCGCTACACACTGAAATCATGTGCGGTTTTGGGCTTCGGGAAGGTGCAGGGAGCGATCCAGATCTTTGCACATTCAAAGCACAGATCCGTTAAGTCATAAGTGCCTGCTAAGTAAAGTAAAAGTAAAAAGTATAACGGTTCATAGGATCGGCAGCCTTGCAGGGTTCCGAATCACGTGACTGCTAGAAGCGTGTCGAGGTGAACGTGCCACTTACAGGAACCTGTTCAGACCTTGGTCCTCCATGTATCACTTCTCGTGACAACATGGCTGTGCAAAAAAAAAAAAAATTTTTTTAAAAATGCAGCCGCCAGGACGAGCCAGTTTATGGGGCAGGAAAGATGAAGGACAATTTCAATCTCAAAATAAGGCAACTGAAAAGAAAGTACAACACAACACCTGGGAGCAAGCACACTCGTGCACACAAGGACGGACACACACACGCACACACACAAAATAAACAGAAAAAGAAAACAAATGATCTTTCAATTCTAGAATGGAGGAAGAGTATTACATAGAACTTAAGGAATGAGATACTTCTCACACATCTCAACTATGCCTTGGCCTGAGACCTTAGCAGCACAGATTCCACTGTCATTAAATGGAAGAGAGGGTGGCAATAGACTTGATCTTCAATAATTATTTCCCCACTCCCTTTCAAGCAGCATGGCCACAAGTCCAGTTTCTGAAACATCCAGTTAAAACCCTTTAATGCTCCCTTAAGCAGTTCAACCAGAACCATCCTTTTATTTGAGAGAGAGAGAGAGAGAGAGAGAGAGAGAGAAGAAAATTGGAAAATTCACTTCATCTTTCCTTGAAAAGAAAAAAACCGAATAAAATCATGCCAACGGTAACACAAGCTGAAGTTCTACATTTCAGTGTTTGGCTTTCTCACACCTCCCGGGCTGTCAGAAACAGGGAACTGGTTCCCGCATGTGTTAAGGATGGTTAAAGTGAGGATTTTGTGTGAAGATGGTAGGGAAAGAGGGGTGACAACCAACAGGATGAAGGGAGTGGGGAAGAAGAATGGAACTGTAGCCTTCACTAGGTCTTGCCCACAGGTTGCCCGCAGTAACTGTCACAGGCTCTAAAAGAATAAAATAAAATAAAAAAGAATCTTCAAGTGTCCCACCCTCTACCGTGACCTGCTAAGCGGCCATGTTCTCCCCCCCCCCTCCATTATTCTCTTAACCCAAGCTGGTGATATTGGCACGGCCACCAGGTGGCGCCACGATGCGCTGCGTAGTACGGCGAGGAATGTTATCATCAATTTGCGCACCTAGAAAGAGGCAGGACAGGGAATCAGGAAGAAGAGAAAGAGAGAGAGAGAGAGATATAACAATATATAAGTCTAATGAACAAGGACGTGCATGTGCACAGAATTAATCAATCAGAATAATGAAGTAAGTTGGAAGGGGCCTGTAAGGGGTAGCTTCTCCTTCAACCATCTCAATGTGTTTCCACCACACACCTGTTCCCTCCAGCACATTTTGGAGGTTTATGTGTGTTAAACATTAGAGCAGGCATGTCCAAACTTCGGCACTCCTGATGTTTTGGACCACAACTCCCAGAATTCCAAGCCTGTATTTCCAATGGAAAAGAACTGTGGGAGTTGTGGTCCAAAACATCTGGAAGGCCAAAGTTTGGACATGCTTGCATTAGTGTATTCTCGAAGGCTTTCACAGCCGGGATCCGATAGTAGTTGTGAGTTTTTCAGGCTGTTTGGCCGTGTTCTGGAAGTTTTTCTCCCTGACGTTTCGCCAGACTCTGTGGCTGGCATCTTCAGAGGGCAAGGAGCTGAGGGAACTAGGAGTTCTCTCTGTACTCTGGATCGTAGAACCCAGGGTAGTGAATGAAAATCCCCTCTTAAGCAGGCCCTTCGCACATGTTCCTTAAACACAAATATCCCACTCAAGCTTAGAATTGGGGGCTGAAAGCAATTTCTAGCCAGTTGTAGTCCCAGGGGGTGGCCCATGACCCCCCTGGGAACACAAATGCTTTCTGCCATCATCTTAAATATTTAAGCAGCATAGCAGTTGCACTATTTTTTTGGGGGATAAGATATGCAGGAAATGTGCACTGTGTTTTCAAATAAATGCACAGGGCTTTGAGGGATGCCATGTCAGCAAACTTTGGTGACAATTGCAACTTCCTACTAGTCATGGTTCAGGCCACCACTCCATAATGAAGGCATCCCACATTTTACTTTACCAGTGAGACTGATATGTTTTTAACGGGACTCATACAGGGACAATAAACCAGGCCTCAACATAAAGACTGCCATATTTTTACCCGGCCTTAGAACAAAACAGAAATACAGTGCTGAGGAACAGAAATGCAATACACGAGGAAGTTACTATGCTGAATTTGGCCAGTCCAATTGAAATCCACTACTTGATCCTATCCTGCCCCAACCGGTGGCAGAAAATATACCATGAAAACCGTCTCGTCCCCTGTGCTAAACATCATCCGGTGTGGGTGATGCAAAAGGAAAATCGCTATCCAAAACAAATATATATATATAAGGAAAAGATGTCACCATAATATTTTAGCCTCACATAGGTATGTACCAGACAAGCTAAATCCAGACTGGTGCAGGTTCCTAACAGGAGGTGCCTGTTGTTTTGCCGGAGACGTCTTGGCCGAGGATGCTGGTGTCACCGTTTTGGGTGTCACCGATACTTCGCAGACGGGCCCATCGTACAGGCCACGAGGAACACCCCTCAGCTCAGCCAGCTAGCAAAGAATAAGGGAAAGATAAGGAGAATAAACAACTCAGGCCTACGTTTTCATTCTCTTTACATGGGTTCTGATCCTTGACAGATTTTAGTGTTTGGGTTGCTTACAAGAACTCGTCAACTGAGCTTTTATACCCAAATACTGCTTTTTTTTTTAATACGAATTCATTCCAAGGCCAACGGGGTTAGGAGCTGGAAAGATCAAGATACTAATCCACGCTTAGCCGCGAAACTCGCCAGCTGACACCCTGTGGTTCAGCTACAGAAATGGCGTCATTTTAGAGACATATTGGGGAGGGGAACCAGATGTCCCTCCAGATGTCTTGGACTACAACTCCCACAGACCTTTATCATTGGTAATACAGGCTCAGGATTCTGGGAGCTGTAGTCCAAACCATTTGGAAGGCCAAAGGTTCCCCTCCCCCTTTAAGATATTTCCATAGCCATTGTCTGAGGCACTCCGAGTCGTGTGACACAATATACACACCAGAAGATGTCTATGGAGGTTTCCTAACTTACAGAATTTTTCCTCTAACAGTTACACCACTTCTGTAACTGGGCAAAAGGATTTCAGCCAGTGAATGACACTGGGGTAGCCACATTCTCTCCCAGACTGACCTGCCTCACAAGGCTGTTGTGATGATGCATCAGGGGAAGAAGGACCATGTAAGCAACCTTGAGCTCAAAGCAGGAAAGGTGCCATATAAAATGAATAAATTAAACCAATAATTAGAGGAGGGCAGTCATCTACCAGGGATAATTTGATAAAGGTCTCATATTGGCAGCAGCCAAAATTGTCCTCTTGATCCACCTCCTCCTCCTCCTCCTCCTTTCCAATCCATGGGTTGCTGCAGGAGAAATATTTAGCTTTTAGGGATGGGCATTTCGTTTTGGAACTAATAGGTTACGAAACGAACCACGCGAGCCCAGGTGGTCCTCGGAACTGGCTGATACATGCACATCCAATAGCTTTACCTTTCTCTGTCTCGTGCAGGGTGAAAAATCCAACGAGGAAGCATGCTGCGACGTCATCTCTGCTAGATCTGTGGTGCTGGCCAATCAGGAGCTGTGCAGGGACAGGCATCAACCTGCCTCTCTCTCTCATTGGCCAGCAGCACGAAGCAGGAAAGATGACGTTGCAGCGTGCTTCCTCCTTGGATTTTAACCCTGTGCAAGACAGAGAAAGTTAAAGCAATTGGATCTGCATGTATCAGCCGGTTCTGAGCACCACCTGGCCTTGCGTGGTTTGTTACATAATGTGCTGGTTCCAAAACGAAATGAAAATCCCTAATAGCTTTCCAAATTCAGTCAAGACCTGCATTAAACTAGTCCATTTAGGCCCACAGTTTTCCCACCCTCACCGGAGAGATTTGCTCTGAATTCAATTCAGCATTTTTTAGGAGGCTTCATTTTATGACTGGATAACTCAAGAGAGCCGGAACACCAGGGCCACTACACTAGGGGGTTAGGAGTTCAATTCCCACACACTATGCTTCTCAAGAGAAAAGCCAATTTGGGCAAGCTGCACGGCCCTAGAGCGCCAACCGAAGGAAGGACATGTAAACTACTTCGGAACATTTTACTTCTAAGCAACCTTGAGAACTGCCTTAAGTCAGAACCACCTTCATATCCCATGATTAATTAATTAAAGGTGTGAAGTTTGAATCACATGCTCTTGGGAATTTCAAAAAAATAGAACATGCTATGGAACACTCGTTCACGTTGTGTACTCACCCTGCTCCTTGCTTTGATGCGCTTGTAAACAAAGTCAGGGAAAGGTTTCCTGGCAATGTAGCGCCCAGAGCCCTCGGTGGCATGAAGGTTCCCGTCCTCCAGGACTATCTTTCCTTGGCTGATGACCACCAGGGGTGACCCACGGCATTCCATGCCCTCAAAGATGTTGTACTCCACCGACTAGAAAGGGAAAGAGGAACGAGCGCTCAGGCCCCGACACTGAAGGTCCGACAAAGGTGACATGGTGCCATTACCAGAAAGACCATCTTCTACTACTTCGAGAGAAGCCTCCCATTTTATTGCCAATTTTGTTTTAAACGCCAGGGAAAGAACTTTGACTTGCCTCGCCCTTTTTAGGAGAGCTGCCCTTGGCCCTATCTCTTGGGCATGGATTTTAAAAAGCTCATTCTAGCACCCTTCAGGATTGCATGCAGAAAACCCGGCTGGTGCAAAAGGGCTTGTAAGTGAACCAAAAATGACAATCAGAAACCTGCAGGAGGAAAAAAAAACTCATGGGATAATAATTCTGCAAGGGGTTTACACTATGGCAGGCTGTCTGTTTGGTGACCGCTTACACAGCAGTTGCAAAATCAGTTGTGTGTTTAGTCACACAAGGAGCACCACATGTAGGAGTGCAAAGCATGTGGTACAATACCAACACAACCACTTATTTTCTTCCAAAGGGTTTTTACATCTAGTTCTATTTCTGCAACTTAAATTCACACCAGCCCTTCTTTTTAATTTCCCACTCAATGCTGGAGAGCTTTGCATTGGGACCTGCTGGCTTCCACTTTGTTACTTTGGGGCCATGTATCCATTCTACAAAGGTCATCTGATCTGCCACCGATCCCTTCCAGTTCTAGGACACCCATTCATTGGATGAGCCGTCATCATCCCCTCTAAGGGAAGGGCCATAACACATGGCCCAGGACAGCCAAAGATGCTGCCCCTCTGAATTTGGGGCAGCTCAAAATTTCCCTCTGCGGATCAATCAGAATTCTACAGGAATTATCCAAGGTCTAAGAACCCATTTTCGGATTCAGGCTGAATACCTTGGAATTTCAGCATCCTGGAAAGCTGCCGACTGTGGCATATGTGGTGGAAAGGTTGTGCCACAGCAGCAAATGGGTTGTGGGAAAACCTCACTTCTGCATTCCACCAGAATGCATTTTCTTGGTAAAAGAAGCTGTGCAGAGAGCGTGCAATGCTTTCTTTCACTTCTTTTAATTTCAGCTTTGGGGTTTGGTCGCAGAGGCCACGTAATTGTCTGAGGATGCGTGCAGGGGGTCTGCCTGGTGGCTACCCCCCCACCATCAACGTTATGGTAAACAAGTGAAAGAATACCAGGCTTCAAACCCAAATGTTTTCATCCAGTTTGATACGTAGCCAGAAAGGAGAACTCTGAGTACTCCTTCTGCACCCAGTTGGGAATCCTCCTAACAAGATTAGTATCAACTCCCAGTTTTACAGCTGGATAATCAAAATAATTCCAGTGTCCCATCTGCACAGTGCAGAGGGATTTGAGACTGAGTTGCAGGATGCACAATCAGTTCATATGAAAGTAAGAGGCCGCCTTAGCTTCACAACGTGACTGTCATAGATCCAACAGTTCCTGTGGTTTAACTGCTTCCTTCTATTTGTTCTGTCATTTGAGCTATGTTGATTTATATTTTTATGTACAGTAGGAATTTCATATCCAAAGGAGAATGGTTCCAAGCCCCCCTCCCCCCCCATGGATGCAGAAAAGTGTGAATAGGAAATGAAATACATAAAAAGGGAAAATCAAGAAATATGTATTTTCACCCAGTATTGCCAGAACTGAGACTGTGTTATGTATTCGTCAACAAAAAGAAGACACATAGCATAGTCTCTGGCCCCCTCTAGTGGTCAGTTCTGCTAAAAATATCATGAAATATCTACAGTGGTACCTTGTATAAAGGAATTAATTTGTTCCAAATGAAATTCTGTTAAACAAAATTTCCTTTATACAAATTTCCCATAGGAATGCATTGAAAACGGAGTAATCCCTAATCACGGCCATTTTTATGTTGTACGGATTCGCCCCATACGCGATTCTGTTAAGCAAATTTCCCCTATCTCTGGAATTTTTGTACAGAATGTTGTACAAATTTTATGTTATACAAACTGTTTATTATACAAGGCTCCACTGTATTTCATGTTTTTTTTTCCTTTCAAGATTTTTAATATTTTCAGACCTTGGATAAATGAAACAGCAGATATTGATCCCATGGATAAGGAGGTCCTACTGTAATGGTAGGTAACTTTCTTATTTCAAGAAAGGCTGCCTATTAGTTTCTGTCACGCAACAGTTTTTTTCACCCTCTTAAAAAAAAGAGAAGTTTCCAAAGATTATGGAATCCAGTTTCCTCTCAAGGCCCTACTGCAAAGGTGTACTAACCCTCAGCCTTTTCTTCAGAAAAATTTGATAACTGATATAAGGAAACTTTAGAGGAGCTTTACTAGTTTCCTTCAAAAGAGGACTTTTTGCCAAGGGGAAATCATTCCATCTTTTTCCTTCTGCAATGAGAGCAAGCATTCATGACAGGAAATTATATAAAAGCAGAGACAAAGAGGGAGCCCCTCCTCAGCCTCCCCCCCTTCCGCATGGCGTCCAGCCAGTAGCTAGATGGAGATGTAAACAGGCCCACACAGTAGTTTTTCTCTCTTTCTTCCCGGGCCACAAGTTCAGAAAATGTTCCTTTCGAACTGTCTAAAGGTCATTTCCAACATTCCTTTCCAGACTGGGCTCCCGCTATGGATACTGAAAGGAATACTCAGTCTGACACAGACAGGATGCAAAAGAACCACAGTTCAACCTCTCCGTGGATTTTTTTCCTCTGCTTGAATTTGAAAGCACTCTAAAGTTCTGAGTTCAAGAGGAGAGACAAGACAAAGAATAGGGCTTTGCAACCCATCTTCTTTTGCCTGTTTCAAATGAGCCAGCCCTGGTTGTTTCTCAGTCTAAAACTGCCCTGAGGCAGCTGTTAATCCTGGAACCATTTGCTCTCCACAGCAGCCCAACAATAGAAACCTACATTTCTTAGCGGGCATTTGTTTATTGTTTGGGGGGGGGCTCTGATAAAATATTTTGTAGACTTCTGTCTTCTGAAACCCAGCAGGCATTGTCAAACAATGTGCACGGGCATTTGAGAGAAATATGTTCCTGGTGTTGTTGGTTTTTTACTACTATTCTTCAGTGCCTTTTTTCTTCCAAAAGAAAAAGAGCATGGTGAAAAATAGAAATATTTCAGAGGTTATCCAAAGTAGGCAAAAAAAAAAGGCTAGACAAAAACAAAATCTTATTCCAATGTGTTCCAAAATGTTAACTATAGCCATTCTTCATCAGGGAAATTACAAATAATAAAGTAGTCCAATTCGATTAACTTGATTCAGGAGACACAAGAAGATCAGTGGTTTCATTCTTAAGAATTAAACGACTGGTGAACATGATTAATTATTTTAATTTGTACAGTAGGACCCCGGTATCCGCTGGGGATTGGTTCCAGACCTTCCCGTGGATAATGAAAACCGTGGATAAGAGAGAAGACCAAAAATCCCCAGAACTGCTGTTTTGTGACAGTAGCTTGCTTTACAGTTATGGCTGCTGATTGTGACAGTAGCTTGCTTTACAGCTTCTGTTTTACAACAGTTGCTTGCTTTACAGCTGCTGTTTGTGACAGTAGCTTGCTTTGTGGCTGCTGAATTATTTGATTATTTTTTTTCCTGAATCAGTGGATAATGAATCAGTGGATACAAGGGTCCTACTGTAATACAGTAGGACCCCTCTATCCACTGAATCATTATGCACTGATTATAAAGGCTTGAAAGGGACCAGAAGTCATTCCTAGTCAAGGCAAGTGATGGGGAAACTGAGATCACTTACTATGTTATGAGTCTTGGCCGAGATAGTCTTGACGCAGTCTGGATCCCAGATAACAAGATCGGCATCAGAGCCCACAGCAATACGACCCTTCCGGGGGTAAAGGTTGAAGATCTTGGCCGCGGTGGTGCTGGTGACGGCGACAAACTGGTTCTCATCCATCTTACCAGTCACCTGTTCGGGAAAAGGTGGGAACAGAGGGTAAAGGCCACCAAGAAAGCAATCTTGAAAGACAACTAGGTTGCTGCCATTGTTACAGGCCATCGAATCCCCTCTGATCCATGATGACTCTATGTATTCGGCAGCCATGGTAAGATGCTAGAATGTGGAGTTATAACAGAAATGCAAGTATTCAACGGCTGCAGCCTTTTTAGGTGTTTTCAGATATTGCTGTCATTCCCCTGCTTTGTAAGGAAGACCTCCTATTGCACTTGGCATGCAGTAAAGTTACTCTGGCAAAGGTTCTCTGGGAGTTACACCAAGACAGTTGGCATTTTGCGCCTGATTGCACAACCAGCTGCACAACCATACCTGTAGAACTGCTTGCTGGACACGACTTCTGCTTTGCTGCAAACTGGAAATCCAAGCCAGGCAGGCATAGATACCAAACAGGTTTATTTATTTATTTATTTATTTATTTATTTATTTATTTATTTATTTATTTATAAATAAGAACATAAGAAGAGCCCTGCTGGATCAGGCCAAAGGCCCATCTAGTCCAGCTTCCTGGATCTCACAGTGGCCCCACCAGATGCATCTGGGTGTGCATGAGACTAGATACCTGTTTTCTGATACCACTCCCCTGCCTCTGGCCCTTGTAGTACCCTGGTTTTAAGCCTGGAGATGACACACCTCCATCATGGTTTGTCACCTGTGATGGACTTTTCCTTCAGGAATCGGTCCAATTCCCTTTTGAAGGCATCCAGGCCAGATGCCATCATCACCTCCTGTGACAGGGAGTTCCACAGACTAACAACACGCTGGGTGAAAGAATATTTTCTCAATCAAGGGAGGGGAAAAACCCTGTGAATGTTTAAATAGCATAACCTTCAGACTGATTCAGATACTCTGAGAATTGAGAACGTATCCACCTCTCACCATAGTAGCAGTTGGACATCACTGTCACTGGTCCACCTCCTTTCTACAGAAGCTGGGATTTGTGGTCCAGTAGTGAGGTACTTAAAAATTCTCAGCTGCCATTTCTGTAGCAGAGAACTTTTAAGTACTTCTCAAGTTTCTGTAGGGCAGAACCAAGGTAACAGAAGAGAAATCAAACGCCAAGAACTTCTATGGTGTAAACATCTTCATCCTTTCTTGGTGTGGTGGCTCAGTGGGTCCCAGCCGTGGGTCCCCAGATGTTCTTGGCACGCATCTCCCAGAAATCCTGGCCACCACAGCTAGTGGTGAAGACTTCTAGCAGTTGCAGCCTAAGCGCAGCATCACATCCTCACTTAAATATTTCCTCCTGAGCGTTCTACTCTTTAGCAGACTGCTGGACAAGATTTCTAGGAGCACCAGCAAGGGATTGTGCGGGCAAGCCATACTTCTCTGCCCCTGAAGGAAACGTACCACAGCTTTATCCCAAATGATGGACATCCTTTCCTCGGTCCCATTGGTTCCTTCAGGAATAAGAGTAAAATTGTCCTTCCCTACAGCTTTCTGAGCAGTGTTGAAAGTGCAGTGGCCACTGCCAGTAACCTGGAGGTCACCACTAAAAGCAAAAAAGAAGCGGAGAAATGATTACACGGCATGAATATTAAAATAAATAAATAAATACCAATGCTCCTGTCTCCACATTTAATTGGAATCAACTGCGTGCAACAAAGTTAAGTCTCCCCCTTTCTGCCTCTTCATTTCCTCCTAGCCACAGAAGGAACTTGTGCGTGCTAGAGATCAAGCGGATACCTCAAATCTTTTAGAATTTGGCTGAGGGCCATCGTTTGCAGAGATGTGTTCTGTATTGAGCTAAAACTCATGTATTCTCCATGTCCTCCACATGGAGGTGTTCAGAAGCTATGTACTCTTTTCTCTCGGCCACAGCTCACTGTGTTGCCCAAATCCACAAGCTGTGGTCACGGGCAACTATGGTTTGCTTGAAACAAGCCCGCTTTGAAGCCGTGGTCTAGGTCAAATCCAGCTAAAAACCAAGGAGAGTGTTTAGCAGAAGAATCTCCCATTAATGTAAAATAATTTTTTCTCTTCTTCTGGGTATTGATTGTGGGAATATGGAGAAAGACACAACCATTATCAAGTGTCCTTCAAGCAACAGTGTGTATTGTCTGTGGTGGCTTAATTTGGCCATGCAATTATTGTGGATATAAAACTTATTAACTGTAAATAAACAGGGACTGCCCAGATAATATCTGGCTCCATGCCACATTTAACATCTACTTGTGCTTGTCAGTCATGTATCCATTTCTTTGTTTTAAGTGCATTCTTCCTGTCCTCCTGCGAATACAAGATAGCATGGCACTGGCCTCCTTCCCTTGACTCCGATAAGAGTCTGAGCACTGTTTGGTTGCTGGATCTCATCTCCCATTACAATTTCCCACAATGCTCGGTCAGGGGCATTCTGGGAAATTACCATCCAAGACCCATCCCCCTGGTGCTATAGAATCAGCTGCCGTTAGCCACTGGAGGTGAGAAATATTTAATCTGCACACCTTGTCTTAGTTTAGCCTTAATTATTTGTGCAGGCTGCTGGATTTAGCACAGAATTTCCAAAATTTTGACATCTAAAGTAGACCCGTACAACAGAACGTTCCACCTACTCACCAAGAGAGCAGAGAATTGAGGAAGTCCGGAGTGGTCGGGTCCGGGCTCAGTGGCGGCGAGGTGACGAAAGCTGCCGCTTTGGCCCAGTTTTTACTCCAGTAGTGTGAGCCATCCGTACCCAAGCTTGCTGTGATTGGCTCACCATAGACCACAGTGCCTGCAGAGAAGGGCAAGATGGAACTATTACAACCTCTGCTCAACTCACAAAAGTGCTTTTTCCTTTTGGAAGACTGGAAACATTCCAACAGATGAAGCTGACTGAAAAAAGGTGGAGATTTTGATGGAAAGCACATTTTAAAAATTAGTTCTTAAACCCTATAAGAACATAAGAAGAGCTCTGCTGGATCAGCCCAAAGGCCCATCTAGTCCAGCTTCCTGTATCTCACAGTGGCCCCACCAGATGTGTCTAGGAGCGCACGAGACTAGATATCTGTCTCCTGATACCACTCCCTTACATCTGGCCCTTGAAGAATCCCGGTTTAAAGCCTGGACATCACATATCTCCATCATGGTATTGTAACTGGTGATGGACTTTTCCTACAGGAATCTGACCAATCCCCTTTTGAAGGCATCCAGGCCAGATGCCATCACCACCTCCTGTGGCAGGGAGTTCCACAGACTAACAACACGCTGGGTGAAAAAAATATTTTCTTTTGTTTGTTCTCACTCTTGCAAACCTCAATTTGAGTGGATGTCCCTTAGTTCTGGTATTTTGTGAGAGGGAGAAGAGCGTCCCTCTATCCACTTTACTCACGCCCTGCATTATTTTGTACGTCTCAATCATATCCCCTCTCAGGCGCCTTTTTTGCAGACTAAAGAGCCCCAAATGTTTTGGCCTTTCCTCATAAGGGAGGTCCTCCAGCCCAGTAATCATTTTAGTTGCTCTCTTTTGCACCTTTTCCATTTTCACTATGTCTTTTTTTCCCCCTTCCTGGAAATCCCCATTTCCCACCTAGACTATATCTGCACTCCACTATTGCTACGTGTCCCAGTGGATTGAGTGTCACTGATCCAGAGAAGCACTGATCGAGAGGCCACTGAAAATGTGACTGCCAGACTGCAAGACTGCATCAATTCTTCTGAGCATGCACAGACCTCCTCTCACTTCCCTGACCAGCTGGGACACAGCTGCGGATGGGGTAGCTGTGTCTTTTGATGCATTTGGAAAAATGAAGCACAAAAATGTAATGAACCCAGAGGCACATCTGTGGGCTGCCGATCAGGCATGGCACGCTGCCAAGTTGGGAACAAACATATTCCACATGAGAACGACAACAACTCCACCCGAGACGGAAAAGTGATCTCATTAATCTGGGCTTGTTTAGGCTATCTCACACTCAATCCAAGGGCTCCGTGCATTGGAGAGGGGCAGGGAGCCAGTGGGAGGAAATCTCTTCAGCTTAAAACACTCACACTCTGAGAGGCTTTAAATAGAAGCTAAGAAGGATTAAGACATTAAAAAAAAAAGGAGAGGGAAAGAGAGCTCCTGGTGCCATTCAAGCATCCATTCCCTGAAGGGATGAATTCAAAAAGCAAAGGGTTCTGCTTACATACCGCCCTATACCACTTCAAGTAGTCTCTGGGCGGTTTACAGTTTAATTACAGTATGCAGGCTACACATTGCCCCCTCCAGCAAGCTGGGTACTCATTTTACTGACCTCAAAAGGATGGAAGGCTGATTGAACCTTGAGCCTGCTACCTGGGATTGAACCCCAGGTCGTGAGGACAATTTTAGCTGCAGTAGAGGCATTGAACCACTGTGCCATGAGGCCCACAGAAAGGATTCAAAGAAAATAATGCTAGGCTAAAGGGCAACAACATTAGGTGTCTGTGGTCTCTAAAGAGGGGACCGCGGATAGAAGTAAGTGCTAGGCATAGGGCCATTTCATGCATTAGAGCAGTACTTCCCACCGTTGGGTAACCCAGGTGTTCTTGGACTGCAACTCCCAGAAGCTCACACTACTGGTATATTGGCCAGAGATTCTGGGAGTTGCAGTCCAAGAAGTGTACAAGCTTCCAAGCATAAATGGGGGGAAACGATGAACTGACCTACCAAGAACTAGAATGAGGCAGCTAATCTGCTCCCAACTATGGGAAAGCAATTGAGTTGAACTAAGATGGAGCTGGCCATCCAATCACAGCCCAAACATTGAAAACCTGGCTTGCCTCTTGGAGGCAACATCAATACTCATGACACACCCGACTTATCAAAGCTGAGATCAGTGGTGTAACGCCATCTATATCCACACACTTGGCCAGAATCTTAGGCATGCTTCTTTACGGTCTGCATGTGACTTACCCAGAATAATTGCAGCTAAATGACTAGATGTAAGGATAGTCTCCATCATGTGTCAACTGAGATGAAATCCACCCTGGTCACTTTCAGTTTTGAACACACACACACACACACACACACACACACACACACACACACACACACACACACACACACACACACACACACACACACACACACACAAAATATGAGGCCAGGAAGCACAAAAATGTAATGAAACTGGTCTTAAACCCATAAAGGGCATAAGGATCTTTTTGGTTAGATGGATAGATAGATAGATAGATAGATAGATAGATAGATAGATAGATAGATAGATAGATAGATAGATAGATAGATAGATAGATAGATAGATAGATAGATAGATAGAGAAGAGAATAGGCAGTCAGACTGACAGAGGTTCAGAGGGGTTGCAAACTGTCTTTGGAAATCTAAATCTCCAATCCTTGATCTCTACTCTGCTTGCAACTTTGAGACCCCAATCTCACCAATGCCACCAGATTGTACAAGGTACTACATACCATGTTTGCTCCCGCCTCCTCTGCTCAGAGGAAAGCTCGATCAAAAATGGTTCCTCTCCCTGCTGTTTGATGCATTTGGAAAAATGAGTTCATTTCTGGGCAGGCTAACAAGAACTGGAGGGACGTGCTACAGAGGGGGCTGGTTTTGGAGAAGACGTTGAAGAAAGTGTTGACATGCTGGGGGAGGACAGAGAAATCCTCAGCTGTCCTGCAGTATTTGGAGACCGGAGTTACCAAGGCTACTGCGTGTGGTTGAAGAACAAGAAAAGAAACAGCCAAAACTTGGGTTCAGGCAGCCAACGACCCAACAAAAAGTTTGGAACGGCAAAAGTCAAGTCCCACAAGAAAAGCCAACTGCTCCAAAAGCTAAAACCCAGGCTGGAGAAAGAAGGCACAGATACCCAAGGGAGGGTCATGCAACATTGGCCAAGGAGGAAAATGGAAGAAGGAGAATGGATTTTCCATCCAGCTTCTATTCATAACGACTCACCCTTTTTCCTGGCCTGAGCAATGACTTCGGCTGCGCTTTTGCTCATCACCTTGGTGACATATAAAGGGCAGTTGGTTTGGTTAGCGATGGTGATTGCCCGGTTTACCGCTTCAGCCTCCACCTACCAGAGGAAGAAAAGCACAGATTGGAATTAGAACACACTAGTTTCCCCATTTTTGAAGAGGAATCCACAGCAAAGAAGCAAGAAATCTTTGGCTCCTCTACCAGGAATTCCCAACTTTTAGTTCCCAACTTTGTGTTCCTGGACTGACGTCCCCAGAAGCTTTCACCCCCAGACCTGTTGGTCTGGGCTTCTGAGGTTTAGGGACCATGGCTCTATTTGTTTTTCCTAGTCAGCCACTGGCATTTAGAAGCCGGTTAAGTCCACTACGGGAGTAGAGATAGGCAAAGTTCATTCTTGCAAACCCACCCACCCCAGGTCCAATGGGTCCATCTTTATAACCATAAACTGAAAGGCCCATTCTCTCTTTTTTGATGGACTCTGTAGTCCTAGGAACATAAGAAGAGCCATGATGGATCAGACCAAGGGTCCATCTAGTTCAGGTTCCTGTATCTCACAGTAGCCCAACCAAATGCCTCTGGGAGTGCACGAGACTAGATCTCTGTCTCCTGATACCACTCCCCTGCATCTGGCCCTTGAAGTACCCTGGTTTTAAGCCTGGAGATTACACCTCTCCATCATGGTTCGGAACCTGTGATGGACTTTTCCTCCAGGAATCTGTCCAATCCCCTTTTGAAGGCATCCAGGTTAGAGGCCATCACCACATCCTGTGGCAGGGAGGTCCACAGACGAACAACACGCTGGGTAAATAAGTATTTTCTCTGGTTCTCACTCTCCCAGCCCTCAATTTGAGTGGCCGTCCCCTAGTTCGGGTATTTTGTGAGAGGGAGAAGAGCATCCCTCTATCCACTAGTCCAGTGTTTTTCAACCACTGTTCCGCGGCACACTAGTGTGCCGCAAGATGTTGCCTGGTGTGCTGTGGGAAAAATTGAAAAATTACTTTATATATAGTCAATATAGGCACAGAGTTAAATTTTTTAACATTTTCTAATGGTGGTGTGCCTCGTGATTTTTTTCATGAAACAAGTGTGCCTTTGCCCAAAAAAGGTTGAAAAACACTGCACTAGTCCCTACAACCAAGTCTCCACACCATCGGATATCTCCTGTTACTTCTGCTTGTGTTCTCTTTCTGCCCCCCCCCACCACTTCAAGCTCAGTGTAGCCCAGAGCCTTTGGGGATGAAGCCACAATGACGTGCAGCTTTCCACAGCCATATCCTTGGTCTCCTTCTGTAATCCCCTTTGGAAATCCAGGCTCTCACATGTTGTATCCCCATTTTCCACCATTTTACCATGCAATTTTGTGGAGAAGCCTCTACATTTCTGGTCTCTCAATCTTCCTTGGTTTCTAGGACTAAGAAGGAAGGGTGGGGTAGAACCTCCTTCCCTCCCTCCCTCCCTCCCTCCCTCTCTCTTTCTCTGGTGCCTCCACACCATGGATAATTTTGCAAAATATGCCCCACGGACACACATTCTTTCCTAAACTTAAAAAAAGCCTCCCAGGCCTCTTTAAAAGCCTGGCTTGTGGCAAGGATGCTTTACTGAAGCCACATTAAATACTGCTCCAGCTTCTTCCACGTGGGCGAGGAGGCCCGGCTGGAAAATGTCGCCTTTCAAGTCTCTCGGGCAACATGAATGACACTCCCAGCCGGGTTGGACTTAGTCACAGGTCTCCTGTTGCCAAAAAAAAAAAAAAAACCCATTAACCCGTTTGGTCCCATGACTCCTGCGTGTCGGAGCTAAAATGCTGGTATCCGTTTCCTCCCCCGACGTTTCCTGCTAGAAATCTACAAAGCAAGGGTGACTGAGCGTGGCCTTCCAGATGTTTCCCAGATGTTTTCCCACCAGCTTTAGGGAGCAGAGCCCATGACGAGGAAGGCTCCGTGCTGAAACCCAAACAACATCTGGAAGGCTGGACTCTTCCCATTTGGACCGTCACGGATCCAAGACATCTCTATTTATTTAATCAGTTACATTTATAGCTTGCATTTCCTCCAGGGAGGACTAAGCAAGAGACCTGGCTGCCTCCCTGCTTCATCCTACACAACCCTGCAAGGGAGCTCAGGCAGATGCAGAAGATGATATGGATTGAGGGAGAATAAATACTTAGGACCTGGTTGCAGTCTTTAGCATCTGGGTTCAACTGCTGATGTAGACAAACACTCTGTTGTTGCTACCTCTAGTCTTTCCAATTTAATCTTCTCCTAAAACCACCTCTGTACTATCAAGCCCCAACCCAACCATGGCCAGTTTCTCCTCTTGCTCTACTTTATGAACTTCGCGGCGGCCAGGAAAGCCAATGCGATTCTTGGTTGCATCAACAGAACCATCGTGTCTAGATCAAGGGAAGTGATGGTACCACTCTATTCTGCTCTGCTCAGACCCCACCTGGAGTACTGTGTCCAGTTCTGTACGTCTCAGTTTGAAAAAGATGTTGACCACCTTGAGCGAGTACAGAGGAGGAGGGCAACCAGGATGGCTGAAGGTCTGGAAGAAATGTCTTAGGAGGAGCGGCTTAGGGAGCTGGGAATGTTAAGCCTTACAAAAAGAAGGCAGAGAGGGGATATAATAGCTATGCTTAAATATTTGAAAGGATGTCACATTGAAGAAAGGACTGGTTTATTTTCCATGGCTTCAGAGACTAGGACTTGGGGCAACGGTTTCAAACTACAGGAAAAGAGATCCCATTTGAACATTAGGAATAACTTCATGACGGTTAGAGCTGTTCGGCAATGGAATGTGCTGCCAGAGAGGGTGGTGGAGTCTCCTTCTTTGGAGGTTTTTAAGCAGAGGCTGGATGGCCGTCTGTCAGAAATATTGTGATGGGGGTTCCTGCATGGCAGTGGGTTGGACTGGATGGCCCTTGAGGTCTCTTCCAACTCTATGATTCTATGATTCACCCCACAGTGCAGGCATCCCAAACCTTTCACCTTCTTCTAAGAACCACATTCCAAGGATCCTATAATTCTCTTCAAGGTGTTCTGTCGCTCCATCTGTTCTCTAATTCAACCCGTCTCTGAATCTCAAGACATACATGAGGAATTGTTAGGGGCCATCACTTCTAGCTCATCCTAACAATTAAAGATCACCCAAAGTTTCCTATCATTAACAATCCGTCTCATTTTATTTGCTGACTCAAGACCATAGTTTCATTCAATGAGTAAAGCCGTGTTCGGTCTTCCACTTCCTTTACTGCCTTCCACTTTTCCTGGAAATATTACCCTTTCCAGTGTGTCTTGTCCATGCTACAATAGCCTCAGTTTACCCATTTTACACACTATTGGAGATTAGGGCTTGATTTTCTCTGCACCCACTAAAATTGTCATTTGGGAAGTCCAGTCTCTCTGTCAAGCTGTACTGCAGCCTCACATGTGTGATGTGAGCCATGTAGAGATTACATCACCATGGGTGTTCTACAAATGCAAGAGGAGGTCATACCTTGTATTAGACCACTGAAAAATTTACTTGCAAGCTTTCGTAGATGCAATCTACTTTCTCAGCTGGAAGCACGCGCAGCCTACGTGGATGGTGCAGAAAAATAGTCCAGAAATTGATGCTACGTATCTGGGAATATTAGGACCCCTCATATCCACAGGGATCCAAGCCCTTAACGCAGATACTCAAAAACATGACTTATAGTAAACACTACACACAACATGGTCTCTGGCCTCCTCTAGTGGCCAGTTTTTTTTTGGGGGGGGGGAATTATTATTTTCAAATTGTGGATAAGTGAAACAGCGGATATTGATCCTGTGGATGTAGGAGTCCTATTGTATAACCCAAACTGTGCTGCTTGCACCTGCACACTTCAAGGGAGCACTGCCCATTTTTGTCAATTTTGGGGTCCTATCCAACTCAAATGGGAGTGGATATGAAAGTGACTAGGGTTACGCCAAACCCAGCAGAAAACTAGTCTGAAATTGACAAGGGTCACAAAGAAACAACAACAAAACTCCTGCCAGTGATAAAGGTCAAGCACAAGCAGCTGGGAACTGAGAAGCTTTAGATGCACTGGAAATCACTGAGAAGGCCAAAGAAATACTGCTTAGCATTTGCTTTCAGCTGCTGTTCTGGGAAATCTCTCACCCATCATGGGAGTCCCAAGGGGGCAAACACAGAACATTCCTGGGAAGAAAGAAACTGCCCAGTAGTTCATTTTAGTTTTTGTTGTTGATTTATGTATATTTTATTTTATTTTGTACCTTGTATTTTGGTTTTTAAAATGTATTCCTTTGTTTGTTGTTACATGTTGTAAACCGCCCAGAGTAGCCCTTGGTCTAGATGGGCGGTATAAAAGTCAAATAAATAAATAAATAAATAAATAAATAAATAAATAAATAAATAAATAAATAAATAGTTACATCTCTGATGCAGAGCCCAGAAAAGCTACTTGCTTCCACAGAATCCCAGCAGGGACAGTGCTGATTGGTCAACGCAGAGGGAGGTCATCCAAGTTCGGAACAATGCTGGCCAGGACACAACCTCTATTGCAGGGGAGGGGAACCTTTGGCACTCCAGATGCTTTGGACTACAACTCCCAGGATCCCGAGCCTATATTACCAATGGTAAAGGACTGTAGGTGTTGTAGTCCAAAAGATTTGGAGGGCCAAAAGTTTTCCCCACCCCTACTCTACTGTAGGCAGTGGACGTCTCTGGCGAAGTATAACGGAAGCAAAGGGCTAAAGAGAACTTTGTGCCCCTCTTACCTCTTCAGGTCTGCTCAGAACATGTCCCTCAGGACCAGTGATTCCCAGCTCCAAGATCCTTTGCTGCTCCTAAAGGGGTTAAACAAGAGGAAATGAATCACATTTCATTGTTCACTAGTCTTCCAAAAGATCAAAGCAGGTTCTGCATGTTAAACCGTCAAACTTGTTTTACTATCTCATCCCAAGAGTTCTTGATATTAAGAACATAAGAACATAAGAAGAGCCATGCTGGATAAGGCCAAAGGCCCATCTAGTCCAGCTTCCTGTATCTCACAGTGGCCCCACCAGATGCCTCTGGGAGCGCGTGAGACTGGATATCTGTCTCCCGATACCACTCCCCCGCATCTGGTCCTTGAAGTACCCCGGTTTTAAACTTGCAGATGACACATCTCCATCATGGTTTGTAACCTGTGATGGATTTTTCCTCCAGGAATCTGTCCAATCCCCTTTTGAAGGCATCCAGGCCAGATGCCATCACCACATCCTGTGGCAGGGAGTTCCACAGACTAACAACGCACTAGGTGAAAAAATATTTTCTTTTGTCTGTTCTTACTCTCCCAGTCCTCAATTTGAGTGGATGTCCCTTAGTTCTGGTATTTTGTGGAAGGGAGAAGAGCATGAAGACATGCTGTTCTTCATGAGACATGAGAAGAATTTTCTTTTTCATTTTTGATATTTTTGAACCAGTGGAATTAAAAATTGAGGAGAAGAACGCATTGATCTTTTCGGTGCCTATCCTTGGCACGGAATACACTAGGCTCATAGATAAGGGTTCTTTAATTAGCTGAGAGACAGACAATATTCATGTGACTGCATCTGTTGACATTGATCCCAAAACTCGTCTATCAAGCCTTCCCTGGTTTAGTGCCTTTCATACAAAGAGAACCAAAAACTCCCAAACGAGTACCATCATTTTGGCCATGCAGTAACGCAAGGAGGGCTCTATGTTAAAAAAATATTCTGTCCCTCATTGGCTCCAAATATTATTGAAAAAAACAGTAGTCATTCCTTTTAGTTATGCAACTCTTGCAATCTCCCATGGATTCTGAGAATCTATACACACATAAAAAAAGATGCACAAACATAAAGAGATACCTCGGCAATGATGTCGCCATTCTCAGCATGGACTTGAGCGATGGCACCAATGTCTCGGATCACGCTCAGGACCTCATATATCTAGGGAGGAAGAAACAGACATTGCATCTCTGGAACAACATTATAGATGTGTTTGCTTTAACTGGGGTTGGGGGAGGTGTCTTCCCCCACCCCTCTTGGATTCCAAAAGCTTAATCCCTTGGTTATCTGGAATCAGTCAAGGAATATTCAGAAGTTTGTTCTGGACATTCCATAAGGCTGCAACTACTTCTGCAGGTCATGTCATGCGGACAAACCTGAACATTGCTGGGGATGGAAGTTGGCCAATTGATGGCTTGGTTTGGTTTGTACACAAAAGCACCTGCACAACTCATTTTTAACTGGCTAGACAGGCTGTGGATTCCTGGAAACTTCGTCTTCCCACCACCACCCCAACCACCACCAAAAGTTACTTTTTCAAGCTGTGATCCCAGGAGAAGACCTGAGAAGGTCCAAGATTTTTTTTTATAACACTCACTAGAAGGCGTGCAGAATTGACACTTTTGAGCTGTGGTGCTGGAGGAGACTCTTGAGAGTCCCCTGAACTGCAAGGAGATCAAACCTATCTATCCTGAAAGAAATAAACCCTGAATGTTCACTGGAAGGACCGATTTTGAAGCTGAGGCTCCAATACTTTGGCCACCTCATGAGGAGAGAGGACTCCTTAGAGACCTCCCTGATGTTGGGAAAGATTGAAGGCATCATTGATGCAAGCAACATGGATTTGACCAAACTCTGGGAGGCTGTGGAAGACAGGAGGGCCTGGTGTGCTCTGGTCCATGAGATCACGAAGAATCAGTCACAAATGAATGACTGAACAACAACAAAAAGAAAATGCTGTATACCAGAGGAGGGGATCTTTGGCCCTCTCAATGTTTTGGTTTACAGTTCCCAGAATCTGTAGCTTATATTGCCAATGATAAAGGACCATGGGCATTGTAGTCTAAAATATCTGGAGGGCCAAGGTTCCCCTTCTCTGCTGTACATCAACAGGGTTGGTCCCTATGCAACACCCCAGGCAGGAGGAGCCGGAGGCAGCTTCAGCAGCCACCAAGACATCCTATCTAAGGTTCATGGGCATTCCCTACTCAGAGGCTGCCAACGTTGGGTAATCTCAGCCAGCACAACCAGCAGCAAAGGCTTGTGGGAACCTCAGTCCAAGAACACCTGGCGCGCCCAAAGCTGGAACCACCATCTGAGAGGACAGATCTCTGAGTGCAACATCAGGGGCAACAATCTCCCATCTCTAGGAAGCCATGAAGGATGTTGCCCTATGGCCAGTGCTGAAGTATGAGTCCACATCCAGGTCAGGTGGCCTCTGAGGGAGAAACAGAGAATGGAACTGACACCGTCTTTTGCAGCAGGGAGCCAAGCGTCGGAAGCCAGTCCCGTACCTGAGAATCTGTTAGCTGAAAGTGGTCCTTGAAGGCCATGTACACCAGGAAGGAATTCACTCCTAGCAGGAAGAGAGAATAGTTTAACGTGTGCCACAATTCCATAGTAGTAGTAAAACGACGAGGCACCATAGGCTATCACTCTGAGATTCTGCGGCCTACAATCTACATTTCATCCCACACGGATTCAACGAAAGGGTTGAATTTCTCATTGATTCGCTCAGTTTATTCAAGTTGGGACCCCAAACTGGATCTTAGCTTCTGAAAGCCCCACCTCGTCCTCTCTCTCTCTCTCTCTCTCTCTCTCTCTTTCTCACTCACTCACTCACACTCACTCACTCACACACACACACACACACACACACACACACACACACACACACACACACACAAATCGGCTACTGGACATGGGATTTCAGGAGGCAACTTCAAAAGGCCTTCTCGTTTCCAAGCTCTGTCCAAAATCTACCAGTGTCGAGTGCTACCGAAAAAGACGGGCCAAAAAACAAGAACAAAAGCACAGAATTGCAAACGTGCCCATCGACGTCTTGCACACAAGCACCAAATACCATTTTGTTTGAGCACGGGGACTAATTGAGCCTGTGCTACAGACCCCGAGACTTACCGTGATCCTTCACCAAGGCTTCCATCTCTTCCTGCACTCCTTTGTGCCACTCCGTGATGTCCACGTGCAAAGAGTAATCGCAGCAGGACTTGCTGTCTGCCCATTCCCGCCACTGGTCAAACGCGGAGAGCAAACTGGTGCCTGGCTCAGGAACAACATGATCAACTGAAGAAAGAAAACAAGAAGATAGCCAACCATGAATGTGGGCTCACAGGATGAACTGTATTTATCCAATATTTATTTACTGTTGTTGTGATGACTAATGGGGCCAAAACAAGCGTTCTTGTTCTTCTATCCCCAACAACCCTCACCAGCAGTGGTATTTCTTCACTGGAAGAGATGAACCTCTCCCTCTGGTGCCACAACCCTTTTTAAAATCCTACTTTGAGATCTTGTTGATTTGGGGATGTCATCAACTTTGGTCAGGAGTCTCCTCTCTTGCATTGACCTACCACACAGAGCCAGTTGTGAGGAGGGAAGAGGATAGCTATGCATTCCTGTAAGGTATTTCCTGTTAAGGCCCCCTTTTGCCACTGAAAGAATGCAAGACTCTTTGGGAGAGCCACGTGTGACAGAAGTAGCACTGAGGCCACAGGCAAGCTGGACGCTGCCTCCTCCTACCGGAGGGCCATTTGTGCTCCAGGAAGCAGGAAAATGTGTTTTCTCCCAGGCATCACATTTCTAGCAAGTCATTAGGTCGAAAATGGTGCATTCCTCCATTAGGTAAAGGTTCTCCCCAAACATGCTAATCATTTCCGACTCTCTGGGCAGTGCTCATCTCTGTTTTCAAGCCAATCAGCCAGTGTTGTGCAATCCGTGGCCATGCGGCTGGCATGGCAGAACGCATTTCTGCACACGGAACACTGTTTACCTTCCTGCTTTTTACAGCGGTATCTATTTATCGACTTGCATTTTACATGCTTCCAAACTGCTAGGATGGCGGGAGCTGAGGTTCACAGCGGGAGCTCGCTCTGTGGCGCGGCACCCGGGATTTGAACCGCCGAGTTGCTGACTTTGCAGCCGACAGTTTCAGCGCTCTTGCCCGCAGAGCCACCAACGCCCCTGCATTCCGCCATGACAAGCCCATAGATGCACCAACCCAAACCGCACTGGAAACAACATGCAGGAAGCATTCTTGTGCACCACTTTTAAAAAGAGCTACAGACACGTCTCTGCAGACAGCTCCCACTGCAGCTCAACAGGGTGCGTAAAAGAGGATCAGAAAGAAGAAGTGGCAGCAGAGGCAGAAGGGGAGCTGAGGAAGTCAGTGTCGGTATTAGGGAGGTGGCCCAACAAAAGCAGAGCTGTCACCGCCTCGTCCTTAACTCCCTTTCAGCTCCCTTGACAGTTCAAGGCTGCCCTAAGTCAAGCCTGGCACCACTTATTCGTTCGGATCCGCGAGGCTGCCAGCTGTTAAGAAGAAGAAAAATACACCATCTGCAAAGCATCCCTGCGGGTTATGCAAATCAAGCCCTCCTGAAAAATAAAGAAGTTTTCTTTCTTTCTTTTTGGGTTGTCATGGAATGTGCCTGTAGAAAGGAGTTCAAGTTGGAAAATACAATAATCAGATCGCTTAAAAACACACACACACCAAAAAACCAGGGATTTGGGGACAGTGCCTCTCTGACAAGGACCGGACTCAATGATCCATACTGCAGGCATGTCCAAACTTTGACCTTCCTGATATTTCAGACCACAACTCCCAGAATTCTAAGCTTAGACTGCCAATGACAAAGGACTGTGGGAGATGCAGTCCAAAAGATGTGGAGGGCCAAAGTTTGGACATGGCTGATATTCCATAGGGTCGGTCCCTTTCAGCCCTGCAGCTGTAAGATGATGATGATGATGATGATGATCAGCTCCTATCACTGCCCATCACTTGGCTGAGACCAAGGGGAACTTGAGTTCAACACCACCTAAGGACCTAAACCCCCACACCTTGCCTTTGGCAGGTATTTGGCTCTTTCTATGCTTCCTCTTGAATATGAAAGAAATCTGCATTTTTGCCAGCCGTATTCCTACAAAACGGAGCGATGCTGGGGGGGGGGAATATTATTGAGGAGGATGAGAATACTGGAAGTTTCAAAAGGGGCAGGCGGGTTGTGTGAGTGGCCCCCTTGTTCCCTATCTCTGTCCCAGCCCAACCTGGAAATTTCAGGAATTGAACCTGGGGTCCTCAGTGGACAAAGCAGATATATTCTAAGCCAGGCATGTCCAAACTTTGGCCCTCCAGATGTTTTGGACCACAACTCCCAGAATTCCAAGCCTGTATTTCCAATGGCAAAGGACTATGGGAGTTTGTCTGTGAAGATTCTCAGTCATCCAGGTGAGTTTATCTGGAAGTTGAGTCATGGGTACTGGACTTCTTTTTGAGACATAGAAACGTTTTGCTGTGTCCAGTAGCCATGACTCAACTTCCAGACTATGGGAGTTGTGTTCCAAAACATCTGTAGGGCCGAAGTTTGGACATGCCTATTCTAAGCTATGTTAAGAACCCTCCTCTATAGGAGCCTTCTTTCCCCAACACAGAGACAAACATATCAAGCATTCTCTCTGTCTCTCTCTGTTTCTCTTTCATTCTGTCTCCTTGAGCAAATTAATCCGCTCAAGATTAAAAAGGGGGGGGGGACCCCGAAGAACAACAGACAATAAGCCACACCGAGACAACAAGGCTTACCACTGTTCGCTTATCTGTGTGGTTTTACAACCCCTGTGCTGGCAACATGCCACCCTGAAATATTATGGGTCTCATTAAAAAAAGAAAAGACATGGTCAGAGAAGATAAGCACTAGGAACATATCTGGCCCGGAACTGTGAAATATTCAGGGTGACCTGATTTATTTTCTTTTAATTGCCTAAAACAAGGATCCAAATATCGAGAGCAGGGGCTGAAAGAACACTTTCATAAAGCATCAGCTGTGCAGAAGAGGACAAAAAGAAGCCGAAGATTGCATTTAACCAAGAATGTTAGCAGTGGATGAGAGGCAGCTCTCACTGGGAAATAGGAATGCTTTTAAAGAGTTAAATCAGATAAACTTTTAAAAATAACCCACAATGTGTTGTGTTGTGTTGTGTTGTGTCGTTACAGTCATGACTGACTCTTCGTGACTCCATGTCCATGGAGTTTTCTTGGCAGGAATACTGGAGTGGCTTGCCAGTTCCTACTCCAGGCGCCTACGGCACCTGGTATTCCCTGGTGGTCTCCCACCCAAGTACTAACCAGGGCTGACCCTGCTTAGCTTCCGAAATCAGGCGAGATTGGATGTGCTTAGGGCATCTAGGCAGCTTTTTTAACCCACAATACTGATAGCATTTCACTTTCTGTTCCTCACAGTAATCTTAAAGAAGGGACAAGCAAACTCCTCATGTCTAGAACAAGGCACACACACACGTTTAGACAGCCACACCATGTTCTATGACATCCCATTTTTTTTTAAGTTGAAAAGGCCTTTCCTGAGGAACACAGGGTCAATTTCAGCATTATTTCACAACTACACAGGCCTGGCAATACCCTCCTTTTATTTCAATAACTAACTAACTACACTAATTTTAGTGTAATGATTTAGGTTTTATTATTGTTTTTATTATTTATTGGCATTCTATTTCTAACTATTTAAAATTGTTTTAATTCTTTTGATTGTAAGCCCCCCAGAGACCTTTGGGTAGTGGGCGACATATAAGTTTTAAAAATAAATAAATAAAATAACTAAATAACTAAATGAATGAATGAATGAATGAAAGCCCAGTAACTTCTGGTTTTTGGCTCTGACGAAAAGGAACCCTTGGGCTTGGAAAGAAAGAAGAAAGAAAGAAAGAAAGAAAGAAGAAAGAAAGAAAGAAAGAAAGAAAGAAAGAAAGAAAGAAAGAAAGAAAGAAAGAAAGAAAGAAAGAAAGAAAGAAAGAAAGAAAGAAAGACTAGACTAGACTTATACTCGAGTCAATACGTTTCCCCAGTTTTTGGGGTTAAATTAGGGGCCTCAACTTATACTCGGGTCAACTTATACTCGAGTATATACGGTAATTGTCTGTGTGCCCCTAAAACACACAACCACCATCTTTTGCTAAGAAAAAAAGGGGAGTGTTGATGTACATGCACGTGGAAGACGACGGGACAGAGAAAGAAACCCAATGAAGAGGATCTGGAAGAACCATTAAGGACACAAGATGTAGCAGCACATCACACGAGATAACATATTTTCACCGAGATCCTACACAGTTAAGTTGACGCTCATCATCCTGCTTCTGGAATTTAATGCTGATGCACAGGCCAATGCATGGGCAGGAACTGGTGAACTGACGGCAAGCCCCACAATTGGCACCTGCACACCAAGTAATTGAAGGACAGATGCAGGTACTTGGACATCTGGGCAACCCGGAACCCCAATGGAACTGAGGTGTCGATGAGGTACAAATCTCCATGCATTGATATGAACATGCAAAGGCCGTGTCCCTGATTCCCAGAGTTGGAGAACTGCTGGGCTTCCCGATGTAGCTGGACTCCCAATTCCCATCAAGTCTAAGGATGCAGGCGCACAACACGGCAGAGCTGAGAGGCGTTCTCGTGTACCACCATTTCCAAAGAGCCAAACAGCCGATCCAGGACACCAAATCTCACAGCTCACACTTTAACAGAGAGCAGTGTTTTTCCAACCGCCAATTGGCGGCAAGAGATGTTCCAATTCTCCAGCTACAGACAGACTCGAGCGGTTTAACAGTCCCTAAACCAAGACAAACAATGCTACTGTATTCACAACATGCACTGGCAACGTTTGGCTCAATTTGTTCCTGGCACGCACTGGATCCGATGATACAGCTCTGCAACTAAAGCTAGGTTTGACTGGCCTTTTACAGCTAAAGACACCAAGGTTCTATTAAGAAGTTATTTTGTTTAGAGGGTGATATCCCGGCCTTGAAAATTACGAAGAAAGGTCTTTTAGAGCAGAGAAAGTATAGCTATCCAAACGCTTGACAATCACTGTGTCCAATATACACAATAGAGGTAGGCTGGGGCTGGCAGTCATTCACATTTGGAAAGTCCAATGGACCAAAGTCCTGAATATAAGCCCAGGCTTTCTCCCAGCCAATCTGGTCCTTAACACCACCAAGACCAAGGAACTGATGGTGGATTACAGGAGAAAAAAAAGCAGACATTCAGCCCTGTATATTGGTGGGGACTGTGTGGAGAGGGTGGCTGAATTCAAGTCCCTGGGTGTTACCATTGAGCAGGGCCTGACCTGGAGCACTAACACCACTGCTCTGGTGAAGAAGACCCAGCAGTGGATATACTCCATCAGACTCTTGAAGAAAAATAATCTGAGCAAGAGAGACTGCTGGTGTTCTTCTACTGATGCTCCACTGAGAGCGTTCTTATGTACTGTGTCTGTGCTCGGATCTCCAGCTTGCACAGCCGCAGAGATGAAAGTGCTCCAGAGGGCCATAACCACAGCCCAGAAGATCATCATCCACCCTCTCCCATCTCTGGAAGAGCTATACAGTCCCCGTTGCCTTAAAAAGGCAAATAACATCTTACGGGGTTCATCTCATCCTGGACATAGTCTGTTTGTACTACTGCCTTCCAGCAAGTTAAAAAAAGCAAGAACAAACAAATTAAAAAACAGTTTCTATCCAAGAGCCATAACCATCTTAAATGCTGTGTCCAAATAGTGTCACCTTGGGGTGTTGTGATGGTCGTGGTGGATATGTATGAGTGCTTTTAATTCTCTTCACCTTTTAAATGTTTTTTTATCTTTTAAATTGCACCAGGGATGCTATTCAATTTTGTTGTGCTATGTACAATGACAATAAAGTATCTATCTATCTAACTGCTGCTGAATAGGACTCTCCTTGGACAAATGAATCCGGTCAAGGATGAAAGAGCTGAGGGGGGGAAACACCCATGTAGAAATAAACAGCTGTAAGAAATGATGGGATAGCCACATGAGAGTGTTGGAATGTGTCCCCATCTGACTCAGATAAGTGGCTGTTCCAAACAAGCTCCATCAAGAGCACTGTCATCCCAGGAGAAGGGCACTCCAGCGCGCCACTCCTCCTGACCCCCCACCCTGCATTGTGGGGGCGTGTCGTGCAATATTTAAAATGACTTTTAGCCACCGAGGCAAGCGCTTGCCTCAGTGGCTAAAAGTACTGACCTGAATGTAAGTCAAGGGGCCCTTTTTTCAGCCCAAACTTAGGGCTGAAAAACTACACTTATACTCGAGTATATACAGTAAATTAAAAAGGAGGTATCGGTGTCAGACTGGGAGCAATCTACAACTGAAATTTCTTTTCCCAAGCTGAAATATCCCCCTCCTAGACCGCACTGTTCCCGGAGCCTTTGAGAGTTAACTCATTGGCCAAAAGGGTTGGAGCTGGATACTGATTCAGAAAAAAACAATGACATGGAGTACAATGACAACCATTAAACCAAGTCCAGATCCAGCCATGATCTGTTTATTTCCCCACTCTAGATGAATCCATAGAGACAAACATAAGTTACATGTTGTTTTCCGTCTGCTGGCTTCCGTGCATCATCCTCTCTTTAAAAAAGGGGTTGGATAAGATTCAGAGAAAGGGATGTGGGAGGAGGAAGCAGCTGATACATCCAAGTTTTCTAAGAATGATGGCCAGAGCACCAGGTGAATGCTTCTGCCTCTCTTTCTATTCAGCTGAGCCAATGACATCCTGTCCACCTCATCAGTTCCAAATATGAATAACAGAAACTGGGTTCTGAAGCTGTAAACAAAAGAGAATGTTGCATCCAAAAAACAGAACCCAAGGAACCCCAACGTCCACCCAACCATTATGCTTTCCAGCTGCCAGGACAAGAAAAAAATAGAGCAAAAATACAAAATAGCCAAAATCTGGGTGAGCCAGGAATGAGAACCACTGCTCTAGCTGATTTAGATTTCACTTCCCAGAAGTGTCAACCAAGCAAGGTTCGTAGTCATGGATACTGGAAGTCCAAAACATTGAAAGGGTTAAAAATTATGAACCACTGCTTCTTTCCAAGGCCATCTTACCTTGGACTGGTAAGAGGTCTCCTTATGCACCTACAAAGATCTGAACTAGCAGCAATACATACGTATCTTATAGCAAAGAAACAAATAATGGAGAACCAAGCAAGGTATAGTGGCATAGTTTTGAATCACGATATTGGGCGATACAGGGCAAAAAGCAATTATTAGTTCCATCTAGAAGAGACTCCCCGAATGAATGTGTGTGTGTTGTGTCATTACAGTTGTGACCGACTCTTCGTCGCTCCATGTCCATGGAGTTTTCTTGGTAAGAATACTGGAGTGGCTTGCCAGTTCCTACTCCAGGCGCCTACAGCACCTGGTATTCCCTGGTGGTCTCCCATCCAAATACTAACCAGGGCCGACCCTGCTTAGCTTCCAAGATCAGGCAAGATCGGATGTGCTGAGGGCATCTGTGTGTATGTGTTGTGTCGTTACAGTCATGACCGACTCTTCGTGACCCCATGTCCATGGACTTTTCTTGGCAGGAATACTGGAGTGGTTTGCCAGTTCCTACTCCAGGCACCTACAGCACCTGGTATTCCCTGGTGGTCTCCCATCCAAGTACTTACCAGGGCCGACCCTGCTTGGCTTCTGAAATCAGGCGAGTTCAGATGTGTTTAGGGGCCTGTTAAATCCACACTTCTGTATGCATTTCCATGGATTCATTGAGCTTACCCTACTAGAGACAATTAAGTCCCCACTTAAACGTGAAGCCTACCGGGATGCCTTAGTCTACTGTCTATCCCAGTGGTGGCGAACCTTCGGCACTCCAGATGTTTTAGACCGCAACTCCCAGAATTCCAAGCCAGTATTGCCAATGACAAAGAACTGTGGGAGTTGTGGTCCAAAATATCTGGAGTGCCAAAGGTTTGCCACCACTGGTCTATCCCATAGCTTAACCTAACTCTCAGGACTGTTGCTGTGTGGAAAATGAAGGCAGAAACCACATACACCCCATTTGTACATCATTTGGTGGTTGAAACTGAACTAATATCTAGAAGGCATTTTCTCCACCTTGCAAAGCCAACATCTATTAATCAAGTTCTGGACTTAAGCATTGAGAAGGCCAGCACCTTCCTTTGTTGTGACTCCTTGAATTATTCATCCATATCTGTCCAGGGCTATTTGTCTTCCTCTCCAACCACCTGGTTTGGGCCAGACTTTATTTTTCTTGTTAATAATTTGCTACCGACTCAATAAGGGCTGCAGGTGGTGGCAAACAAAACAATACATCCAGGGAAGCTCACTGAGGGACTGACAGTAGCCGCAATGCAGAGAGGGAATAAAAGGGAGTCGAGAAGATCAAAGTCAGTCATGTCCTCCATCAAAGTCTGCTCAAGAGTTTTGTGGTCGAATGATCTGATACTGTTTGATAGCGCGTAACCTATCAAAGAAATCAACCCCGAATGTTCACTGGAAGGACAGTTTTTGAAGCTAAGGCTCCAGTACTTTGGCCACCTCATGAGGAGAGAGGAGTCCTTGGAAAAGTCCCTGATGTTGGGAAAGATGGAAGGCAAAAGGAAAAGAGGATGGCAGAGAATGAGATGGTTGGACGGTATCATTGATGCAACCAATAGGGATTTGACCAAACTCTGGGAGGCAGTGGAAGACAGGAGGGCCTGGTGTGCTCTGGTCCATGGGGTCACGAAGAGTCGGACACGACTGAACGACTGAACAACAACAACAACCTATCTGACCTCACTGCCTGAAATAAAGGTGAGACCCTTGAAGCCGATCCAGCTGTTCAACCCATTAAACCCCAACAGAGAGTGGGTTGTTCAACCCCCAAAGGGGTCCCAACCCCCCAGGTTGGGAACCACTGGGATAGAGCCATAGCAAAAAAAAGGCTAGTCCTTCTAATCACCAGGTCACTACAAGAGCCAGGAAGAATCCCAGGCAGCGGACATCTCCAAGGCTCGAAAAACTTTTCCAAAGCATCTCCCCCCCCCCATGGCCACAACGTCCACGCTTCACTCAGTCATGGGTCACTTCTATTCCCCACTTCACCATTTGCATTGGTGCACGACAGAGATACGAGCAGGCACCAATGACAGAGGAAAAGATGTTTTGGGGGGTGGAACAACTCTGCAGGCCCTGCAGTGAGGATGGCCATCTTCCAACTGCTGGAAGACTGGGAAGGGGTCCAATTTGCCTCCAGATCGTTTACCATACAAATATAGCACCGAAAGTAGACAATTGCTGCCTTTGTTTCAGACGACTGAGGAACCTGAGCTCTTTTCTGGAATCAGAGGGTTAATAAGGCATCAAACAGGGGCTGGTTCTCTAGGATAAAGATGGAAAAAATACTTCTTGTCACATTCAGAGGGGGTGGAGCAGTGAGGGGAGAGAAAAGAGAAATATTTAGGTCAGCCATCCAGCAGGCAGAAAGAAGAGGCTGACAGCCGTGCCGTCGTTCCAGCGTTTCTCAGTGTGCAGTTTTCAGCAAAGCCTGTCGCTGCCGTCAACTGAGGGAAATCTTCAATTCTGTTTTGGTGACAGGTAATTATGACAGGGCAGCAATCAAGGCTGAACCGGGCTCAGCATTCCAAATGTCGATCACTAGCCCAACACTGTAACTCATCACACATCTGGATTGGATTCTTTGGCTCTGCTTCTGTGTTAATGTCCCTGGATGTCATCCATTTGACTTCTCCTCTCTCTTCCCCCTTGGGAAACCAGAGGCTTTCATGCTTATTTTTGTCCGGCCCACCTTGGCATTGGAGCTGAGAAGGACATGCACAGTGCTCAAGAATAATCCAAAGTATTTTGCCACCGGAGACAAAATACAATATGGCATTCCCTTCCCAGCTCATGTTGGGGGGGGACGACAACGAACAATCTGCCGAATCGTTCTTCAGCCATAATAACTGGACAACAATGTCCACCATACCTGAGGTGGACAAAAGGGAAGGAATGTGAATTCATGGGGAACAGCCATCATCCTGTGCCTAAGGCAGGCAACTCACTCTGCTTGGAGTCATAAAAAAAAGTAAAGAGTACCACTCATATTGCAACCAACATGGATTTGACCAAACTCCGGGAGGCAGCGGAAGACAGGAAGGCCTGGCGAGCTCTGGTCCATGGGATCACGAAGAGTCGGACACGACTGAATGACTGAACAACAAAAACCACTCATATACCATCCCCATCGCACTTAAAGCACTCTCTGAGTGTTTTATGAGTAATTATGCAGGGTACTTATTGCCCCCTCCCCCAACAAGCTGGGTAGGCATGGATGACATACAGAGGAGCCTCGTGGCGCAGTGGTTAAATGCCTGACCTTCAGCTAAAACTGTGCTCACGACCTAGGGTTCAATCCCAGCTAGCAGGCTCATGGTTGACTCAGCCTTCCATCCTTCCGAGGTCGGTAAAATGAGTACCCAGCTTGCTGGGGGGGGGGGAGGGCAATGTGTAGCCTGCACACTGTAATTAAAATTGTAAAACCACCCAGAGACTACTTGAAGTTGTATGGGGCGGTACATAAGCAGAACACTTTCCTTTGCTTTGCTTTTTACTGACTTTGGAAGGATGGGAAGCTGAGTGAACCTTGATCCGGCTACCTGGGATTGAACCCCAGGTCATGAGCACATTTATGGCTGCGATACAGCAGTTTAACTACTATGACATGAGATTCTTCCATAACCAGGAAGTGGTGGCCTTAGCATTGACCCAGCATGCCAATACGTAGGGTAAATAAAAATCTGCTAACCCACTGTCTCTGGGTACCTCTTGCCCCTCTTTCCCATACGGAAGGGAAAGAGTTGGGCATCATACAGATAGGACAATTTCATACTCAGACACTAGCTCTCCCCATTCCTCTATGCTCTCCCTGCATGCAACAGTTTTCTGGCACAGCCTAACCAACAGAGAGTGAACTTCCAGGCACTATAATTGCTGTAAGGGTCTTGTGACACAGCAGATAAACTGAAGGACTGCAGTGAAGACTCTGTCCATGACCTGAGTTTGATTGCAGGCTTAGGGAGCTGGTTTGAGAATGCTTCCTCTACCCCACTTCCTTTTCTATACTTGAGGTTGACTTAGCTTAGCATCCTTCTGAGGTTGATAAAGTGAATACCCAGCTCACTTAGCGGGTAGGTGATGTGTGTAGTTTTCATAATTAAATTGCAAACTAGTGGGAAATACAGTAGGACCCCGGTTTCTGCTGGGGATTGGTTCCAGGCCTTCCCGTGGATAATGAAAACTGTGGATAAGAGAGAATGCCTGCCCACCCATCTCCAAATTGCTGTTTCCTGACAGTACCTTGCTTTATGACTGCTGTTTTGAGATAGTACCTTGCTTTATGGCTGCTGTTTGTGACAGTAGCTTGCTTTACAGGTGCTACTTGTGACAATAGCTTGCTTTACAGCTGCTGTTTGTGACAATAGCTTGCTTTGTGGCTGCTAAATTATTTGAATTTTTTCCTCTGCCAACAGTGGATAACTGAATCAGTGGATAATGAATCAGTGAATACCGGGGTCCAACTGTATCTGCCCTTTCTAGTCCATATGGAGGCCGTTATGGGTTTCAGAAATGCACTGCCATTTGGGGCTTTGGCATCCAAGAATAATATTCAGCAGCACAAAGAAGCTCAAGATTCCATTTCAGAGCCAATGAAATTAATCCCGACTCATCTGCCCTGACCTGACATTGTAATCTCTGCTTGCACACCATGCTCTAAAGACCTTCCCATCCCCTCAAACTTTCTCCAGATTGAAGAAAGAAGGCCTAATGCAGCCTATTGACTAGAATAGATGCTCAAAAAGGAAGGAGGGAATCGGAATCATCATCTTCTTCATCATCAATAACAAGAAGAAGAAGAAGAAGAAGAAGAAGAAGAAGAAGAAGAAGAAGAAGAAGAAGAAGAAGAAGAAGAAGAAGAAGAAGAAGAAGAAGAAGAAGAAGAAGAAGAAGAAGAAGAAGAAGAAGAAGAAGAAGAAGAAGAAGAGGCATAATTAATGAACTGGTCATTATGCAAAAAAACCTAACTTGCCCACCTATGGAAACATCAGGTAGAGAAGGTGTCCGAAAATGACTAAATCAAGATCTTGTGGGATTTCCAGATCCAAACTGAAAGACACGTTGAACATAACACACCAGACATAGGAGTACTAGAAAGAACAAATGTCTGGATCGGAGGCCTCAGAAATTATTTTCTGAGAACTGGAAGTGACTTCCAGTTCACAGGGAAGCCATTTTCAGCCCTCCAGAAGGGTAGCACCAGTCCTGGGGTTAGTACTGGTGGCCTGAAACAGGCCTTCCCATCTTCCCCCCAGGGGGCTTTTTTTCATATACTGTGGTCCCGCAATATAGTGGGACTGCAGTATATGAACCGCAAACTGGCGGGGGGCCACTGTATCGATTTTAGTTCTTCCAGTATGGCTAGCAGTTGGGCTAGGGAGCTTGTTTTAGACCTCAACCATACTTTCTTGTGAAAGCACCCTAAAATGTTGGAGGGGACTCTGCAGCAGGCACGGACGGCTCCATGCGATCCCCCTGCCAGATGTTTCCCAAACTTGCCTAGCGCAGAAGGGAAACCTCTCTTTGTGCTTTTGTTTTTGGACAGCTGTGCAAGGGTTTTCATCATCCTTCCGGCCATTTAAATAAACAAGCTTGCACAACACAGGCACACAAATGTAAATCATTGAGTAAGAACATTCAAGAAAGTAGCAGGGGAGGCTTATGTCTGTGAAGATTCTCAGTCATCCAGGTGAGTTTATTTGAACAATGCAGATAGAAACGTTTTTTCTAGCTTCATCGGTCTGATAAAGCTGTTTCAAAGGCTGTATTCAGACCGATGAAGCTGTTTGGATGAACAGTGAAACGTTTCTATCTCTCAAAAAAGAAGTCCAGTAGCCATGACTCAACTTCCAGACAGGGGCATCTTAGGACAACATTTCACTCATTTGAACAACGCAATGCCCTTTTTCTACTTAAAGTCAAATGCTATACACACGGCATTCAAGAAAATGAGACAGAAGACAATTGAACGGAAAGAAACACAGCATTAAAATCTATAGAAACTTAGAACCAGTAGCACTAATGGCTAGTTCAGCAGTTTGGCCGATGGATGCACAGCTGATTTGCAGTTCTGTGTGTGTGTGTGTGTGTGTGTGTGTGTGTGTGTGTGTGTGTGTGTGTGTGTGTGTGTGTGTGTGTGTGTGTGTGTGTGTGTGTGTGTCATTACAGTTGTGACCGACTCTTTGTGACTCCATGTCCATGGAGTTTTCTTGGCAGGAGTACTGGAGTGGCTTGCCAGTTCCTACTCCAGGCGCCTACAGCACCTGGTATTCCCTGGTGGTCGCCCATCCAAATACTAACCAGGGCCGACCCTGCTTAGCTTCCGAAATCAAGCGAGATCGGATGTGCTTAGGGCATCTAGGCAGCAGTCGGGTGCACTGTCCCAACTCAGAGGCAATCCTCTGGTTTCCCTGTCTGCCACACTTTGTCTTTAAGTCTTTCATGGACTGAACTGCCAAACCAGGCATCTCTATTCCGGAGTGGCTGTTCTACTGACAAGCCAAGCTTCAGAAGCCAGACTGGGGAAAGTGGGGTGCCATCCTTCATCAGAAGCCTAGCTGTACCTTCAAAATCTGTTCCAGGGAACCAGGGAAGCCCTTGGAGATGGGGGGATGTTTTGGGCTACAGGCCAGAGGGGAGCAGAAAAGGAACTCCAATCACACTAGCCCGATCCTGGAACAAGGCCATTAAATACAACAGCAGCTGGCTCCCAAGGGGAACCTTATGAATGAGAGCTGCAATTTCTGGACACAGTAATTGCTTCGACGGATAATAATGAGGGGGTTGAGCACTCTGAGACATAGTGACTACACTCCAAGACAGTGAAAAGAAGAAAGATGGCCAGCTTGAATTTTCAGCGCTGCAGAGATAAAAGCAGGCAAGGCAACCAGAATAAAGGCAGAGGGAAGAGAAAAAACCTTCCAAAACTTACAACAAGAAAAACATCAAAGAAACACACACGCAACCAAATATATTGAGAGGTGTGTATGTGTGTGTTAGAGAGAGAGAGAGAGAGAGAGAGAGAGAGAGAGAGAGAGAGAGAGAGAGAGAGAGAGAGAGAGAAGGAAATGGCAATTTTTTAAACCCAGCATGTTGTTAGTCTGTGGAACTCCCTGCCACAGGAGGTGGTGATGTCCTCTGGCCTGGATTCCTTCAAAAGGGGAATTGGACAGATTTCTGGAGGAAAAGTCCATCACAGGTTATAAACCATGATGGAGATGTGTCATCTCCAGGCTTAAAACCAGGGTACTTGATTTTAACATGCAGGGGAGTGGTATCAGGAGACAAATATCTATTCTTCTGTGCTCCCAGATGCATTTGGCGGGGCCATTGTGAGATACAGGAAGCTGGACTAGATGGGCCTTTGGCCTGATCCAGCATGGCTCTTCTTATGTTCTTATGAACCACACCTCTGAGTATTCTCTACCTGTAAAACCCTGAAAAGTGTGGCCATAAATCAGAACTGACTTCTCCGCACATGATGATGGTGGTTAGAGAGATAGAGAGAGAGAAGCAGAGATAATAAAAAATGAAACACAAAAAAATGAAATGACAATCCCCCCCTTTCACACACACCACAAAAAACAACCATGTCTGAATTCCCAAAAAGGCAGATGAAAATCAACGATTCTTTTTAAAAAGTGATTTACATTTATAAAAGTTGATTTTCCCCCCCAAGATTTTTTCATGATTTAAATTTGGAAAAACAATCAACTTTTATAACTGTAAATCACTTTTTGAATTGAATTCTTCCAGTTCCCCAATCCAAACTGGCAAAGTCCAGATGCAAGCTTAAGACTTAAGAGCACCGATCATCAACTTTGCCACTCCCAACCTTACTTCTTTCATATAAAGCCAATGCTCAACAAAGAGTGTTATTTACACTTTTCCTTTTTACCTCATCTGCCCTAGGGCCTATATCCTCTTTCCCGTCCACCCCCTCCCCCACTCCACACCACAAACAATGATCTGTACATTTAAATTAGATCAAGAGTTCTTACTGATCATTGTGGTGCCTCCAGCCAGGGCTGCTTTTGTGCCTTGAAAGAAGTCATCGGCCGAGGTCATCCCTTGGTCAGGCATCTGGAAGCGAGTGTGGACATCAATTCCTCCAGGGATCACCATCCGTCCATGAGCTTCAATGGTCTTCACACCCCCTGGCACAATCAGGTTCTCTCCTATTTGCCTGAGATCATTTGATGCATAGTTAGACAAACATGTCAACACTGAACAGCCAAAGTCAATCAGGTGCCTGAGGAAATGCCTCACAGGATTCGTGAGATGTTCCACCCTGTGACAGTTCATCAACCTAACTGTCGATATCAGTGGTTCTCAGCCTGTGGGTCCCCAGATGTTCCTGGACTGCAACTCCCAGAAGTCTTCACCACTAGCTGAGCTGGCCAGGATTTCTGGGAGTTGCAGTCCAGGAACATCTGGGGACCCACAGGTTGAGAACCACTGGTCTATAGGGTCTCCTGAACAGCAGCTGTCTTGAAACATTGACTGCATCCTCAAGAGAGAAGGGAAAAAGGAAACATAAAATTAACGGTTTTGCTCCCTGGCTTGAGGGGCTATCACTTTTATCCTCCAACAGGCATGCTTGCATCCACGATGACATAAACCCAGAAAATATATACAGTATATGGGATACGCTTGGCTGCCAGCTATGAAAACTGCCATTGAACAGCATATTACCAAATCACTGTGGGTTCCAAGTTCTAAAAGTACATGTGCAGCTCATGAGATCAAAGGACAAAACTATACCTTCAGACAAAATTCACTGCAAATTTCACTGGCCCCTGCTCACTCTGCCAGCCACATAAAATAGTGACAGCAATCTGTCTCTGTTTTTAATGCAGTGGATTTGGGCCAGAAAGGCTTTATGATACAAGATAGAGATGGGCACGACTCAAAAAATGGTGTTTCGTTTGTCGTTTAGGGGGTCTGTTTTGGTTCGTTTTCATTTTTCGTGAATTTTTTGCAAAAAAATCATTTTCATTTTGTTACGTAACGAAAAAACGAAAACAAAAACGAAAAATTGCTGTTTCGTTAGCATTCTTTACAGTTCAATGTATTTGCCGCAACGAAAATGAAACGCATGACAAAATTTCTGTTGTTTCAGTTTGTTTCGTTTCATTTTGGAGACAAAATTTGTTTTTCGTTTTGTTACGTAATGAAACGAAAAAACAAAAATGAAAAATTGCTCGTTTTGTGCCCATTTCTAATACAAGACATGCATCAGCCTTGAAAGCACAACACAACTTTTTGACTATTTTGGCTCCATCAAAGGCCACCTCTAAATCTTGTTCATTGGTCAGACACCCTAGAACTCAGTCAATCTGAGTCTCCCAGTTTGTCTTTTGTGATTGGCCACTGAGAGGTAAACACAGCCTTCATTTGCAAGTCCGACACTTGAGGCCCCCAACTTGGTGGACATATCAGCTTGACTGCACTCTGTTCTACGCAGGAGACACTCCACTGTGCTTAGACTCAAATCAACATGAAAAGAATTGTAGTCAGAGAGTGCATTCATTTGATGACAGATGTGGGCAGGTTAAAAAGTGTTGGAAAGAATAATGGGCCCCTTACTCAGAATGCACCAAGAGCTGCACTCCAATTTAAACCCTGCTTCTGGAACCAGTGCATCACCTATAGAGATGGGCACGAAACACCAATTTGGCGGTTCGCACCTGTTTGTCGACACGTACTCCGAAGAGTCAGGGCAGGGGATTCTGGGATTCTGCCTCTGAGTGGGTGCCCGCCAAGGAGATGAGGCAGGGAAGGGCCAAACACCTGTTCAGCAGACAAACGAACAGGCACAAACTACCACATTGTTAGTAGTTTGTGCCCATCTCTAATCAGCTGTCATCCAATCTACTCCACCAAGACTCAGCAAACAGCAAGCATGTCCTCATATCTCCCAGCGAGGAAAGGAGAAAAAGGACTTCCTTTCCCGAAGTGATTGGAAGGAAAGAAACAGAAAGAAGGGCACCAGAGCAGGAAAGACACAGGCAGCAATTGTTTAATGGAAAAAGAAGTACGATATAAGGGCACGGCAACACAACCTCATGTGCTGGATGCAGCATGCACGCCCTCTTCTAGAGTGACCCAGCCACCCAAAGCAATTCAGCATCAATATTTTGACCAGTGTGTTGTTAGTCTGTGGAACTCCCTGCCACAGGATGTAGTGATGGCATCTGGCCTGGATGCCTTCAAAAGGGGATTGGACAGATTCCTGGAGGAAAAGTCCATCACAGGTTACAAACCATGATGGAGATGTGTCATCTCCAGGCTTAAAACCGGGGTACTTCAAGGACCAGATGCAGGGGAGTGGTATCAGGAGACAGATATCTAGTCTCGTGCACTCCCAGAGGCATCTGGTGGGGCCACTGTGAGATACAGGAAGCTGGACTAGATGGGCCTCCGACCTGATCCAGCATGGCTCTTCTTATGTTCTTAATAGCTTCGTATTTCTCCCTGTTCCAAGTCAAAAACACAAGCCCCAGATTTCAAAAGTTGAAACTCAGGTAGGGACCCAAAACAGATAGCATCTTTTCTCACATTAATTTGAATGAACGAGGAAGTGGATCTGACGTTAAAAGCAATGTCCAGATCATATGAGTGCATGAGGTAAAATACCAAGTGTCCTGTCCGTTAAAATTTAGTTCATGCATAAAACTGCTTTTTGGCCAGTAACTCCCATCTCATTACTCCCTAATGTTCCCAAGAGAACAGGCAAGCATTAACAAAAATAATTGAGAGAGAGTGTGAGAGAAATTAAACTCGGAGTTGGCATAATTGCATGCCATTGTGTTTGCAGAGGGATACATGGGCATTTAAGAAAAGGGCACTCAGATACATCCCTTAGCAGTGGGGGAAATACTGCCATGTGAAAGGACATCACTACGTGACAGAACAAAGCTTTCCAACGCAAATTTTTCAAGAGGCTGGAAGGAAATGTCCTGCAAATGAGACTGAAGAGCTACTAACACTCAAGGTTGTTGATGGGCAGATAAAGGGTAACCCTCTCCCCTAGATGCTGCTTAATTCCAAATCCAATCACACGGACACCCGACATCTCTGCTGGCTGGAACATCTGAAGGACCAGATACCTGCTGCCTCAACCTTAGAGTAGACACAGCAAGGCCACACAGAGTGCAACTCCCAACCATTCTGCCTGGGATACAATCTGGAATTGTAAGCCAAGATGGGCGCGCACCACTACTTCAGCAGTTTGTGCTAGGTTGTTGTTCTGGTGATGGTGGTGGTATGGCAGGTACCCACTCAAATGGGCACGAGCCATGCTCTGGCTTCTCTGGCTTGCCTCCTCAGTGCATGGCCTCTGCATGGGTGCTTGTCAGAAGAGGCACGACTAAGAAGTGCTGTTCCTGTTTGGCCAGTAAACAAATTGGCATAATCCGACAAACTTGCAGTTCAACCGTATCTCTAGTTGCAATAAAATAAAATCAACAAAGCAAAACCCCTAACTTTCCAAAGATCTAAGATGGCCTCTGTATATCTTTTTAAGCATTGATTGATTGATTGATTGATTGATTGATTGATTGATTGATTGAAATCATGCCCAATTTTGAGGCCTTTCGCCTACAGCTCCCACAACTGCCATGCTGCCTGAGGAATTCTGGGAGTTGTCATCCAAAAACACAAATCTATAGACTGCTTCATTCAACCAGTAGCTGAGGCATTTTTTCTGAACTCCAATGGTTTATTGTTCCTCTGGCCCTGCTACAGTTCCAACACTGCATTTCATCAAGCCAGATCTGACAATAGAAGTTTAAAAACCACACCCCATTTCCTGTGCACTGCATGACTGCAACAAGCAGTCATCGGTTCACTGGTTGAGTTGTAAATGGGAACGCAAACAGCATTCCATCAGACGCTGTAGAAGGACATCTTTCCTAACCTGCATCCTCCAGAGGTTTTGTACTATGTTCTGAGCAACCCACATGTTTAACAGACAGGAATCTGGGGGAGAAGATGGCAGAAGACAAAGCTGGGGAAAGGAACTTGTGACTGCCTAGATGTTGCCATACTACAACATCCAGGGAGTCTGGAGCAGTGGTTCTCAACCGGTGTGTCCCCAGATATTCCTGGACTGCAACTCATCACTAGCTGAGCTGGCCAGGATTTCTGGGAGTTGTAGTTCAGGAAGTAGGAGTAGGAGCTGGCAAACCACCCCAGTATTCCTGACAAGAAAACTCCATGGACATGGAGTCACGAAGAGTCGGTCACGACTGTAACGACACAACACACACACACACACACAGTTCAGGAACATCTGGGGGCCCACAGGTTGAGAAACACTGGTCTAGAGATCATTGCTGATGGTGAGGGATTGTGGTGGTTAATGGTTTTGAGAATCGCTGGACAGCCAGATATTTCCCTCTTATGACTCAACACAAAAGGGTTTCTATTGTGTCACCAAGTCCTTCTCAACCATCCAACCACACAGTCCAACTTGAAATGGCACATCAGCCTCGACACATGTAAAGGACTACCCTGAGCAAGGCCGATGCTGTCTAATTTAGTGAGTCTGCTGATAAACAAGTCTAACATTTCTTTTCTTTTCCTCCATGTTGGCTGACCAGCGATTTTCCCATTATGTCAAACCAGGAATGGAGAACATATAGCCCTCCTCAAGATCTCTGCAAACTGCATCTCCCATCATGCTATAATCTGTTGTTGACAGCATCCCAGCATCAAATGCCCCCCATAACCTCCAGCCCCACTCTAACCCTTGCCTTGTGAATGGTCGAACAACTGTTGATTTTATACTTCCAGTGCACAGTTCTATGACCAAAAAAAAGAAGAAGAACAGGATACTTACTTTATTAAGCCATCTTCCATATAGATGTCTGCATAGAAGGACTGGTCGTCGTTAACTATTTTACCACCCTTGATCAAGAGACGATCACTCTGAAATAAAGAGAGATCAAACAATATGGGATTACTGGATGACAGCACACGGTGACAGATTTTTTTTTAAAAAAACAGAGCCCGGGGAAATGAGACTCTGAATTATTCAAAGGCTGTTTCATATAAATAAGTCAACTGCTGTACTTTCAACTGGAAAGATAAAATAACATTTCGGAAGCACAGACAGGAGCCTTTCATCAACACATCTCTCTGTTAAGGAAACCGTTAAAAACCACGGTCTCGTAGAAAAAAATCAATCATGGTTACTTTTTACAGGGTGTGTCGACCAATTTTATTAAGCTGCATCCAACGCTAATTAAAATATAATCTTTCCGAGGCTTGGCCACTAAGCAAGAATGGGGGTGGGGTGGGGAATTAACAGTTTTCCATTTAGCTGCAAGCTTCTGCTTCCTAAAAAGACACCCGCCAAAGTTAAAGTCATCGTTTGGTTTATTTGAAGTCCCTGGCAGTCAAGGAAATGGAGCAAAAGTCTGTTGCCATGGGACCCACAAGACAAACACGGCCTTTCAGCTCAATTCTGGAACGGCTTTAACTCAGTCGAAACGTTCTGCTGCCTGGTGTAGCTCCAGTATACGCCAATGAAAGCAAACTCGCCCACTGTGATTAATCGGTTCGTTAATTAAACTGAGAAAGAAGGGGGCAGAAAATGTAAGTGATGACATTCCACTTGGTTCTTCTCTTCTTGTAAGAACACAGGTTTATGAATGGGGGAGGAGATACCTTCCCACTAGGAAGTTGATAAGGATTTCTGCCCTACCAGGAACCCCCTTTCATGCAGGCCAACTTAAAGCAAATGGCAAAGAGCGCTGCTTATATGCCACCCGATAGCTTTTAACGTCCTCTCTGGGGTCGTTAGCAAAGCGAAGAACAAGGGAACTAATTTTAATTGTGTGTGATAAAAAAAAATCTGTCGAGAACTTGGTCCATGTTATCCTTTATTGCCCATTATTTGCAATCCATTGTGAAATACTTTTGAACTCCATTTTAGAAAAATATCCTGGTAGATCTGACCAAGAAATGCTCAAAACCCTACTCTGTGATAGATAAATTTGTCACGTTTCGAATGGCAAGGTTCTGTTCCTTACTTATAAAAATGAAACCTGCTTTTCCTACTTCTAATAGTCAAATTGATACCTCGGTTTCTGTACCCTTCGGGACCCTCTTTTATCTACTTGTATCGTTAATTTATTGATATTTTTCTCATTGTACTGCTTTTCCTTGATGCATTTTGCAATGTCCCTGTGAGCCACGCAATAAAATGGATATGATGATGATTTTTTTTTTAAATTGTGAGCCAGTGTTTCTCTTCCTCTCCCTTTGTGCCTCAAATACATGGGTGGGGCAAGGGTAGCATAGCTACGAAGGAGCAGTAATTCAAGGATGCATCTGCATTAAGAGTCAGGAAAGTCGGTGCCTTCCTATTCCTCCATGCTGAGTGAATCAGTAGGTATAGAGAATACCATTCCTGGGGGGATCCAATCACGTACACTTGTTTATTTATTTTGATAGTTAAATTTACACCCCACCCTCATTCCTACGAATGCAAAGCAGAATCTACACCCCTCCTCCTCTCTGCTTTCAACACTCACTAGACCAAGCTCACCCACCAAGTTCCATTGCTCAGTGGAGATAACTGTCCAATGGCTCCCAGCTAGGGATGGGCACAAAATGAAAAACGAAATGCTGTTTCATCATTTCGTTACATAACAAAACAAAACAAAGGAAGCAGTATTTTGATACAGACGAAACGGTCTTTTTTCGTTAAAATGAACCGTTTCATTCCATCCGTAAAACGGCTCGCCGCCAAGGATTAAAAAAAAGTGCTAGCCCGGCCCGTGCGCCAGCTGGTCAGCACTAGGGTAAAAAAAAGTGCTGACCCGGCCAACGGGCCAGCTGGTCGGCGCTAGGTAAAAAAAAAAAGCACCAACTGGCCTCCCCGCGCACCAGCTGTTCAGAGAGGGGAAAAACCCGTGACCACAGCCCCAGCAGTGTACAAAAAAATTTAAAAATGCAAAATGAAACAAAACAAAATACGAAACAATTTTTTTAAAAAATTATTTCATAATAAACGAAATGGAGAAGAAAGGAAAAATGAAATGAAACACCGTTTTGGCGTTTCGTGCCCATCCCTACTCCCAACCTTGGATCCTCAGATGTTCTTGGGACTGCAAACCCCAGAAGTCTTCCCCACTAGCGGTGCTGGCCAGGATTTCTGGGAACTGAAGTCCATGAACACCTGGAGACCCACTGTCCCAGATGTCAGATCTTTGAATCCCTGCATCAACAGCAACCAAAACATGAAGCTAAGGACCCTTCTGTTACATCTCGCAACCACTGAAGGAGTCAAATAGGCATAGCCCTGTGAGAAATAGGAACAGGTGGTGCATTCGTGCCCCCCCCCGCCTTAGTTATACACTGCATACATTTGCTTGCTTTCGTGTCTGAACTGTACAAGGGGAAGGATGTAAGGGGGAACTCTAATAACAGCCTTTGATCATTGTTTGCACTGGGCCTTTATTGCCAGTGGCATGGTTAAATTTTATCCAGCCTGTACTACTCCAGGCAGTTTCACACAACTGAATCGTCTGCTTACAAAAAGATGGAAGAAATCAACAATGTCCATTTCACACCCTTCAAAGAAAAGGCGTTCCAGCTCCAGCCTTTTCTCTGATCCCTACAGTAAGGAAACCAGCCAACTCATTTAACAGAATTTGAGAGTGGGTATGCTTTTTTTGTTAGCCAATGACATGTACAATATAAAAGACAATAATGCATGCTGTGTTTCCATATTACACGGGGCAACACAAGGCATTTTAGGACACAGAAAATCTTTGCCTCTACCTCTTCCCATGTCCTTGTCCTTTCTCCCCATTCCACAGTTCTATCCGGACACAATATGAGCATCAGCCGCTTAGAGTTCCGTACGGAAGATAAGCGGGATATAAATATAATAATAATAATAATAATAATAATAATAATAATAATAATAATAATAATAATAATAATAATAATAATAATAATAATAATAATAATGGATAACCCCCCATCAACAACAACAACAAAAATACAGTGGTACCTTTTATAAAGGAATTAATTCGTTCCAAATGAAATTGTTAAGCAAATTTTCCTTTATATCAATTTCCCATAGGAATGCATTGAAAACAGAGTACTGTAATTCCTAATCACGACCATTTTTATGTTGTACGGATTCGCCCCATAGGCAATTCTGTTAAGCAAATTTCCCCTATCTCTGGAATTTTTTATATTGTACAGATTTTATGTTATACAAACCCTTTGTTCTACAAGGGTCCACTGTATTATGCCACCCACACAGGAGAAAATGGGATTTAGTTTCTAGCTCTCCTTATTATGGGCCACCAATGTAAAGAAAGATCAGCGGGCTACCCCCCATCATTCATACAAGACCTCACCACCTTCACAGGTGCGTTGGGTAGGGAAACAGGAAAGGGCCTACTTTGCTTCTGCTTCCAGACTTTGGAACTCCCTTCCACAGGAAACTAGGTTGGCCCTATCTTTGCTGTTTTTCCACAAGCAAGCAAAGACCTTTCTCTTCAGGCGGGCTTTCCCTTCGAGTATGGTTAGGTAAAGGTAAAGGTTCCCCCCGCATATGCATGCTAGTTGTGTCTGACTCTAGGGGCAGTGCTCATCTCCGTATTCAAGCCGGAAGAGCCAGTGCTGTGCAAGTCCATGGCCATGTGGCCGGCATGGCTGCAAGGAAACACTGTTTTTTACCTTCCTGCTAGAGATGGGCACGAATAAAAAAATGCATTTCGTTTGTCGTTTGGAGGGTCCGTTTTGGTTCGTTTCCGTTTTTCGTTGATTTTTTAAAAAAATCATTTTCGTTTTCATTCGTTTCGTTACCGTTTTGTTACTATTTATTTCAATTTTTGTGATTTTTTAAAAGGATTTTAAGCAATTCACTCTTATTGCAGTAACGGAAACGAAACGCACGACAAAATTTCCAGTGTTTCTGTTCATTTCGGTGCATTTCAGAGACAAAATTCGTTTGTCATTTTGTTATGTAACGAAACGAAAAAACAAAAACGGAAATGAAAAATTGTTCGTTTCGTGCCCATCTCTACTTCCCGCTTTTTACGGCGGTACCTATTTATCTACTTGCATTTACATGGTTTCAAACTGCTAGGTTGGCAGGAGCTGGGGTTATCAGCAGGAGCTTGCTCCGCTGCGTGGCACCCGGGATTCGAACCGCCGAGCTGCTGACTTTGCAGTCTATAGTTTCGGTACCTTAGTCCACTGAGCCACCATGCCTGTTCGAGAATGGTTAACTCAGAGGAATTTTTAAACAGAGTTTTGTACTTTTGTTACTTTGAATCTGGTGACAGTGCTGATTTTGTTTACAAAATTTCATGTGCTCGATTCTTTTTTAAAAAAAAATATTTGTTTACTTATTGTGTCTAGCTTTTAAATGTTGCCTTTCAATGATCTAAGCTGCCTCAGGTCCTTTTTTAAAGAGAAAGGCAGGGCAAACATCAACTCCCTGATGCTGTCGATACCAAAATACATGCTCCCTTGCAATTAGCTTGATATTCCTAACATAAGAACATAAGAAGAGCCCTGCTGGATTAGGCCAAGGGGCCATCTAGTCCTGGATGTCACAGTGGCCCCACCAGATGCCTCTGGGAGCACACAAGACTAGATCTCTGTCTCCTGATACCACTCCCCTGCATCTGGGCCATGAAGTACCCTGGTTTTAAGCCTGGAGATGACACATCTCCATCATGGTTTGTAACCGGTGATGATGGACTCTTCCTCCAGGAATCTGTCCAATCAATCCCCTTTTGAAGGCATCCAGGCCAGATGCCATCACCACATCTTGTGGCAGGGAGTTCCACAGACTAACAACATGCTGGGTGAGAAAATATTTTCTTTTCTCTGTTCTCATTAATAGATACTGAACAAGAAAGAACCCCTTTGCACTGACTTACTACCATTTTGCAGCCTTTGAGAGGGAAGTATGTAACACACAAGCAGTCCATCAAGGTCCACAGGGGATCTCCTTGCCATCTGCCATCGCACAAACCCACTCTGTTGCACTAATGCCAGACAATTGCATTTTCAAGGTGTCCAGGAACCCCAAATGTTCATTGTCATGTTTTTTAAAACCAACTTTGGATCCAAATGATGTCCCTCCCCCTCCCAAAATAAAGTGTGTGTGGGGGTTGCCCCAAATGGGAAGGTGAATATTATTATTATTAAATGGGGATAATCTCCAAATCTTCTACAGCTGTTTAACCATCTTATGACTGTAGGACATTGGCCACCTAACCAGGCACATCAACATATGATCTGGGGGTGCACGGCCATTAAAATATGTGCTTGCCATGGGCCAACTGGCCAGCTAATTTGTGGCTTTTTCCCCAAGGGTCAGCTAGACATTCCCCAACACGTGGGGTTTTAAGGCAATATATTTTTGTGTGATGATGATGCAATGTTTGCTTACAGAGCTAAAGGCCTCAATCACAGAACCTGTAAATCTGCTTCTGAGGACCTCTAATTCTGCCAACCGGGACATTCTCAGAGGTGTCGTCTCAAATTTTAAGTTTTGCAACTAATATCCAAGTTGGCCGGTTTGGAGGGGTTTGGACACACGAGTAACGGGGGACATGGGGCTGAGTTCAGCAAACATCTAGGCACAAACTCCCTCCTTTCTTTCCAGCTGTTCTGGGACTTGTGAATTGTGCCTTAAGCAGAATCATAACAGCCCTCTCAAAAATGTGAAAGGAGAGTTAATGAGCTCAGTAGGTACTATTAGCTTCCACCCCTTTTACCAAAAACTGACTGTTTATTAGTACCGTACAGGGTCATATCATTCATCAGTGTGAATGACTTAGGCCAGTGATGGCGAACCTATGGCACGGGTGCCAAAGGTGGCACTTGGAGCCCTTTATGTGGGCACCAGACATTGCTCCTTCATAGCCACCTGTATACAGGTTAAATTACTGTATTGGTACTTTGCAAAAAAAAAATAGTGGGTTTTGAATTGCAGTTTGGGCATTTGGTCTCTAAAAGGTTCGCCATCATGGACTTAGACCTGGTTTTCTAAAGCACAAACGCTACAGCACACTTATAATGACGGGGATAATGATGGCCATTAATTAGATCTAGCAATCCAACTCCATGCAAGGAAATATTAAACACTACCATTCTCTATAGGCTGTTGTAGTACATCTCTGAGGATAACAAGTAAAGAAATGTATGGCTCCTTTACATACACCCCAAGTAGCAGGTGGTACTTGCCGAACAATCTTATCTTTCATACTTCCTCTTATTATCAACAAAAATCTGGTAGAACTGGTATATTTTATATCCACCAGATCTGGTATAATCTTTAACCTTTTTCAATGAGGCAGGTCTTCTGGTACTTGAACATTGTTCACAAATCGTCTATACATAACGATCAACTTTAATAGTTACTCAGAGCCCTTGGCCTTCCCAGATGTTTTGGCCATACATCTCCCACCAGTGTGGGGATTATAGGAGTTGCAGTCAAAAACATCTGGATTATACAACAGCATCCATATGCAATGGGAGATAAAGGGTTGTTTTGCTGTAATGCCTGAGCACCGTTCAGTGCGGCACGTCTACAGCGCTGCATACACACACGGTTAATCTGGATTATACAGGATTGTCTCTTAAGTGTGCCGAGTTCCGCAGAATGTGCCATGTCTCAGAGGGTGGGGCCAGACCGGTGGTCTAGGAGCCAAAGTCCACAAGCCCCCAACTCCATCATGTCCCTGAAGTCATGTGGGCTGCCCCCAGTTGTGCCACAATTGATGGGGAAGAAGGACAGAGAAAGGAAGAGCTAGATAAACACACAGAAAGCAGAACAAAGAGAGAAAGAATAGACAACCAGAGTTTACATAAAGGCCCGTCTCCCTCTAGAACTGAATTCTAGAATTGGAAGGTTGATGGTCACTGGGCAGAATGAATTTCAAACTGTACCCAGGCCGTGCAGCTCCATGCTTCTGTTAATTGTTGGACAGAGTAGTTTTGCTTCTGGCAAAATTACCCTCTGTGCTGAGCGAGTCACATGCTCAGTTCTTTTCCATTGTTGTAACACCATTTACCCTGCAGTTTATCTGAGGCTTGTACACCGAACTGAACCAGAGCCTATCTATTTAACTTAGAACGCGACTACTCAGCGATCAATATTTGTGGTGCATCAACGAAAGGCAACAATACCACACACCGCAGCAGCGCCCGCCTAGCCCTCAATCCAATCAGCCCTTTGCAAACCTATTTTCTAAAAAGCTTGGGATTCTAATACGCCAAGGCAAAGCACACATTCACCAGCCAGCCAGCCACAAATCCACTGTCTGCACTGATTCATGAAAGGAGACGGGTGGTTTTTTTTTGTTGTTCTTTGTACAACTGCTGTGCATCTCAATACCCCTGTATATGCCAGCCTCGGCTTTAATTCTGGGGAAGGCAGGCTTGGCAGGACAACGGCCTGCCCCTGAATATCTGGCTATCACATCCTTAATGCTAAGGAGATGGGGGTGGGTGGGATTCAGGTTATGGCGCCAGAGGAGAGGCATTGGCAGATCAAGCCACATCTCCTTTGGAAATCTGTCAGGCTCACACCCAGCGGTGCTGCGCCTGCTTACGTCTGCCTGGCCTGCCCATTCAGAACCCCACCACCAGGAAGGAGCGACAACCTTTTTTTATGTAACTGTTCCTATTCTTCTTCTCTCACCCCCCCACCCCACCCCCAACCCCCAGAGCTGAGGGTGGATCTTCTGAGCTGAAACGTCTTCCAGGCGAGACCCAGATTCCTTTCCATTTCCAAGAGGTGTTTATGGGGGGGGGGGAATAGGGGAAAACAGGGAGCAAGAGGCGAACCCCCACTGAGAAGGAACGCTGCCCTTCCCTCATTGTCTCTTTTGCAGGGGGAAAACCAGCACCCAAGCAGATGCTGAGCCAACCTCCATCTGCTCATCTCGCCCAAACAAGCGCCATTACCTCCTGCAGGAGGGGGCTCACAAAACACACACACACACACACACACACACACACACACACACGTCCTCCGAAACCCTCTCCATCACCTCCTTTGTAGGCGGACGGCGGCGGGGAGGGGTGGAGATGAGCTAGCATCGGTGGCACTAAATCTATGGGGCAGCCCTTCCCAACCCCTACCACCCCTATGCTTTCTCCTACCTCCACACCCAGTGAGCCAGTGGAGGACATGAAGGGGGGGTTGGGAATGTGCCAAGGCAAACCCTTACCAGCAGAGTCGCCTTTTCCCTCGGCTTTGATCTTTTAAAAAAAAAATAAAAGCACACGCCCTTTATTTGCATTTTATTTTATTTTTACGCGGCGTGGGGGAGGGGGAAGGGAGGAATCGGTTCCAAGCCGCAAACCGACGGCCAGGGAAAGCTTAGAGCAATCCACCCCATAATTGCACCCCCTTTCTCTCTCTCTCTCGCCGCCGACCCCCCCCCCTCCGCCTTCCCAATCCTTCTCGCAAGGAGCCTCCAGATCCCGCCAGATCCAAACCAGCCCGGCGGCGTTGGAAAAGCAAGAAACCCAAAACTGAGTCTCCGCGGCGGGATCCAGTGGATTCCCAGATCCAGCCAGCAGAGCCCGGCTTAGGAGACAGTCACGGGATCACCCGTCTCTGAAAAAAGTCTTATTCTTCCAGCCCTATCAACACCGCGATCGTCTGTTTTCGCAGCGCTACAATTTAACCCCGAGGGGAAAAGAGAGACGCCCCATCCGCATCCGCTGGGCAACTTCGCGGCGGCAACCATTGTTCCTCCTCCTCCTCCTCCTCCTCCCGCCATCAGCACCGGAGCTCGGATTTCCGAGGGGCGACGATGCTGCTGCTGGATATTTATTTTCTTTCTTTCCACCGCAGCTCCGGAGCGCCGATTTGCCCCGGGGCGCAAAAGCCCCGCTATATATATATATATATATTTAATGCAACAAAATACGTGGACAGTTCCCACTTCCAGGCACAAAAGGAGCTCCATCCACCGTCCGCGCGCACCGACCTGATATTTTTTTCTTTTTTTAAAAAAAGAAATCTTACCCCCACCCCCACCCTAACCCCCACCGCCACCCCTCTTTTCTGTCCTTGCTCCTGCTCGCTTTCCTTCTCCCACGCATCCCCCCGGCTTAATTCACCACCACCGACTAACTCACCGTGATGCGAGGAATGTTTTTCTTCCCTTGATAAGACATCTTGGTCTATTGCACGCTCGGGGAAACCAGCGCCCACGCAAACCCCCTCCTCCTCCTCCTCCTCCTCTTCTGCAAAAAATAATAATAACTTGCTTCCCGCGGATTCTGCGAGCCGCCAAAATGATTTTTTTAAAAATTGCTTTCAAAAATAAATAAATAAAATGCACCGATTTTTTTTTAAAAAAACAGCAGCAAGATTTGCTTCTCAATAAGTTTTTTTAAAGCTTTGTCCAGTTCTTTGCAAGGAAATTAAGAAAGGTTTGAGTGGAATAAAAGAGAGGAACCGCGATTCCCCGTTGCGTCGCCTTTTCTTCTTCCCTCTGCTCGGTAACCCAGCCCAGTCCTCAGGCAGCAAAGAAAGAGGGGGTGGGCGCGAGCGACGCCTCCCTTGCACAGCAATCAAAGCCCGGGCAGCACCAGCGGGAGCCCTTGCCGCGCATGCGCGCCACGCCACGCCCTTCGCCTCCGCCGAGACGAACGGGGCCGGGCCTCTCCGCAGCCCGATTGGCCGCGGGCTCGCGTGGTATGCAAACGAGGCTGGGCGGGCGACCAATCGGAAGCGAGCCGAGCGGTAAGATGTAAAGTGGCGCAAGGAAAGGAAGCCACTGAGCGCCTTTCGGGGCTCGCCGTGAGCTGGAAGGCAGGACGGAGGGAGGGAGGGATGCGGCGTGGATGGGGTCGCCGTTTGCACGGTTGCATCAGGAAGGGATGCCGAGGAGGGCTGTATTGCCCCAAAAGGAAGGCGGGGTGGGGGGGGGGTGTGTGTGAGAGAGATCGGCAGGGGTTCCCTTCTGGATTGGGAGGGATGCATCCAAATCGTAGTGCAGCAAGATGATGAGGATGATGAGGGATGCCTTTAAAAACCCAACACTTTTTGCATTTTGTCCCCCTCCTCATCCGCCGTAGCCGGAATGTCTTTGTGTGTCTGGTTTGCACGCAGTGCGGCAGCCGCGAGACTGCTGTCTGCACCGGTCCGGATTCAGCGCTGGGGCTGAGTAAGGAAAGAGAAGATCCGCAGTCCAGGGCTCCTGTCCACGCCCTTTTTTCTTCCCCGTCAGAGGAAAGAGAGAGAGAATAGCTTTATTCTTTTTTTTCCCCCCTCTCTCTTTTTCCTTCCCATTTTCTGTCGCCCGGCAGAAGAGAATCCCTTGCTTGCACATGCTTGTTAGGTTTGCAAATTACCACTGCTGCTGCTGCTGCTGCTGCTGCTGCAGAGACAGCTAGGGAGATACTGTACAAAGGGATTGTCTGGATTTCGTAGTGGGAGAGGAGGGGAAGAAAAAACATGGGCCGCAATGGTTTTGTCTTGAACCTCTGATAAGGTGTAATTATGGTAAGATCCAGCTTCTTTTCCCCATAAACCTCTTTTGTTTAAATTTCAAGAGAGAGAGATTAGCTGGTGGCATCGGGTACATTGCCATCAGCCAATCCTCTCTCTTTAAATTTAAATAAAAGAGGTTTATGGGTAAAAGAAGCTGGATCTTACTGTATCCTCTTGATTTCATAAGATTTTTGTGTCGGATTTTCCCAATCACCATAAAATCATCCTCCCTCTGACAGCCCATCTCTTCCCAGATGGACCACTATATCTTAGTGTTACATCTTCCTTTCTTAGATCCCATGTCCCTACACATAGATTACAATGTTTAGCTTTTTGTCTTAATTTTCTAGGGTGACGTTGGTATGTTCTTACAAGGCAAGATCAAGCTGTTTATTTCTGAAGCAAAAAGCAGCATGTAATTTTGTTACTTAGCAGAATGCTTGCTTCTGTTTTACTTTGTTTCATAACTTATTGAAATATGTTGTTTTTCATTTTGGACTCATCTCTATTGACCTTTTGTCTGTAACACAGACTGATGTTCCAGATGTTTTAAGTTACTACTTACTACTACTAAGTTCTGCTACCCACCTGACATGGCTTGTGGGGGGGTGTTGAGGATCTCTGGAGGCCCACTGATTTTCTACTTTTAGACTTGGAGAAGGATATGTATTCCTATCCAACTCCTATTAAATGATGTCATGAACTCCTGAGATTTATCCAGTGTCGCAACTGCTACCATGGCATAAAGGTACAACTTAAGAGGAGAGTGCCTGGTGGATGAGGGGAATGCTGTGGATATTGCTTATCTGGACTTTAGTAAGGCCTTTGATATCTGGACTTTTAGTAAGTGATAATAAAAAAAAAAAAAGATGGTTTCCAGCTTCAGTCTCTACTTCTCCCAATAAACAGCACACTAAAAGATAATACAAATTAGGGAAGATAAAACATAATAATACCCCAGTGGGACTGTGAACAAACACTTCCTACTGCTCCTCCGCCATGTCCAATTAGTCTAGTAGAAAGTGAGATAGATAGTGCTACTGTTAGGTGGATTTGTAATTGGTTGACTGATCGCACCCAAAAATGGCCTCTCTTCAGCTTGGAGAGACGTGGCCAGTGGGGTGCCCCAGGGTTCTGTTCTGGGTCCAGTGCTGTTCAAAATCTTTATCAATGACTTGGAGGAAAGAATAGAGAGTATGCTAATTAAATTTACAGATGATACCAAATTGGGAGGGGTTGCTAATTCCCTAGAGGATAGGATGAAAATCCAAAAGGATCTTGACAGATTAGAGTGCTGGGCCAAATTTAACTGAATGGATTTCAACAGAGGGAAATGTAGGGTGCTACATCTGGGTAAAAAGAATGAATTGCACAGATATTGGATGGGGAATACCTGGCTGGAGAACAGTACCTGTGAAAGGGATCTGGGAGTCTTGGTGGACCACAAGTTGAACATGAGTCAGCATAGTCTTGGGGGTAGAACACATGTTCTGCATGTCACGGATTTCAGCTACAGTCCAAGTTGGAATGGAGGAAACCAAAGAGAGCCAACCAAGAAGGATCAGTGCTCTGATTCCATAGAAGGGAGCTCCCTGCTTGCCTAATTAGATTTTGACAAAGTTTTTTTTTGGTGGCGGAGGTGGGCAGGAGTGCGACTGCCAGAATTCCCCATGTGGCATAGAGCTTCTGGGATTTTGTAGTCTAAAACAGAGATCTGCTCAAGCTATATTCTTAGTCTACTTAGAATGCCTTGGTTGTTATCTGCAGTAAGTGTTCTGATTTGGGTGTAAAGCAGGCATGTCCAAACTTCAGCCCTCCAGATGTTTTAGACCACAACTCCCACAGTCCTTTGCCATTGGAAATACAGGCTTGGAATTCTGGCAGTTGTGGCCCAAAACATCAGGAGGGCTGAAGTTTGGGCATGCCTGGTGTAAAGGGAGACAGAGACGACAGCAATGAGCAAGGGTGGAACAAACTGAGAACATTTGGCTTGAGGTTCCTTCCCTCTTAAAAAAAAACCTATAGGTATTTATTTATTTATTTATTTATTTATTTATTTATTTATTTATTTATTTATTTATTGGACTTTTATACCACCCATCTGGCAGCGAGGTCACTCTGGGCAGTAACCCCTGGACTAAAAAAAAAAGATGACTGCCTTAAATCAAATCAAACCTGAACTACCTCTCTCTGAAAGCAAAAATGTTGAAGCTGGGGGTGTCCTATTTGGGGCATTTCATCAGAAGGCAGGGTTCTTTTGGAAAGGCAATCATGCTGGGAAAAGTGGAAGGCAGCAGGAAAGGAAGCAGTCCAAAACGTGAGATGGATTGAGCCCCTGAAGGAAGCCATGGGTTTGCATTTACAAGAGCTGAGCCAATAGCACAAAATTTTAGAGACCGCCCATTCTTAAGGTTCCCATAACTCAGAGGTGATTTGATGGCACATAAGAACAATAATAGTATTGCTGGGGATGTAAGCCTTCCTGTGGGCCAAAATATCCGTCAACCTGAACTCATGGGGTATGGGTTCAGGCTGGTCTCTTTGGAATCCTTCCTCTTGCCGTCATTTGAGCTACCAGGCACAACCCCGCATAGGGACACCCCAGCATCTTTCTCCAACATTCCTCCCTTACACATTTCTATCATCATGCCCTTGTCTCAGCTTGCTCAAGGTGAAGGCAGAACCAAGAAACAACTAGGTCAGGGTGCTCGTTGCTACAGATAAAGCAAAGCAAAGCCTCGTGGCACAGTGGTTAAATGCTTGTACTGCAGGTAGAACTGTGCTCATGACCTGGGGTTCGATCCCAGGTAGCAGGCTCATGGTTCACTCAGCCTTCCATCCTCCCGAGGTTAGTAAAATGAGTACCCAGCTTGCTGGGCAACGTGTAGCCTGCATACTGTTATTAAACTGTAAACCACCCAGAGACTACTTGAAGCAGTATATAAGGAGAACACTTTTTTGCTTTGTTGTAATTGTTCTTTCTCCCTTCTGTCCCTCCAGGCCCTTTTTTACAGAGAAATATATACAAGAACACCCTGAGGATCAAGATAAGATTGAGCTGCTCAAACAATTAATTGCTCTACAGGTACCTGTTAAAAGGAGAAGGGTGTGGTGCTAAGAACTTAATTATTGTTGCTTTTCCCCCAGCCTTTCCTCAACAATTTTGGGCTTCAAATCCCGTCCATCCCAGGGAGCACAGAAAATGGCTAAGGATTCTGGGAGTTGTAGTCCAGCATCTCTAGTGTGCTTGGTTGTTTACATATTGGAAAAAACCCACACCAGTCTGAGTCCCTAGAAAAGTCAGGATGAAATTCTAAAAAAAAATACTTCATAAACAAACTAGTTTGCATGATAATGCGCCGACTTGTACCCCTAAATCTCTTTCAGCTTCTGCCCTCTAGAATGAGATACAGGTAAAACTGTGCTCACAACCTGGGGTTCAATCCCAGGTAGCAGGATCATGGTTGACTCAGCCTTCCATCCTTTCGAGGTCGGTAAAATGAGTACCCAGCTTGCGGGGAGGGGGAGCAATGTGTAGCCTGCATACTCTAATTAAACTATAAACTGCCCAGAGAAGACTTGAAGTAGTATGGGGCGGTATAAAAGCAGAACTCCTTACATATATGTATAGAGGGGAGGATGAGCGGGGAAGTAGTGCTAGGTCAAAGGTCTTAGGTATCCATGGCAATCGTGTCACCTGCTTTTCAGGCTTCCCTGTTCCTTCTGACCTTCACTTGCAGGAAGTGGTGGAGAGGGATAATTTTTAAATGGTTTTGCTAGCCAGCCTGAGAACTATTTTCCAATGAAAAGGCAAAGGATCAAGGAAAAAAACGTATTCCCCCCCACCCAGCAAAAATGTGTGAGCAATCCCTGTCATTCCACAAAATAAGCCTCTGCTGCTTTGGTCTTGAAAGGGTGATTAAGAGTCAGTGGCTTTACAAAAGACCCACCCCTTGATAGGAATGCTTCTAGAAATACAATTTGGGGTGGGGAGATCAGCCCGGCTTCCTGCTTGTTATGGATTCCCCTGCAGATTTATCTATGGGAGGTGTGGCAACTTGGGATGGGCACGAACCGCCGAATAAGTGGTTCGTGCTGGTCCATTCTTCAGTTGAACAGGTGCTCACTGTTTCCCAGCGCTGCATTTTTCTGGTGGATGCCCATTCAGAAGCAGCACACAGAGGAGGCGAGACTGGAAGAGCAGAACACTGGTTTGGCTGAAGGACGAACCAGCACAAACAACCAGTTCAGTGGTTTGTGCCCACCTCTTATGGCAAACCTAAGGACAACCTCTGGGTTGGAGAGAGAGGCAGGATATCTCTCAATGCCATTTGTGAGGAATCATAAGCAGGGGAAGACATCTGCTTGGGAATACCCTGAAGCAAACGGTGAGCCACCGCTGTGTGAGACAGAATGCTGGACTGAATGGGCTGTGGCCTGTTCCAGCAAGGCTGTTCTTATGTTCCTATAGGTACAGAATAACACAGAAGGGGGGGTGACCATTCCCTTCTTCTTGGGGCAGGTCTGGGATTGTGCAGAAGCTCCCCAGGCTGACTCTTCCCCGGGGGCCACAGGGGAGAATCAAACTCTCAACCATTGGCTCTGCAGCAAGGTGCCTCAACTACAGAGCATTTAGGGTTGAAATAAATATGATGCAGATAGCAAGTTTTAAAGTGTAAATGTCCATGACAATCACCTTGTGTGGAAAGGTCCATTTCACTGACGGTCACAAGTGACAAGGGACCCACCCAGGCTTCCATCACTGTTATTGCAAGAGAGAAGCATGAGGATAAACTGTATACTCTATTACTCCTGAAAACATGTACGTACAGAAACACCCTTCCTTTTATCTGTTTAGGAATGCTAGTCGTGATCTTAGCACCGGCTGGTGTTTCTCACTATAGAAGGATAACCACAAGTGATTTTAGCATTAATTTTTTTCCATGGTTCCTGGAATGATATGTCTGGCTGGGAGACAGGGATGAGGATCATGATGACATTTTGTACCAGGCTACCCTAAATAATGCTTGCCATTATTTTCATGTTTTGTCCCTTTCTGTCTGGGTTAGACTCCTTCCTTCCTTCCTTCCTTCCTTCCTTCCTTCCTTCCTTCCTTCCTTCCCTTCCTTCCTTCCTTCCTTCCTCTTTCTTTCTTTCTTTCTTTCTTTCTTTCTTTCTTTCTTTCTTTCTTTCTTTCTTTCTTTCTTTCTTTCTCTCTCTCTCTCTCTCTCTCTCTCTCTCTCTCTCTCTCTCTCTCTCTCCCTCCATCCCTCCCTCCCTTCCTCCCTTCCTCTTTCTTTCTTTCTTTTCTTTCTTTCTTTCTTTCTTTCTTTCTTTCTTTCTTTCTTTCTTTCCTTTCTCTCTCTCTGGGTTAGACTCCCCTCCTTCCTTCCTTCCTTCCTTCCTTCTTCCTCTTTTTCTTTCTTTCTTTCTTTCTTTCTTTCTTTCTTTCTTTCTTTCTTTCCCTCCCTCCCTCCCTCCCTCCCTCCCTCCCTCCCTTCCTTCCTTCCTTCCTTCCTTCCTTCCTCTTTTTCTTTCTTTCTTTCTTTCTTTCTTTCTTTCTTTCCCTCCCTCCCTCCCTCCCTCCCTCCCTTCCTTCCTCCTTCCTTCCTTCCTTCCTTCCTTCCTTCCTTCCTTCCTTCCTTCCTTCCTTCCTTCCTTCCTTCCTTCCTGATAGAAGGGAAAGCATCCATTCTGCTCCAATGCAACCCACAGCAGGACTGACAAGGTTTAAGCCAGCTCTTCTCAGCAGGAGCCATATGGCCCCCTGGGGGCCCCTGGCACACTTGAAGGGGGGCAACAAACTGGAAGCCATTTGTATTTATTTATTTACTTATTTGATTTATAAAAGATTATTTTTACCCCATCCTACTCCTTGAAAAAGGACCCAAGGTGGCTTACAGTAATGAGGGGCAATTTACAGTCCAGTACATTTAAGGCATGTGTGAAACATTCTTCACACATCATCTTATAAGGTTCATTATGTATCATAAGCTGTCTCCAATTAGACCTATATTTCTTTCATACTGTGTTTATGGCCATGCTCCCCCCCACCCACCCAAACAAAAGGCTCAAAATGGCTGGTTTGGCCAACTTTTCATGGCCCAGCGCTTACCACATCAGAGTCCTAATTCAGGTTGAGGCTCCATGCCTCGATCCATCCAATTGCTAATCATGTGACATCTTGTCCCATACAATACGATACTCATCCCCCCATTAACACCAGCAGCACTCTCCCCCACATTAAGGATAGCTCACCTCCTAGAGACAAGGCTCCGTGGTTTGTTACAGGTTCATCGTGGGCAACATACCTGGGTGGACATGTACGCCTGCAGCAATGTCCACGTGGGACAGGAATGAGTGAATTGGTTCCCTAGGTTTTGCAGAAAACTTGCTTTTATTTTCCTGCCAAGAAGAAGAGCTCCAATAATAGTCAGATCCCAGGGAGACCCAATGGCGGAATACCCACAGCAGTGGGGCATCGGCTGACCTTTCCCGGATGTTCTTCAGATGAAAAGTCTGACGCTGCTGAGCCAGCAGACGGTGTTAAAATAGAGACACTTTTCAGCTTTGAGACTGGAAGCCTGACAGGTATCGGGCAGACTTCTCTGCCTCTGATCTTCAAAGCCGCGAAAGTGAGCGGAAGAAAATGCCGAGTCTGGCAATATCCCTTGGCTTCCGTCCCAGAGAAGCGCGTTTGAAGCTGCTCACACTGCTCTTAGACAGAAATGATGGCCGGCCGGCCCACGCTCTGCTTCAAACGTGGGCATTGCCTTACGAAGCCGGGGCCACAAACAGAGTTATCATTTCTCTCCCCCCAGCAAAAAGCAATTTGTTGCCATTTTAGTACCAAAATCCAGATAATTCCCACCCCAAAGTGGTAAGTTACTGACCTAGTTATGTTATAAGTAGATACATCTTTTCCGGCAGGCTTTTAAAAACCAAAGACTGAGTTCCCAAATGCCTTTTTAAAGTTGAGATAGCTTTAAACCAGTGGTTCTCAACCTGTGGGTCCCCACGTGTTCCTAGACTGCAACTCCCAGAAATCTTGGCCAGCTCAGCTAGCGAGGAAGACTTCTGGGAGTTGCAGTCCAGGAACATCTAAGGAACCCACAGGTTGAGAACCACTGCTTTAAACACTTACTTGCTTTTAAGTATTCAGTTTTATTTTAATTACAAGGTAGTTTAATTTGAGTATTTTTATGTTTAACTTGTTGTTCTTTTAATCCCATTCTTAATATTGTGAGCCACCTTATCAGGAGAAAGGGAGCCTATAAATTAAACAAATAACTAGTTGCTGCCCTATTTTTGAACAGTAACTGTAATAGGCACCATTTTTATTACTTTTTAAGAAAACTTTAGCTGTTTGTGAAACAGTTTCCCTTAGTATCAGCTCAGTGTGAGCAGAGCCTGGGAAAAATTACATCTGAAATTTTCTAACCAAAATAGCCAGTGGCCAGTGGCCACAGTGGCTGAAGAGTCTCAAAGCTGCAGACAAAACCAATAGCTATCCAATGCTGTGTAGCTGAACACATGTCAGCAGCACTATCCAGCACTAGAAGCCATGTGGTATTCCTCTTCCGCCAGTGGATAGAATGTCAAACTATGACTCAGAAGATTGGGTCCAAATTAGGGTGGGGATGGAGGTAAACAATGGCAAATCACTCTTTCAACATGGCACATGTGTCAAAGAACTTAACTCAGAAGTCACTTGATAACATGGAGAGACCACAAGAACCAAATACTATCTCCCATGGCCATCTTGATTAATTAGAACTCCAATAAGATAAGTGCCCCAAACGATGCTGCAACCAGGTACCAGATGCTTTCCTCTACAGCAGTGTTGGCGAACCTATGGCACGGGTGCCAAAGGTGGCACTCGGAGCGCTTTCTGTGGGCACCCGACATCGCCCCTTCACAGCAACCTGGATTCAGATTAAATGCCTGTATTGACACTTTGCAAAAAAGTTATTGGGCTCTGAATCGCAATTTGGGCACTTGGTCTCTAAAAGGTTCGTCATCACTGCTCTAGGGCAAGGATGTGCAAAGTCAGACCTGGGGGCTAAATCCGGCCCATTTTCAATTTTCAAGCAGCCCATGGCCTCTTCTCCCCGCTGGCTCACCCTGTCATGCATCCCCGTCAGCTGGCCCCTCCCCATACCAGATGGTGGTGTCGGCTTGCAGTTTTACAGTTTGTCTGCCCTCCCTGCCTCTCTCCATTCCCCCAGCCACCTCTCCAGCCTACTTACCCCCCCTCCCGGCTCCATTGCTGCAGCATCCTCCCTGCCTCCTTGCATGTTATAGAGACTTGTCCAAAGTCTGGCCCAGGGGCCAAATGGAGCTGAATGGTTGGCCCCCCACACACTTTCATCTTGTCAAATCTGGTCCTCCTTGCAAAAAGTTTGGACACCCCTGCTCTAGGGCCAGCTATTGCATGGATGTAAAAGGAGGATCTGACTCTTGTCGGGGGAAGAATCACAGGTCTACGCTTTTCAAACTGGTCCCAGGGTGAAATCCCTACATGGCCAATGGGAATGGCAATCAGATCCCTATCTGAAACCCTGGAGACTGGCTACCATTTATGAGGGTGCAGGGCTAGGAACCTGTGGTCCAGAAAGCTCATTGGTCCTTGACTGGCCAACACTGATACAGAAGTCCATCAACATCTGAGGCTTAGAGTTCCTCACTCCTGAGCTCATTTTGAGCAACACAGACCAGTGAGTGATCCAACTTGACAATCAGCCAATTCTCCATCTTGATCTCCATTTTAGTACCTGGGCCCACAGTGGACCAGAGACAAAGCCTGGGAGCATGTGACGCTTCCCTGCAATTCCCACCAACTGTAGTGCATCTAACCAGGGATGCAATGCAGATTACAACCCAACCTCCCATTGTTAAGGCAACTGACCCTTTCTTTCTGTCAAAGATGAGGACCTGGAGAATTGGCTGAGCAGAATGGTGCTGGCTTCCAACTGAAACCCCATGTTTCTGATGATGATTGAGACAAACAAGCCAATGGCTTAATACTATGCCCAGCCAAAGTGCACATAAATGAAAACAATCTCCAATTTAGTACTAGGAAGACTTAACACACTGCTAAAATTAGGTTCTCTGAGCATCATCTCCAAAGGGAGGAACAAGTGAAGAACATTCAACAAAACTCTTTCCAAGTATTTTGGAGTGAACCATAGTCCACGTTAGCTGTAATCAGAAGCTTGGTTGGGATGTGATTCTACCGGGTTTTTTTTTCCTTTGCAAGTGAGCATCCCTTCCTGCCAAGCACCCATCCTTGTTTTGGAGCCTGTGTGAGATGGGTGGGGCTCCCTGAGTATAGCAGCACACAGGAAATGCTTCGGGAAGATCCAAGGATAATCATAATAGCAATGAAAGTTGGCGCCCATTGTGGGCAAGCAAGGACAGGAAGGACAGAGGGATTGTGCCTAGTAGGATCTCACTTTCCTAGAGAGTATGTCTGTGAAGATTCTCAGTCATCCAGGTGAGTTTATCTGGAAGTTGAGTCATGGCAACCAGACTTCTTTTTCTTGAGAGATTGAAGAAAAAGAAGTCTAGTTGCCATGACTCAACTTTCAGACTAGTACTATAGTTTCCTTGGCCACCTGCCCTTGGGGCACCCTGTCTAAGCAGTTTTTGAAGCCAGCCAGAGATGGGCTTTTTTTGCCTACTTTCATATTCTGGTAGGTGTGTGTGCTTCTTTATGTACTCCAACATCATATCATTTGGGGTAGTATGGTTATTTAAAAGAAAAGAAACAAATCTCCCTAAATCTCTAAGCTCCCAGTTTAGGTGAATATCCAACTGATGGTACCAACTAGAGTAGACCCCACTGACTACATGGGAGTTGTCCAAAGGTGGAGCACGACTCTAGGGGCAGTGCTCGTCTCTGTTTCCAAGCCAAAGAGCCAGTGTGGTGCAAGTCCGTAGCTATGTGACCCGCATGGCTGAATGCATTTCTGCACAGGGAACACTGCTTACCTTCCCATTTTACACAAGAGTACCTGTTTATCTACTTGCATTTACATGTTTTCAAACTGCTAGGTGGGCAGGAGCAGGGGTTAACTGCCGGGGCTCACTCTGCTGCGTGGCACCCGGGATTTGAACCGCTGAGCTGCCAACTTTGCACCTGACAGTTTCAGCGCTCTAGCCCGCTGAGCCACCATGCCTGATCGCCTTGCCTGATCTCCAAACTTCCCACTAAACAGTCTGGGCAGTAGTAGAGTTGAAATGAGAAACTAGAGATGGGCCCTTGGGTTTGGGGGCTCCCACCCTATCCCTCCACCCAGGGGCTCCCTGGTCCATCCCCACCTCTTTCTCGTCCTCTTCCTCTTCCTCATCCTCATCCTCTTCCCCTCCCAACCTCTCACCTTGTCGCTGAGGTTCTGCAAGGCTTCCTTGCCGGTCGCTCGCCGGATCTCCACCTTCCTGCCGAAATCAACAGGTGGTTCCCCTCCCTTCCGGCTCTGCCAGGTGTAGAGGGACTGGGCATCGGCTCCCAGGTGGGCCACGTCCTTCTGCTTGGCCACGATCCTGCCGGACGAGCCGCGTCCCACCGAGAGCGAGTCGAAGTCGATGGTCTTGTTCTCCAGGGAGCCTTCCACCGGGCAAAACATGCCGCAGAATTTCTGCCGGGGCTTCGGGCTGCCAGAGCCCAGGTTTTTGAAGAAGGCTGGGACTTCTTCCCCTTCTTCGGGCTCGCTGGACTTGCTCCCCGGTTGCCTCTTTTCGGCCATGGCTTTCTCTCGCTCGCCCGCCTGCTGGCTCTCAAATCGGGGAGGTAGTTGGGTGGGTGGGTCCTTCCCCGGGAGGAAACGGTCGATCTAAGGGAGATCAGAGAATCCGCTGGAGGGGAAATCAGAGAACCCACCCTGGGCGCCGGAGACAGGAGGAGGAGGTGGAGGAAGAAGAAGAGGAGGAGGAGGAGGAGGAGGAGGAGGAGGAGGAGGAGGAAGCAGCTGGCAGGGGTGGGCAAAGCCGGGTCTTTGTATTGCGGCTCTCCCTCATCGAGGTGAGAAAAAGGGCTGGGATCGGGCCGAGGCTGGAGGTCTGGAGGCGAGGCAAAGTTGACAAGCGATCCGGGTTAGGGGTGTTGGGAGCCCTCGGCGAAGTGGCGGACGGACGGGCGGCTTGGGCGTTTGCAGCGCAGCCCGGGGAGGGATAGGTTCAAGTTCCCAGAAGCCAGATTGATCGGGAAGAGGGAGGGGGCAGGAGAAAGGAAAGAGAGGGTTGAAGAAGGGGGTGGGGTGGGGGGGGGGAAAGAGAGGGAGAAAGAAAATAATCCCCCTTCACTCTGCAGCAGAAACTAAGGTTTGATCCGGAAGTGATGTGACAAGTGCAGTGGGCGAATGGGCTCGAACGGCGTGGCTACTAGTGGAGACCCCCCCCCTGCCCCACCCCGATCCGATCCTCCCCTCCCCCGGCGCAGTGCAGCTGCCACAAGTGGCACCACCGACCGACCGCCGGGAAGGGCGCGGTGGGAGAAAGTGCGGGGCTCCCCCATCATCCGAACACCCCCATTTCGGAGGAGATGCTGCGCCCGGAGGCAGACGGGCTTGGCTTCCCCACCACGCCCACCTCCGGGGCTTTCGCTGTCCTTCCCCCCCCACACACACACACACCGGGCGACCGGGGCTTACACACACACACACACACACACACACACACACACACACACACACACACACACACACACACACACACACCACACACACACACACACACCTGCACACCGACCGCCATTCAAGGCTAGGCGCTTTTAGGCAGGAGAGGGACCCGATCTGATGGGGGGGGCGGGGGGTCTGCTGAGTCACAGAGCGATAGGGCGTGGAGGTTGCCCTCGCTCGCCGGAGGCTTGGAACGGGAAAGGAGATGGGAAGGTAAGGGGGGTTTGCAGACAGCCCGAGGGGGTGGCTGCTTTGCTCCATATTTTGCGGGCGAGGTGACGGGCAGGGAGGAGATCCAGAGAAGAAAGAGTTGACCTTGCCGGCTGTGCTTTGGCTTGCGCCAGAGACCAGATGAGGAAGAAAAGCGAAGGGGAGGCGGCTGAATATGCATTTGATGGAAATATGTTTGCCGTGCCTTTCAAAGGACCCATATGGGTGAGACTAAAAGGCTGGCCCTTCCCCCATGGAGACTAGGATGGTCTATGGCAGCTTCCCTCAGATCGGCCGGACTACAGCTCCATCATCCCCAGAGAGCATCACCCCACCCCCATCCCCACCCGGCGCGCGCAGGGCCTTGAAACCCCGTCCTTGACTTGGAAATCGGTGCCCTGAAGTGCTCCGCTCCAGTGCCCTTGGAGAGGCAGCGTTTTGCAAGAGACCCGTTGCCTCCCGCTGGTCGCAACAGACCCTGTGACCGACGGGGTGCCCCTTCTTGTGTGCGTGAGAGAGGGTGTCCAGTCCATTCGCCGGGGGTTTTCCAAGGGCGCTGTCCATTCAGCACCACGCCAGCGGCTTCCTGCGGCTTCCTTTGTGGTGCGGCTGGAGAGGAGGAAATCAAGGACGAACAGGCGGTTTAAGCCGCTAGAAAAGAGCTGGGGAAACCTGTCCAGTTCCATTAATCACCCAACGGATGGGATTAATTGAGGGAAACTAACTTGGATGAGGAGAGAAGAGACATGCTGGTTCTCAGTCTTTGCCCCCCCAGGGATAATGGACTTCCCTTTCCAGGACCCCCAACCCTTGACACTGAAGGTAGAACTTACTAAAATTGGCACCCCAAACATCTGGAAAACTAAAGCTAGAAAGCCGTGGGGCAGACTTGATCACTCAAGGGTTGTTGGGTGTGATAGCCCAATCCATTTAGCTCAACCATTTAGGGTGTCCATACATGTTGGAAATAGGAGAGAAGGGCATTTCATCCATAAGGTGCCATTGGGCTCTTCAAATTCTATCAGGAAACATGGTGTTGGACTCCACACATCCCTGCAACATAGGAAGCATTTTGTTTATGCTAGACCCTTTGTCCATGAACTTGGGTCTGACAGGAGCTCTCCAAGGTTTTCAGGTGGGATAAAGCCCTAGCCTAGAACCCCCTGATCTGACAGATGGGGGTTCATTTTCTTCCCAAAGGATTCCTTGGAGCCTTTCAAGGTACAGTAGGACCCCCATATCCACTGATTCATTATCCACTGATTCAGTTATCCACTGTTGGCAGAGGGAAAATAAATAAATAAGCCAGCAGCCGCAAAGCAAGCTACTGCCACAAACAGCAGCTGTAAAGCAAGCTACTGTCACGAAATGGCAGTTTTGTGGGGTTTTTGGCATTCTGTCTTATCCACGGTTTTCATTATCCATGGGAAGGCCTGGAACCAACCCCCAGCGGATACTGGGGTCGTACTGTAATTGGTTCCCTTGCCATACGGCTTTAAGAGTTAAGAAGTTTTTCTGATCTTCAGCCTGAGTCTGGCTCCCTGTAGCTCAGGCCTGCCCAAACTTCGGCTCTCCTGATGTTTTGGACTACAGCTCCCAGAATGCTAAGCTTAGATTGCCAATGGAAAAGGACTGTGGGAGTTGCAGTCCAAAACATCTGGAGGGCCAAAGTTTGGGCAGGCCTGCTGTAGCTCATTACTACATACACTGCACTCTGGAATGATCAAGAATCTGGAGATATCTGGAGAGATAATATTTTACCATAAGATGGATATGTTGGGATCTCCTCTTCTCTTGATCCTTCCAAGAACCCCATGGGACAGGTCAGAAAGGGAAAAGAGTAGCTTAGCCCCTGGTGTGCATCACAGTTATCCGGGGAGTTGAAACTGAATTCCCCAAATCCCAGTCCAATTATGGAACTAGTACTTCCCACCCAACTACTTTCCATTTTAATAATTACCTGTGGACAAAATCCTACTGTGGATTTACATCGGTGTAAATCTTGTAGCATAAATTGAATGGCAAGTTGCTAGCAATGAATTGGTTGCAGCTCCCATTCTAAGTTGTGTTCCTGTTTCAGGATCCAGCACACAAGTAACAGCGATTCCTCACTACAATACCCATCATTACACTTACATATACCTGCTATAGGGCTTTAGATTTTCCTTCTTAACCAATTGATGCTTTCTTCAGAAAGAAAGAAAGAAAGAAAGAAAGAAAGAAAGAAAGAAAGAAAGAAAGAAAGAAAGAAAGAAAGAAAGAAAGAAAGAAAGAAAGAAAGAAAGAAAGAAAAATAGAATTCAGGTTGATTATACATAATCCAGATCTCTGAAAAGCATCGGACAGACAGATCTGACTTCCAGTAATGTTGGATGCACCCATCCTGCCATCTAATTCAAAATGTCATTCATGAATATTATTATTATTTTCAAAAATATTCATATTCAGTATCTCCCCGATCTGAATGCCATTTCCCCAAAGCTATTAATTGTTATGCATTATTCATCCATTCTGATGCATACCATTAAATGTTAATTTACAGTCATCTGTGGCCCCCCAGCAGGAACACTAACCTGCAGAAACACAGCAAAGCAAAGGTTCTTTAAAATGTTCCCAATCGCTTGTCGCCAAGAAAGCAAACAAGCCTAAACCAGTCAAAGTCTTAAGCAAAGGGTATCATGGATTAAAACACCAATAACCAACAGACAGATCACAGGTTCCTGGTGACTGTTCTTTAAACTCTCAAGTCATAAAAGGCAAGGAAGAACCCCAGAGGTTTGGGCTGAAGAAAAGCAGAGATGTGCTTGGGTAACTAATGAGGTGAAAAAGATGGGGATGGAGGGGGGGGGAATAATGCCTCACCCCCATTCCTCTCATCCTTCCCAAGACCATACCTTGGTCTGACATATCTCACGAGCGCCATCACTTCAGGTAGGGCAGAGGGCACCATATGGTCAATCAGGTGCACGCCCTCATGTATTATTGAAGGTTTATAAATATTAATTGCAGAATTGCCAATAAACAGCCAGCGTCCATCGGCCACTGTCAGCACCGTCAAGAGAAAGGCGCTCATGAGGCTGTAATAATGGGTTGGGCTGCAATCAGTGATGTGATTTCTGTAGACACCACGAGACAAAGCTTAGGCGTGATATGAGAGGCACTCAAGGCACCGCAGATGGGCCCTTGACAAGGTCAATATGGCACCGTTTTGACAATTCCCTCGCCTGAGTTGGCCCTGAATCCAAAGGAGAGAAAAAGATCATGGTGTCCTGAATGGATCCAGCAGATAAGGAAGCTGTTTCTGGCACCTAGTGCTGCATTCATTGTGAAATATATGACCCTGAGGATCTAAATAATGTATGATGGGCTACATTTGTAACTCACTGGTTTTAATAGCTTTGGTGCACTTTTGTAATGCCAGCAGTTCTGCTGAAAACAATGGCTGAACTTTCACTATTGACAGTTCCAAAATGGGGCATAACAAGAGGGCTGATGAAAGACAGCCCTCTAAAATGGACCCAATGTCCTAGGTGTGTCCATAGAAGTTCTTGAGTTCAATTAGATTGCATCCCACCGAAATGTGGAGAAGACCGAAGCCTTACTAGAAGGCATACTGGGCTATCATTTCCAACAGGGCTTACAAGAACCTAAGATTTAACCCCAAAATGGGTCTTTGATTTATAGATTCTTTGAGGAAAATTTCCCAAAGGAGAAAGAAACACAAGGCTTTGTTTGCTGTTATAAGTGTTACACGGTTGAAAGTCTCCGTGCAGAATCCTACTGGGATTTGTGGGTGAATAGGTTAATTTGTGTAACTCTCCAGGGGGAACAGCCCACAACCAACAAGAGACAGGTTGTGTGCATACATCACCAGCTGGATTCTGGCCTCTGAGATTATCTTCTTCTTCTTTTCTTTTATAACATCAGAAATCAGAAAGCTTCAATAAAGAGTTTTGCAATCCCACACTCAATATGGAACACAGCATTTATTTATTAATTTATTTATTGGATTTATATACAGTGCCGCCAAGTTTAATTCAGAGAACAGCTCCAGGTGGTGTACAAGGAAAGTTAAAACAACAAAATAAAAACCCTGAAGTTGGGCAAGGAGCCTTGTGGCGCAGTGGTTAAATGCCTGTAATGCAGGTTTAACTGTGCTCAGGACCTGGGTTTCAATCCCAGGTAGCAGGCTCCTGGTTGACTCAGCCTTGTATCCTTCCGGGGTTGGTAACATGAGTACCCAGCTTGCTGGGGGAGGTGGGGGGCCATGGGTAGCCTGCATACTGTAATTAAACTGTAAACCACCCAGAGACTACTCGAAGTGGTATGGGGCGGTATATAAGCAGAACACTTTTATTAATAATCACAATCCTCAAAGTCAATTTTATGATGACCCTTCTCAGGGTTTTCCAGGAAGAGACTACTCAGAAGTGGTTCCCCATTCCCCTTTTCTTGGGGTGGGGGTTGACCCAGAACTGTGGTGTTTGCCCAAAGCCACATACTCACAGGAGACCCAGGAAGGAATCGGACTCCCAACCAGTGGCTCTTCAGCCAGATACCTAAACTAGTGCTGAACTATCTGGCCAGCTATTATGGGACCATCAAATATTATCTGAAAGGCACCAAGGCCATTTAAATAGGCGTTGTAGAAGTTAAACACACAAGGCAGCAGGCTAAAGCCATGGGAGCAACTGCAAACTGTTTTTCAATTTGATAAAGGTAGGCTTCTTAAAATGTTTGTTTTTACATAAAAACAGCCCAGTTTGGGTTTGTTTTCAAAAAAAAAGCTTCCATCTCTTCTGTGTCACTTTGGGTAGCGATTGTAAGCAGAAAAGCAATCAACAGATGAGCCCAATCAGTGATAAATACTTTTAAGACACCCAGAATATGAACTAGAGGCTTGCAACTAAGATAGTAAATTGGAACTTGTTAATGGGGGAAATTTTCACCTTCGTTTTCAAAAGGAAGGCAATGAGCCATTGTGATCAAGCAGATAACGTTTTCAGCTTATTTTTTAAATTGCTTTTCTAGCAAACTTTTCATTACTTAGAATTCTGAAAGGTTGACACTGTTCTATCAACAATCCTAATTTTTATTATGTGTGTGAGGAATGAGGTGGTCCAGGCGATGGCTGCAGGTCCCATTTAAGGGGGCGCGAGGGGGGAAGAACAAGAAAAACTGCATTCCACCCTGTTTACAGAAGCAGAAAATTTGGATTAATGTTGACCATTCAGACATGTGGGAGCTCTGGTACTGCGGGTTACATGAAAATAAAAAATCATTAATGTCAAAGGCAAGTGACTACAACATACTCTTTTATGCATAGACGGTAATAAACTGCAATCAGTAAACAACTGCCTAGGATAGACTAGAGGCAGAGAAAGGTCTGACCATGTTATTCTGTTAACATATATAACCCTATTATGCAGATAGGGATTTGTTATGTTGAAGGAAATATATAAACCACTAGCAGAGATTATCAGCGTTGTGGAAGAATAAATGCACTTAGTGATTATGGAGAGAGGAGACAAATGAACAAGGCAATAGAATTTAGTACAAAATGTATATTACATATATACACATGACAAAGAGTAGCATACAATAAAAATATACAAAGCACAGCTTATAGAAAAGACTACAGAACATGGGAAAAGCTGTCTCTCACCTTAGGCAGTCCCAATTTTACATTGGGTTGCTTGATACCTTTATACACAAAGCAATATGGCAATCATGCACTACATGGGATGGGGTGATTTAGCTATACCACCTGTGCCTAATCATCCTGACCTTCCAGTACTGATGATTCTTTACACTTGTAACCTAGACTTCATACACATTCTTGTCCAGCTGATGACATAGCATTTTACACAGGATCAATTTTGTAATCTGGTAAGTATATATTACAGACATTTTGTCAAAACTACATTTCACTTTCTAGGAGAAACAGTTTTTGAAAACTTAATGGACCGATTTGCCAAAAGGAAAAGAGGGACTGTATCATTCAAGTCGTTTTATGACTTGAGATCTTAAACTGTCCATTAAAAATCATAGGAAAGGATTTTTGTCTGAATTATACAGGCATTTAATGTGGTCTGCCTTAATTGCAGCCATCTTTAAAAAGTCCACTGATTCTTTCCTTGCTGCTCTCTGATAGATGGACAAAGTTTTGAGTTTGCTGAAGGCAATGTACATTGCCTAAGATGGAAGACCATATTACTACAACCCTTGGTAATCCAGAGGTGAGATTTTTGTTAATCAGAAAGTGAATGAAAAAACAACCTAGTCGCTTCCACACTTTCGAAACAGAACAGAGAGGTTTCATCTTGGTTCTAAAGAAGAAAGGGAGCTTGAATTGACATTCATGGATTGATGTGGATACAACTACCTATTCAAGCCAATATCTTGCTCAGCAGTTGGCCAAATGTACAAGTCTTGGCTGTTTTCTCATCCACATACCGAGACAACTACATTTTGCCAGCTGCCTAGCTGACAGTTCCATCTCAAAAAGCCAACACATGCCTCCTCTAATGAAACGCAGGCCAGTTTTCTACACAAAATGGAGGAAGGGGGGTGTTGCCTGCGTAACCAGCAATTATTTCAAGGAAGGCCTGGTTGCCTTGGTAACCAGCCATCACCAAACCAGGGCTTTTGCAGCTTCTGTCAAGAGCTGCCTCCTTTTCTGTTTTGTCTTCTTCTCTGCTGGAGTGAGAGGTTCTTGCCCTCCAGGCAGCCAGTCAGAGAGAAAGCTTGTGGGGGAGAATGAATAAGCCCTTTCCAATGTTGCTGATGCAGGAGGGAGTGACCAAAATTGTGGAGGTCCAAGATGGAAGATGGGGGTGGACTTCCTAAATTTGGAAATGTTGCTCTTTTTCTGACATGCTGAATCCCCCAGCAAGCAGGACCAATATGGTCAACTCTCAGAACCATCTTGGCCACATGCCCTCCTCTCTGGAGGGTGAATTCTGGGAGCTGTAGTCCAGAATGCTACGTTTCCAAGGATGAGATTCTGTCTCTTAACTACGCATGTGGAAGGCTAATATACAGTCAATTCCACTGAGCCCCTGCTAGGAATTTTGAGCGTGTGTCAACCCTCCAAAGAAGTGGGCCCTCCAAAATCCCAGAAAATTAAGAACATAAGAACATAAGAAGAGCCCTGCTGGATCAGCCAAAGGCCCATCTAGTCCAGCTTCCTATATCTCACAGTGGCCCCACCAGATGCATTTCGGAGCGCATGAGACTAGATATCTGTCTCCTGATACCACTCACCTGCATCTGGCCCTTGAAGTAGCCTGGTTTTAAGCCTGGAGATGACACATCTCCATCATGTTTTGTAACCTGTGATGGACTTTTCCTCCAGGAATCTGTCCAATCCCCCTTTTGGAAGCATCCAGGCCAGATGCCATCACCACATCCTGTGGCAGGGAGTTCCACAGACTAAACTAACGACACACTGAGTAAATTTTTTTTCTTTTGTCTGTTCTCACTCTCCCAGCCCTCAATTTGAGTGTATGTCCCCCAGTTCTCATATATTGTGAGAGGGAGAAGAATGTCCAGAAAGTTGCCAGCAAGAAGTGGCTGAATGCTAAGTCATTTGCCTACTGGTCATATACTGTAATTAAGATACACAATTTCAGCCCTAGTTTTGCAAGGTGATATAAAACCAGTGGCCATTACTAGGTCTCAAGGCAAGATGCTATCAATAGACACTCATATAATTAACACTTCCTCGGCATTGTAGTCATTGGTCACTTGTAGAGATGTATAAATATTAACGAGTAGTGGAGCCAGCATGGAAACTTATAGCAGGCCACCATTTAACCTATACTTCCAGCTGGTTTGATCATCTAGCTATACTTCAGTGTATCTATTTGAAGCCTTCAGCCCTCCAGATGTTTTGGACCACAATCCCACCAGTCTTTTATCATTGGCAGTATAGGCTAGGAACTCTAGGAGTTGTAATCCAAAACATCAGGAGGGCTGAAGGCTACCCACCCCAAGCCAACAAGATCCCTTCTGCTCACTACCATTCATAAAGAGACACCAAGCATGTGTAAACCTTAGAACATGGCTAAGTTTTCACCAGTTAACCACTTCTTACCTCAAAACTTGTAACAAGCATGATAGTTAAGAAATCACTGTTTCTTCTATTTGTAAGGACTTTTTAAAGGACCAATATTTCAGACCCTTCAGCCTGAATTCTTTCCAAATAAAAAGTGATTGGGGCCAACCATTCTCTTTCAAGATAAGGAAATTTGTTTTTGTTTTTAAATTTACATGAGCTATTTTAAATCTAAGGATTATGGGGTTGCCTATGTCTGAATGGGGGTGTTCCTTTTAAAAAATTATAACCCAAAAGTTCTTTGACCAAATGTCCACCAATTTGGCAAGAAGCAAGAGCACACTGTCTGCTATGATGGTGCCAAATATGGTGTAGATCTGAATATCAGTTTAAAAGTTTCAGCATTTTGTTTGGGCTGTCCATAGTTTTATAATTGCTTTATGGAACGTTGATCTGCTCTGCTACACAATGTCAATAAATGATAAACATATAAATGATAAACGCAGGTAATGAATGATCACAAAGTTAATACAACTGGGAATGTTTAAAAGAAAATGGCACCAACAACACCTTTCCTTAAAAGCTCCTTTCTTTGCATCCTATCCATGTGTTAAAAGCTTGCCTGAAATTAAGGGTCTTTTGGAGCAAGGTCTATTGCCTTTTAAGGCACAGATAAAGCTCAGGATTGCTTATTCTTCAGAGCAGAGCAAAAATGTGAGGATAATTGTTCTTCTGTTCTTGTATTCATACAGAAAGTGCTTATGCGAAATAAATAGATTTTGCCCATATTCCTTAATCACTTGTTTATCACTCTCCTAAGAGGTGCTTCGACCTTCAAATACTTTAGAATATGCATACTTTTTTCCCAATGTGGAGATACTAAAAATTATGCTTTCACAACCCATGCCATACTGCTGCTGTTTGAAGAAAGGCCGTTTTGCATTCTGGTGCTACATGTCCTACTGAAATGAAGAAGTTTAACATAGGCAACAGTCCAGAGAGCTTTGTTCTAACACTTTTTCCTGCAAAGGTACTGAATTACCAACTCACTGTTACTGTTCAGTCAAACAGCTTGGAATAAATATGAACGCGTTTGCATTGTGTGTGTGCAATCAGAATCGTTTCCCAAACAGAAAGAGAAGCTCAGAATGTCCTATGAATAATTCATTTTGGATTATGTTCCCAGCTCTAGAAATTAATTATGTGTAATTAATGTCAATTTGTAATGCCCTTCCTTGCTTAAGATTTCATTCAAACAGTACTATGAGGGTGGGGAGAAAACAACAACAGCACAGAGAAGTGGAATGGGCTGTCGCTTTTCTGCCCTCAGAAAATACTTGTGGACAGCCTTTAAATTGAACTGACTGCTTTCTGACTTTGGTGGCATCAAACAAAAATATGAAACTTTTGTTCTGTATGCTCCAACAAGCAGAACTGTGATGTGTAATATGGATCAACACAGCTGCCTGTAATTTGGGATTCTGCCTGAAGGTGTCGCTATAGTGACTGTCTCAACCAGTGCCTACACTTCAAAATGTACAGCACAGGTAGAGGGTGTGCTACTATTCCGTTGATATGTCCTTGTTCACCATTGCTCTGCCTGTTCCATGAGGAGTGGCATTTTGATCCCAGCAGGAAGTGAGGATGGGTGACAGGTTCACCACTAATGACTTTACTGGAAGTTTGGATTGTGAGCAAAGCTCAATTTCCCATAAATTGGTCCAGAAGAGGGCATATTTTACAAATAACAGGATCAACATCCTGGAGTTCAAAATAGAAAAGCTGTGTGAATGCAATCTGTTGTAAACATTTCAAAATTGTTTAAGGAGCCCAACATCGAATAAACATGGGTGCTCCTCTATTTCACAAATATTTCTCCTTCTTCTCTCCCCAAACTGTCCAGCTTAACTGGTGTGACCCTCCTTCTGTAGCAAGTTGTGGTTGAAGGAACACCTTGGGATGTTTAAAGAATTTTGGACCTTACTGCTTATAACTGCATTTTTGATGTTGAGTTTGCTTGCTCTCTTTTATTGGGGACACTTGTTTTAACGATTTCAGTAATTGTATCCCTACCGTTTTCAGCTTTGTCTTTTCATGATGTAAAACCACCTTGGGTCCTTCCTAAGGAGAAAGGTGGTAAAAAAATAATTTAAATAAAACAAATTATAAAATAATCCAAAATGTTTTGGACTACAGCTTGTGGGAGGTTTAGTCCAAAAGATTTGGAAAGTCAGAGCATCTGTGTGCCCACCTTCCTGGAAATCTGATACCTCTCCTCTCCTATGTGGCCGGTCTAGTATATCTCATTCTAATTCCAAAACCACCCAATATGGGCATACACTATTTGAAGGCGGTCAGACAACCTGAGTGTCTGTAAATGCGGGGATTGAAGGAGACGATTTTGATTTTGCTGCTGCTAAGGTTTGGAAGGTAGAGATGGGCATGCCAATTGGCAGCTAGGCCAAAGAAACCACTACCTAGCCCATTCTTATTTATGAGTTGCCTGGACCATTTTTGAAAGCTTACTAAAAGGAAGAATGGGGGACCTAAGTTCCAGCTGGGTCAGGGGCAGGTTATGCCAAGAACCACCACCATGCTGGCTCACATGCGGCCACTCCTTATAGGTCCACATGCCAGACAGACCAGGTGACTTGGGATGGTCCATTCAAAGCACCTTTGTTAACGTCTTTGATGAGAACCAGTTGAATCAACACAGTGTGCTTGTCCCCAACTGCCCTTCTTCATTAATGAGTTTTTTGTGCACCGAACCCGACTTAATAGCTAGCTAATACAATGAGAATAATTAGTCAATTATCCTGGAGGGGCTGGTTGGCTGGGGTCATACTTGAGTTAAAAGGGACTCTCTCCCACCCACTCATTCTAAGCCATCACTCTCTTAGCAGTAGGGCACCTCCTGGCACCAAAATGTTTACATAAACTAATTTTTTTAAAAACTGACCTAAGAAACCGAATACGTTTTCATGCCACCACCCAGTCAACAGGGCGAGGTCCTTCACAATCAACACATTGGTTGGCCACCCAACATTTCTGCCCATGGGGAACTGAATGTCCTCCCAGCATCTTTCTTCTTCCTTGGAGAGAGAAGGGTACCACAACACTTTTGAGTGTGTCAAGAGGGCGAAGTACAAGGGAGCTTCCAGAAGGGGATGAACGACAAGACTGTGGGATAGGATGAAATGCTCAGCTCTTTGGAGCTCTCCACATTGCACTCTTCCACACCACTTTGAAGAGTGTCCATTATTCTGTCTGCACACCATGGCCCCTTGAGTCCATCATTAAGGACACAGACATATCATTAAGGACGTTGACTCCATGGTTGCCTGCATTCAATATTAGCCATGTGTGACCTACCAGCTCTGTTTTTATCACTTGCCAGAGGAGGCTAAACATTCTGATCAATAATTGCCCTCCCTTAAGACTCCCACACACATCCCTGCTTGAGATTAAGGGCCAGTGCATTGTTCTCCTTGATCCTCGTCTGTGCATGAGCATACTCAATTTTTCTCCTCTTTGACACAAGATATTGCTATTTTGAGACATGAGCCAAACCCAAACAAAGCTAGGGCTGCCCACTAGTTTTGATTAGCAAATTAATGAATATTTTGCCACCATGTCCTCCTGTGCTGAAAAATTCACTCATCAATGATATGCTCGGAACACCCTTTTGATAGTAATAAATTTTAGAACTGCAGAAATGGAAAGGACCTTAAAGATAATCAAGTCCACCCCCTATCAAGGAGGGAAGCTTGGGGAATCAAACTCCCAACCACTGACTCCATTGCCCAAGATCTAAACCACTGGGTTATCCAGCATGTTCCACTGAATGGATCAAGATGAAGCAGCTTTGGTCTACGAGTTTTTGGGACTTGAGCTTCCAGAAGTTCCTGCCACCATGACCAGGTAACAGAGTTTGGAATCAAAAGCACTGGAAAAGGTTCCTCGTTATTTGGAAGAGAGTGAAAATTAGGTCTAGTCAGTCGCTGAGGTTTTAAAGCTATCTGGCCTTAAACTTAACTGTCTGGGGATTATGAGATGTAGAGTTCAAGCATTTTTTAGATGCTGAGCATAGGCTCCATCTCAAAGAAACAACACTCAGCACCAGTACACAAAACCTGACTAGGGTTAAACTCTTCTTCCTAACGTTCTACTTTCCTATGTGCCTAGACATGGATTGAGGGATAAGGGAAGTTCTATGCACTATCACAAATTAGACCTGGAACAATATCTATAACACGCACCCCTGGACTTCCTGCTGGTTACTCCATTCCTCCATGCCTTCTAGAGATGGGCACGAATCAAAAAAATGGCATTTTGTTTGTCATTTGTCGTTTGTAGGGTCAGTTTCGGTTCGTTTCCATTTTTCGTGAATTTTTGCAAAAAAATTTGTTTTTCGTTTCGTTTTCGTTACCATTCATTTCAATTTTTTGTGATTTTTTTAGGATTTTAAGCAATTCACTCATATTGCAATAACGGAAACGAAACACAAGACAAAATTTCTGGTGTTTCTGTTCGGTTCGTTTCATTTTAGAGACAAAATTCATTTGTTGTTTCGTTACATAATAAATGAAAAAACGAAAACGGAAACGAAAAATTGTTCGTTTCGTGCCCATCTCTAATGCCTTCTTTTTCCACCTGTTTCTACTCCCAAATTCAGGCAGCCAGCTCGATACTCAATGCATGTGTGTGTGTGTGTGTGTGTGTGTGTGTGTTAAGATTTGCATTGGATATAGGATCCCAGCGCGCGCACACACAGGACTCACATCTGGATGTAAAGAGTGCATTTTTTCTCTGAAGCAGAAATAATAAAAAAGTTAGCCTCAGTGGGAGGCAGGCCTCAGCCCCACTGGTCATATTGCAAGTTGAACCTAGATTTCAGTTTTAAGCTATTTTTGGAACCCAAACTGCCAGAAAAGCAGTATTAAACATTTTATTTGATAATGACTATTAGCTTGGTGGTTCTAATCCCGGGTGTCATGCAGCGGAGTGAGCTCCCACTGATAACCCCAGCTCCTGCCAATCTAGCAGTTGGAAAGCATGTAAATGCAAGTAGATAAATAGGTACCGCCATAAAAAGCAGGATGGTAGACAGTGTCATTGCAAAGAAATGCATTCAGCCATGCCAGCCACATGACTACGGACTTGCACAACATTGGCTCTTTGGCTTAAAAATAGAGATGAGCATAGAGTCGGACACAACTAGCACACATCTGGAGGGGCAACCTTTCCCTTTATGCCATTAGGCAGGCTTCTTCATACAAGTTCTTGCACTGAATGGGAAAAAATGTTGAATTCCATCCAAACCAGAATACCTGCTACAGCAGCTGTGATGTCGAGCTAATACGACAACTTGATCTTCAGACAGTTATTTTGCTGGTTCTTAATCTCCCTCCCCCCGTTTTTTTTTTTGTTCTGGGCCTGAGCTTTGTAGCAATCCTGTCCTCAGCAGAGCGGCGTCTCTGCTTCTCAGCTGGAAATAAGGCTTATTGCATTTCAGCATCAATCCACTGCTGTCTCTTTCAATAAAGGGTGATAAGAGCCTAGCCTTGGTGGTGGGGTGGTGGTGATTTGGAATTTGGCGAATAAATAAGGCCTGGGTGACATCACTTGTCAGGCCACTGCGAGGCCAGCCAATGGTCGAAGCTCCTTGACCGAGAAACCCTCGCACCAGGAAATCCAGATAATTATTCTATGTGCTACTCTTTGCTATAGTCACGTTCCCTTTAGTAACATACACAAAACAATTGTTTGTGCACAAGGGACCAAGTAAAGGCACAAGGCCATGGCACCTTTCGTTACAATGTCTTCCTTTGGGCAATTTTCTCAAGCAAAAATTAGCCATTTGCTTTTAAGATGGACCTCCGCTTTTGTCAACCCCACCCAGTTGTAGGAAATTAAAAGCAACATTTCCTCCTCGACCAACCAGTTCCAATGACGTGAGCCACGACTTTTAAATCTTTCTATCTTGGAAGCACACAGTATGCTATCCTCTCAACTGGCAGTTCCATCTTAGTTCCCAATTTGCATTTGACTTATTGCCAATTCAGACTGCAACATTTTCATTTTTAACATCCCTTTCTCTATGCAAAGACATGTCATACTCTGCATTTATACTTATGTCACCATTATATTTATGATTATTTTTACCCCACCTTTCTCCTTGGAAAAGGACCCAAGGCGACTTACAGCAAGGAGAGACAATATACAATCCATTACAATTAAGACACATTCAGTATGAGAAACAGGGAACTGAGCGTTAGAAGGCAACATTAAACTAACAATTGATAACATAGTATCAATTCAATCACACGAGAGATACATTTAGTCTTACAATGTGGAGTACCGTATATACTCGAGTATAAGTCGACCCAAAGATAAGTTGGGGCCCCTAATTTAAACCCAAAAAACTGGGAAAATTTATTGACTCAAGTATAAGCCTAGGGTGGGAAATGCAGCAGGGCCTGGCAACTCCTCCTTTGTGAGCTGTGTGTGTGTGTGATGTTTAAAATGACTTTTAGCCACCGAGGCTTGAGTTGGTGGCTAAAAGTCATTTTAAACATTGTTTTAAAATGACTTTTTAAAAAGTCATTTTAAACATGGGGGGGGGTCATGAGAAGCGGCACACAATGTTTAAAATGACTTTTAGCCACCGACCCAAACTTGCCTCAGTGGCTAAAAGTATTGACCCGAATATAAGCCGAGGACCCCTTTTTTCAGCCCAAAATCAGGGCTGAAAAACTAAACTTATATTCGAGTATATACAGTATTTATTTAAAAATCACTCTTCTTACGTTTTTGCTGCCAGCAGTTCCAGTTTTAAGGGTCACGATTTAATTTCTCCAGAATGCCGACATACTGTGTGATCTTGGAGGCTTTTAGGTGAAAAAAATTGGCAGCCCTCACTGGTGATCTTATTGAACCAGGAATGCCCTGGAATGATACTGTTTCTGGATTTCATGGAAAAAACAAAATGGCAGCCATAAGGAACTGCTCAGTATCATGTGTTTCTGGACTTGAAGGACGAAGCCTCCCCCAAGTTTGAATGAGCCATGTGTCGTCACAAATGAGATAAAGGGAAGACACCCATTTGTCACTTGTGACATTTATGTGTATAGGCATCCTCCTGGCCTATGCATCCCGTGAGACTTAACTTGATTCACGGTGCTTTCTTGGCAATGATGCCCTAGGTTGCTGTTGCCAAAGAGGTCTCTGTAGCACCAACACTGCCATCTTTTGGATGCTAGTCAAAAATGTAATTACTCTGGCATTTCGACTGGTGCAAATTTCAGCTTATTACTGTCACTGTATGTGTTACTTTTATTGTTACTACTGCATTTAATAAAATACTGGTTTTATGGGCACACAGCCTGACATCCAAACAGAATGATTCATGATAGTGTTTTTCATAATACTCTATTCCAGGCCTGCCCAAAGTCTGGCCCAGGGGGCCAAATCCGGCCCGTCAGGCCATTCTGAGCGGCCCGCAGCTGGCTGCCCCACCCCTCCCTCCCCCTCCTTCGCCCCATGTTTTTTTAAACAGGCTCCCTGCTCCCCTTTGGTCCCCACCCTCCTTCCTTCCTCCCTTCCTTGTTCTCCACCTTCCTCCCTTTCTCTCTTGGTTTCCACCTTCCTCCCTCCCTCCCTTGGTTCCCGCCTTCCTTCCTGCGGGTGGGGTTGCAAGGGGTCAGTGGGTGGGGCTTGCAGTGGGGTAGCAGGGTCGGGGAACAACCGGCCCCTGACACATTCTCAGCCACCAAATCTGGCCTTCCTTACAAAAAGTTTGGGCACCCCCGCTCTATTCCATTCTTTCCTCCATAAAATGTAGGTCAAGACCTGAATCACTGACAAGGCGGGAAGCTCTGAACTGTGGATTAAGTAGGCAAAGGAAGTGTTGGCATCCTAACCTCAACCCCATGCAAGTCCACTGGAAGCGGCTCTTTGAATCTAAATCATCTTCTACCGCTTTGGCAAGTGAATCTAGGATTCAGATCAAATTCATAAATGGCACTGCATCCTATAAAAAGATTCTGCATTCCTCTTTTTTTTTGGGGGGGGACTATCTCATGAAACTCTGGGACACTTTCTGTGAAAGGGCAAGAATGAAATGAAGAAACCTAGCAGTTGTAAAATATATTTCTAGAACACACCCACATCTCCTGCCTTATTTGGCAAAACCAGTATTTCTACTTAAGAGTGTTCAAAGCATTCTCAGACCTTGACCAATATCCCAGACTGAAATTTTAGCTGCTTATTATTACAAATAATGGAATTAGTTTGAAATCTTCAGAAACACCTGTAAAAGTATAAACTCTTGATGTCGCCAAGAGTACAAAGAAAATACTAAAACTCTTGAGTAAATTGCATACAAGTATATAATTATATTTATTTATATACTGTAATATTATATCTATATCTATATCTATATCTATCTATCTATATATATATATATATGGAATTTTCTTTAACGTTAGAGCCAAGGGATATGTTAACATTTGAAGTTAAAATGTATTAGCAGTCCAACGTTTTACAGTACAGGCACATGCAAAATTTTGTATAGGGATGCCAAGTGATTTCAAATATACCGGAATGAGAAGGCTTCTGTCATTTTAGCAAAATTTGAAGCCAATTCATTTGTGCACGGCATGTATTAAAATATGAACCAACTCGAGTGTTAAGGTCATCAGGAGAGGCCCTTCTTTCCATCCCACCATGCTCACAGGTACGTCTCGTGGGAACCCATGAAAGGGCCTTCTCGGCTGCTTCACCCAGACTCTGGAACTCCTTCCCGCTAGAGGCCAGGACTGCCTCATCTCTGTTGTCCTTCCGGAAACAGGGAAAGATTTTCTGTTCAGGCAAGCTTTCCCTAAATGATGACCACCATTATGTGTCTTCTATATGAATCTATAGGTTCACATAGACTTTGTGTTTATAACTACATAACTTGTAGCTTTAATGTAATGTTGTCTATTAATGCTGTAAGATGTCCCTCAATTCCTTGTTCTCAAACACTTGAACATGTCTTAATGGTACTGGACTGTATATTATCCCTCATTACTGTAAGCCGCCTTGGGTCCTTTTCCAAGGAGAAAAGTGGGGTAAAAATACTCTAAAATAAATAAAATAAAAATAAATAAATAAGTGGATGGCTCTTTTGCTGTTCTGGGGAGGATCAAGTATCCTAAAGCATTCCATAAACACTTGAGTTTCAAAGGGTAAAAAATGCAAGTCAATAAGAGGGAAAAGGAAAACCTGAACTAACACGACACATACAAATGCCCCTTAACATGTGTGAATTCGGTTTTGAGCAGCAAATTTGCTCTCCTTGAACTTGCATGCTGCAAGATTTCTTGATAACATATGACACCCACACACACACACACACACACACACACACACACACACACACACACACACACACACACACACACAAAGTGTTAGTCTTCTGTATCCTTTCAAGCTTCAGATTTCCAAGTGCAGTTGAGATTCAAGGCACAGATCAGATCAGAGGCTCAAATCATGTCTTGATTCTAAGTCCTGAATGGGCATCAAAACTGTATTGAGCACCTGGATACAGCCCTTCTGAAAATTTAGCTTTAAGAATATTATTGGGAAGTATATTTACACTGTGAAAAAAAATCAACTGTTAAGCACAAGATACCCCAACCGCAAAGATTCCAACCAGCTTTTGCTGAGATGAAATAATTGGCAAACCAGCAGAAATTCAGTTTTGTGACTGCTTTAATGGCACCAAATGTTTATAGCTACAACTTATACAAGTACTGTAAACTGTATATAATGTTACAAAGTGCTAACTAAATATGAAGAATGCATAATTACTTTGGCTCAGTTAACTACAATTGTTTCAGCAAAGTATCCTTCTTTTAAAAAAATTGTGATCTCCAACAGTTTTTCGGTTTTTCGTTTTTCAAAACAGTAATTTTTTTTTTATTTTGTGAGTTGCAGTTACGCCGGCTGCACTTTCTTTAAATGTGCGAGTTTATGCATTTCTGCTTGATCCTATGTACAAATATTTCACGCCCTGCTTTTCACTGATCATTGAAAAACAAGGGTTGCATCTTCATCCCAAATTGTAAACAGGTATAAAGCTATTTGACAATGTTTATCTTAACAAAGTTTTCTATTGATACCTCCCCTTTTTTTCAGATTTTAACAACAATCTGGTCCATTTCTTTATAGAACGACAAAAAAAAACCACTCTTTCAAGCTTTTATTCTGCTATTAATAAATACTGATTTGTATCATTGCACAGCAACAAGCTTGTCAGTAACCAGGTATTAGAATATAAAATTCCTTTAGAAATTTTCATATCCTAGCAGATTCCAAAGTATTAGTACAGATGTTAGTCACCAGCATCTAGATGTAGCAATTTGCCACACAACATTCAGCAGATTAATCATTATGTAATTAGGAAAAGAGTGAAACTTCATTTTTGTTTTCAACAAACATGGTCCCAGTTCCTCACACATTATGCCCTATTCCAACTGTTTACACAATGAGGTACAAGAAATCTGTCTTGAAAGTATTAGCTGGATTTACACATACATAGAACTTTTGTTTCTGAGGTTATTTTAAAGGAAAAAAAGTGGGGAAGTATTTTGTATTTTAACCACCTCAAAATGATCCCAGTATGCGCACAGGCAGCTGGAGAAATAAATATATCATTACAAGTGATATAAGTGCTGTCATTCAAAACTGAAGGGGGAAAAACCCAGATACTATTATAAAATCCGGGGTAGGGGAAACTTTTTAAGTGTCACATAACCAAACGGCAAAACCAATGCATTGAGGAATGGATTTCAAGCTTACCTTCCCTGCTTCATACCATTCGCCTGTTTCCAGTGGCAAAAGTAACCATGCTTTCAAGACAAAGCCTTTGGTAACTTTCAAAACTCTGATACAAGCACAAAACAGAGCACCTGTTGCAACAGGTTTCCTCACTCTAACCTTGGTGCTTTGCTATATGTCTATTTCAATAGATGTTTGCTAGTTTTTAAAATTAGTATAGTTTCCTAAATGTGTAGTATTAAAGTCTGTCGTATTATATATATGCATACTCCCTATATAAGGGTATGCTATCCTTCAGAATCGTTTTATGTTTTCCCAAATCCAGTACAAATCTATTCCATATGTGATGAAAAAAGTGTGGAACTAAGCTTCACATCTTGGAAAAAAATGAATCTGAAGGAGAGCAAGGCTGTGTGATTCCATCGGTGAGCCTACTTAGCTAACCAAGGTATTACTAAGGTCCTTAGGACTTCAGGGTTTGCCAGAAGAGGTTCAGTAACAAATCATGGGAGATGGGTGTGATGAAACTCAACCACAGAAGACAGTTCAGAGGTTCATGAGCTGCGTTTCACGCAACTACAAGACGATGTCTAGGTAGGAGATGTCATGTAGCTGCGGATGAAACAACAACCTCTTTGTAAATTCAAAGTGGTTCTGTAGTAAGCGAAAGAATCTCCTTTTTTTATGTGGAGTCAAACTAGTTCAAAAAAAAAATCTTCAAGTCAAGCTACTTTTAAAAGGAAAACTTTCATCAAATAACATGCTAGAGTACTAGAAGCTTCTTCACATGCAAATAATGCAACTGCTTTTCAAAACAATGTATAGAGGTTGAACAGGTTTTTCTACCAGAAAGAAACTCACTACTTCATAGAAAAGACAAGGTAGTAATGATAGTTACTCGGTATTAAAAGTATTTCGTTGCTCATGAATCAAATTTTATCCTGCTTTGATTTTTGTGCCATTTTTGCCTCCTGAAAACTAAGGAAAAAGTTAGTCAAAATAATTGAGAAATACATCTACAGTTTATTTACTTGTCTTGATTAAAGAAAAATAACTGCCAATGACTCTTAGCTTGTTTTACAACCAGCTTCAGTTAGTTCTCTGTTTCTTTTAGAGACTAGAGATTGTTATGGTCAATGGTTCAATTATGCACTGCACAGATCATATCTTGTAATAAGGAGGAGGCAACAGCGTCACTGATAACAATTATAATTTGCTGGTGGCATTTTGCACTGAAAGAAGCCCTTGCAAGGTATAGGCAGCTGTAAACTCTGTTAGGCAACTCTGATGTGTCTTGCAGGGTGTGGAAGAAGGCTAAGAGAAAGGGAGAATAGAGAGAGGCGCCTCCACAGAGTTCCAATACTGAATTCCAAGAGTTTCTGGAACCTGGATATGTAAAAAACAAGGTGGAGGCTGGAAAGGAGGAGGGTGGGGGTTCATGCTTAAAATTGTCTCAAGTTCAAATGTACTAGTGTGACATTTAACACCTTCACAGATCACAAGGATGTCCAGGATTTGTGCACTGCTTCTCTCAGTAGCTGCTAGCTGAAGGCGCAGTCAGTCGTTTTCCAATATAGATGCTGAAATGAAATGTGATGCAAAGAACATGGGTATTTCAAAGATTTTCAACTTCCAAGTCTGTTGCAGCTTGACTTGACTGTGGCTACCTGCACGGCAAGTCTAACCGCCACCAAATTATTTAGATGAGTTACATAACAGATAAGGGGTGAGCAGAAGTAGCTCCTAGCTATTTCAGGGCCCTGCCTACCAGTCTGTTTTGATTATGGGAGCTGCAACGTACAAACTGCTGAGGACTACAGATGGCCATTCCTATATCAGGGTGCTGTTTTTAATCACTTCATCATGTAGCATGGATGTGTCAGAAGGAAGCTATTATTGCCATGTACCATACGAGTTAGCAGACTGGTGTTCACCAATGAACCATGGGTGCTTTTGAGAAGACTGGCAAATATATGACTGTTGTCAAACAGCAGCATTAAAAAAGGACAATCATTCAGTGGACTATAGACTCCATAGGCTTAATGACTCCTCATCAGACTACAACATCCAGCTCCAGTTAGCCAAATCATGACAGTCTGCCAACACCTGCACTTTAAGTACTTTCTAAGTTATGTTGACACGGGAAAGAATTTGTTCAGTTGTCCAATAACCCACAATGGATATTTGGACCACGTAGATGTCAAGTAAGCATGGCTGTTTCTCTCTTTGCCACTTCCACGGCCCCTTCTACACCTCCTGTCAAAAATCTAACAGAACCACACACGTTTTTACACCAAGCCAGTCTCTTTCTAGACCTGTGGGTTGGGGGTTGGGGGGGGGGAGACAGCCTGCATTCTCTTTGTACATAATGCATGCCCTCTCCTTGACCAAACTCTTCAAGCAGTTCATTTCGCCACCCTGCTGCTAATGCACTGGCAGCTACTTAAGATTAGCCACAGGATGCAGTAGAAGCAGCTCAGAGAGATTCAAACACACTTAAGATGATTTGTGGTTTTTGCTCCCCTAAAGAAAAGGTGTACCTTTTATAGCAACATAGGGAGGCTGGTAACATAATTTATACGCAGTGTTGTTTCAGTCTTTCTGGGGTTGACTCTCTATGCCCCTGGCTCAGAAAACAAACACTTTGTTGAATCATGATACTGTTAAATAGCTTGGCGCTCAATGTGCCAAGTCTTTTCCCTGTGCCTCAAAGACAATGAAATCCCCACCCGCTTCCTTTCACAACAACTGTAAATAACACAGAAGTATAAGTCCCTTAGAGCTGTTGAGAACAACTTCTACACCCTGGCCCAGCAGCGTCTCTGCTAATACTTACCCTAGTCCCAAAGCCAAAACATGAGATATGAACAGAGATGGAATGAAAACTTTAAGAAACTCAGCTGAGAAAATGCCCCCTTTCTTCATCGCTCCACTCTTCCTCATACTTAAAGACACTGCTCGTTTTGGATGTCTGAAATGAAATTCCCTAGAAAGAAAGAAATGGATATTAATTGGTAAGCTCTAACGAAGCCAATTATTTTAAAAATCAACACCATCAGCACACAATTTGAGAATCTATGAAACACTTCGGAAAAATCATCAGCAGACGTACAGAACATGATAGAGCACTTAGGAAGAGACAAAGCTGACCAGAGATGACAATACCACTTTTATATAGAGAGATGATCTTATCTGTTTTGCACAGCTGACAGATGTTTGCATTTAAAGATCCTTCTACAGACTAAGGTTCTGAAAACCAACTAAGACAGTGGTTCTCAACCTGGGGGTCCCCAGGTGTTCCTGGACCGCAACTCCCAGAAGCCTCCACCACTCACTGTGCTGGAAGGGATTTCTGGGAGTTGCAGTCCAGAAACATCTGGGGACCTCCAGGTTGAGAACCACTGAACTAAGAGAACTACCTGCACAATACCACTCTAGAAAGGAATAATCAACTGTATACATTTGGGAGTGCCAAAGCCAGTCATATGGCAATCTTTGTTTTGACCCCTGGGGCCCACACACGCAGGCTGCATAATTCCTAGAACCAAACCTGCTTTTATACTTGTTGGGTTTGAACAAGATTCAAAGGGAGCGGCACCTTTTTAAAATTCAAAACCGGCTGCTTCTTGAAGCTGCAGTTTTTCATCAGAATGCATGAAACCAGGGGTGGCTTTTGAGAGATGTGTGGGGGTTTTGTATTTCTTGGCTACATGCATCCCTAAGCCGAAGGATTCCCAATCTTATTCTAAATCTTGTTCAAGCATTTTTCTTTGGGGAAAACATGCAAGCCAGCAAGCAACAACCAGCCATGAACACAATCCTGCCTTGTCTACAAATCCACTAAATCAAAATGCGCAATCTCGCAGAAGAAGTCCATCAGAATCTGCCTTTCCTCTTTCATGTTGCTGTTGTTCCAATGCATGCTGTGACACAGATGGACCATATCCTGCCAAACTTCACTCCTCCTTGGAATCCACGTGAAGCTTTTGGCCAATTTGTGCTAAGAGCAGCTCGCAGTTTAGATGCTGGGGGCCAGAGTGCCATGTAAGCTGCCAGAACGTACATGCAGAAGCGGGGATGGAGAAAAGAGTGAAATGCCTTCCAGGGAGAGCTTATCAGAAAGTGCCACAGAGGGGTATAATTCTGTTTGACTCCTATCAGAGGCTACTTCACAGTATAAGTACTCTGTGCCATGAAAGTGGAGTGTTGCAATTTATATTCTTCAAACACAACTAAAGTAACAAAGCACAACATTAGTTCTGCTTTCTTTAATGAAAACAACTACTTCTAAACCAGGCATGTCCAAACTTCGGCCCTCCATATGTTTTGGACCACAACTCCCACAGGCCTTTGCCATTGGAAATACAGGTTTGGTATTCTGGGAGTTGTGGTCCATAACATCAGGAGGGCCGAAGCTTGGACATGCCTGTTCTAAACATTTCTACCAAGAACAAAGTTTCATAATCTACTGTAGCAACAATTTTTGTTTATTAGAAAATATTTTTACTCACTTAGGAGGAATGTTTTCAGGTCTACTGGACCAGTCCGATACCCAGTCAGCACTTTTCTTCAAAATGTCCACCTCCTTCTCTCCTTCCAATGCTTCCTCTTCAGACTGAAAAATATAAGGGGACACATCTGGAACTCACTCAACTCATCTTTATTTTATGTATTTACAAATGTTAAAAGGGAGATAATAAAAATGTGGTTCGTTCTTATACTTATATATTGCCCACATGAATGTCCACATCAAGAAAATGCAGCAGCTACAGACTTTTCTCATACCATTGTTGCCATTTAGTGTAGAAGAAACAGTAGTTTGCTTATAGAGCTGGTATCTAAATACTACTTAAAATACATTATTGGAGGAGTAAACCAGATGATTCAAAATCAATTCTGGCAGGGGGGGAAACTCAACAACATGTGGGACATGCAAAATTAAAGAAGCAGAAATACCTAAACAAATGTGCATTTTACACACAGCAGGGGTTAACACGCATACCTAAATGATCTACATTCATATTTACAAATAGTTTTTTAAAGTCAAACATCTCCAGATTATCATATCCACTCCAGATCATTTCTCTTTCTAATAACTTGTGGATCCTTGCATTTGATCAAGTACTCTGTGACATGAAAAGCATGTATACAGAAGTGGAGAAATTATGGTAGATTTTAACAAAAATGCTTAAAATGCTTGAAGATTGAAAACTGAAGGGTGCATATAGCACGACTTACACTGAGAATTATCGCTAAAATGTAAGGCAAATGCAGAGGTTCCTGGCTAGGCCACAGTCCTCATCCAGTTGAATGGAAATGAACTGTTTCTCTAACTGAACGGCAAGTTTGCATCTCACTTGTTGGCACCCGCCTTGACAAAGAAATCAAGGCAAAATAAAAAACAAACAAATGAACAAAAAAACACACCGCCCTTTTGAGTTACAAAAGGCAGTTTTAACAAAATGAAAACCTGAGACAGTCACTTAGGTTGGCAGAACTAGAATGAGGACTATAGTTTATTTGTCAAACACTTTTTCTGATCAGATTAGAGGAAATTTCTGCTGAGTGCGGGACAGACACTTCATATGTTGCTGCACTCCAACACTCATCAGCACCATCTATCACAGCAACCAGTGATAATGGGTGCTGAAGTACGGTACAACAGCGGGAGAGGTTCCCTACCTCTGTTCCAGTACAACACACCTTTTATACAATACAGTAAGAGACAGAAAATTATACTATAGATTTTATTAGTCATCCACTCTTCCTGCATTAGATGCTGCTGAGCTTACTGAGAATTATGCCAGCACGATTACTATGGAACAAAACCTGGAAGATCCTAGATAGCATTTAAGTATACTTGCAATTACTACATTTGTTATGTATGACTAGATCGCTCATCGGAATGTAATTACCCACTATACTTCTGGCGTGTTGTCACACAAGACTCTCAAGATCGTAACAATTGGAACTCATTGGTAAGAACAGCAATTTTAAAAAAAAACAACAGTTGTTCTATGATTGCCACAAAATTTTGAAAGCCATACTTTCCACACAATTCATAAACACATTGCTGTTCCACCACTGAATTCAAGGACTTCAGAATCATGATAGAAGCATTTTATATGCTTTACTCACATATAATTGTTCAGTCAGGAATTAAGATATGCAAATATAAAGCACAAATGTATTATATATAGAATTATGGTCCTACAAATCTAAGAATTAAAAAAAATTATGTGACCATTCAGAGTTGTTTTGTAAACTAGCACAGAAACTGACAACACAGTGGAAATGTCTTCTGACTGGTTAAAATGGATGACAACTCACTGCTAGAAAACTGATTGAAATTGTGTTATACTAATCTAAATGAAAGAAAACTCTATGCAAGTAGTAGGAAAAGTACCTGAGAACTATTGTCTTTACTTGTGTGCATTTCCACATCAAACATTATCTGTCCATCTTCTTGAGGAGAAGGGCTAGAAAGAAAATGTGTTTCAATCACTCTTAGTATCATTATGGATTTAGATTATAATATGTTTAATTACCATTATTAGAAAGTAAAAAACACAAATTCCCAGTCTCTTTTGTTTTTTTTCAGCAGGGCAAACCCTAGATCAGTGATGGCAAACCTATGGCACGGGTGCCAAAGGTGGCACTCGGAGCCCTTTCTGTGGGCACCCGACATCGCCCCTTCATAGCCACCTGTATTCAGGTTAAATTACTGTATTGGCACTTTGCAAAAAAAAAAAAATAGTGGGTTTTGAATTGCAGTTTGGGCACTCGGTCTCTAAAAGGTTCACCATCATTGCCCTAGATATACATATGTTCTAAGCTGATAAACAGTAAAGCAAACACAAAATGAAAGTCAGCATTGCTAGCCAAAGAGCTCTGGCTTATGCCTAGTCTTAACTTCCTTTTTCCTGAGACTTTCTTCTTTTATAAGAAATTGAGCTCCTGCTAGTCCTAGCTCCTGCTTCCAGGAAAGAAAGGCACCCCACAACTAAACATCAGAAGTTTGATTCAGCAGCCAACCTTTTTCTCCGGTAGCTCTTTTCCTTGCTTAACCTAAAACCAGCAGTCCTAGTCCTACATCACAGTCAAACACACTTCCATGTTAGAGGAAGAAAACATTAAGATACCGTCCTCGTGGCGTAGTGGTTAAATGCCTGTACTGCAGCTAAAACTGTGCTCACGACCTGGGGTTCAATCCCAGGTAGCAGGCTCATGGATCACTCAGCCTTCCATCCTTCTGTGGTCGGTAAAATGAGTACCCAGCTAGCTGGGGCAGTGGTGGTGATGCAATGTGTAGCCTGCATATTGTAATTAAACTGTAAACTGCCCAGAGACTACTTGAAGTGGTATGGGGCGGTATACAAGCAGAACATTTTGCTTTGCTTTGCTCTTAATCTGCTTAAAGATAACTGTCGAATAAAGTACAGCACAAAGAACATCAGTGTCACACTTTTAAAGATTAGTAACCATTTTCAATCTTTCTAAAACCAGATACATCTAGAGATCATTCAGGTGAGTTTGGCTTCATATTATATTTGGAAATAAAAATGGCTCATCTAAGTCAAACTGATTAGTAACTGCAGGGGCTTTTTGCTTTTCCCTGTGGTGTTTTATTTAAAATTATGAAGGCAGTCAGCCAGGGAATTCTGGAACACAGAGAGGGCTGAACTAGGTATGATTCCAGTTCTATTGTGCTTTCCAATTTTATTTTATTTTTAAAATGTTGCCGGCACAATGAGTTCTCTCCGTGGTACTATGTGCTGTCAAGTCAATAAGAATTGAGTTATGGGGATTTTAATAGGTTTTCAAGGTAACTGAGATATTTAAGGAGTGGTTTTACCAGTTCCACCCCACCCCCATGAGCTTCAATGGCACAGCCATGCTTCACTGTCTGTTAATAATTTTAACAGGTTCTTTTAAAAGCATTCATAAAAACAAAAACACCAATTACCATCACCACCCTCGTCCTTCCTGTACATGCTGCTTTGCGAAGAAAAGGCATGACCGGACCCTTCCACAAGGGATTGATAAACTATGACACAAAGAAGCGGGGGGAATGTCCAAACTAATTTTTACAAGTATTATTTCCAATATTGACACAACTGCATGTAATGTTTACACTACTTCGTTATTATTATCCTCAGGCAAAACTTATCATGCTTAAAGAAAGGCCTTTGGCAAACATTCTGACTGTATACTTAATGTTATCTGAACTGTACATCATTTATTTGTATAGATTGACAGTGGAAAACGCTCAATCACCCAGAAATAAAGACATATAAAAGGGCTAAATAAATTTCCATTCTCTTTGTAATACCAGTTGCTGGAGTGAATGAGCTTTGCCCTTTCTGCCTCCATTCCCCTCTCCCCTGTCTGTCATGTCTATACATTTAGATTATCAACAGCAGCCAAAGTGTTTATCTTTCTAACCCCTTTCCACATAAATTGAAGGAGCTTCTTACCTGTCACAGTGAGAACTACCCCGTGAACTGCTCTGGCCTGATTCGTGCTGAGCATCTAGAAGTATCTTCTCCATATCTCCATTGTGGATGGAAGATGAGGAAGGAACATGTTCCAGGCCTCCATTTTTTCCATTGCCATTGTTGTTCCCATTACCATTCATCTGCAGCTCTACCCAGGAGCCTGTTGAACAACCAGATGTTTACACTTTGAAACCAAACCCCTGCAAAAGGTCTGTGTGCACTTGCCCAAATATGTAGTCATTAATATTATTATTTCAACTTCTGCACCACCCCACTAATGTGAACATTCCCTAGACCAGTGATGGCGAACTTTTTAGGGACCAAGTGCCCAAACTACGATTCAAAACCCACTAATTAATTGCAATACAGCAATTTAACCTGAATCCAGGTGGCTGTGAAGGGGCAATGTCGGGTGCCCAAAGAAAGGGCCCCGAGTGCCACCTTTGGCACCCGTGCCACAGGTTCGCCAACACTGCCCTAGACGGTTCACAACACACAAAGTCATAATTGCTATATTGTAAGTCCCCATGGTGGAGTACTGGGAAGTTTTCAATTAGCAACAATCCCAACTTCAGATAAATGCAACATCCAAACCGCAAATAATGTTTTCCCATTTATTTATGGATCAACAGCCTGAATGTCTTCTTAAATGTCAAAATGCTAGTTATAACTCCATTATATGCAAATAACTCCTCAAGGCACTGGGCTGCTTGTGGTTATCAGTCATATTGGGAATGCACATTCACAAAAGACATAGCAGCAACTTCTGGGAAAGAAGAGCACTAGAAAGACAAAACCTCTGCTCCTTAAATTGTTACTATGGCTTCCACAAATAGGTTTGAAGATATCTGAATAGAAACATGTTTCATTCGCCTGCCAAAAATTCTACACAATTTTGCCCATTTTTATGCTCATGTGTACTTTGTTGTAAAGGACCTACATATTTAGGAAAATCAGAGAACGTCTGTGAACACAGATAACCTCTCTGAGCTTTAAGGATTTAAGAAGACAAATAAACACACTTCAGTTCTTCCAGGTGTGTCCCTGGCTATTTTAAGAGTAAAGGGAGAACATATTAGCTCTGCAAAGAGGTTGTCTTAAGTAGTTGCACTACAGCTGAAACTAATAACTACATTTCAAACAGATCATGGTCTTTGCTTTGCCAGCAAGTTGTACCAATCAACATAACAAGAAAAGACAGTGTTGATCCTTAGCTAAGTTGGTAGGTTTCTTTGAGCCTGAAGATTTCTTCTGTACATAGATCTGGTTCTATAATGCACAGCCATATTTGCATTACAAACAACATTTAAGTGATATGTTAGAAAGGATTTTAGCAGGTCATTTGGAAATTCTGGGTTCAAATTGTTTAGAATGCAATAAGTTTTCAGATGATATTTTGCACTGCATTCTAAGTGGAAAGAAAATTATTGCAGATATCTTTGTAATGATGTAAGAGTGGAGCATGTATCAAATGTATCATCTGTGGGGAGAGTGGAAAATACTTTACATCCTCTCTTAAGAACTCATTCATCTTAAGCTCTTAGTATTTGTTTGAAATTTTGCTCACTTGCTTAATAATATTAGAACAATGCACATGTATTCTAAAGTATTATGAAATGTCACAATCTTATTTCCTTATCATCAGATCATAAGATTGCTCTATCATTGGAAGGATGAATATCTTAACACCCATAAATATTTCTCTTCCACCAACTTTATTCTGGATAGTAGTGTGGACCTGATCCGGAAGTCAACTGAAGGTGTCTTAACATGGTACAGTTATTTCTTAGATTCCATGGCATTCAGAACAAATATTTGGCTACTGCATTTCTTCTGCTAAAGCATCCTAGTTAAATATGTGAGTATTTGTTGAATCAGCACTGCTAAAACTATATATACATAGAAGGTCTCACTTCAACTCAACCTCCAAATCCTATATCTGAAGAACGGGTTGCAGTCCACGAAAGTTTTAGTTTTTAAAGCACCAAATCACTCTTTCTTGTTTTCCCAATTAATGTTGAGACCAGTTCTACCATAGCATTGAAATTTCTTACTCTTCTAACATGTACAAAGACAATACCAAGTAAAATTTTCAACTTTTTACAATTTTGGAACCCTAGTTTAAACTATTCTATTGAATTACAAATGCAATATTATTCACAATAATTAGTATATAAAAACTTGTAATTAACAATTGGCCAAAACAATGACAGAAGACATATAACAATCCATTTTAAGTAGACATGAAGAAATCAAGTAATCTTCCTTCTTTCAGCAGATTTTATTCTGCAATGCAAAATGTTACATGATCAGCCTAAAAAAACCTGAGGAAAAATACCTAAAATAACAAAGGGACTTAGGAGTAATATATGCTTGCAATTCACTTAAATCTTAAGGAATGTTCAGAGCCTGTAATACAGAACCAGCAGCTGAACATTTTATTCTGGTCAAAATACAACAGTTACATTTACAAGCCACACTAAACTTTAATGACTTGTGGTGTCAAAGAATGTCAACCACAATCTATTCTCGAAAGCTTTTCACAGCCGGGATTTAATAGTTGTTGTGAGTTTTTCAGGCTGTTTGGCTGTGTTCTGGAAATTTCAGAACACAGTCAAAAAGCCTGAAAAACTCACAACTATCAACCACAATCCCCAGAAGCCTCCCTATGGAACCATCTTTCAAATGTCACAACAAGCACTCATTCAGCAGGCAAGTGTTTTGAGAACAGATCAACTGCCTTTCACATGATTCCGAAGTTGCAATGAGGGAAGAAAGTTTTTTTTTTAAATGAACATTTGTCTTTCATTCAGGCATGGCTGCATACCTACTATCCAGCTAAGCAAGCATATGTGAAGATGAAGAATATTTTCACCATTATGAAATGCAAATCCAAGTGTTAGGAATATATCTTAGCCTGATTCACAAACAAAAGAACATACTTCACCAGCTGTCAGACCCAGGAGACAACAAACACATCTGTGATATTGAGTCAGCCACTGAATAAACTCATTCTCACACTACAGCTCCTCCTCCCATCCTATTTGAAGTAGCTAGAAACTAAATGAAAGCATCGGCCTGTCCAAACATGCCAATTCACAGTTTATTTATTTATTTATTTTGTTTCATTTTTATACCACCCATCTTCCAAACTGGAACTCTGTTCTCTACTTCCACACTATTTAACATTCCTCCCCTTCATAGAGGATAGTTTGGTAAATCCTTTCCCTTTCTCTGTCTATAAACAAATACCTACAAGTGGAATTCAAGCCAAGTTTATTCAGTTCTATTTCAGAAAATCACACTTTAAATATGTCTTAGAAATGGAGCATCAAAGCCCCCAGTGCTTATGACCGTAAGGCTCACCCAACAGTACTTCAATTAAATCAGTGGCAAAGCTTTATTCCACTCTGATTCTGTACAAGTCTTGCCTTTTAACTGCAGAAACCCTTTTTCTCATAAGCTCCATGCATTGCCTTCCTCCAACACAATTCTTGCCAAACACCTGTCAGCCATCTATCTTAGAAAGTCAGTTCATTTCTTGAGAACTGAATGCACCTGGGTTTGTCTACAGCAGAAAACAACAGTGGCACTTAAAACAAGTTCTTTCTGGCACAAGCTCTGCAAGTCCAACCTACATGAAATCACTTACTTCCCATAACAGTGGGAAACTTGATTTATAAACCTATTGCATGAAAATAAACTAAAACTATACGAACCAGTCGAGCACTACAACACATTTATGAGTAAAGTTTTGCACACAAATACCTGCGGAAACCTCTGCTCCAGGAAAGAAAAACCAGGTCTTAAAAGAGTAGATGTATTATATACACAATCCTGTTTGGGTCTTACAATAAGGGTCTATGTTGTTAAACTCAATTGAAATTGAAATAGATGTGGTTTAAATCAAATCAACCTGAACCTGGCCATTTGCCATAGTCCATTTGCCACCACATGGACCGGAAGAAGGAAACAAGAGACCTGCCAACCTCTCTAGAACAATTAAAGCCAGATGTTTAAAGCAGAGAGGTAGCCAGAACCTGTGGCTTTCTAGGAGTCCTTGGGCTAAAACTCTTTTCATTCCTGACCGCCGGCAAACCAGAAGGTGTGTGTGTGAATGTTATGACAGCTAACCTCACACACTACAAAATAAATTTGGAAAACCACTTTTCAGATCGGGTCGTGGCACTGAGATCTGCCAGAACTGCTGGAACTTTCCTATTTCACCTCCCCACCCCCAACCCCAAGCCTCCATCACAGCTATATCTGTGCCCAGCCTGGTGAAACACTCGCAACAATCTAAATGTGGCCCTTTTGAAATTATTATTATTATTATTACTACTACTACTACTACTACTACTACTACTACTACTACTACTACTACTACTACTACTACACAGCTAACTACACTGGATTTTGTATTAGAAATCACTAGTCAAATATTATTATTAATTAATTAATTAATCAATAACTACACTGGATTTTTATTAGAAATTATTATTATTATTATTATTATTATTATTATTATTATTATTATTATTATTATTATTATTATTATTATTATTATTATTATTATTAGAGTTATCTGATAAAATTAAGGGGCATCTGTACAAATAAAGCATATCAAAAACAGGCTCCCAAACATCCAGCCAGCCTCTCCAACAGGTATGACCCCCACCCCACCCAAACCCTCCCCCTCTCCTTCACCCCCGCCCCCAGCCATGTGCATTCCAGTCCTCCCCTTGGCCCTAATTTATTGTTGTTGTTGATGTTGTTCTCATCATCATCATCATCATCATCATCATCATCATCGATATGATGAAAGGGGCCTCTGTACCAATGAAGCAGCCGCCTCCTGTGGGTAACAGGCTCCCAGATCAACAAACATTCCTGCCAGCTTCTCCAACAGGTAAGAGCCCCCCCCTCCTCTCTCTCCCCCCCCCACCACCAAGACCCCTCCCCCCCAATCCGCGCGCCCCCTTTTCCAGGACCCCTCCCCCCTCCTCTCCAACCTCCCCCTCCCCCCTCCCTCCCGGCCCCCTCAGCCACGCGCATTCCAGCCCTCCCATTGGCCCGGAGCCCTCTCGCGCGGCCAGGCGGCCAGCCAATCCTGGCCCGAGGGGGGGGCCTGAGCAGGGGTCGCGAGGAGGAGGGAGGGGGGGAGAGGAGCGGGAGGGCGGTTTTCTCCCCCCCCTCCCTCTCGGGTTCAACGGACTCTCCGCCCGTCTTCTGAGGCAAAAGGGAGAAGGGGAGGGAGGGAAGGGAGGCTCACTGTTGAGGCCGGGCTCGGCGGGCGTCCCTTCCGGCGTCGGGGGCGTCGGGTTGTTGTTGTTATTGTGGTGGTGGTGGTGGTGGTGGTGTTGAGGCGACCCCTGAGGGGAGGAGGAGGAGGAGGAGGACATGGCGGCGGCCCGGCGCGCGGAGCTCTTCCGACCGACGAGGAGAGGCCGAGCAGGACCGAACCAAACAACGCGGGGCAGGCGGGCGGGCGCACCTCCGCCACCCCTCACCGCCTTCTTCGGGCTGGCTACTGCGCGTGCGCCGCGGAGGGCCACGCCCCCCCCTCTCGGCCTTTCCTTCCTGACGCTCCTCACGTACGCGCTTTGGACGACCGGCCGTGGAGAGGAGGGGAGGGGAGGAGGAGAGGGGGCGTGGCCGGGGGCGTGGCCGGAGCCGCCCAGGCGCCTGGCGCGTGAGAGACGGTGGTGGTGGTGGTGGTGGTGGTCTCCCCCTCCACTGCGCCTGCGCTGGCCCGAATACCTTGCCTGCCCATGTTACTGCGCAGGCGCGGGTGAAGGAGCGGGAGGGGGAGGGGGGACCGTGTGGCCCTGAGAGATAAGGAGCGATGAGCAGGGCGTGGATTTTCTTTTTCTTTTTTTTTAATCCTCGAAATAAAGAAGGGACCGTAGCAAAACTTTAAAAAGGCAGCAGCGGGAGGCCGTCCTAGACGCTGCTCCGCCATAAAAATCCCAACATAAACTGGTTGTTTTTTTTTGCTGTTTTAATTTTTATAATGGCTTCTCAGAAACAATTTAGCAACCATACTGTTGCATAATCTATTACCTTATTTCTTTTATAAATTATATTAGTACGAATGATAACAACTCACTATGTAACCCATTTTCCATCCTGCATAATCTTATCACCAGTGGCCACGTGGCCACGGACTTGAACAACACAGGCTCTTCGGCTTGAATACAGAGTTGGGCACGACTAGCATATTTTCCATAAAAAGGTCTTAATTTCCCTTCTATGCCGTCTGGCCCGATAAGTCGATTTCTCCATTAATACCACTGCTCATGCTTTATTCCTATATTTTCCCATATTTAGGTTTTGTGCAGATTTCCAGCACTGGGCTATTTCACTCCTTGCTTGCCCCTATGAGGGTTGCCACCAATTCTTTATTTCAGTGTTTTTCAACCACTGTTCCGTGGCACACTAGTGTGCCGCGAGATGTTGCCTGGTGTGCCGTTGGAAAAGCTGAAGAATATCAGCTTTGTGTTCAGCCAAACAGGCCCAGGTTGCGCACTGAATAAAGTATTTTATAATTTTTCATATTTCTGTTTACTTACTATTTCATAATAAAGTAATTATAAAATACTTTCTTTGTGTTTATTTGATTCCTATTCAAGAGAATTACTTTATATATAGTCAATATAGGCACAGAGTTAATTTTTTAATGGTGGTGTGCCTCGTGATTTTTTTCATGAAACAAGTGTGCCTTTGCCCAAAAAAGGTTGAAAAACACTGCTTTATTTAATAGATTTTCATTCTCTCTAGTTAAAAAAGGTGAAAACAATAACATTTCATTTGGGGGAAAATCCCAACATAAACTGACCCATCCAGATCAGGGCAAATGCAATGCCTCCATTATAAATTGCAGTCGGCTGGGGATGAATGAGACTGAGAGAGAGAGAGAGAGAGAGCGCTTGTGGCAGCTGTGCTGAAGGCCAGTGTTAGCAGATGGGAGCTGGAGGTGCAGGAGATAATTCATTTAAAATATTTTTATCCCACCTTTCTTCTTAAAAGGTAGCTTCCAGCGCTGAAAGGATATTTAAAACCTAAAGAGCAGCCTACAGGAATACAGTGGTACCTTGTATAAAGGAATTAATTCGCTCCCAATGAAATTCTGTTCAGCAAATTTTCCTTTATACAAATTTCCCATAGGAATGCAATGAAAACGGAGTAATCCCTAATCACAATTATTTTATGTTGTACGGATTCGCCCCATAGGCGATTCTGTTAAGCAAATTTCCTCTATCTCCGGAATTTTTATGTTGTTCAGATTTTATGTTATACAAACCATTTGTTATACGAGCGTCCACTATACAGTACTTTTTTGGGGGGGGGGATACTCTTTTTAAAAAGGTAAATGAAATTGGTGCTAAAACCTCATTTAAAAGCAACAGAGCACCATTTTGAAAAAGACGCCTCAGACGACCAGTCAGAGGAAAAAATTGCCCAAAGACAAAGACCTTCAGTTGCTTGCAGATAGACAGTAAAGAAGGTTCTAGTCTGTCCTCCTGTGGGAGGGAGTTCCAAAGTCTGGAAGCAGTAACAGAGAAGGCCCTCCCTTGTGCTGCCATGAGATGCACTATGAAGGTGGGAGGGTGATAAAGGCTCCCCTGATGATCCTCCTAATGTCTGGTCTTAAGTTTGAATGCACCGCCCCAAATCCCCACGGCTTCTCAATATTTAGAATAGAATAGAGTTTTATTGTCATATGCAAATATGCACAACGAAATTAGAGTGCTGTTCCACTACACACTCTAAGCATACAAACACATAAAACATATAAAACACCATACAAAATATTAAAAACTCTTAAAATTGCTTACAAAATTTAAAACACTACTTAAAACTGATTAAGATAGTGCTAAAACTGTCGCATTTAGCTTGGATACCGCTCTGTGATAAAAACTGTTCTTTAGTCTATTTGTCCTTGACCTAAGAGTCCTGTATCTCCTGCCAGACGGCAACAGTTCAAAAAATTGGTAGCCAGGATGCGAAGGGTCTCTCAAAATTCTAGATGTCTTCCTTGAGCATCTGGAGTTGCATAATTCTTCCAAAGGAGGAAGAGGACAGCCCACTATCCTCTCAGCAGTGTTTATAACCCTCTGGAGCGCCCTTCTATCTGCCACTGTGGAACTGGCAAACCAGACACAGAGGCAGTAAGTGATATTTGTGCAAAATACAGTAATCTCTCATTGATCATGGGGGTTAAGGACCCCACCCAAGCTGCGATCAAGGGAAATCCATGTTATGTACTTAATGGGACTGGGAGGAACCTGTTTGGGGCCTCCTACACTTCCCTTAGGCCCGTTCGGGGCAGCGCCAGGCCTGGGGTAAGTGCAAGAGGCCCCAAACAGGCCCACACAGCTTGCCCCAAGAGCCTTGTCTTCATATACTGCGGTCCTGCGATATACTGAGACAGCAGTGTACGAACCACAATATAGCGGGGGACAACTATCTATGGCATTGGGGGTGCGAATTCTTCAAGAATCGGTAGTCTCTTGATGAAACCAAAACATCAATACAAACATATACTGTCTTGATGAAGCCAAGACATCAATACAAACATATCTGATGTAAACTTTTCTGGTTCAGCCAGTTCTTTCTGTGTCACTGTACTGCTCCCCATTCACACCTCCTACATTCCTGGAACCTTGCTACTGAACCTCTCCTTGTGCAGTCACCCACTAATCTTATGAAAAGCACAGATGACGTCTTCTATTTATAGCCAATTTGTTTCTTCCTACCTTCTCGCTTTTCCCCCTACCATAGAAACTCAAGTCGAGTTGTGCCCATAGCCATCCTTTGGTTTTCTAAGGCCCGTCTGTCCACAGAACTTGGAGAGAAATGTAATTCAGTATACAGTGGTACCTTGTATAAAGGAATTAATCCGTTCCCAATGAAATTATGTTAAGCAAATTTTCCTTTATACAAATTTCCCATAGGAATGCATTGAAAATGGAGTAATCCCATTTTTATGTTGCACGGATTCGCATAGGCAATTCTGTTAAGCAAATTTCCCCTATCTCCAGAATTTTTTATGTTGTACAGATTTTATGTTATACAAACCATTTCTTATACAAGGGTCCACTGTATGAAGATGTTCATTGGCTGCAGAGGCAGCGAGACGTTATTGTCTTGTAGTCAGCTGTTTTAAAAATAATGAAATGCACCCAAGATTTTATAATTACACTCCCAGATGACAAGATCATTGCCATCAATGATCATTTACGCAAAAGTAACAGAGCCGACCCTGAGACATGAACAGAACGCACAGATGGGAGTCAGGTCACAGGGCTCTGTTCCATCCATGTCTCGTTCTTTAAATAAACAATTCTTACTTCTCCATCCTTTACATCCATATATTATACTAGTATATAGCTGCCTAGGTGCCCTAAGCACATCCGATCTCGCCTGATTTTGGAAGCTAAGCGGGGTCGGCCCTGGTTAGTCCTTGGATGGGAGTCCACCAGGGAATACCAGGTGCTGTAGGTGCCTAGAGTAGGAACTGGCAAACCCACTCCAGTATTCCTCCCAAGAAAACCTCATGGACATGGGGTCACAAAGAGTCGGTCACGACTGTAACGACACAACACACACACACACACACACACACACAATACTACTACACTCACCAACTATGCAACTAAAGGAGCCAATGCCGGCTTCTGGTTTTACTTGGGCTGCACGCTGTTATGAATTAGTCAAACAGATGATCTGACAAGTTTAGATTTTAGCAACAAGCAAAGCATCCTTTCCATAAATTTGTATTAAATGCCAAACTGTGATTAACAACATTACAGAAAGATCAAGTTTTACTCTGCTTGAATACATTGGTTTGCTCTGAAGCGGGTATGGTCCCAAATAATCAGGAAAGCAGAGCAAATGTTTGGTGGCAAAATATCTCCTGAGGCCGCCAACTTGGCATGCTGGGTGACAGTCGCCCAAATTGTGCCACTGCATGTAAATTGTATGCATGCTTTAATAATGGTTATTTAATTTTTGATTTGGATTATTATAGACAAACCTTGTTATCCAAGCATTATGTGCAAAACAAAGTGGCGGGGGGGGGGAGCAAAGAACAGTGCATACACCGGTTTTCCTTTTTTAAACAGCTCTGCTACTGCATAGTCCTCCTCAATGTTTAACAAGGGTGAGCTTTGTTTCAAATGTTATACTGTCATGCACATTAGATGGTTTAATAGCTCTCTCTCTTTCCCTCCAGTTCCTGCCTATGCCGCCCCCCCCCCCAGAAAAATCACTTGCCCTCATGTTGGTTTGGTTGCTATAGCGCATGGGGAGAATGGAAAGAGGGTGGTAAAAAAAAAGAGAGAGAAAGATACAGGAATGAATTGCACTGAATACTCATTGAGATGCATTCTTTCTTTTCCGTTGCTGTACGAACCCCCACTGAGAATGCCTTCATTCATTCTTACAGGCCATGGGAAGACGTTACATCCCAGCGGCCTTTTGAAACTTCCTTCGGCTGTGGAGACCATAAATTTTCTGTCCCCCCCCCGTCCCCCCCCCCCCGACTGGGGTTACGAGGCTGCTCTGCACCGCCGCTGGACCCACACCCACGAGTGGCTTTTGTTCGTTTGTCAGTCAGGCTGGATCCTGTGCGCTGCTTGGGTTTGAAAGGATGGGCAAGAGTGACTCGTGGACTTCAAGCACATTTCTGATCACCACGGCTTTTCAAGTTCATCTTTAATGGCAAGAGTTTTAAAAAAAAAAGTCAAATGAAAAAAAAAGGAACACACTCATAAGGTAAAAACTACATTTCCATTTAAGTTACATAAAATATAGGGGTACTCAAGAATGCAGTGTAAATTTTTCAATCTATTTAAATCACTTTATATTAAATTTTGTACGACGTACTGTTTAAAAAAAACCGAGAGATTTTAATGACATATTAAAAGAAAGCACGGTTGTGAGCCCTAAACAAGGCATTCAACAAAATTAGGACAAGGATGTTAACATGGGGGTGGGGCGGGGGTAAGTCAAGTCCCAGAAAATCTCAGTGATATTCTACAAATTTCACCCCTGCCGCATTTGACATAAACATGTTAACAAGAGAGAGGGAGGAAGAGGGAAGGTTTGTTGGTATGATATAAAAGAATTACTGTTTAATACTACAGCAGGACCCAAGAGCTTTTTAGAGGGCTCTGCTGATAAATACTAAAGTGACATTTCAACATTTTCTATAGGAATCATTTTTCTTTTCTTTTTTTTAAAAAAACCTCCCTTTTCCCTTTCCCCACGTAAAATAATACTGGTTAAAAATCAATAGCAAAACATTTTAATTACCATGCATCTAAAAGTTTTAACAAAAAAAAGAACAAAAAGATGCGTATATAAAGAGGTAGATTAAAAAGGAAAAAAAAAACAGATTCGCCATTCTTTGACACTTTTATTCAGTAGATTTCTTTCCCCACAGTTTTCCCCATTTTTGCGATGCCACACATGGCAAGGAGTGATTACAGTCAATGGTTCATTAAAACATTTTTTGTTTGACGCAAACCCTTTAGACCACTGACCCGTTCATGTGCTTTTCATTTTGCCCCCCCCCTTTGTACACACCACCACCACAAGGCTTTGGGGGGGGGGGCATGGGATTATTTTAAAAGGATAACGGGAGTCCTGGAGGTGGAGGAGGAATGCTACAATCCACGGGCGAGAACGAGCTGTTAATTCATAAGGAAATAAAAAAGGAAGGGCACAAATAATACAGTAACGAGGTTACACCATTAAATCCCACAGCATGACTCGAAGGCTTTTCCCCCCTGCCCGGTGGTGGACGTCATCATCACAAAGGAAGGCGTTAAAAAAAAAACCTGGAGGAACCGAATGTAGAGAACAGTCCAGTCTCTAGTCCATTAGGCAAGATGGTGCAAGTAGTTGTTCCGTTTTTTTTTTAAAAAGTGTCCTACTCTCACCTAAATGGCTAGCAAACTTGGAGTACTCCCCAGCAGAGAGAGAGGAGAAAAAACCCACTCACATAGCTATCCAGAAAAGTGTGCTGGCAATATGGCACATTTTTAAACACTGGGCAAGTGGTGCCACAATGGACCTCTCTCTCTCCTTTCTCTCTCCCAACTCTGTTTTCTCCCCTCTATTGTTTACGGGTACAAATGCTAGGTTCACCTATCTGAACTATGCAAGAAGTGGACTCCTCCGCTAGGAATACAAGCCCTAATTGACTTTGTCTTGAAATATATACAAGTTGTTTGTCGTGGCTACAGCAATGATGTTCTCTTTCGGGTGCCAGGCCGTGTGGAGGATCTTCTTGTTGAAGTCCAGGCTGTCGACGCTGATCTCGTCTTTCTTCCGCTTGCCGCTCGCGCACACTTTGCGGGGTTTCAAAACCGTGCGGGGCTTATTGTTTTCCCGAGAGGCTTCTAAAGTGATATCCCGTTTGGTGTTCCTATCAAACATCCGGAAGAAGTTGTTGTAGGAGCCGGTCATGACGACGCTAAAAAAAACCCGGAGAAGACGAAAAGCCAGTCAGGACCTTCCTTTGTCAATAATACCATCAGGACCCCTTTCCAGAACCTACAAGTTCACTCAGTGCTGTCTTATGAGGTGGAGCCACCATTTCAACCCCAGGAAAATCACTGCATTGTTGTGACAGGGCAACTGAAGCTTAGATGGAAAAGGTGAACACAGAGGATACTAAATTTATTTTGTATGAAGTCATTTTGGCTGACACAACTTTCAAACATTTAAACCTGCATCCAGAAATATAATACAACTGACTATTGATCGTCTCATGGGAACCCATGAAAGGGCCTTCTTGACTGCTGCGCCCAGACTCTGGAACTCCCTCCCACTAGAGGCCAGGACTGCCTCATCTCTCTCTTTTGTCCTTCCGGAAACAGGCAAAGACCTTTCTCTGCAGGCAAGCTTTCCCTGAATGATGGACTACCTATTATGGGTCTTTTATATGCATCTATAGGTTCACATAGACTTTGTGTTTATAACTACATTACTTATAAACGTGTAGCTGTAATGTAATGATGTCTATCAATGCTGTAAAATGTCCCTCAATTCCTTGCTCTCAAATACTTGAACATGTCTTAATTGTACTGGACTGTATATTATCCCTCATTACTGTAAGCCGCCTCGGGTCCTTTTCCAAGGAGAAAGGCCGGGTAAAAATACTAATAAATAAATAAATAAATAAATAAATAAATAAATAAATAAATAAATAAATGTTGGCAGTGACCAGGGAAGGTTTTGTAATATCCCCTATAATGGGGGATGCTGAAATCTGTATCAGAGTTACACAATTGTTAGATTTATTTGTTTGTTATACTTTATGAGGAAGCTGAGGGAAGAGCACGTGTGACTTATCTTCAATTTACACGACCACATACAAGTCAAGCACAAATAATGGACCTCTTCATTTCCTATACTTTAGGCACTATCTTCTCTCATCCTCACAGAAATAGTTTTCCCCTGACTCACTAGCTTTTATGCATTTTGTTTCCAGGAAGAAATACCTGCCATTCTGGAAACAGTGACAAGCCCTCTAATTATGACAAAATTATAGTGCAACTGTAAAAAATTTTTTGCAAGGTCTGACATTTCTGTGCATCTCACATATGTGACCATCACTGTTTCAAGGTCACTCGCAAGACCAGAACAAGGTTTCTTCCATCAGTAGATTTATTTAAAGACTGCTAGGATTGAGGTCAGAGCAGACAGAAAAGCAAAGAGGAAATAGTTCAAATAGACAGAAGCAACATTCTGCCTAGTGTAGCAATAAGGAACATTTGGTTCCTCAGATTTATTTGGGGACTACAGCTTTCCAAAGCCCAACCTACCATAACCAATGGTTATTGGGTTTTGGAAGCCAGAAGTTCACAATCCCTTGTGTCTTGCTAATGGAAAATCTCACATTCAAATGCTCTTCCGTGTAAAGTAACATGGAAAGATGATATATCAAGGAACGTTTTTAGCCTAACATGTTTCCTGACATGAGACATTTCTACTTGCAGGGAGTATTTTGACCTTTAAAAAGCAGCAGTAGATCACCATGCTACCCCCTCCTACAATCTGTATACTCCAGGAAAGACTGTACCACTGTCTACTTTTCCCAACTACCAACCATTTCCAAAACACTTCCCCTCACCCCACAAGCACATACAATTACTTGGCACGTGCGTACCATCTGAAAGCTAAATATCGCTCCCTTTAGGCCTCTGGCTATTTATATTCATGTGGTGTAATCACAGAAGAGGAAGGCAAGAAGTGGAATCCAGCGAGATGATTCAGCTGCAGTGGTCAAGATTTCATGGCATCACATGTGGTAAAGGACTGCCAGATGCATGTAAGCTTCCAGTACGATCTTAACAATTTTGTTTTTGGCTTAAACTTTCATGGACTAACTATCTACCCCCATCAGATGCATCAATGCATCATCTCAAAAAATTAATGCAAGACTAAAATGTGATACCAGGCAGGGAAAACTCTTCCAGGTAAACATACCTGTAAATTGCTGAGACAGAAAGAGAAAAGTATGAACAAAAAAGGAACAAGAAGGAAACATATGACTACTACTTGAATATTTAAATACTGAGGAACTACAATAAAATACAATAAAAAGGGGGTGGTAATGAGAAACTTGCCTGTCTGATCCATTCCAGCAGCATTCGAATTTGTCAAAAATGCAGTCATTTTCATAGAGAGAACAAAGTTTACTTCTGAGGTATTCATGTACCTGGGGGGGAGGGGAAACACATACATACACAACTTAGGAAAGCCCACCATAATAACAGAATTATAGGGATTATTCCCAGGCTGGGTTTGTTTGTTATTTGTAATCACTGTAAAACTGTTTACAGTTGATTTTTTTAAATAGGGGGTCATTGGGGTCACAAGGGTGAGATCCAGTGATGCTAAATCAGCTCCTGTTTTGCTACAGTCAGTAGCAAGGGCTAGAGATGGGTCTTTTGGTCGGTGCCAGTTCATTTATCAGCCAAGCAGGTAATCAATCAGTGGTTCCCAGTCCTGCTTCCTCTGGCAGCCACCCACTCAGAGGCAGCTCCTAGAAGACACCGGGAAGATGGGAGTCCTGAGGTACCTGCCAGAGATGGTGGCGCTGGTAAATGCTGAACATCTGTTCTGTTGAGAAACAAACCAGCATTTTGTGCCCATCCCTACGCAGGACTAGGTCCAAAGTTAACATTTTCACTCTCACACTTGCCCTGTCTCCCTCCTTCTCAGCGCAAGTACATTAATTTGATTTTTTCCCTCTCTCCTCTCCCTCCCCCGTGATGCCTCTTGCTGAGGGTTTTCCCCTCTTTTCCTGTTTTGTACCGCTGTTTTTAACTTTGCTGTAAACCGCCCAGAGTTCCTGCTGGAAGATGGGCGGTATAGAATAAAATAAATAAATAAATAAATAAATAAATAAGTGACGGTTCACACAAGTAGTTGAGAGGCCCTAGCAAAGCAAGTGAAAAGTTTGCACGTCTCATCCAAAGCAAATGAAGTACACAAATGAAGCCAACAGGAGTCTGAGTCATCAGATAATTAGTCCTGGACAGAGGAGGAAAAGCCCTCCCTGAATTCAGCATACCAAGCAAAGTTCTTTGTCATGGGAAACAGTATGACATACTGGACCTATGCAATGGGAAAAAAATCTTTATCCTGCCAAGGTAACCTCCTGGATGCCCTTGGGCACAATTCCGAAGCCTCCTAAGATGTAAAAGGCCAGGCACAAGACATGCCACCATCTTGAAACCCCTTCTCTATTTTAAAGGGCAGAAAAAGAGACTATTCAAAACTTTGTGGCTGCATAGAACTAGTTGTGGACTTCCAGTGTGTTAAAACCACAGACTTCCATCTGAGAGTCTTGTTGGATCAGACCAGTGTTCAGCCTAGTTTGATCATTCCGTTTCCCCACAACTGCCAATAGGCCATCACGGAACTTATGAGCGCTAACAGGAATTGATCAGAATTTGACTAATTGTCTTTAAAGCTCCCTAAGTTGCTTTCACCACACTTTGGGGGTGGAAGTTCCTTTTATTTTAAGACCTATTTTATTTTAAGAGTGCTGCTCATTCAGATGATGAATGGATGAATTTTGGGACTCCAGTCACCTGGGAATATGCATGTTGATCAATTCCAGAATAACTTACAGACTAGTGATCTTAGGCTGGGGCGTCCGGGGGGAGGGGCGGCGGCGTTGCAAACCAAATTTTCCAAGATCCCATCAGCAATACCAAAAAATGTGTTCTCTTCAGCAAGAGAGAAACAGCTGAAATCAGCATCATGGGATAAGCCGTTTAAGGGCAGCTAATGGTTCTCTTGACACACCCAGAAACTCCCAGATGACTAGCAGAAGTGGTAGGACAGCAGTCTTAAAATACTCATCCGGAAATACATCCCATTGAGATGAATGACACTGCTAGGTGTTGTGACCTAAAGAATCCTATGCATGTGTCCAAAGCACATTTCATGTCAGTGGAAAGTAAGCGCCTTTCCTGCCATTGTAGCAGTACAGGTACCGCATTTATAAACACAGAATTGGAGCCAAAGTTCAATTCCACTTGTGAAAGCATACCTACAAAATGCCATTTAGAAGCCACCCTCTTAATGAAAAAGAAGGTGATACTGTATAGTGGGGGAGGGTTAAAGAGGCATTTTAATCCACCTCTATTGGTTTGTATTGTATTTGATTTATTATTCTTAACTTATTTTAGATTTAATTATGTTTGATTGGTTGAATTCTTATATTTGTTTATATTGTATATTGTCTAATTGTATTGTTTTGTATTGCTTATGTTCTAACTTTTGTAAACCGTCCAGAATGACCGTTGGTCAGATGGTGTGGTATAAAAATAAAATAAAATAAATAAATAAATCATCAAGAGAGTCTATTCCCCTGTCTCCCTATTCACATACAGACAGATATTGAAACACCTTTGTAAGATGATACCCAGAATATATGTAAGCATCATCTGAATGCCTCTGGCTCCAGAACTGCTGCTTTTACTTAAACAAGTCGAATAAAAATAGCTTCAAACTCATTCAAGGCTACATCCAATGAAGGACAAACGTTCAATAGGACGAAAGCCCTACTGTTTCCTCGTTTGTCTACAGCAATTCTGGGCCTTGAATAAAGCCTTCCTTATATCTTTTGCCTTATATCTGAGACTGGCTTTTCTCAAAGATACATAAGAACATAAGAACATAAGAAGAGCCATGCTGGATCAGGCCAAAGGCCCATCTAGTCCAGCTTCCTGTATCTCACAGCGGCCCCACCAGATGCGTTTGGGAGCGCATGAGACTAGATATCTGTCTCCTGATACCACTCCCCTGCATCTGGCCCTTGAAGTACCCTGGTTTAAAGCCTAGAGATTACACATCTCCATCATGGTTTGTAACCCGTGATGGACTTTTCCTCTAGGAATCTGTCCAATCCCCTTTTGAAGGCATCCAGGCCAGATGCCATCACCACATCCTGTAGCAGGGAGTTCCATAGACTTACAACGCGCTGGGTGAAAAAATATTTTCTTTTGTCAGTTCTTACTCTCCCAGCACTCAATTTGAGTGTATGTCCCCTAGTTCTGGTATTTTGAGAGAGGGAGAAGAGCTTCCCTCTATCCACTTTACTGTTTACAACAGGCAGCAGTGCTAAAAACGGAATTTAGAAAACAAATACGAAAAAAAACCCAAAGCACAGAGAGGTCTGTGGATCCTGGCCCAACAGGAGGAAGATTGGGGTATGGTCAAGCTCTTTTCTCCGTCAACGTAGTAGCTAAATATAAGACCAAACATAAATCCATAATACCGTTATCACCGCCCCCATATATCTGAACACATTCTGTTGCTGTGTCAACTCTTAGAAAGACTAACTTAACTTGGAGTTTGTCATCTTCTTCCATTTTTGTCTCCTGAGGTCCAAATATGGACTCCCCCCACACAACCCCAATAAAACTGGAAGTGAATACAAATCCACTTCTTTCAATAGAAAAGCCATTGTTAAACTAAAGACAACACAACACAGTGATGCCTCTTAAAACAGATTTAATTTGTTCTACGGGTCAATTTAAGAAAATTTTGTCTTACGAAACATGGTTTCCCATAGGAATGCATTGAATATGGATTAATCCATTCTGGAGGCTATGGGTCGCTTCGTTTTATGAAAAATTTGTCTTATGAAACACGGTTCCCCATAGGAATGCACTGGGAATGGATTAATCCATTCTGGAGGCTAGAATAAAGACAAAAATAACCATGTCCCCCCCCCCCCCGGGTATACACAGAACAGTTTTTCTTCTTGCAAAGCATCCCATAAGGATTTTTTTTTGTCATGTGAAACATGCCTATTTTGGGAAATGTTTTCCTTTCTACAAGCTTTTTCTCTCATGAGGCATTCATCTTAAGAGTTACCACTGTATACGCAGACAAGAGAAGCCAAACAACTCTACTGGAAACACAACTTTCAATGTGTACATAAAACCATGGAGGCGGGTGGAGGCTCCTAATACAGATGGCACCTCCGTGCTCTACCCACACTGGCTGACCACTCATAATCTATCCTACTCAATTCAAGTGGCACAGTTCTGCTCCCAAACCAGAAATATCTGCCCTGTCTCTCTGTGGCCCACCTGGTATGTTTCCACAGGTCTGTTTTCCATATTTAAATCCCAAATCTTCACAGATAGATAATCTCTAGTCATCATATATCGACCACTGTGGCTGAATTTGACATCGGATATGGAAGAGATTATTTCAGAGAAAAACGACCGATTGCTGGGATCCTCTGGTTCTTCGAACACTGCAGAGGGGAGACAAAATAGCAACTTGCTCATCTCATTCACAGTGCTCCCCACAGATGGCCATCCAGCCTCTGCTTAAAAACATCCAAAGAAGGAAACTCTACCACTCTCCATGGCAGCATATTGCACTGCCGAACAGCTCTAAATGTCATGAAGTTCTTCCTAATGTTTAAATTGAATCTCTGTTCTTGCTGTTTGAAACCATTTCCCGCATCCTAGTCTTTGAAGCCATGGAAAACAAACCAGTCCCTTCTTCAACGTGACATCCTTTCAAATATTTAAACATAGCTATCATATCCCCTCTCTCAGTCTTGTTTTTGTAAGGCTTGCTGTTCACCTATCATAGCAGAATGAGTGCAATTTGGTCCATGTGCATTGATCTATGGTAACCTGCAGTCCACTGCATCAATTTTGTTTTTAAATATGCAGGGATATTTTTTTTAAATCAGTAGTGCAACAGCATTCAGATGATGGCTTTAAAAACACACTACACCCTCCTACTTTATAGTTGGCTTGTTCGAAGAAGGAAACAAAGATACTTACATTTTGAATGCCTATCACAGAGTGCTGATGCCCTCATGTCACACAGACGAATTGTTCCTTTACTACTGCTGTAGACAAATGTGTTACAGCTGTTCGGGTGGAATTCAGCTGCTGTTATTACTTCGGTCAGTTCTTCCATGTTGGCAGGCTTAATATCTACAATATCTAGAGATTGTTAACATTAAGGGAATTTCCTTTTGGTAGATTTTCATAGCTGCCGTTGAATCCTTAACCAAAAGCTGCCGACACAATCGGTTTATGGAACACTCTCTCCTTGCGAAGAGACAGTGTTGCTGGGTTGCTTATTTGGCCACCAATAATTTGAGAACTACATGTTGTAAAGGTAGTAATATAAGCAGCTGCACAATTGGGGTTCAAGTAGTTCCTTTTCCTGCACATTAACCTACCGTATATACTCGAGTATAAGTTGACCCGAGTATAAGTCGAGGCCCCTAATTTAACCCCCCAAAACTGGGGAAACATATTGACTCGAGTATAAGCCTACGGTGGGAAATGCAGCAGGGCCTGGCAGCTCCTCCTTTGTGAGCAGGCGGAGTGGTGTGTGATGTTTAAAATGACTTTTAGCCACTGATATAAGAGCTTGGGTCAGTGGCTAAAAGTCATTTTAAACATGGTGTGCCACTCCCCTGTGATGCAGAGGGGGGTCACGAGAAGCGGCATGCAATGTTTAAAATGACTTTTAGCCACCGACCCAAGCACTTGCCTCAGTGGCTAAAAGTAATGACCCGAATATAAGTCGAGGGCCCCCTTTTCCAGCCCAAAATTAGGGCTGAAAAACTAGGCTTATATTCGAGTATATACAGTACCTATATTTACCACCTTATATATATTACACCCTATCCAATGCCATGCTACTCACAGGTCTCATAACCTCTCTCTGTCCTCTAGTTTTACTCTGTGGCAGAATAAGTTACGGCTGCAAGAATATGAAACTCTATAAACTTCAGAAGGGGACACAAAAGAAAAAGCAAAAAGATAAGAGGAATGAGACAAATCACCCTTAGCCCTACCAGTTAATCAATCCTACAATTGCTTGCTTCCATTCTCTCTTATTTTATGGCTTAATCCAGCAGTTCTAGAACACGCAGATGTTCTAGGGCAGCAACTCCTAGAATCATTTGCCAGTCAAAGAACACCTGGGTCACCCAGAGTTGGGAACCCTTGGTTTGACACAGAGGGTGGGAAATACGTCTACCTTCAGTGCTGAACAGCAATACCCATAAGCTCAACCTAGGAAAGCAAACAGGAGGAAGGGCAGCTGAACAACCTTATCTTTCCTGATATTTCTTGCCTTCTTCCTCCTGCTTAGCAGATAAACAATCTTAGTCAGGCATGACCAAACTTTGGCCCTCCTGATGTTATGGACCGCAACTCCCAGAATTCCAAATCTGTATGGCCAACGGTAAAGGGCTGAGGGAGTTGTGGTCCAAAACATCTGGAGGGCTGACGTTTGGACATGCCTGATCTTAGTACTTAGCACTCGACAACTGTCCACTGGGTTTCCTTTCCCTGTTTTTCCCTATTCAACTGCCAAACATTTTAAACTGTCGGCTTATCTGGAGAGCTTTTTCAGAAAGGAAGACTGTAAATGTGCCAAACAAGCAACTATCTCAAGAAGCAAAGTCGTTTCCTTTCTTTGGCCTCAATCCAATGGCCCACATCCTGTTGAGTAAACCAGAGCTGCATAATTCCGATGATGTCACCAGCAAGGAGGATGCCTGTCACTGAAGAGTTCTGCTTTAATCCCAGGGCTCGCTCAACTTGCCTACAATTAGACTGTGGATGAAAGGGGTAACTCCAGACCAGTGGTTCTCCACCTATGGGTCCCCAGATGTTCCTGGACTGCAACTCCCAGAAGTCTTCACCACTAGCTGAATGGGCCAGGATTTCTGGGAGTTGCAGTCCAGGAACATCTGGGGACCCACTGGTGGAGAACCACTGCTCCAGACATTGACTCCAGAATGCCTTAATTATCACCTCTTCTTGGGTGATGTTCTTAGCAGCAACAGTTTGCTGTTAACCATGGCAGTCCTGCTTCAATTGTGGGCCTCACCTGATTTACTCGCAATCAGAATAACAACAGGCGGGGGGAATGCCCCCCTAGGATTGAAGCAAGAACTTTTTGAATTGTTGGCAACCTTCCCCACTGGTGAGGTCATCATCCTTACACAGGCATGACTTATTCAGCAGGATCTGGGCTGCCAATGACTTATTCTGAATCCATCGTCAGTTGATTCAGAGGGGGGGAAGGGATACATGCAATCGCTACTGATGGCGGTACGGTTGTCCGCTTTGTTAAATATGAACGCTTCGAGAGAAAAAGATACTAAAACTTCTGTCCGTAATTTCTAAGTGCCACAAATTAATCCGCAAGTCATCTGCAGACAGGTACGTTTCGTAGTCGCTATTGATGGAAATGGAGTTGATGTGGTACGTGTGGGCGTTGGCAAATATCCTTCGCGGACTGGCTTCCACCATGAGATCCATCGGCCGGAATACTGGCACCTGCAGAGCCCAGGAGAAAAGATCCATGGTAAACGGGACAAGAACAGAGATAAAACCCTCAGCTGCACCACCGGCCTAGCTAGCAGGCAGAAAACTACAGTGTCCGCATATGGGATGATCAGGGAGAGACATGAGTTACAAAACAATGCATAGGGCTTCCCTTAACCCTTGTTCGGCGCCTGCAGCGGGAACAGAATGCGGCGGCTAGGCTGGTGGTAGGTGCGGGCAGGTTTGACTGCATCACCCCCATCCTGGCTCGCCTGCATTGGCTGCCCATTGCATCCCAAATCAGGTTCAAGGTCTTGGTTTTGGTTTACAAAACCCTCCATGGCCTGGGACCTGTCTATCTGGCGGAGCGGATCTCTCAGAGATCAACCTCATCCCGACCAACCACAGCTTTGTTGTTCCCTCTCGCTCCGGGTGGCCACACCTAGAGAGGCCCAAAGGGTGTCCACCCAGAATCGGGCCTTCTCGGTGGCTGCCCCAGCATATTGGAACAAAATGCCAATGGAGATTAGGTTGGCGGACTCGGTGCCGGCCTTTAGAAGGGCACTAAAGACCTGGATGTTTTGGGTGACCTCTGAGTACACTGTGGTTTTTATTTAGTCTGTATGACTGCTAGCACCAGCCCCCTTCTGCCGGATCCTAGTCTTGTCATTTGACTGTTTGCTGTGCTATGTCCATTTTTATTTTTATTATTCTTAATACTCTCTATATTATTTTTTTCCTATTATTATTTTTATCATTTTTTTCATTATTTGTACTTTGATTGGGTTTGTATGTTTGGGGAGTTGTTTTTCGCAACATGTTGTACACTGCCCAGAGTTCCCGTGGGAAAATTGGGCGGTTAACAAGCATAAAAATAATAAATAAATAAATAAATAAATAAATAAATAAATAAATAAATAAATAAATAAATAAATAAATAAAAGTAGCCAGCATGCAACTGACACTGTATTATTACTGCCATGAGAAGGCAAAAGCAGCTATAGTGGAGGAGGCTGAAGGCTGATGGCTGATGTAGACCAGCATTCTTCTCACAGTGGGGATTCCATGAACCCTGTTCATGGTCCTGAAGCAAATGGTATAGATCAGTGGTTCTCGACCAGTGGGTCCCCAGATGTTCCTGGACTCCAACTCCCAGAAGCCTCCACCACTCATTGTGCTGGGAGGGTTTCTGGGAGTTGCAGTCCAGGAACATCTGGGGACCCACAGTCTGAGAACCACTGGTGGAGACAGATGCCTTGACACTGACACTACAGCTGATATATAATTTTTAAGACCAGTAGCTATCATTGTCCTTATCCTTCATAAATTTGTCTATCCCTTTTCAAAGCTATTCAAATTGTGTGTGTTGTGTCGTTACAGTCGTGACCGACTCTTCGTGACCCCATGTCCATGGAGTTTTTCTTGGCAGGAATACTGGAGTGGTTTGCTGGTTCCTACTCCAGGCACCTACAGCACCTGGTATTCCTTGGAGGTCTCCCATCCAAGTACTAACCAGGGCTGACCCTGCTTAGCTTCCAAAATCAGGCGAGATTGGATGTGCTTAGGGCATCTAGGCGGCTTTTCTATTCAAATTAGGGGTGGGGAAAATACATGGCTTGACTCCACAGGATGCGAAGAAGCATTTCCTCTTCTCTGTCCCGGTTCTTCCACCATTCAACTCCAGTAGCTGACCCAGGGTGTTGACAATAAAATGTTGGAAAACTTCTCCCCATTCATGCCTTCGCTCAGTTACCTATCTCTACTAACCAACTAAGAAGAGCCACCATGTTGTCTGTTCTTCACCTGCTCAGTGGGGCACAGAGCTTTAGAACAGCTATAATGGCAAGTTCTTAATGTGGATACCATGCCAAGTCGTGGTTAGTACAAGCCATGTTTGCAAACACCATGTTTCAAAACCAGGAATTACTGTGGAACCATGGTTTGCCATTTCAATGGAGCCTGGTCTGATGCCTGTACCGACCCATCTTTTAATGATCAAAGCAAGAATAACCCTATTGCTCTCTTTCCTTGAGCATCTGCCAAACATCCAGAACGCCAGACAGAAGCCGCCACTCACCCGTAACGTTGTGACTGTAGTGGGATCCCTGTAACGTCCATCTTCTTCCTTCAAGTTATAGCCCTCTGGTCTTTTATCCCTTTCACTGATTTTCCATAGTTTTATTGTTTTGTCTGAAATGCAAGAGCAGTCAGAATAAGGACAGTTAAGAACATCCTGATTTTTAAAAAGGATTGTTTGTTCATTCATTCATTCATTCATTCATTCATTCATTCATTCATTCATTCATTCATTCATTCATTCATTCATTCATTTATACAACTTATATGCCGCCCACTACCCAAAGGTCTCTAAGGTCTCTGGGCAGCTTACAATCAAAGAATTAAAACAATTAAAACATCAAATATCAATAAATAACTAAAACAATAATAAAAACCTTGCACTAAAATTACTCCTACAAGGGAAGAATACAGCCTGAGCTGATACACAATGGCTGAATGACGCAGCATGACCGCAGTTCTTCCTATGCACAGCATTAGTTAAGTTCCCATAGCGAAATGTGAAATGTGTCATTTCCCCACCCCACCCCATCCCGCTGGGCCATTTGTAATGTTCCTGTAGTATTCGACCAGGTGCCTCTAGGAAGATCCAAAGCAAGGCATTTTTACAGTGGGAGTAAACATCACACTTGTGAATGTGGCTGTGAAGCGTGGTCTTCCATCAGTTGTTAACTGGGATTGCCTGCTATGGCCAGTGAACATTTCAATCATACTCTAGTATTATATGGCTCAGGAGGAGATGGAAGCGTTGTGTACGCTGAAGACGGGGAGCGTATGATTTATGTAATCATCCCTCATCATTTGTACACTGGCTAAGGTTAATGAGAGCTTCTGTTGGAAATTCAAAGGTTCTTCACTCTCAATTCATATTACAGTAAACTAATGCAAACAGGCAGCTAAACTGACAAACCAAAACAAGGGTTTGTAAAGCCCAGGCCAATCATTTTTTTCCTCCCATGGATTCAGGAAGCCTTACCATTTGTAGACAATAAAAACTGAGCAGCATTTTTCTGGGGTAACCACCTAATTTTGTTGATCTTTTCTTCGATTTCTAAGCTTTTCAAGTAATCAAACTCAGGTTCATGGCTTTGGAAGGTACTGTAAACATTGTATTCCCCTCTGCTGTGACACTGTGTTTTGTTCTGGGGGAGAGAGAGAGAGAGAGAGAGGGAGAGAGAGAGAGAGAGAGAGAGAGAGCTATTAAACAATGGGTGTAATTCTGAGAACAATGACTGTACACTAAGCAAGTAAATATTTGCTTACTGGATGTTTACTTAACCATTATCTCCAAGAGTAGCACTCAAACCAACGAACAGTGATAAAATACAATAAAACAAATGCAGACAAAATGCAACAGATTAAGAATGCATCTTAAAAACATTGACAAAAGAATGGTCACCCATCTGTTCTCAACCTTCCTCATGCCATGACCCTTTAATACAGTTCCTCCTGTGGTGGTGACCCCCTTGTCCTGCTTGGAAGAGGCCACGAGCCCCCTTTGGCAGGCCACTGCCACAGGGGCCACAGAGAACTTCCCTCTATACAGGCACCCTCAGCCAATCACAGCCTCCAGTGCCATTGACTGACACCCCCTCCAACCTATCGAGCTGTAACTCACTCTTTCCCCCCCTTCCTCCCCCTCCTCCAGACCCAAGCGGTTGGTGCCTTTTTCCTCACTGGCTCATGGTGACCCATTTGAGATGGTCGCTCGACCCCCAAAGGGGTCCCACCCCCAGGTTGAGAACCACTGAATTAAAGCATCTGTTGTTAAGCAAAGGACCTGAATTGATGCAGGTAGTCTACAGTTTAAAAGGTGAAGGGCAAGTGTGGGCTGTAGCTCAGGTCCACCCCCTCGCCATACCCCAACCTACTACCCTACTGCTAGATGCAGGACACCTAACCACTCTTCTGCAACTCTTCTCTTCCCATTTGTTTTATGTGCAAACAAAGGGTTCACCGCCAGAAATGACTGTCTGGTCATTCCTTGTTTGCGGTTTCGATATTTTTTTAAACTCTTGTGTTTATAGGTGGGTGTGTGCAGCAAACTAGCCAATGGGCGGCTTTAGAGGGCATTATTAACCATTTGGACAGCAACACTAACAAAAAGGAAGACAGGAAAAAAGAGATAGGGATCCATGACCCACACGGGCCCAGTGAAATAGCTGCTACCTCTAAGCAGCCCATCCTGATTCAGAATGATGGGATCAGAACATTAAAGTCATGTCATAATTTGTCACATTGAAAGAGTGAGAAGATTACTAGTCCCACTGACTAGATCTGTATTCATTAGTATATGGACACGAGTAAAGATAATTTAATTGCCTTACTGTCTTTTTTTTTTTAAATTGTTTTGCAACCCAACAATTATGGGGTGGGCAACTTTGGAGTGTCCAAAGAACATTCAGAACTTTGGAGTGTCCATTTTTCAAATCCAAAAATGACCAGATAGTAATCTGGAAGTTGAGTCATGGCAACCGGACTTCTTTTTCTTGAGAGACTGAATCATTTCGCTGCTCATCCAAACAGCTTTGTCAGGCTGAAGAAAGCTAGTTGTGAGTCCTCCATTTTATAGTTCACTTTGACCTCATGTCACCCTGGTCTGAAAGCCTCATAAGATGAACAACGGCCTGAACAGATTTGCTAGGTGGACAATAGTCTCAGTAGGCCATTAGGTGAAAAATGGCCTAAGGTGTTGAAATACAGTCTATGTGCTACTTATCAGGCAGTGATTTCAACAACCGCCATAGAAATAAAAGCTACTTCACACCACCACCAAGGCCATAGCTAATGACCCGTACTTAATGGGTTTCAGCACCTTAGGCCATTGTTCACCTAACGAGCCTATTCAGGCTGTTGTTCATCTTATGAGCCTATTTCAGACCAGGGTGACATGAGGTCAAAGTGAACTATAAAATGGAGGACTCGCAAACAGCATTCCTCACACTGACGAAGGTGTTTGGATGAGCAGCGAAACATTTCACTCTCTCAAGAAAAGAAGTCCAGTTGCCATGACTCAACTCACCTGGATAGCTAAAAATCTTCAGACAAACCAGATGGTAACTTCCATTTCTAAACCTACAATGAATTGCATAACGGCCTTTAAATGGGATGACTGCACCCCCCACCCACCAAGGCTTGGGGAACATTTTTAAATCCCCCACCGCCGCCACCCTGGACACATTGCGTAGGCAGAGTCATACCTAGGGAAGGAAAACTAGGGCCGCTGAAATTTAGAGGGTACAACTATTTGCTAGTGAAAAGGCAGGGACCTGCCTTGAACACGAATGCTGTTTTTCCCCTGAGCAGAAGGAAACATAAAACAGGCAGGCTTTGTGGGACTCTTTATGGTTGCACTGTGCCTAGCCCTGTTTCAACACAACTGTTAGGAATACACAAGGAAGAATCATTTTGCTACAGGATCCCCTAGATCAGTGGTTCTCAACCTGTGGGTCCCCAGATGTTCCTGGACTGCAACTCCCAGAAATCTTCATCCTTAGCTGAGCTGGCCAGGATTTCTGGGAGTTGTAGTCCAGAAACATCTGGGGACCCACAGGTTGAGAACCACTGCCCTAGATGACACAGCTCGCCAGTCTTCTTTTCCTGATAAGCAGTTATCTAAGCATCCTGGAAATGATGTATGTTACACAACAACTTATCCAGATACCGTGAACAGGGTGGACCTATTTTTTTTAACAAGACTCAAGTGTCTTTTTAAGCAAGAGGGAGAAAGAACCTCAAGTTGATGCCATACGATGGATTCCAGGTCAAAGTGATCAACATTGTGCTGGCATGAATCCTGCTCCCATTATCAATTGCGGCCCAGGATTCATTTCCTGCCTCTCGACCTGCACCAAGTGGCTTCGCGTGGCTGAACTACTTCTGCATTCCAACCCCAGCCTTGACGGGAACTCAATGGCACGTGAAATTACATATCTGCTGAATGCTATGAAGGAATCACATGTCAAGAGATGCTCCACAGTGCATAACGCTACTGGGCCTGTAATGAAGGGGGGCATTTCTCTAGCACGGAACACAGAAATCAATGCTTCCTTCATGGTGCCCTCCCTTCCACATCTCCCCCAAAAGCTGGACCACCATTTTCAGAATTCATGGCTGTTGACCATATCTGATGATGGGAACTGCTGTTTTTTTCCCCACAAGACGTTAACTTTGGCAAAGATTCAGCAGGTGCGCAGTTGAGCTCAAGTCAACAACACAGGAAAATAAAGAGGTAGGATGCAGGCTGTCAGAGCACTAGTCTTCAGTGAAGAATAATACGGAGACTCCCAAGTTGTTTGACTTGAACTCTAAATCTGTTTGCATCTATTTACAGCAGTCTCTCAGACAAATCTCTCTCTCTCTCTCTCTCTCTCTCTCTCTCTCTCTCTCTCTCTCTCTCTCTCTCTCTCTCTCTTGGTCTATGTCTAAAGTCTCAAACACAGGTGACAAGAGAGGGGGAAAATCCTTGTCCAGACCTATATCTACTTTCCTTGACCAATCAGTTACTATTTACCGTATATACTCAAGTATAAGTCGACCCGAGTATAAGTCGGGGCCCCTAATTTAAACCCCAAAAAACTGGGAAAATTTATTGACTCAAGTATAAGCCTAGGGTGGGAAATGCAGCAGGGCCTGGCAACTCCTCTTTTGTGAGCTGGGTGTGTGTGTGATGTTTAAAATGACTTTTAGCCACCGAGGCAAGTGCTTGAGTTGGTGGCTAAAAGTCATTTTAAACATTGGGGGGGTCAGGAGAAGTGGCACACAATGTTTAAAATGACTTTTAGCCACCGACCCAAACTTGCCTCAGTGGCTAAAAGTATTGACCCAAATATAAGCCGAGGACCCCTTTTTTCAGCCCAAAATTAGGGCTGAAAAACTAGGCTTATATTCGAGTATATACAGTATATCTTGTGCACTTTTTCATGCCCATTATATCAACTCATGCCTGCCTGTAGTTTTGTTGATTCCGTGTCTTATCATACATTGCTGACACCTGTGTGTTAATCAGCCCATCCAGTCTGTAAACTCTTATTGATTTATTCTGTCACTATCTTAACAAGCTTGTCCTGGCTTCCTTAAGGACCACATTTTCCCAACTAATCCCGATGTTAAGATTTTCTCGCCATCCCAAGGCAAACAAGTGAAAAGTAAATCACAACTAGAATAGATCTGTTTCAATCAATGGAACTTATAGAGCGTAATATGCGTTAACAAACTAGCCCTTGCTGATTGCAGCCCGTAACAAACAAGAGAATACTGCCATTAATGACAGTTTGACAATGTTCAACAATAAAATGTCATTTATCCAACATGGTTATTTTACCCTAGTGACTACCTTGAGGATTTTGATTGGAACAAGGGATGCAGAAATTTCCAAAGAAGTAGCCGTGTTAGTTGGTGGGAGTCATAAAGACTTAAACTGAAGGCTAAAAAAAGAAAGAACAAACCCAACAAGGAAAAAAGCTCATACTGGTGTCACAAGTGTTTTCTCTTGGTTCCTCCACTTTTCTTTCTTCCATTTAACGTTGTCCATCAGCGGCAATGCATAAATCAGGCATGTCCAAATTTAGCCCTCATGTTTTGGACCACAAGTCCCAGAATTCCAAGCCTAGATTGCCAATGGCAAAGGACTGTGGGAGTTGTGGTCCAAAACATCTGGAGGGCTGAAATTTGGACATGCCTGGCATAAATGAATGAAGACTGCTCTCTCCAGCCGCATCCCCACGAGGTGGCGCCAAATAATCAAAGCAACCTTTACAATGAGAAAAAAATTACTATTAAAGAAAAAAAGAAGAACCCAGGTTACAGGAGATGAAAAGGTGATATTGAGCCACACTGTGACTCCTGGATTTTCCACTGTTTCAAAAAGTGGTCAGTATATTTACACTGAGCCCTCAATACCGACTTAACTGCAAAGCGTGGAATGACGCTGTACCATTAACACTAAACCTGACGGTAAAAAAGACGGCTGAATAAAGCACTCTCAGATTCACTGAGATGTCACAAATTGTTCACAAAGGCAGCAGCTGGGACTTGCTATCAGTGGATTAAAGCCAACTTTTTAATGTTTTGTTCCCAGTTATAGCTAGAATGAAACAAGAACACATGCTGAATGAAGTCATATGCAATAGAACTCCAGAGTCAGGAAAGACATTCATTGGAATACATCCACTGCATACATTCACAAGCTTGCAGGTAGGGAAAGTGGACATGAATGGTCAAGAAAACAAGAGGTAGCATCTTATGCACCTGTCCTTTTACAAGTTGCTTGCCTTCAGGTACACAATGTCCTAAACTATCAATCAGAATTAAGCAAAATCACATGCCAAGAAAACATTTGGCAGATCTTTTCTCTAAGGTCTAAATTCAATGGATAAATCCCAACTACAGCAGAGCTACTAAAGGCCAAATGGATAGGGGAGAGTTGTTCAACAACCCTGCCCGGTAAAATCCATCATGCCAAGAACTGATGGATTTAACATCTAAGAGCAAGTTTCTTGACAATATCCATTTTTTCCATATGTGTTTGAACTTGAAGATGATTTGGACTTTTAAGTTCTTCACACCGGCACAAACCTGATGAAGTGGTGTTTAATTCACGAAAGCTTGTTTATTGTATAATTGTTTTAGTGCTCTATGAAGGTATTGTCTATATTTTTGCATTTGTATTTTGTTTTGCTAGGACTACACAGCTACCCTTTACACTTCATTGGACCAAATCAATAGGACTTTCTTAAATGTCAGCTTACTGCAGACCAATCTACTCTAGTTGATAATGAATGGGTTTGGCTAACCGTGCCTATCAGCACATTCAAACCTAGCTTTCTTGCAAAAAAGTATTTTTCCCATGTTCTGCTTTGGCTGAGATTATAAAACAATGGAAGACTTATCATTTGAAAGAGAACAAGGCCTTTGCCTTCCTGATATTACAGAGATGGCAAAATCTTGGGTACAGCAACTGGAATACTTAGAAACATGGGGGGGGAGAAGAGAAGAATCACAATTATAATCCTTTGATCAGTGAACAACGCACTGTCCAGCCAATAAACTTATTCAGACCGGAGTGATGTGAAATCAAGATGAACTACAAATGGGAGACCTCGCCACTAAGGTTCCTCAGGCCGATGAAGCCTCTTGGATGAGTAGCGAAACGTTTCGATCTCACAAGAAAAGAAGTCCAGCTGTCATGACTCAACTTCCAGATATGATCACTAAATGGCACTTATTAAGCCAGTCATAGAAACCATTGCCAATAGGGTCAGATACCTCTGCGTTCAAGAGTGTGAAAAGCATGGAACCCTTCTCTTAAGAAGGTATCTCTTCTTTTCCACCGTGGACACAAAAACAAGCAAGTGGAGGCCAAATGGCTTGCAACTTTTGTTGCCTACATGGGGTGCTGAAGTTACTGTATTGCCTGAGCTCAATGTGCTCCTGAAGGACACACCCTTGGAAGAGCAAACTGGCAGAATAGATCCATTTAACGGAAACTGAAGAAACAATGTATTCTCGAAGGTTTTCACGACCAGGATCTGGTCTGTTGTGAGGTTTTTTTGGCCTGTTTGGCCGTGTTCTGGAAGTTTTTCTTCCTGATGTTTTGCCAGACTCTGTGGCCGGCGTCTTCAGAAGGCAAGGAGCTCAGGGAACTGGGAGTTCTCTCTGCGCTCTGGGTTATAAAGTGTTATTCAAGCGACAAATGTATCCTGTGCTCGTAAAATGCTGGGTGCCTGTTCTGCTCCTGTACGTCAAATCTATTTACCGCACAAGGAGAGGGGAAAGAGACTGAAAAAACTATGTCAGGCAGTCTATTATGGGAAGAAATGTAGGCTACTCCGAAAGGATTTTAGGGGAACAAAGAATTGGCAGAAATTTCATTGGCAGAAAAAAAGCACTAACATAATAAGTTGCATACAATAGCTTGGGGCCAAATAAATATGCACTGAAAGAGTAAACAAAAGAGTGTTGCTCTCTGAACCCTTCCGCCTGCATTAGCAGAAGACTTCCCAAAAGAGAACCGCCACCATCTAACCCTCAACACACTGGTTTTGTCCATTTTTGGAAACTAGGAAGAATTGGGCCTGGCTGCCTCTTTCAGAGGAGATCACCAGGTAACACTAGCTACCTCCAGATAGGTTTAGAAAAGAACCTTCCCCCCGCAAAACATGGGACAGCTGCTGCCAGCCAGGGTTGGCAATGCTATGCTACTTCTATTGAGTCAATTGGCTTGACCCAATAGAAGGAAGTTCCCTATATTGCCAAAGCAACATAGACTGAATGACCAAACTGGACCAGCCAGGCATCAGTAGACAGTGTGGCGCAGTGGTTAAATGCCTGTATATTTTGATGCGGTCTGAGCTGAAAGCGGCAAACCCCTGCTTTCTATAATTGCAATTGGTTACTTTTCAAAAGTAACTTAGTAACCTGTGCTTGCCAGGAAAACTTAGTAACATACAAACAAAAGACATTATCAGAACTTTCAGAAAATACCTTTAGGAGTCAGTCTGTTGGATGGTACCCTCTTCCCCATAGTAGCTAACAAAGATGGAATCTTGTGATGCAGTGGTTAAAATGCTATACCGTAGTCAAAACTGTGCTCACAACCTGGGGTTCAATCCCAGGTAGCAGGCTCATAGTTGACTCAGCCTCCATTTCTCTTCAAGAAAGCTGCGGTCTAACACATCTGGACAGCTTTACCACTACGGTCTACATTCCCCGGCAGATGTGATTGATTTTTGCAAAGGCAACATATCCCACCAGTTTTAAATCGTTTCTTAAATCTTGTACAACAACAGGTTGGGATCCACTAATGCACCATTCTTATTTCGATCTACATCTAATGCTCAGTCCCAGCGACAGAAGACCTGATAAATGATTGCGACCTTCTGAGATAATACTGACACAAGCCCCACCGATGCCACTGGGTTACTCCACTGGGGATTGAGCCATTGGTCCCACTTCTTAGCATCACGAATCCTAAGGAATCAGCTGAATTTCTAAGACGTTTTGTATAAAGTAACCATTCTAGCACTCTTTGGCTGGAACAGTGCATAAACTCACAAAACTGGTGTGTGATGAAGGATGCAAGTGGCAGCTTTGTTAACTAGGAGCAATTTGCAGCTGCAATTCAGATAACAGTACTTAGACTGCTCTGAATAACCACTATGATTTTGGTTGCTATATCATAAAAGGGCACATTTCTGATTTATTATTCCTTTAGGATGTCTATTTCTTGAAATGTTCTTTCTAACTTTCTGCCAATCCATCCTGAGATCATAAGGAGAGGGAAGATGAGCAGACAGCACGAATCCCCAAACTTACCTCTTGCTCTTGTTGAAAGATGACAACTCTACCGCCTTTGTCTCCCGTTGCTAATAATTCTCCAGAATGATTAAATTCTACTGTAGATATTATATCTGCTGTATAAAAGAGAAGGGGGGGAATCAATATTCTTCCATGCATATTTTCATAACAAGCATACAGTAGCACCCCAGTACCTGCTGGAAACTGGTTCCAGGTCTTCACGTGGATAACAAAAACCATGGATAAGAGAAAACACCAACCCCCAAAACTGCTACTTTGTGACTGTAGCTTGCTTTAGGGCTGCTGTTTGTGACAGCAGCTTGTTTTACAGCTGCTGAATTATTTAATGTTCTCCTATGTCAACCGTAGATAACTGAATCAGTCATTGATGAATCAGTGGATACAGAGGTCCTGCTGTATACACAGAACACAAATGCATTCCTGCCTTGCTGTGCTCCCAATAAGCCAGGATTCGAGATGGCCACAAGCTATCCGTTCAGTGGTTTGTGCCAGTTTGTTTATTATTCGAATCAGAATTCAGTGGTTCAAAGCCCTGCTTCTTCCAGAGGGTACCCACTCAGAGATGGGGCAGAGCAGCCTGGCCACTGACTCCGAATGAAAGCCTGACAGAGGAGGAAGGGTTTTGAAGTGCCAATAAACAAACTGGGACAAACTGCTGAACTGGCCGTTTGTGCCCATAGCTAGCCAAGATATACACATCGGGTTAAGGAAAGACTGAATGAAGTACACAGAAACATAAACTGAAATGCATACACTATAACCAGATGGACATACAACTCTGCATACAACTCCTAATGGCTTAATCTTGGTTATGCTTGCATTACCTGCAAGCCTTACCTATTTTCAGGGTGCAAAATCTAGACTGGATTGTCTCCAACGAGGCACTCAAATCATGTCTGAGGAGTGTCATTGGCAGACGTTGGAAACTTTCTGGTTTGGACTAAGACTGCACACTGTTTGGGGCATCCCAGGAGTACTAGCATGAAAAAATGTAGCCTTTTGTATATCCTGATGGCTTACTATTTATTTATTATTTATTTTATTTTAGAGTATTTTTACACCACCTTTCTCCTTGGAAAAGGATCCAAGGCGGCTTACAGTAACGAGGGACAATGCACAGTCCAATACAATTAAGACATGTCCAAGTATTTGAGAAAAATGAATTGAAGGACATCTTGCAGCATTAATAGACAACATTACATTAAAGCAACACGGTTATAAGTAGTCATAAACAAACCGTGTGTTATAGGAAGGTCCAGTGTACCTGCTACTGTGGCTTGTGGACATGTTCCCACCTTGTAAGCCTTGTAAGACCCAACTCCCAGCTATTTGCTCTCTCGCGCCGCACTGCAATGAATCAAAAGCTCCACAGAGCAGAATGTGAGCAAGGAAAAACCCAAGAATAGATACTTTGGGGGGGGGGGAGGAAAAGAAACTGCTGAGTCAGGCCTCTGGCCTAAGACAAGAAAGGAGACACACAGCACCTTTGGAAGCCTTTTACAATGTACACACTGCCAGAACTGAGAACCTATGTCCCCATTGCTCAATATGAAAAACGGAAAAAACACACAACGTTTTAGGATTCCTGGGAACAGGCTTCTCCGGCTTTCTAAATAATGGCATATGAGAAATCAGAAACATATACAACGTGCAGGACTGCCAGGGCTGAGCAGATGATGGAAGGCCTCAAGGTTTTAGTCTTTATCTCTGGAGCTCCAGCCAGAGAGAGGGGCACGAGACCCCATCCAATAACTTCCTTGGCTTTAAACTTTTTGCTTTGTGCTCGCAAGACCTGCCAAACCGCAGCAGCAGGGCTGGGCACAATGTGGTGCTTCAAATGAGGCATTGTCCTTGACAATGTCTGATTGGTTTAATTTTATATTTGTTTATACACTGTATATGGTTTAATTATACTGTTTTTTTGTATTGTCTATGTTCTAACTTTTGTAAACAGCCCAGACTGACCGTTGGTCAGATGGTGCAGTATGTAAATAAATAAATAAATAAATAAATAAATAAATAAATAAATAAATCCTCGTGAAGTCAGTTCCTGGGCAATAGTGCAAATGAAATTGGGGAGGGGGGAGGGGAGGGGAATGGTTTCAGTTTATAAGATTCCAGGCTCATACAAACTACATCTGGCTGCCAGTTGCTGCCCAGGCCCAATTCAAAGTGCTCATGCTTACATATAAAGCCCTAAACAGCTTAGGACCTGGCTACCTAAAGGACTGCCTTCTTCCATATGAGCTTCCCCATACTCAAAGATCAGGCCAGGAGGCCCTGGTGAAGGTGCCATCCCTCAAAGAGATAAGGGGGTTTGGCATGTCGAAGCGGGGCCTTCTCGGTGGTTGCTCCCCAACTCTGGAATGCCCTCCCTACGGAGATCTGCCTGGCGCCAACACTTTTGGCTTTTCGGAGCCAGGCAAAGACTTTTCTGTTTGGCCAGCATTTTAATTAGATTATTTGGTGGGACACATGAGCAGCAGGGTTTTTTAAATTTGTAATTGTACTGTATGTTGTTTGAACTGTATTGTAATTTATAGTTTTAATAATTTTATTGTTTTATAGTTTTTAATACTTGTTGTATGCCGCCCGGAGACCTCTTGGTAGTGGGGCGGCTAAAAAAAAAATATTGTAAATAAATAAATAAATAAATAAATAAATAAATAAATAAATAAATAAATAAATAAATAAATCTCAACACATGAGGTATGTGGAATCGCTGTAGATGTCAATCCCCAAAAACTGCAGCCAGAAGGGACAATAGTCAGGAAATCTGCTGGAATTGCAGCGCTGGATGAGAGCTTTATAAATATCCTGGACTACCAGAAAGACAAACAACAAATGGATCCTGGATCAAAAACAATGACTAACTCTGCAGATTAAAAAAATGTTGAAACTGAGGCTGTCCTACCTCAGGCACATTATGGGATGACGTGATTCTCTGTTAACAGGCAATAATGCTGGGAAAGTTTAAAGCAGTGGTGGCCAATCTTCGGCCCTCCAGAAGTTTTGGACCACAACTCCCACCATCCTTTGTCACTGGCAATACGGGCTTGGAATTCTGGGAGTTGTGGTCCAAAACATGTAGAAGGCTGAAGTTTGGCCACTACTGGTCCAAAGGCAGCAGGCCAAGAGGGAGACCAAATATGAGTTGGAGTGACATCAGGAAGCCACAGGCTGAGCCGGGCTATTGAGGGAAAGGACATTTTGCAGATGGCTCATTCAGAGGGTCTCCAAGAGTCAGAGACGACTTTTAATGGGACATAAGAAGAGGAAGAGGAAGAAGAGAAGGAAGGAAGATGAGGGGGAGGAAATGTAGCAGTTGTGGTCCACAAAATCTGGAGGATAGGAATCTTGCTTGATCAGGGAACTCAGTAGGCGTTACGCCTGAAGAAACACATAGAGGACTGCACTGTCAGATACGTGTTTCACCCACCCATCCTTTTTTTTAAACCTGGATTTAATGGTGAACTACAGATCCACCTCAAAAACCTCTGGGGCAATCCATTCACAGAGGCATTTAACGCCCCCTTGTAGGTCATAATCCTATTTATAACTCCACCCCGCTGCTCACCTCTGACAACACCTCTACCTAATCCTTCCCAGAAATATTTTCAAAAACAACAAGGAACTAACAAGACAGAAGTATCAGTAGTACATTAACGTGACATATTTCAAGGAGACCTCTCTAAATCAGGGTGGTCCAGGGGGTCCATCTCCAGATGTGGTTGGACTGCGACTCCCATCAACTCTAAACAACAGCTGGGTCCCACATTTTCCTTTGCTTAAATGAAGTAACACCCCCACAACTTTTAAAAGGCTGAATAAATAAAATTAAGTCAATTGTACCTCTGGATACAGCCAAAAAAAACATCACCGTGCATGTGTGACTCAACTTATCAGCATCAATCTTGACCAATCTCTTTAAGACAGTGGTTCCCAACTTTAGGTCCCTGATGTTCTCAGACTCCAGTTCCCAGAAATTAAGGTTAAGACAACCAGCAGTGAAGACTTCTGGGAGTTTTAGTCTAAGAACGTATGGGGACCCAAGTCTGGCTTCACTGCTTTAAGAGAATCACCACTATTTGTCCTGCCTGTTTTCCCTGGATCTTCCTCCCTTAGCCTGTACAATGATACTTGTTCGAGTCTGAAGTGTCACAGTGGGCTTTGTCAACTTCATTCTAAACTAAGGCACACTTGTAAGGATGCTGGAAACAATCGATCGATGCAACTGAGCATGCTATTAAAATCCTGGCTCAAAACCTTCCTCTCTAAAAGGGCAGGAGAAACAACACACTCTCTGCATTGGAAGAGCAGAGCCAACATTAGTCAAGGGGTTGGGGGTGGGGAGGTCACAATGCCTCCAACTCTAAAGATAATGGAACTGGCAGTTACAACCCAATGCAGATGTATCTTGAAATTCCCTATTCAATGAAATGCCCAGGAATAGGAAAACCATGTAGGACGAATTTTCCTATGGGATGCTGTGCAAGACAAATTCAATGCATTCCTATGGGAAACTGCATTAAACCTTGTTTCATAGGACGAATTTTTCGTAAGACGAATTAACCCATAGAACAAATTAAATTCGTCTTAAAGTGGTCTGCTTATATACCGCCCCATACCACTTCAAGTAGTCTCTGGGCGCTTTACAGTTTTGAATTACAGTATGCAGGCTACACATTGTCCCCCACCCCCAGCAAGCTGGATACTCAATTTACCTACCACGTAAGGATGGAAGGCTGAGTCAACCATAAGCCGGCTACCGGGGATTGGACCCCAGATCGTGAGCACATACATAAACACACACACACACACACACACACACACACACACACACACACACACACACACACACACACACACAGTGTGCATGTGTGTGTCTCTCTCTCTCTCTCTCTCTCTCTCTCTCTCTCTCTAGGTCAGCGAGCTCAACCATAGATGACTCAGGGCAGCTGGGGAATGCAGCCCCATGAAGGACAAACACGAAAAACATACAGCAGACCATACTACCAGAGTATCAAGACATTTTTATGAACTGTCAAAGAAACTTGTTTTAAGAACATCTTAAGGAAGGCTTGACGCATAATGCCTTAAGGCTTGCTGGTTTAAATTTGCTGCCACTGAGAGTGGTCCTTTAAGGTTTTTCCGGGCTTTCCCCATCAGGCTCAACAACCGTCCCCAGAGGAGGAGAGGGTAAGCTGTTTTTTGTTCATATGATGGCTTGTCAGTCATGGGCCACATCTGTGTGTACATGCATATGTCCAGTTACAAAACCTGACCTGACAGCAGCACATGGAGCCCCAAAATGTTTGTGGGGGGGATCAATGATTTATTTTTAAATCCACCCCATTTTGGACCATCACTTGGTTGACAAAACTCCTGATATCTCTACTTAGAATTAAGGAAAGAGCAGCTGATGAGAATGTAAATACAAAGCATGAGTCACTCTGGAAAGCCTTCTGTAATCTCAGGTAGAATAGTTGTTCTACTCCTCCCTGAAAATAGTATCAATCAATCATTTATTTATTTGCATTAGCCATGGCCTTAGCAAAAGTCTTGGCCTTAGCAAAACCTGAAAACAGTAGCATGCCCATAGCTAAGGATTAAGATTTGTACTCTAAAACCTCCTAAAGGCATCCTATCTTCATACTAGAGTCTGAATTTCAAGTCAAAAGCCAAGAGCGTCCCTCCCAGCCTAGATATGATCACTTCCCTCCCGTTATCATCTTGTGACAGTGAGGATTTATGGCAATTTTTATGAGGTACAAAAGCAAGGGGTTCCCAATCCCATCTGAATAATCAACTCCTCCTCTGCAGTAGGACCCGGATGGCCTCCAATTAAAATCAACACACTTCTTTCACCGAGTTATACTCTCCCCTCCCCTTCTGCCTCCCCTTTCTCAACAGAGTGGTACCTTGTATAAAGGAATTAATTTGTTCCAAATGAAATTATGTTAAGCAAATTTTCCTTTATACAAATTTCCCATAGGAATGCATTGAAAATGGAGTAATCCCATTTTTATGTTGTATGGATTTGCCCCATAGGCGATTCTGTTAAGCCAATTTCCCCTATCTCCAAAAAAATTATATGTTGTACAGATTTTATGTTATACAAACTGTTTGTTATACAAGGGTCCCCTGTATATGTTCTGGAGGTAGGACTGGCCTTTTTTAAAAAAAGAAGAAACACAACAAAAACAACCGGAGCAATGAAAAACAAAACAAGCAACCCCCGCCACACATGCACATAAAATTTTGCAACACTGAAATTGAAAGTTAATATAAATGCCGCACTTTGCTTCCCCCCCCTCTCCTTTTACCGAGAAGGCATCAGCCAGTCCATCGTGGAGAAGAAGACGCGGTGCGCAAGGTTAAAACAGGAAGGCGCTCCTGTTTTTTAAAAAAACGGCGAGACAAAAAAAAGTGCCAAATTACTCTGTGCATCGACGCCTCCGTGAGCAGCCCCGAGAGCAATGAGACTGGCATTTGAAAGCAAAGAACTCACCGTTAAAAATAGTGCATTCCCATACCTTGGTCAAAGAAACAGGCAGACATCAAGGCACTGGTGTTGGACTGGGCGGACTTAACTGGGTTTGAGAATGGACAAGGGAAGCATTTCATCTTCCGCAGCGCACCGATTTGCTTGTGTATTTTCATCGGTGTTAACACCCTGGCTGCCAACCCTAATGAATGTGTGGCTTTTCTTTGAAATGGGAACTCAGGATCTCAGTGATAATTACAAAAGGGGGGGGGGGTGGGAGGAGGAGAGAGGCTATTTTCGTCCTTCAAGGGCTGCAGACGGGAGGCCAAGAGAATCCAGAGAACGTGTCGCTGCTCTGCCGGCGTCTCCTCGTCTCCTCCCCTCCGTCCCTGCTATTTTTTGCTACAGGCTGTAGGTGGGGGCCTCTGCTGGCCAACCGTGTAACGGACACCTGCTTGCACCGCTGCCCGGTCGCCTGTAAAGTCAGCCCTGCTGCAAAGCAAGCGGCCGAGACAAAAGGAGGAACAGGCGAGAGACACCATTCCATGGGTTTGCCCGTCAAGAAGGAAAAGATGCGGAGCAGACGCTGCTGTATGGCGGAACACATGGCCTCTGCTTACAACCCGAGAGAAAAGCCGCACTTGCAATGCACCGCTGCCTCCCACTACTACCTACCACTGCACATGGCGGGTGATGCCTTGGATTGGAAGATAAGGTCAAATCGATGGAGACAGGCTCTTGACCGACTCCCCAGAGCTCATCTTGAAAGAAGCACCTGATCCGTTTGCCCTTGATACAGCTAGCTATGCATCCTGACTGGGGTTTTGCCCCCAGTTTTCTAAATGAGGGTTCTGCTAGCACCTCCTCAATCATTAATGCATCAGAAAAAAGACAGCTTCCTGCAGGCTGAACGCTGCAGAGTTTGGAAGGCTGGGCACAACACTCATCCTGGCCTGATACTGAAAATAAATCCTTCTGGCTAGATGCTGAAGCAGCAGGTCCTACGCTACTCAACATCAAGTTCTAAGACGGAGACAGGAAACAAAACCCTGATATTGCTCATGGGCCAGAGAGTTGTGTTTCTTTCTTTTCTTTTTCCCTTATTCCAGTTTTCTCAACAAACCTACCTATGGTTGTGTATTTTGTTAGCAGTATGGAGAACAGTGCAAATGTTAAGCGCTTTGAAGGACACGGTGAGATGCACTGGTTAGGAGTACCAGATGGAACTTGGAAGATCTACCCCAGTGGTTCTCAACCTGTGCGTCCCCAGATGTTCCTGGACTGCAACTCCCAGAAATCTTGGCTAGCTCAGCTAGTGATGAAGACTTTTGGGAGTTGCAGTCCAGGAACATCTGGGGACCCACAGGTTGAGAACCACTGATCTACCCTATGGAACTTGGATCAGTCCAATGGTGTCTTGACAGCTGGTGATACTGATACCAGACTAAACAGACACTCCAAAGTATTGGTTTTTAGTCTGTTACGTCCTAGACTACACGGGATTAGAGGTAGGCCTCTCACTTTAACCTGCCTGGAACTATCTTTAGACGGCTCTCCCCTTGGATGGTCTGGCTTTCCAAGAAAGGCAAGCCAAGGACCTTCTTGGTGGTGGCACCCTGTGGATCTTCTCCCTAGAGAACCTCACTTGAGGAAAGCAAGTAGATATGCTGAATTTTATGGCACACCATACATACAGCATTCTCCTGCTGAAAATAAAGGACATTTCTTTTGCCAGCCATTTGCTCCCCATCGTCAAAACAATCTTTTAAATACTTAGCACAAAAAGCTGGAATATCATCATGCTTTTTAAAGTTCTCTGGCTTTTAAAGCTCCCCCTGCTCCAATCCTGTTATTGCTGGATGTGGTGATGGCATCTGGCCTGGATGCCTTCAAAAGGGGATTGGACAGATTCCTGGAGGAAAAGTCCATCACAAGTTACAAACCATGATGGAGATGTGTCATCTCCGGGCTTAAAACCAGGGTACTTCAAGGGCCAGATGCAGGGGAGTGGTATCAGGAGACAGAGATCTAGTCTCATGCGCTCCCAGACGCATCTGGTGGGGCCACTGTGAGATACAGGAAGCTGGACTAGATGGGCCTCCGACCTGATCCAGCATGGCTCTTCTTATGTTCTTATGGTCTAAACCTCATCACTGCTTTTCATGCAAGCAGTTCTTGGGCTCACTGGCTCAAGATCAGCAGTGATCTTTCTGGTAATACGGATCTGAACCTGGGTGTTCATTCTTAACTACTAATCCACTTTGAATCTACTTTTTATGATCTCACATTAACACTGAAGTGCATAGTTTTTCTGACCAGAATATTTAAGTCCAGCCTTCTCCCAAGTGACTTTGTCTTATTATTTAGATTTGCTTTGATGTCATATTAGCTTAATTAAAATGGAGAAGATTATACAGCTGTTTTAAAATTAGAGAAAGCATGATTGATAATCTTGTTATTCAAGTCTATCAAACAAGGATATTATGCTAATGCATTCCACAATACAAAAATGCCCTAACAGGATTATTAGTGACTCCTTTTAAAAGGAAGGCTGTAACTTACAATAATTATCATCTCGTGCTGCAAAGATGTTTAGAAGAAATTATACTGAGTTTGCCTGTTCATTATTTCCCATGACTTTCACTGAAAGGCACAGGGTCAAGTAATCTGATATCTCATTTAATGTGCTTGATCACTGTTAAACCTGTAAACCAACTCAACAGATAACTAAAAATCCATGATTTAAAAAAAAAAACAAGTTCTTTTAAACAATGAGCTAATCATAGTCTGTTCGAAATACCCCACTTTTCCTCTGGAAAGAACCATAAAAAGTCTTCTTAAGCTTTATAACCCAGAGCACAGAGAGAACTCCTAGTTCCATGAGCTCTTTGCCCTCTGAAGATGCCAGCCACAGAATCTGTCGAAACATCAGGAAGAAAAAGTTCCAGAACACGGCCAAACAGCCCCAAAAAACTCACAACAACTATTCTTCTTAATCGGTTCTGTCAAACCAAATCTCAGAACTGTAAGCGATTTGAGGCAACCACGAGAGTCCTTGGTGGGCAAAGATACTGCCACCAGATACTTCTAGTCTCCGAGTCCCACAATTGCTTAACAAGACCTATCCTGGTTAAGACAGTGGGAGTCAGAGGCCTGAAACATCTGGAAGATCACAGCTGCCTGCCTTGATCTATTCTAACCCTTGTTATATCATGAACTTATCTTCAATGCTAGAACAATTCTTTGCACTGTTAGAGAAGACGTTCCTGTGTCGTTCATGCTTCAAAACGGCTGAACATCAGAATACTAATTATGAAGGGCTGCCAAATGTTGACAAGAAATTCTCAATGGAAGCACCCCAACTTTCTTCTGTTCAAAACAAGATTATGGTGGCCACTGTATTTGCATCGCCTTCAAAAAGCTTTCACTCTTCCATTCTCACAATAATCTTCTGAAGCCATTATCCCCCTCAGCCTAAGTTACTGGTGAGCTTTGCAGCTGAACAGAAATCTGAACTGGGTACTACACTTGATCTTAGCCAAAAGGCTGAGAAGTGCAGTGACAATGAAGTGTGAGTGAGGTTAAACCACCATGAGAATAGGACTTCCTGCCTTGACATTCCATGTCCAAAGCATCACAAAATCTGGAGCGGTGGGTATGAAGATCCTGCTAAATTCAAATATTTACTTCACCTAAGCACATATAAAACAAAAGGAAAACCATTTTGCTACTTCTGATAGGATAAATATTATGAGGTATGCCAGTCTGAGAGATAAGCAACAAAGACTCAGCTATTCCCAAGAGAAAGTGTATGGGAGAAGCAGGATTCCAGGATTCCAAGATGCGAACAACCTATCCAGTGCAATACCTGCAGTATTTCCGTGACTGTTCTCCAGAGTGTTCACATATCCCAGTCTTGATAATAATAACATTTGACCTGAAGAACTGCAAGGAACCCCATGATAATTGAGTCCGAACCCTCTCCAGGAAGCACAGGGGGGAATCAAACTCCCAAGCTCTAAAGCAGTGTTTTTCAACCTTTTTTGGACCAAGGCACACTTGTTTCATGAAAAAAATCACGAGGCACACCACCATTAGAAAATGTTAAAAAATGCATATGAATGCATTGAAACTGGATTTAATCCGTTCCAATGCAGCGTTAGGTTTTTTTGGGTGACGGGGGGGCGGCGGCGGCAGTGGACCGCCCGTGACCGGCAGCAGCAGCGGCGAGGCTTGCGGCCTTGCCGCGCTCTGGCCGGTCTCTCTTTGACAGGCCGCCTACCAGCTGGGCTCTCCGATCGGAGCCCTGATAAGGGCTCCAGCAGCGGGAGCGGCTTCGGCCGCGGCGGCGGGAGCGGCCTGGGAGGCGGCGGCAGCGGCGGCAGCTTCTTTCTGGACTGCCCCGCCTTCCTCCGGCTCCCCGGCGCCGCGGCACACCAGCCAACATCTCACGGCACAGTAATGTGCCGCGGCACACCGGTTGAAAAACACTGCTCTAAAGGCCTAAACCAGTGAGCTACCACTGAATAGCTTATTCAACAGGACATGGTAGCTGTGCCTAACATTTGTTGTTCTGACACATATATGGCCCACACAGTGCTAAAGCACTACATGGACAATATGCAACGTAACTATGCAGGAATGCTTTGCTCCCCAGTGAGTTGGGTACTCATTTTACTGACCTCGTCAGGGTAGAAGCCTGAGTCAACCATGAGCTGACAACCTGAACCCATCAGGGACAAACTGGGATCATGAGCAGAGGCTGCATTGCAGGACTGCAGTTTAATCACTGTGCCATAAGGGCCCTTAGCAATTAAAACACCATCCTACTCTGTTCCTCGAGACACCAAAGGACACCCTCTTTATGCAAGAAGACACACCATTCAGGCCCTTGGTGATTCATATTCAGCTTGGTAAGCTTTATTTAAATGACTGCAGCCATAAATGCAATGGTGTACAGTCTTCCAAGGGTCTGGCATCAGCTGCTATCCCGGTATGGTATACATGAGTCAGCTCTATTAAAACTGTGTGAGTTTGCAAGAAAGAAAAATCAGTAGTGTTAGCAACTGTTCTTGAAGGACCGCATCTGCTTTATCAAGAAAAGGATCATATGTTGTTGACCAAATTATTTGCAAATAACAATGTTGCTTGAAAGCTGAAAGAAACAGTCTTAAAAACAAGTCCTTCTTTAACTCTATCAATAGCCTGTGTGGAAGGTTTTTAGGTAAATACTGTAGTTTTTACCATCCACAGAAGCTGTGACTCTCCAGGGTTTTTGAGCGATAGCTCAAAACACTAAGCAGTGTTCTGCTTATATACTGCCCCATACCACCAAGTAGTCTCTGGGCAGTTTACAGTTTAATTATGCAGGCTACACATTGCCCCCCCAGCAGGCTGGGTACTCATTTTACTGACCTCGTAAGGATGGAAGGCTGAGTCAACCATCAGCCGGCTACCTGGGGTTGAAACCCAGGTCATGAGCACAGTAGTAGTGATAGAGTTGAGAAGGTCAGGTTAAATACTGTAGAGGAGAAGGTCAGGTTAAATAAGGTAGAGAAGATCTTTACTAACCTAGCTGTGTTCTTTCTGTACTGCTGTAACTCTATCTGTCATTAATAAATCTTTTACTATTTCACTACCTCCGAGCGTGGCATTTGCACCAGGAACAAGAGGATGATGCTGAGTCATTTTAAAACAAAATTTCAACTTATCAGTAGTAGTCCTACTGACCAAATCTGCAGGCCAACAACCTCTGGAGGGTTGCAGCTGTAGCAAAGGCAGTCGTGTTTCCAGAAACCATCAGGACAATTATTGCATTCTTCCAACAAATGCTGACTGGTCCAGTATTTTACCTTAAGACTCTTGGGGGTGGGGTGGAGAACGTCCTCCAAATGCAAGAAATGAAACTAGTTGTCTCGGAACCCACTTCCAATTTTGAAACACGATTCTGAGGGTATTAAAAGTGAACTGCAGCTCCTGGTGCCATCTATGCCCCAATCCAACTCTTTTTATTTCAAAAGGAATGAAAAATAGAGGAGGGCAGGGGCCTTAACCAGGGGTGCACCTCCCTAAATGGATCACAACAGAAACCAAACATTGACAGGTTACAGAGCGCTGTTGCCTCAAACCCTCTCTCGACTCTGCCGAGAATTAATCCAAGAGGCTCCATTCAGAAGCCCCATCGCTCAAGAAGTCAGGGCACAGAAATGCTGGTTTATGGCCTGCTATGTGATCCTTCCTAAACTGGAGGCACCTGGGGTTCAGTCTGGAGCCTCCTGCATCCAAACTGCTTGTCCTGCCACTGAGATACAGTCCTTCCTCTGACAAGTAGCAGGCCTCATGCACTGACACCAACTCCCACTGGAGACAGGCAGCAAGCAACAGACATCTGGCTTTCATTCCAACTTGGGGCCAGCCAAGTGAGGTCACAGAGAGGAAAAGAGAGAGAGAAGCCAAAGGATTTCCTCTTACACCTCTCGCTGACTTCAAGAGCTGGGTGCAACCAACCACCTGTGGCTAGACATTGAAAGTAATTCATTAGAAATAACTAGCTTCATGTCATCACTATTTCCATTAAGGCATGACTAAACCCCCCTATTCAGGCATCATAAAATCCATGATGTGGCACATGTGCTCATTCATCCCCTCTGTCACCCTTGTGGGAGCAACTATGTTATGAAGAAGGCCTTGTTGGAAACCTAGAGGTTCTATAAAGGTACTTGGTTCTGCCCCCTCCTAACATTCTAGACCACTGGGTCCTTTGGTCACCAGCTGTTCTTGGACTAAGACTCCCAATTTGTTCCTTTATACGTTATCACTCATGGTATGTCCAAGATTTCTGGATGTTGTAGTCCAAGAACATCATATTAGGAACCACGTTTCTAGGCCATAGGTGAGCCCTCCATAGACCTAGACCAGTGGTTCTCCACCTGTGGGTCCCCCGATGTTCCTGGACAGCAACTCCCAGAAGCCTCCACCACTTGTTGTGTTGGAAGGGGTTTCTGGGAGTTGCAGTCCAGGAGCAACTGGAGACCCACGGGTGGAGAACCACTGACCTAGACCAAAGGTCTGCACTTGACACAGTCACATTCACATGAGGAAAGTAATGACAGAGCAATGGGCCCAGTGCGCTCACCTCATGCAATATGTCTGCCTCCTTCAAGTCCAACAACAGCTTAAATGACATTGTCCATGTAATTTAACAAAGGGTCTGTCACTGCACTCTTTTTATTTCATCACTGTTAACATTTAAGTCACTTTTCAGTTGCAGGGTTCAATCCCAGGCTCAAGGTTCACTCAGCCTTCCAGCCTCCCGATGTTGGTAAAATGAGTACCCAGTTTGCTGAGGGGGCAATGCCTAGCCTACATAATTACAGTGGTACCTTGTATAAAGGAATTAATTTGTTCCAAATGAAATTATGTTAAGCCAATTTTCCTTTATACAAATTTCCTGTAGCAATGCATTGAAAACAGAGTACTGTAATCCCTAATCGCGACCATTTTTATGTTGTATGGATTTGCCCCACAGGCGATTCTGTTGAGCAAATTTCCCCTATCTCCGGAATTTATGTTGTTCGGATTTTAGGTTATACAAACCGTTTGTTATACGAGGGTCCACTGTACTTATAAACCACCCAATCAGTGCTATAAGATCTATAGGGCAGTGTATACTTTTTGTTGTTTTATCGCTCTTGGCTAGGAGGCAACGGTATAAGTGTGTCCAAATCTGAAGTCTAAATTATACATCATAGACAAATTTCATTTTTTTTGTTCCCAGAAATGGAATTCTGGAAGATCTGCCTGCAAACAAAGCCTGTGTTTACTTCCTACTGACCCATCAAAAAAAAACAAAGCAAGTTAATCTCCAAGCTATGGGAGGTATGAGAAGCTTCCACTGTGACAACTGCACACTATTAGCAGTTGAGGAATGATACAATACCTGTAATGTACAGTTTGGCCCTTAGGAGATGAATAAACATTGCAAATTGATTGGTGCTAAAGCACAAATTCCGTGGAATGAAACACAAGGCGTGCAAGGACAACAAAGTGCAATGGAATGCTGGTAATAGGTATGGGATACAGTGGTCCCCCACCCTTTCGCGGTTCACATACTGCGGTACCGCTATATCACGGGACCGAAGTACCCGGAAAGGGCTTGAGGGAAGGGGGATCATGCAACGCCTGCCTGCGCCTCCCAGGTCTGGGCAAGCAGTGCGCGATTGCAAAGGGGATTTCGGCTTCGGAGCCCCAGCGCTGGGCTCCGTGGCCGAAGTCCCTTTGGCTGATCGTGCACCACCCGCCTGCTCCTCCCAGGACGTCTGCGCAAGCAGCGTGCGATTGCAAAGGGGATTTCGGCTGCAGCGCCCAGTGCTGGGCTCCACTGCGGAGAGCCCTTTTTAAACATTGCATGCTGCTCCCCCGCATCCCCGGGGTGCAGACAAGCAGCACGAAAACATTGTGCCCCCCACCACCACCTGCATCCACATATCGCAGATTTTCAACGATCGCGGGTGGGGTGGGTCCCTAACACCCGCGATAGGCGGGGGCTTACTGTACAACCAGTTAAACCCTGGCTGCCAAATATGGCTCACTTCAGCCTAAGTTAACACACAAGGGGGGAATAATACTATTCATTCCCTCCTTCACTCTAAAAATATGATACAATTAAAAATAGCAAACGTGTTGCATGCTGAAGAGTACAGCATCCATGCATTTCAGCCAACATTGGCATAAGAGAAGCAGGCGGATGGATTGCTGGCATGTGATACCAAACGTTGCATGGTTTTGTTATGCTTTAATGTGGAAGCAAATGCATTTAAAGCTATCAACCAGGGTGGATTGGATTTTTTTTTAAAAAAAAACACAGATTGGAATCACAATTTAAATCCTTATTTAAATCAGAAAGGTTTGATCATTTAAGTTAAAAATGCACAATTTTTAAAATTTAAATTGTTATATAAATCATTTTGTGGGGGTTTTTTTAAAACCACATTTATTTCTATCCACTCCATGATCAACTCATCACCCAGCAAATTCTCTGGAGTCAGTCCCACCAGTTTACTACAGAAAGATAACAACAGACATGTGCTATCTTAAAAATTACCAAGTTTCGTCTACTGCAAGCTTCCACGGGTGGCTTCTGCTTCTGTGGCACGACTTCAAGTCCACATCCCATAATGCAGTCATGCATGTGATGAAATGGGCTATACCAGTGGTGGTGAACCTTCGGCACTCCAGATGTTTTGGACCCCAACTCCCAGAATTCCGAGCCTAGATTGCCAGTGAAAAAGGCCTGTGGGAGTTATAGTCCCAAACATCTGATGTGCTGAAGGTTTGCCACCACTGGGCTATAGCTATTACATCAAATACAATCTATTAGGCCTGAAAGCACCACAGTGTTCTTGACCTTTATACAGGATAACTCTGGACTAAGAAACAAGCAAAACCAAGTCCAGCTCAAGCTTTCCACCATCCGCCCACCAAAACACATTCAGCCCCATCTGTCAAACTTTTTACATGCCATCTTCACCACTAGAATTATCTCCGTGCCAGGCTTTGCTGCTATAGGTGTTGATGCAAAGATGCCCCCTATAGCTATATCTCTCTGCAAAAAAAAAAAAAAAAAAAAAAAAAAGAGGTTTTGAAGCTGAGGCTCCAGTACTTTGGACACCTCATGAGGAGAGAGGACTCCTTGGAAAAGTCCCTGATGCTGGGAAAGATTGAAGGCAAAAGGAAAAGAGGATGGCAGAGAATGAGATGGTTGGACGGTGTCATCGATGCAACCAACATGGATTTGACCAAACTCCAGGAGGCAGTGGAAGACAGGAAGGCTTGGCGAGCTCTGGTCCACGGGGTCACAAAGAGTCGGACTGAACAACTGAACGACTGAACAACAACAACAACAACAACAACAACAACAACAACAAGGAGGTGGGAGCAAAGCTGATACATGGGTGGTCTTGCCTCAACTACAGGAAGGTGGATTTAAAGCTTCAAGCGTCATACATGTCAGGCTGTAAATGGATAATGGGGAGGGGGGACATAGGCAGGGCCACAGAACTGGCAAGAGTAATAGTAACGCCATTGTTTGTCAGATTTTAGTTGAAGGCATGTTAACAAGGCCCTTTTTCAGAAGGCAACAGTGCAGGCTTTCTTGTTAAAAAGTCCCAAGCGAGGGCTAACATAATCAAAAAGTGCATGCCATGTCAGAATCAAATTAGAGATAAACTGGTGACCTCTTCTTGGACAGCACGTTGATTCTCTAACGAGTATGCTGGTGTACCGCAATGCTGCTGTTAATTGCCAAGCGGGCAGCTATTCTGGTCGAGCCTCCTCAAGACTAGGCTGGAAGATTTAACAGCTGCTATGCAGAAAAGGCCCCCAGTGTCTACAATAAAACATACAACCCATGCATGAGAGCCAAAGGCAAATCTTTACCAGGGAAAACAGCAGTGAAACTGGCTGGTTTTGAATGGCAGAGCAACAGAATTCTTCAAAAGAGGCTCTCAGAAGTCCAAAGGATAACTCAAGCGCTGTATGTCCACTGGGCAAGCCACATTTTTATGATGCTTCTTGTGCTCGGAAACCCCCAGCTGTACTGGATATGTCAATGCCTCTGGCTTTTCTTCTACACTGGGGCCATTCAGATGTGTCCGATTCCACCTCCAAGCACAATCATTGCTGGTTAAGGATGCCTGGAACTGTAGCCGAAGACTTCTGAACAACAGAACATTCCAAGAAGTGTCCTCTTCTACAGTGTAAGCAGACGCTTTCACAAGTTTTGGATGTATATCAGAATCATTTTGGATACCAGATGGAAGTGATCTGCTAATGCAATAATACAGGGTCTTCTGCTTCCATAAGCTCCGCCCTTATGCAACCATAGGTTGCTACTGCTTACATTTATGCAAGGAGGCTTAGGAAGCATCACTGCACAAATGGTGAAGTCCCACCCCTCCCCAAAAAAGGCTGTGGCTAGTACTTGGGAGACCACCAGGGAATACCAGGTGCTGTAGGTGCCTGGAATAGGAACTGGCAAGCCAATCCAGTATTTCTGCCAAGAAAACTCCATGGACATGGAGTCACAAAGACTCAGTCACGACTATAATGACATGACACGACACGACACGACACAACACAACACACACACACACACACACACACACACACACAGAGAGAGAGAGAGAGAGAGAGAGAGACAGACAGACAGAGAGAGAGAGAGAGAGAGAGAGAGAGAGAGAGAGAGAGAGCAAAGTGTGGGAGGGAAGCTAAGAAAGAGCAATAGAAATTGTCAGAGACAGATCAAGGCAGGCAGAAACTGTGTTTCTTATTCAATATAAATTGGTCTTGATTGGGGATTTGAGTTGACCAGGTGGAGAAATGTATGCCTCTGCCAGTGCTGCTGGGCTGCAAACTCCATCTGCCCAAAGAAGACTGAAGAACGGGCTTCCTTTGGACACACACATAGACACAACCCACACACACACACACACACACACACACACACACACACACACACACACACACACACACACACAGAGAGAGAGAGAGAGAGAGAGAGAGAGAGAGAGAGAGAGAGAGAGAGAGAGAGAGAGAGTATCCTGGAGTGATATCCAGGGACCCTGTGAACATCCCTGGATACCACTCCAAGGAACCAAGAAACTGTCCCTTGCCTAAAGTATGCTCAGTCTTTCCTCCTCTCTGCTAAGCCCATGGATTTTGCCTACACAATAGCCATTCCATAGAAAATTCCATTTTAGGCCTTAAAAAAATAGAGAGCCAAAACAGCAGACATGCATGAAACAAGTGTTACAATCAGCTTAAGATGCCCCATTTATTCCAGCAATTGTCTGTGTGCAACATAGGGCTTAAAGAACTAAATAAATTATAACACTGTTATTTCTTGATTAATTGAAAGGTCACATTTGCATGCTGAAAAGCAAATAGCACTTCCAGATCTTGCTTCAATTAGTCTGCCCACGGTTAAGCATCCACAATTTGGCTCTCTCCTTTCCAAACTGTAAAACAGCATTGCAGCACGCTATAATTTGATGCATCCTACACAAACGGAGGTAGGAAGGTAAACGGTGCTACTAATTTGTGGATGGATGCTTTTTGTGGAGTACAAACAGGGAAGCTCGAGGAATTGACCCGAAGAGACTAGGCAAGGCAGTACATAAGGCTGCTGTGATGCAGAATGGCATCAGGCGCCAACATTCAAGCACCAGCCCTTTAGAAGGCTGAGAAACCTTAAGTGTTCCTCGGTTTGAGCATCAAGTTTCCTTGTGTCTGGAATGTTTCTAGCTCTCTTCCAACTACTGGAGAGCTTACCCTCTGGTTTGTGTGTGTGTGTGTGTGTGTGTGTGTGTGTGTGTGTGTGTGTGTGTGTGTGTGTGTGTGTGTGTGTGTGTGTGTGTGTGTGTGTGTGTGTGTGTGCGCGCACACACACAGCAGGCGCTCGCTCGCTCGCTTTGAAAGATGTACTGCAATACCCACAGCCACAAATGCTGGATGCAGTCCAGATAACCTTAAAGCACCCCGAAGGTCAAATGAATTACGCTGAAGCAAAAAAACCAAAATACTCTAACCTCCCAGTTGGCCATGAAAGAAAGAAAATGCAAGCAAGCTACCCTCTTTCTTCCGTCCGGTCTCATTTTTAGAAAGATTAAATTCAATATTTAATATTTAAATTCGTAATCAGAGCATAAAATTCTGCATTTATGCATTGCATTTAAAAACTGTCAAATTCATTTACCTTTATTAAATAGTATCCTTTACAGTAATAAAAGACAACGGGGATCTCTCTGCTTGTCACAGTGGTGGCTCCAAGACTGTAAAAACTAGACAACCCAAGACTGGCAACCACAGATAATGAAACCTTATGACTGCTCACCTGGGGCTACTTAGCATGTATTGTGTGTTGTGTTGTTACAGTCATGACCGACCCTTCATGACTCCATGTCCATGGAGTTTTCTTGGCAGGAATACTGGAGTGGTTTGCCAGAGCACCTGGCATTCCCTGGTGGTCTCCCACCCAAGGACTAACCAGGGCTGACCCTGCTTAGCTTCCGAAATCAGGTGAGATCGGATGTGCTTAGGGCAGGCATACCCAAACTTCGGCCCTGCAGATGTTTTGGACCACTACTCCCAGAATTCCAAGCCTGTATTTCCAATGGCAAAGGACTGTGGGAGTTGTGGTCCAAAACATCTGCATTGCCGAAGTTTGGGCATGCCTGGCTTAGGGCATCTAGGCAGCATGTATTAGCTTTAAGGTATGGCATGTGTTTGAAGCCTGGAATACCATCTTCTGCCACTATGTGGCAGACTTCCCAAACTAGAACATACCTTTTCAGCCAATCCAGTTTGATGTTAGAAAGTACTCCAAGTTAAGAGAGTACCATCTCCTGTTGTGTGGCAGACCTGTGTCACAGGTAAGGTGTGCCAAACCTGTTTCTGAAGGAGCTGCTGGGATGCCCCAGGCCAGAAAATGTATCCAGGATTCCAGCTGCATTTGCTTTCTTCGAACAAGACAATGTGTCAAAGCCTGATGGCTTCTGCCATAGTTGGATCATGGGCAACAATTGAGAACATGGGCCAAATACAGAGATACAGGAGGACCCCCATATCCACTGATTCATTATCCACTGATTCAGTTATCCACGGATGGCAGAGGGGGGGAAATCAAATAAATAATTCAGCAGCTACAAAGCAAGTTACTGTTGTAATGGCCCATTGATGAATGAGCCCAGGATGTCATGGATGCAAAAGCTGCTGAGCTGCTAATTCTCTCCCCACCCCCACCCCCAAAAAAGGTACAAAGGCAGACAGAGGTGCAAGGGATGCTTCAAAGCACAGACTGCATATTTGCACAGTTGTACTCAAAAGGTGTTCTCAATCCTTTATATTACAAAATCTGCAGCCTTTCACCTTTCAAATATCTGCTCTCTTCTGAAAAGATTTTGACATAATTGCTTTAAAAGAAGGGGGACTGAACAATGTTAAATTAAAGGTCTGTAGGTTTCCCAAAGATGAATGTTCCCATCAGCTGGTATTTTAGAAGCCTCTGGTACTTGTAAATGCCTCCCTCCCTTATTTGAACGCAGCTTTGGTTTAGAATCTGAGTTCATTCACCGGCCCCTCCTCCTCCAACATGGCAAGCCAGCCAAGCCCTCGTTTCTATTTTAATTCTGAGCTTGCATTAGGAATTTGAAGAAATCCTAAATTAAACACAACACTGGCAATTGAAAGGCTAACATTGTGCTCTTTTGTTCTAATATTTGCTAGTTGATCCCCACTCTCTGGCAAGTCCCAGCTATTCTGTTTTTCTTAAAAAGAAGAGGCTTCCATTGTGACAGACAACAAGTTGTCCAACATTTCTGCTTTAGCGTCCTAAGGAAATGGCCTGACTCTGTAGTTCTTGCACGTTTCATGTGACAAAGGGAAATACTTTTATTTATAAATCCCAGTTCTTTCATTCCTTTCCTTCTTGAACTCTGGGTGCTCCGTAGAGCTGACACCTCACTCCTCTATCATCGCAACCAACCCAACGAGGTAGGTGAGGCGTAGAGAGAGTGGCCTGCCCCACGGCTGTCCTTTGCGTTTCACGGCTCAGGAGTCATCTGACTCAAGTCTCTCAATCCCCAGGCACTGGTTTACCTCATTTTTGTGGCCTAGCCCCATGGACTAAGGGCCGTTTTACAGAAAGAAACAGGGGCACCCATGTAGTTACAATATAAAATCACTTATTCTAAATACTGTCAAGTGTTTTAAAATACTTTCGCACCTGACTTAACCAGTATTCCTAGTACAACTCAATAAGACCGCCCAGTATCATCACAACTCCTCAATTACAGATGTAAGAAGGTTGGACATTCCCAACACCATTTAATGAAAACACAAGAGAAAAGGCAAAGCCTGCTGCTTGTATAGTGGCTCCTGGTGCTTAAAGCACTCTCTGGATAGTATTATAATTAATTAATTAATTAATTAATTAAAACAAAGTTAATTAATGCATCGAATTAATTAAATTTCAATGAATTGATTAATTAAAATCAGGCAGTTAATGCATATAAATAAATAAATAAATAAATAAATAAATAAATAAATAAATAAATAAATAATATGCTCACGAACACTGCCATCCCTCAGCAAGCTGGGTACTCAATTTATCGACCTCGAAAGGACGGAAGGCTGGGCAAAACTAAAGCTGGCGAACTGGGACTGAACCCATGTTGTGAGATGGGTTTTGGCTGCAGTGCTGCAGTTTAATCATTGTGCCACAACCCTTTTTAGTGACCAAACAGCGGCTGCAAGCTGTCCCTCAGGACCTTTCAGAGCATGCAAATGATGTGTTCCAAGCACCAGAAATCACCAGAAATGTGTTGGCGGAAGGGGATGAAGGAGTAAGTACAGCAGATTCATTTTGCAAAGATATAACTAGCATAACTGTTGTATTTGTACTAATTAAAATCTTGTTACTTCTTGGAGACTAAAATGTTTGGTTAGGTTAATTTAGAGGTCTTTTTAAAATTACAGTACGTGGTTTCTCTCCCTAAAAGGGAACAAAAAAGCAATGAAAAAGTAATGTATGTCAATATGCTATTTTAACAAGATATTTGTTTAAAAATATGACACCCATAAAATAATTTTAGAGCTTTGTAACAAATTATTTAACTTTAAAAAAACCTTTCCAAACTTTTGTTCCCATATGTACAAATTTCCTTCCCTAGGTTATTATAGCCAAGTTTAGATTCCAGACTAAACCAGTGTTAGAATAACTTAGCCAGACATGTCCAAACTTCAGTCCTCCAGATGTTTTGGATGACAACTCCCACAGTCCTTTGCCACTGACAATCTAAGCTTAGAATTCTGGGAGTTGTGGTCCAAAACATCAGGAGGGCCAAAGTTTGGACATGCCTGACTTAGTCTCATCTCTGAGTTACAACACATAAGGAAACCATCTGCAAAACAGATGCATCAAATAAGACTTACAAGTCTTGAAGATGATACAAGAGTGTCACATTTGACAAACATAGCCTTTTGTGCCCCAGAGACAGGAGCTTGCAGCATTCAGAACTTTTTAAATGGACCTCAACAACCTGTTATAGAGAAACGGAAAACAGAAGGCTCGCTCAATATCGTGCCAGCTAACTACTTTTGAAAAGGGGGAGTTGTAGCTATGATGGTAACGTATTGCCATTTGAAGTATCTGATCAGGCACCGGCAACTAGCAGCATCAGGCAAGACTGCTTCCTATTAAAATAAGAACATCAAATGCAAACAAAACAAAACAAAACAAAACCCAAAAAGTGAGAGTGTGCTAGTCCGTATGTTCCATGTATGTGTTTGACATCTCCCATCTAACTTGATCGTCATGGATCGGTGTCTGATAACAACTCAACCTGGCCAAACTCAATTTACGTTCCAACCTCCCAGTATTAGCTGAAAGAGAATGGACAAGATTCAACCTACCAAGAGCCTAAACCAGTGTTGGCGAACCTATGGCACGGGTGCCCAAGGTGGCACTCGGAGCCCTTTCCGTGGGCACCCGACATCGCCCCTTCACAGCCACCTGTATTCAGATTAAATGGCTGTATTAACACTTTGCAGAAAATTAGTGGGCTCTGAATCGCAGTTTGGGCACTCGGTCTCTAAAAGGTTCACCATCACTGGCCTAAACTGAGTTATAGTCCTTAAGAGGTCTCCCCACCCCTCTGTTTTCAGGAGGCAGGCTGCCAACACACAGTAGTGTGCAGCTATTTATGGAGGGTGGGGGCTTTTTAGGCTCTTGGCTGCAAACACAAGCAGAATACCAATAAGCTATGCAGGACACAACAGCCAACAGCTAAATGAGGCAGACAAAGCCACTGCAACCCAACAGATCAAGTTCTCTGTGCGCCCGAAGGCTGATGCTAAAAACCTGAAACTAAAAGCATTGGAACCTTGGGGTTTCTTACTTTAAAAAAAAGTTTCCAACACTAACTAGTTTTTCTCTCTTAAACCATGTAGAAAACCTTAAAGAAGATATGTCAGAAGCATGTTCAGAACTAATCCTGCAAGATCTACGACCACTACTTTTGTTATTAGACTGAGGGTTGAAGGGGTTAAGACAGTGATGGCAAACCTTTTAGAGGCCGAATGCTCAAACTGCAATTCAAAAGCCATTAATTTTCTGCAAAGTGTCAATACAGCAATTTAGCCTGAATACAGGTGGTTGTGAAGGGGCGATGTTGGGTGTCCACAGAAAAGCTCCAAGTGCCATAGGTTCGCCAACACTGGGTTAAGAGATAGGCTGCAGAGATAATAGATAACCAGATATTATACAAAATAATAAGTGACTCCATGCCCATGGAGTTTTCTTGGCAGGAATACTGGAGTGGTTTGCCAGTTCCTACTCCAGGCACCTACAACACCTGGTGGTCTCCCATCCAAGTACAGTGGTACCTTGTATAAAGGAATTAATTCGTTCCAAATGAAATTATGTTAAGCAAATTTTTCCTTTATACAAATTTCCCATAGGAATGCATTGAAAATGGAGTAATCCCTAATCACGACCATTTTTATGTTGTATGGATTTATTGCTGTATTGGCACTTTGCAAAAAAAAAAAAAGAGTGGGTTTTGAATCGCAATTTGGGCACTTGGTCTCTAAAAGGTTTGTCATCACTGATCTAGAGGTTACACACACACACACACACACACACACACACACACACACACACACCACACCTTTGGAACAATTAAGTCGGGTCTGGGATTCCTCCCCCCTCCATCCCAAAGATTATTCAACAACAACAACAACAACAACAACAACAACAACAACAACAACAACAACAACAATAATAATAATAATAATAATAATAATAATAATAAATAATAATAATAATAATAATAATTAACCACACAGCTATCTACGCTGGATTTTATATTACCAATAACTAGTCGAACGCTTCCCAAGCGTTTAGGACTCAGTGATGTATCAGCGAATTATGCGAGCAGATCCCAGTAAGGTGGCTTTCTGCATCTGACTGATGTTGACTTTGTCCACTACAATTTCTTCTAGATACTTGCTTAGGTCTTTGGGCACCGCACCCAGTGTGCCTATTTATTATTATTATTATTATTATTATTATTATTATTATTATTATTATTATTATTATTATTATTATTATTATTATTATTATTATTATTATTATTATTAATGCACCATCAACAAAAAACATTTTATAGATAGTGGGCTGGAACAATTCTTAAGTTCAGCTCTTTTAAGACCAGCTCCAGGGATTATGCAGTGCTAAAATGAGGGCATAAGCCTGGCTGCCTGGGGAGGGGTTGACAAGCAGCTCAGACAGCAACATTTTAAGGCAAAAATCAACCTATGACTTCGGGATCTCCAAATGGAAAGCTACATATATAAAAAGAGTCCTAGCAAGGCTATTATTTCCCCTTGAGTGTGCAAGAAAAAGGGCAGTGGAATAGGAATGCTCTTGCAGTTCAGTAGTTCAGCTTAATCGCTACCCATCCATAGGGAGAAAAAGAAAAGAGGGGAAAATAATATTTCCAAGTTGCAACATTATTGCAACCAAGGAGTGGATATGATTTAAGCAGCCTTGAGACCTCCTGAGGAGAAAAGAGGAATACAGTACAGTCGACCCTCGTAGAACGAACGGTTTGTACAACATAAAATCTGTACAACATAAAAATTATGGATATCGGGAAATTTGCTTAACATAATCGCCTATGGGGCAAATCAGTACAACATAAAAATGGGACTACTGCATTTTCAATGCATTCCTAGGGGAAATTTGTATAAAGGAAAATTTGCTTAACATAATTTCAGTTGGAATGAACTAATTCCTTTATACAAGGTACCACTATTTAAATCTTTTTCTTAGTATCTGTCTCACTTGGTGGTGGGGTCTGCTATTTTGGTTTTTGTCTTCCACTTGGCAGGGTTGTGAACTTGGTCCGGGTAAACCCAGGTCAACTTCATGTCATTGTCAAGGGTGTCCATCCAGCATTGTTTGGGTCACTCTATTGGTCGGGGTCTCCTAACTTCTAGGGTGAGATCCTTGTTGGCCAGAATTTCATCAGATAAAAAATAATTTAAATAAATAAATAAATAAATAAATCTGGACACAAAAATGTACGAATACAAAATATGTCTTTTCTAAGGAAGCGGGGGAGTACAGTAGATTTTACAACACCAAACCCTTGAAATGTCCAGGACGACAGAGGCCACCAGGTGCAGTCCACTTGATAGATGGCAAGGACCTATGGGCAATAAAGACCAGGAACTCCTGAAGAACACCAAATTGGGTAGAACTGGATTCAGGATACCAACCAGCCAACAGTGGCCACTATCCTGCTAGTGTTTGCATACCTTGCCAACAGCTAGTTGAGGCAAAATAATGCCTTGGTTACATGCCAGCTCAGATTGCACAGCTGAGATGCACCTCATCAGCATCTCAATCAGCAGCAATTAAGCAACTTATACTGTCAGAGCCACAAAGTTCAGATCAAATTGTCCACATCCTGTTTATATCCATTGTGTGTGTGTTGTGTGACTCCATGTCTATGGAGTTTTCTTGGCAGGAATACTGGAGTGGTTTGCCAGTTCCTACTCCAGGCGCCTACAGCACCTGGTATTCCCTGGTGGTCTCCCAGCCAAGTTATAACCAGGGCCGACCCTGCTTAGCTTCCGAAATCAGGCAAGATCGGATGTGCTTAGGATATCTAGGCAGCTTTTTTATATCCATTAGAAAACTCCAAACACACCGGGCCTTCTCAGACAAGGAAACAAGTCTCATGTTTCAATTCTGGTGGTCCTTTCCTACATAAGAAAAACCAAGAGACACTGCATCAGATTCCTGGAGGAGGCAGATTCCTGGAGGAGAAGTCCACTACAGGTTACAAACCATGATGAAGACGTATAATCTCCAGGCTTAAAACCAGGGTAATTCAAGGGTCAGATGCAGGGGAGTGGTATCAGGAGACCAATATCTAGTCTCATGCGCTCCCATAGGCATTTGGTGGGGCCACTGTGAGATGCAGGAAGCTGGATTAGATGGACCTTTGGCCTGATCCAGCATGGCTCTTCTTATGTTATTTTGTTCTCTATATAGAGTTGGATACCAGTGAACTCAGATTACTCAACATAATAACCCTTCTCTTCCCCCACCACCCACCCAGGCTGCTTCCTTGTGCAATTTGCCAAGGAAAGAAGGACATGTGCTTTAATACGTGCATGCTAGTCGTGTCCAACTCTAGGGTGGTGCTCATCTCCGTTTTCAAACTGAAGAGCCAGTGTTGTGCAAGTCCGTGGCCATGTGGCCGGCATGGCTGTGCACAGAACACTGTTTTACCTTCCTGCTTTTTTAAGGCAGTACCTGTTTATCTTCTTGCATTTACATGCTTTCGAACTGCTAGGTTGGCAGGAGCTGGGGCCAAGAGTGGGAGCTCACACTACTGTGTGGCACCTGGGATTCAATCTGTCGAGCTGCCGACTTTGCAGCTGACAGTTTCAGCACTCTAGCTCACTGAGCCACCACAATCAGACAGGGAAGCAAGATGATGCATGTCCTTGCACAGCTCCTGACTGGCCTGTGTCAGGGAGAGGGAAAGATGATGCATTGGAGGCTGCTTCCTGGTTGGAATTTCACCCAGCACCAACTACAGGAAGGTAAGACATTTTTTGATTTTGTTCCGGAACGTTTTAGTCCCCTTCCAAAACGAAAACGCCCATCTCTACTTCTCAACGGAGAAATGCTCCAACACGCACACTGCTACTGAGTCTAGATTTTTGCTGAACTTCTTGACCAGATATTAATGCACACATTTCCTAAGAGGCAGGCTCCCCACAGGCCCAGAGGCAATTTTGCATCGAGGCTGTTAGATGAAAGCACAGTAGCGTAATTATTTTTTAATAAGAATGGCAAACTCTAGATGATCCACAGCTTCCTCTTCTCCACTTTTTCCTGAGCCGACTTCAAAGCAAGTCCGCCATCTACTCTACCTGCTTCGAAATTATCACAGGGAACAGCTCCCAACTGGCCACCCCTAGTCTAGGCCTCTCCCTGTACATCATCATGTGTGTCCGACTCCTTGGTTTTCAGCTGTTCCTCCTGGTCCCGAAAAGGACCGGGACCTTTCCTAGAGGGAGGAGGAAGGCCAGGTCTATCCATCAAGAAGCCTTGACAATTTCAGAAAGGAAAGGCACAATCGGAGGAAAAGTGACATAAGATGCAAACAGAGCCGTCGCCCTGGCAATGGGCACACACCACCCCTGAGCAAGGAATCGTGGGGTGGGGGGTGGGGAATGGGGCCTTTCCCTCTTGCGAATGTTTCCGAAGCCATTCATGGGGGAGGAGAGGAAATCGCATGCTGGTTTCCTTTGGAACTCAAGCCCAACCCTAATTGCTCACATTCAGCCCAGGAAACCTTCAGCTTTAAAAAGAAAGAAATGCCAAATAAAGCATTCGGCTCGAGACATCTGAGAAAGAAGGCCAGTGTGCCAAGAAGCACTTTGGTCCCTACCTAAAGGTCATCCTTGCCACCCATTTACAGCTATCTGGGATCCTTTTAAGGCAGGCCTGTCCAAAACTTTGCCCCCCCCCTGATGTTTTGGACCACAACTCCCAGAATTCCAAGCCTGTATTGCCAATGGCAAAGGACTGTGGGAGTTGTGGTCCAAAGCATCTGGAGGGATGAAGTTTGGACATGCCTGCTTTAAGGGGACACATGGGACAAACATATTTCAAACAAATAAATCTGTTTATTACATTGATCGAAGAACGGCTGATGATTTAGATCAGTGTTTTTCAACCTTTTTGGGGCAAAGGCACACTTGTTTCATGAAAAAAATCACGAGGCACACCACCATTAGAAAATGTTAAAAAATTTAACTCTGTGCCTATATTGACTATATATAAAGTAATTTTTCAATTTTTCCCACGGCACACCAGGCAACATCTTGCGGCACACTAGTGTGCCACGGAACAGTGGTTGAAAAACACTGATTTAGATCAATGTAATAAACAGATTTGGTTCTCAGAAGGGCCACAAGTTGCAAGATTTAAGCTTAAACTCTCTACCGGTTTTCTGTCACTCACAATGGAGAGATTGGCTTGGATGGATCTTCTCACCTCTGGAGAAACTGTCCCACTCTATGGCAATCATGAGTATCCATCCTCACACTAACTGCAAATGGGCTCCTACTGTCAACCAACATCTGACACAGTGCTCCAACGTGGGTTTGAAATTGCATTTTACAATATTCCTCTTAAGCTTCTTCTAGATCCATGGTTCTCAACCTGTGGTTCCCCAGATGTTCCTGGGCTGCAACTCCCAGCCTCCATCACTAGCTGAGCTGGCCAGGATTTCTGGGAGTTGCAGTCCAGGAAGTATCTCTGTTTTCCCCAGCCTGTTAGGAGACACAGTTTGGGTCCCTCGCTTAGTTTTACCTGAATGCTCAACATTCCACCACACTGACTCAAACTAAGCAAGACACAATGTGTATTTCTGAGCAGTAACTGTAGAACGGGGGTAGCCTGTGCAAGCATTATAGGAGAAAATAAAATAAAACTAAAAAGACAAAGACATGGTGGAACCTTGAACACTAACATCTATATCTTTTTAATATGAGCTTTTGTGGGCAAGCCCACTTCATCAGACAGATCTGATGAGACATTACCACTCTATCATTATTTTTGAGCTAGCTAGATAGCTAAGTTGTTTAAGTCTCTTGCTGCAGAGCCAGAGGCTAGGTCCTAGGAGTTCAATACCACATTGTGCTTTCTGGGAGAAGAGCCAGCCTGCATGGCCTTGGGCAAGCTGCACAGTCCCAGACCCAGAGTATCCTCAGAAGAAAGAAATGGTAATACACTTCTCCGTACAATCCACCTAGAAAACCACAGAAAGGGTCACCAGAATTGACTTTGACTGATGTGGTTAATGTTCAAAATTACAGAACACAGTCTTTGACTGGTGTTACATCATGGATACAAGCTTTAACAAAAAAAAAACTATGTATCAATTAAGTATCATTGTAATATGTTAATATGTACGCTGTTCCCAATATTAGAGTATTATAACATTTTATTAAATGCCACAGCCTTGTTCCTAATGCCCCAATGACACACTAAAATGTGTTTCATCCACAAGCAAGCTATTTCTATTGCCAGGTCTAGCAACATTAGTAGTAGTAGCAGCACATATGAACATAAGAAGAGCCCTGCTGGATCAGGCCAAAGGCCCATCTAGTCCAGCGTCCTGTATCTCACAATGGCCCCACCAGATGCCTCTGGGAGCGCACAAGACTAGATTCTCTGTCTCCTGATACCATTCCCCTGCACCTGGCCCTTGAAGTACCCTGGTTTTAAGACTGGAGATTACAGTAGTAGTAGTAGTAGTAGTAGTAGTAGTAGTAGTAGGAGGAGGAGGAGGAGGAGGAGGAGGAGGAGGAGGAGGAGGAGGAGGAGGACAGCAGCAGCAGCAGCAGCAGCAGCAGCAGCAGCAGCAGCAGCAGTGTCAAACTCTGAAGTTCCCTGCCCTGTTATATATAGAATGCAGAACAACATTTGAACAAAGGAGGATCAGTGGCATACCAACCCCTCCAGCTAAAAAGAGAAAAGCAAGGGGAACCTAACAGCCCTTGGCAGAAAAGTCTTGTACCGCAACGACTCTCATTCTGCCTTTCACAAATTTTGATTGCAACTTCCAGAAGCTCCAGCCAGCGCAGCCAGTGGTCAGAGATTCCAGGGCTTAATGGATCCGTAACTTCTGGAAGCCCACACAAAGGAGGAGACTCACATTCTACAGCAGGCATGTCCAAAGTCAGGCCCGGTGGCCAAATATGCCCTGTTTTCAAATTTCAAGTGGCCCACAGCCTCTTCTCCCCGCTGGCTCAGCCTGTCATGCCTCCATGCCAGCTGGCCCCTCCCCATACCGGATGGAGACGTCAGCTTGCAGTTTTACAGTTTGCCCTGCCCTCCCTGCCTCTGTCCGTCCTCCCCAGCCACCTGCCCTGCCTACCTGCCCCTGGCTCCATTGCTGCAGCGCCCTCCCCACCTCCTTGCATGTCCTAGAGCAGTGGTTCTCAACCTGTGGGTCCCCAGATGTTCCTGGACTGCAACTCCCAGAAATCTCTTCCAACACAGTGAGCGGTGGAGGCTTCTGGGAGATGCAGTCCAGGAACATCTGGGGACCCACAGGTTGAGAACCACTATCCTAGAGGCTTGTCCAAAGTCCGTCCTGGGGGTCAAATGTGGCTGAATAGTCCACACATTTTCGCCTCACCAAATCTGGCCCTCCTTACCAAAAGTTGGTACAGCCCCTGCTCTACAGGAAGACATCTTTCCAAGAGCTACTAATCCGGAGTTCAAATGGAGATGCTGGCCATTGACCTAGAATTCCAGTTTGTTGTCCCTAGACTTGCACACTTCATCCTTGCCTCTATAACAGTGACTGATCCAAGGCTCTGTCAGAAATTAAAGCCAGGCCTCCAAATGCTATATTAAATGCTGTCCCACGGGGGTCCCCAAACTCCAGGGCCAAGGACTGGTCCTGATTCAGATCCAGCGAAGAACTGGGCTGCAGAGCACTGTGTTGATAAGAGTGTGGAGGGACCTCCCCACTCCCTGTGCAGTCCGTTCAGTGGCCAGCAAGTTTCTATCTAAGACACACCGGTGCGCACACTTCTCCCCTACTCAACATGGGGCTTCCCCCCCCGCCCCCCACCAAGAACCCATCATGACCAGCTTTGTTTTGGTTGCAACAGAACCACTACAAGGGGGGTGTTGTGCAGGTGCAAAAGGAAAGAAAACCCATGCAGCAAGGAACAAAATTTAGAATGATCCCAAAACCACCACCCAAAGTCCCCGGTAAGTGGAAAATTGTTGTCCATGAAGCTAATCCCTGGTTCCCAAAAGGCTGGGGACTGCTGCTATACGCCACTGCCTTCCAGCATAATTACTTGGGTACCAGTCCAAAATCTTACAGGTCCCCCCGCCGCACTGCTTAAAAAACATCCCAAGGATTAGGGTGTATAACTAAAGAAATGTTGACGGGTTTTGCAATTCTGTGACTTCCTGCTCAATATTCTTCGTGCAATTCTAATTGGGGATACTTTCAAGGCACAGCACAGTCGACTCGTTGTCATAGGGAAGACAACACATGCATCTTCCTGCTCTACGTCTCTCTCCTAAATTAAGATTCCTGATAACTACATTGCTCATCTTTATGACCTGCACGTGTTCCAAAACACAACGCACCACCGATCTAGCTTGTTCCAATTTCAACAGGGATGCTTTTGTTTTAATCAGACAATGGCCCAAACGATGAGCTCTTCTGCAAACCCTATGATTCATAAGTTTTGCTGAAACACGAAACCATTCTAAAGCCATGGTGTGCATTCTTAGTATCAGTTCTGAAACCAGTGTGACCACTTATGCCAACATTGGGGGGGGGGGGGTTTACTCCTGTGACTCCGTTCCACAATGAAGCTAAGCAGCCAATCTTGTAGCACGTCAAGGGTCTGAAACACCAACAAAGTGCATGCATCCACCCCAAGAAGAGCTCAAGGATTTAAGAAGCCAGGCACCCACCCTGCCCAACTGACTCATACCAGTGACAACAGAGCTTCCAGTATGGCATCTGTCCAGAGCAACAGTGTGGAGGCAACAACACTCTTTGGCTGGAAGAACACCTTTCACACATGCATTTTCCATGCAACTATCTCACTGTTCTTCCAACTGCCACAAAATAAAGTATCCCAGGCCTTCTTGTGGAGAGAAGGCAACAGGAAATATTGCATTCTTTCAACTAATAAAAGAAAGGGTGCCTTCAAAATTTGCTAAGTGCTTTAAGAGAGGAAAAAATGAAGGGTCCATTAAGACAATGAGATTGCAAGGGGGGGAGGGTATTTATTTATTTATTTTTGTTTGTTTCATTTTTTATACCACCCATCTTCCAAACTGGAACTCTGGGCGGTTTACAAGTTAAAAAGGATCAATATAGAGGTAAAAAAAAATCAAAATACAGATTAAAAAAAGGGGGGGGAACCCTAGGCAAGATCCATCAAAGGGCGGGAGGGGATTAACATAAAAAATAGAGAATAAAATAAGATCCATCTGCCTGCAATATCAAAACTCAAGCATCCATTGGCAATGCAATTTAAGGAGATCGAGAGCTTGTTCTTACCTTCAGCTACATCATCATCCACAGCCCCTTTCACCTGAGAAAAACACCACTGAATGTCATTGCCGCCGCCACCGGCTCCTAAAAACAAAAGAGAAGTTAAATAAAAGCAAACCTGCTCCCTGCATACTAAACTTGGTGGCACCATGTTAACATTCCGCTCCAGTCAAGAGAGCTTACTGGCATGGGAAAGGCAGGGCATCTCCCTCCACGCCCACCAGAATCGGCCGAGGGAAAGACAGTGGAAACCCTATCACTGTTGTCTCTCCCCTTCTGCCACACCTACTTCCCAAACCCACCCGCAGATATATGAAGGATTATCCCAGACACCGGGTCTATCTGTCACACCAAGACACCAACTCCGGTGTGTCTACAAACTGCTCACAACTCTCCAAGGAAACCTTGTTAGCTATTTAGTTAAGGAGCTTTTCAACAGTCAAGACCCACACATCTTTCCCGATCAAATCTGCTTCTTTAGTTAATTCTGGAAACCGAAAGGAAATTGCAAGACACATTATTTTAAGAACCAGTGTTCTTGTTTTGAGGAATGCTGTTTCATCACCAAACATGACAGCAACAGAAAGCTAGCGAAAACGTCTTCTGTGTCTATGAAAAGGTTCAACAACAACTTCCCCCAACCACTACCAAGGAAAGACCGCCATCCTGAGACCTCCACAGGCTGGCGTGGTCAAGGGAAAGCTTGTGAACGAGCTACCATAAAAGATGGACCGGAGCGAAAACTTCAGAAACATCACTGCCTCCGCGGAAGCCGGTGAATCCTTTGAAGCTGGCCAACTCCGCAGGTACAAACCACGCCGCCCATTTCTCCGGCATGTCGTTCAGGAGCCACTCATCGGGTTGGGTTTCCACCGCCACAGGAAGAAGCAAGGAAGAAAGGCCCGAGAGGCATGCCTTGAAAAAGGACCTCGTCAAAATGGAGCTTTCCTTTAACTCCGCCACCAAACAAAACAAGCCTGTTCCTCCTGGTCTTCTCTCTCCAAGCTGTGCAACTGTGGCATCCTGGCTAAACTACAAAAAAGGGGGGTAGGGAGGTGGATGGGCGGGGGTGGGGGGAGCCTTTGCTTCCCTGCAGAGCAACTTGGAAGGAAAAAGTTGCAAGACAGAAGAATGCTTGCTCCAAAGCCACACGGGGAACGGCAGCCAACCGGAAAAGGGAGAACAATCTACAAGTGTTCCATTTGCCTTGGCCTTTTGTTCCCTTGGTTGCAGCCTTCCCTTGACCATATCTGGGCACCAACTGGAAAGGGTGAACAAATGTTGAACAACACAACGTATACTGCATACACACACACATTTCAAATGCCTACGGAGGGGGGGTTCGCCATGAGCAGCCAAATCGCTTTGATTAGAGATGGGAATTTTTTTTCCCATTGGGGGAGAGAAAAAGGCAGGAAAGGACAGCTCATTCAGGGAGAGACCTGGGCATCTCCCTCTCCTTTTACAACCCAGTTTCCCCAAAACTAAGACATCCCCAAAAATAAGACCTACTTGCAGTTTTGCCTCTCGCTGAAATATAAGGCATCCCCCCGGAAAATAAGTCCTCCCTGATAATAAGATAACAATAAATGTGAACTGTATTCTACTTCATGGAAAAATAAGACATCCCCTGAAAATAAGACCTAGCGCATCTTTGGGAGCAAAAATTAATATAAGACACTGTCTTATTTTCGGGGAAACACGGTAGGTCCAAAGCTTTTGCTCTCATTGATTTTTTTCCCTCTTTCTTGCAAAGGAGGAAGGGAAAGACAAAACTGTTACTGCAAATTCAACCAGCCACAGATCGCCTAGCTCTGGATCCTGAGCTAACTCTTCCCCAACACAATTGGATTTGTAGGGCAGGGTGAATGAACCTGTTCCAGAAAAAGATACAGGGAGGAAAAAGGAGGGAGGGGGGAAACGCCAGCCTGGGCCTACTGAAATCCTGCTCCAGAATGCAACCTCCTGCAAGCCAGCCTGGTCTCTCTCTCTCTCTCTCTCTCTCTCTCTCTCTCTTTCTTGCTCACACAACCAGGAAAGACACGCCTCAAACCTTGCAACATGTTATCCAACCATGCGCTCTCAGATCGTTCTTCCTCCCCCAACTCCCCCCCCCTCAAATATGCCAATCTTCCTGTGTTTTTTGGATGGCAACTGCAAGGCGGCACCTCTCCAATGCAACCCCCCACAACCCGCACTCGGGGAAATGCCTTGCAAATCAGGACACAACACAACACAACACACACACACAGAGAGAGACAGACTCGCTGCCCAGGTCTTCCTCCCCCAAACCCTGACTCAACCCGGCATGCTCAGGATCCCACTCACCCCCACACCCCTCCTCGACTCCAAAAACCCTAGGATCTCTCCCCTCCTCGGAGGCTTCCTCAATCTCCCCACCCCCCACCCCAAAAAAATAACAATGATGGAGGGTCGGTCCCTACCCGAACCCAGCAGGGAACGCCTCGCCCTCCACGCCCTGCCTGGGCAACTTCGGGCGGCCTCCTTTCCTAGGCGCGTCAGGGGGGCTCGCCTAGCTCTAGATTTTTTTTTGGGGGTGAGAGATGCAAGCGGAGAAACGGGGGGGGGAGAGAGAGAAGGGATCCCCACGGCCCTCTCTGGGGAAAGCAGGCGCCGGAGAGGGCGCAAGGAAGGAGGAAGGTTCGAGCACCCGAGGAAGCCACAAGGCGCGCAGGGGGAGGCATTTATTTTTATTTGCACGGCGCCCTTTTTTTTTTTTTGCACGGTGCCTTTTTTTTTTTTTTGCACGGGTGGGGTTGTGTGCAAAAAAAAAAAAAGCCAGGCACTGAAAGCAAGGAGCCGGGCGGCCGGGGGCTGGCAAGCCGCCCCCCCCCCACAGGCTTGCATGGATGCTGCCGGGGAGGCGCCCCTGGGTTGCAAGCAGAGGGAGGCGGGCGCGCGCCAGGGCGGAAGGAGAGCCAGCCAAGCCCTTTTGGTCTCGGCGCGCGGCCCGGGCGCGGGAGGGTGGAAGCGGCCGCAGGGTCGCCTTATGCCCCCCCCTCCCCGCCTCCCCGTTTCTCTCTTACCGGCCATGCTGGGCTCCCAAGGGCCGCCGGGCGGGTCGGAGGGGGCTCTCGGCGTGCCGCTCCGCTCCCCGGAACGGGCTCCGGGCGAAGGCGGGAGGCGGATGGCGGCGGATGCTGCCCGCGAAGGAGGAGGAGGAGGAGGAGGAGGAGGAGGAGAGGGCGGCCGCCACTGCCGCCGCCGCCGCCGCCGCCGCCGCCGCTTCCCAGGGCTTCCCTCGCGCTCCCTTCCTTTGCGCTCTTTCCTCCTCCTCCTCCTCCTCCTCCTCCTCCCGGCCAGGTTCCACTTTCAAAATGGCGCCGGCGGAGCCCGGGCTGACGTCACGGGAGGGGGGAGGGGGGAGGAAGAGGAGGAAGGGGAGGAGGAGGGACAGGAGCGGAGGGCGGGTTCCGGGAGAGGCGGGTGTGTGTTTTTTTATTTTATTTTATTTTATTTTATTTTATTTTATTTTATTTTTTATTTATTTGTTTACAGTGGTACCTTGCAATAAAGGAATTAATTCGTTCCAAACGAAATTATGTCAAGCAAATTTTCCTTTATACGAATTCCCATAAGAATGCATTGGAAAGGGAGTGATCCCATTTTTATGTTGTAGGGATTCTCCCCATAGGCGATTATGTTAAGCAAATTTCCCCTCTCTCTGGAATTTTTTATGTTGTACAAATTTTATGTTATACCAGCTGTTTGTTATACAAGGCTCCACTTGTATAAGGTTTTGCTGTTGTTTTAATTATTTATTGATATTTTATGTCTTAACTGTTTTAATTCCTTGTTGTAAGCCGCCCAGAGACCTTTGGGTAGTGGGCGGCATATAAGCTGTAAAAATAAATAAAATAAAATAAAATAAAATAAATATTTATTTATTTATAATAATTATTATTTATTTATTTCCATTCAAGGGCTATTTATTTATTTATTTATTTATTTATTTATTTATTTATTTATTATACTGGTTAAAATCACTTTACTAAAAAAACACCATTATTTAGTCAGCTGGCCTAGAGTGCCAAGCACACATCAGGCATTCCCTTGTATAAAGGAATTAATTCGTTCCAAATGAAATTCTGTTACGCAAAATGTTCCTTGATACAAATTTCCCATAGGAATGCACTGAAAACGGAGTACAGTAATCCCTAATAATTGCAACCTTTTACATGTACGATTCACCCCAGTCGTGGGGAACCTTAGGCACTCCAGATGTTTTTGACCACAAGTCCCAGAATTCCAAGCCTGCCTTGCCATTGACAAAGGACTGTGGGAGTTGTGGTCCAAATCATCTGGAGTGCCTAAAGTTCGCCACCACTGCCATAGGCGATTCTGTTAAGCAAATTTCTCCTATCTCCGTAATTTTTTATGTTGTACAGATTTTATGTTATACAAACCGTTTGATATACCATGGTCCACTGTATTTATTTGAAATATCTCTCCCCCTTTCTCCTTGGAAAAGGACCCAAGGTGGCTTACAAGAAAGAGGGACAATATACAGTCCTGAACCTTTTAAGACATATTCAGGTTAAGAACGGGGAACTAGGGGAGGCATCTCTTAAAAGGTCACATTAAAACTGCAAAGAGCACGCAAGAAGAAGAAGAAAAGTTCCCAAGGCACCCTCTCTGTGGGTTCAAGACTTTGAGCCAATAAAAAGCCCTAACATGGTTTGCGACCTCACGACCTGTCAGAACATCTTCCAAGTTCTGCTGCCCATTTTACTCGCTTCTCTTAATCCTTCTGTTGTCGACAGATGTTAACATCAAGAGAAGCAGATTGCCAAGAAAGAGGGGGTTCTCAGTTGTGGCACCCTTGCTTTCGGCCGCCCTCCTGCAGGAAATGCACCTTTGACAAGCTCCTAAAAACAGAACATTTAGGATGAGCATTTGGGGATGTGCTCAGAAAAAATTAATAAAAAAACTGGGGAGCCAAAAAAGAGGCGAAAAAAGAAAGAATGAGGACACTACCAGAAGAGTGGTTTTAACATCCATTTATCATTGCCTGTTCTGCTTGCACCAGGCTGGGGGTAGGTATAATTACATGCCATGTTTGCAGTTAAAGTGGTACCTCAATTTTTCTTTTGAAATTGTGCTCAACTTAAGAACAAATCACCACAGAAACATGGAAATTTATTTATTTTAAATGCCTGATTTTACAAATTTTAGAGTGGGTTTTTCTAGCAATAAAACTTACAAATATTTTATTTTATTTTATTTTTTTTTTATTTTTTTCAATTATTTAGATAGGGATGGGACCATGCAAATTTTTTGAACCATTCCACCAATGGAGTAGTTTTTGACTGACAGAGCATGGATGAACAGGGATTAAATTTGTTAGTTGAGGTATGGATGTGGTTGATTTTATATTTGCTGGTGCTTGATGTTCTGATCGAGATTGAGGAGGGAGGCTGTAGGCTAGTTTGTTAGGCAGGGAGGGAGGGGAATTTAGAAAAAAATTTCTTTGATTAACAGCTCTGCTGAAGGGAATAGCAGTTTATTCTTTATTTCTTCTTTAGCAGTTTGTGAGATTTTTTTCTGATATTGGATAAAAGGGGAGCTTAGAAGGCTGTAGAGGGGTGGATTCAAGGTTTTTAAATATTATATACTACCATTTATTTTCTAGACACCAATTTGGGGCACACACACACACATTTGGGGTGCAAGCCAAGAACAGAACCTCCACCTAAGTGATATCCTAACTGCCCAGTGCATCTCCGCCGCCACCCCCCACAAATGCCTCCTGCCCACCGGGTTGTGCCACTGCTGCCCGCTCACCCCTCTGCTCGCCTCCTCCTCCTCCGCCGCCTTCCCATTTGAAAAATTTCAGCGACAAACAGCGGCAAACGGAGCGTTCCAACTTCCTTCCGAAACTTCCATTTTTTCTTCCTTCCTTCATGTCTAATGTTAACATCAAGAGAAGCAGATTGCCAAGAAAGAGGGGGTTCCTTGGCACCCTTCATTGCATCGGGAAGGAGGTGGAAATGCACCAGGCACTCTGCCTGTGGACTTTTGACAAGCTCCTAAAAACAGAACATTTAGGATGAGCATTTGGGGATGTGCTCCATAATTAATGGGGGAGAAGAGGAAAGAAAGAATAAAGACTAGAGTGCTTTAACATCCATTTATCATTGCCTGTTCTGCTGCGTGGTAGGTATAATTACATAGTTACAGTGGTACCCCGACTTAATCGCAGCTCGACTTAAGAACAATTCGACTTAAGAGTGGAAAACTGTTGGAGTTTTTACTGCCGCCTTACACATTTTAGATATGGTCTGCTCAACTTACAAATATTTTTCCACTTTTTTCCATTTTTAACTTATTTTTTCAATTATTTAGATAGGTACCCCGACTTAAGAGTAGTTTGACTTAAGAGCATGCATTCGGAACGGATTAAATTTGTTAGTTGAGGTACCACTGTAGTTGATTTTATATTTGTCTATTGAAGTTCCTGTAAACTCCCCACTGTAGCTAGTTTGCTAGATGGGTAGTATAAAACTCTAATAACAAATATTGTAAGCTTTTCCTTTTCAATGGCTTTTAGATGCTTCAGGCTGAAATTGGCTCCGGAGCTTAGAAGGCCGTAGAGGGATGATGCACTCGTGACTGTGGAACATTTACACACAAGGGGCTTCTTGAGCTGAACCTGTGCTACTTTAACCTTCCTGAAACCTGGTTGGAACTGTACCTCGTCAAGCAGAGCAGAAAAACCGGCCAGATCTGCTGAAATAATGCGATGTCACCTGAGGATAGGCAGGGAGCGAGCGGAAACAGCTTTCTGAATGAGTGTCAGCAAGAATAGCAAGAAACAACCACACCCGTCGTGTTTCTGGCGTAGGAATATTTTGTGTTTATCCTAGCAACACACTAAGGGCAGAGCGTATGGCTGTTGCGCAAGAGTGCATTTGAAACTCAGATTTAAGTAAAAATAGAATTGCGGGATTGTAAAAGTGGACGGCATGCCAAGAGTCACCTCCTGCAAGCTGTGCCAATGCAGGAATTGAAAGCTTCCCTGACGTGTGGCTGTGGGCACTTGCGTTTCCACAGTGGTTCCCAACCTTGGGGGTCCACATGCTTTTGGACTACAACGTCCAGAAGTCCTGGACAGCACAGCTAGTGGTTAAATGCCTGTACTGCAGATAAAACTGTGCTCATGACCCGGGGTTCAGTCCCAGGTAGCAGGCTCATCATGGTTGACTCAGCCTTCCATCCTTCCGAGGTTGGTAAAATGAGTACCCAGCTTGCTGGGGGAGGGGGCAATGTGTAGCCTGCATTACTGTAATGAAGAACTGTAAACCACCCAGAGACCATCTAAAAGATACTCCCTCCCTGTATTCCATGCCAGCCCCAGTCTCTCTCTCTCTCTCTCTCTCACTGTGTGTCCCTGCTCTTGTTCACCTCACTCTTAGGACTTGGGAGAAAGCTGACCTTTGTTAAAGCCCCATTAATCACTCAGTTGGAAAACCGAGCTTCTGGTGTAAGTGGCAAGGGCTTCTGAAAAAAATGGCCCTCTTAAAGGTCATTGTGTAAGGTTGTTGCTCTTTCCTGCTCTGCTGTTAGTTAATCTCTTGCCAAGGGGGAGCATTCTGCACTTGTATGACACTTCTGCCACATGGTAGTTCACCCATTGTGTGTGTGGGTGGGTGGGTGTGGGTGTGGGTGTGGGTGTGGTGTGCTGTGCTGTGGTGTGGTGTGGTGTGTTACAGTCGTGACCGACTCTTTGTGACTCCATGCCCATGGACAGGAATACTGGAGTGGCTTGCCAGTTCCTACTGCAGCACCTGGTCTTCCCTGGTGGTCTCCCATCCAAGTACTAACCAGGGCCGACCCTGTTTAGCTTCCAAAATCAGGCGAGATCAGATGTGCTTAGGGCATCTAGACAGCTCACCCATTCTACTAGTGTTCTAAAACCAAGTGTTTTCTCTCTTTCTCTGTGGGTGTATGTGTCCATCTGTCTGTCTCTCCTTCTGTGTGTAAACAGGTCCATGCCTTCAGATACCTATATTTAATATTTTCGCCACCATACTTCCCCAGGTAAGAATTTTCCATGCTGTAGGAGTACAGTAGAAGGAATAGACCATGGACAATCAGGCCTGGCAGATGACCGTGGCACGCTGACCTTCAGATATCCAAAACATTTTCCACTGCAGATCGGAATACATCAGTATTATTTTCTGCCATGGCTACTTCAGAATTATCACCTTCCCTCTTACGTTGGGAGTTAAAATAACTGTAGAGCTGGCTGTGGAATGTTTTCATAAATCTTCCACTGGAGTGCATGTTGGAGTCAGGCTGTGGGATTCATTGTGTGCAATGTTTTCTACATCAGATGAGATACAAATGTGGAACAGCTGATACCTTTAGCCAACTAGAAAATTCACAAAACATTGCTAATATTTTGAGGGTGAAACCCTCTTCCTCAGACCAGTACCAATAGGTTATAACATGGCAAAAGATGGATTTGCCAGGAGTTATTTCTTAGATGTAAGGTCCTTGGCAAGATGGAAAAAAGTCAAGGAGGGAGGTTTTTCTATTGTCCCAGTCCTACCAAAAAAACATGTCACAGCTCACACACACATTCACACCTCTCCTCAATGTGGCTATCCAGGCCAATAGTCCTTGTATTGCCAGCGAGGGGGAGGGGGAGTTGGCACAGAAGGCCCATGCATTTCATTTGCGGATTGGGATAAAATTTGGAAAAGTCCACTGGGTGTAGCCAAGTGGATCAAATAAAAAGGAAAGAGATTAGCCAATGTTGCAGTCTGATGAGGACGCCCTGTTGTTTAAATAGGCAGAAACAAGGTAGGAATTGCTAAAGAGTGGTCATGAGGACTTAACTCTCGCAATGAAGGCATGCCAGCAAGTCAACCGCAACCAATGTCAAACCGTCCCTAGATAGACAGTTTGTAGAATTGCTTTTATTTATTTTTATTTATTTATTTTGAATATTTTACCCCGCCTTTCTCATTGGAAAAGGACCCAAGGTGGCTTACAATAATGAGGGACAATACAGAGCCCAAAACATTTAAGATATACAGGACTCAGGTTAGGAACAGGGAATTGGAAGCGGCATCTTACAACATCCAAAGGTAACATTAAAGCTTCTCCTGGGGGGTGCCCTGGGACTCTGTGACTCACCCAAGGTCCCATGGGTTGGTTCTACCTGGGGAAGGCACACGGGACAATTGAACTTCCAAATTTGGGCTCCGCAGTTAGGTACAGTGAAAGGTCACTGTTTATTTGTTTACATAGGCAAAACAAGCCTCAGAAGACAAGGATATTGTCTGGAAGGGAATATCAAAAAAAGGGAGGATGCTACTTGTAAAAATAAGGATTTGTTTTTCAGTATACGAAGCCCTCAACCCTCAACCCATATTGGATAACCAGAGCTTGGAAACTTTACAGCTCCGAGCCCATTTGATCCTACTTGCCCTTTGATCCTGCCTGGCTTTTTCACGCTCTGTCCCGATTTCCTCTGTGGCTTTTGGTTCCTGATTCACTTTCTGTTGCTGTCTCTAGTCGAGGCAAGGAGAAAGGCTGCAGCCTTGAAAGATGACCTGGAAGTGAGTCTGTGGCTATTCAGAGGCAACCATTTTTTTGTGTGTGGGAAGAAACAAAATTCTGCTCCAAAGCTTTTTGTGGACTCCAGGTTGCCCCTCCTGTTGCTTCCCATAATGATGTGCTTGAAGCACATCCGTCAGTGGTGATGCGTTACTCCCTCAATACTATTTTGCTTCTTGCTAAAGTACCTGGCCTGGCATTGCTGTAAAAAGCGGGAAGGGGAAACAGTGTTTCCTTGCAGCCATGCCATCCACGTGGCCATGGACTTCCACAACACTGGCTCTTTGGCTTGAATACGGAGATGAGCACAGCCCCTGGAGTCGGACACGACTAGCACGCATGTGCGGGGGGAACCTTTACCTTTTACCTAAGTACCTGGCCTGGCATTGTCCCACTGCACTCACTTAGCTCTTGTCAACAGTATTTGTAGTCAACAAGATGCACAGTAGGCCAAGCATATAAGTAACTCTGCCATTGTTTTCTAGCTTCAAAAGTCTACAGGGGGTTATCCTGACCCTCCAAATAATACTGGAAGTGACCTAAAGTCCCATAAGATAAAATAAAACTGCTTCCATTTTGGGGAGGGGGAATGATACTCTGCTGAAACAAGTGTATTCTCCCCTCCCCCCCATCCCAAAGGCACAATTCTCTGGGAGAAACCCCACTATTAATTTATTTTTAATGGATGAGTTGGTCTTCTGAGGGGAACAATTGCCACAAAAATGGCCTAGGCAGTCCCCATGCAGCTTGCCAGTTTCAGGTTCGCACCCTGAGATAATCCACACTTAAAACAACAAAACTTGCCTGTCTGGTTGCTTCTCCACTTGAGTCAATTTATTGTTTGCTGCCTTTTCCCTCATAATCTTCGTGGTATTGAGCAATGGATCTTTAAAACAATAAACATTCTGCAATGAGCCAACCTCATACGTTCCGAGGTCTGGAGCTCATAAAAGAGTGAAGATGAAAAGCCATTGAAATGATAAGTCGATCAAGATTTCGCATCCAAGACCCAAAAGGCCAGTTGGTGTCCAAAAGGGTAGTAATCCTTAGGCAGTGTTTTTTGTCTTGCCATTGAGGTGACCAGTTGTGGAACCAACACAAAAGAGGCCTTGTCACTAGGTGTCCATCCAGTCTTTTGCAAGGTGGGAGCATCTGATGCATGGTCACCACAACAGGCAGAGAAGTTTGCATTTGGATGAGCTGTCCTTCAAATACATGTGTTTAACACTGATATGGGCAGTATGAGGTCTACGGATTACATTGGTCCCCCGCCCTTTCGCGGTTCATGTATTGCGGTCCTGCTATATTGTGGGACCACAGTATATGAAAAAACGTCCCCTGTGGTAAGGGGGGAAAGGCCTGTTTCAGGCCTCCCGTACTTATCCCAGAACTGGTGCTGCCCCAAATAGCCCTGCAAGGGACTTTCTAGGCCTGTCAGAGGCCTTAAAATTGATTTTAGGCAATCCGGAAGTCACCTGGTTCACAGGAAGGCCATTTTGGGGCCTCCAGAAGGCCCTTCCAGGCCCGTTCAAGGCAGCGCCAGGCTGGGGGTAAATACAAGAGCCGCCAGCTAGGCCCCCAGGCCCAACCTGATCAGCATCCACATATCTCGGATTTTCAATTATTGCGGGTTGGGCTGGGTCCCTAACCCCCGCGATAGGCGGGGAATCACTGTACATGCAAAAGCAAAGTTGTCTCCCTATATACTGCCCCATGCCACTTCAAGTAGTCTCTGGGCGGTTTATAGTTTAATTACAGTGTGCAGACTACACATTGCCCCCTCTCCAGCAAGCTGGGTACTCATTTTACCAACCTTGGAAGGATGGAAGGCTGGGTCAACCATGAGTGAAACATAAAATATCATGTTATGTTCATTTAAAAGGTATCTGGCCATCAACCATGAAATTTTGTCCCACCTTGGGATAATTATTTTCGTCCTAAGAGTGCAAAACAAATGCAGTATTTTGTAGGGAATTGTAACCTGCATAGCATCCCCTCCCATCATTCACAGGCGGTTCCTCCCAATTCAGAAACTTACCAGTGTCTGCACAAAGCTTGAGAACAACAGGTTGTCACATTGTCATCTGCAGGCAGAGGGGTTCTAACATGTCCAGCTGATAACTGGAATTAAAGCTGACTGGCAGCCAGTAGTTGTGTGTCGTTCCTGGTCCCCATGCACATTTCTTTAATGACAACCCGTGGTTTGTATGGCTGTCTGAAACCGGAGCCACTGCATGTTGTTAAAAGTGCACAAGGCATATTAAAAAAACAACCCTGAAGTTGAAGCGGCTTTTGATGTTTAATTATATATTTGCGTTTTATTTATTTCTTGAATTCATGTACCACGCCATTAGTGCAAAAGCACTGCTTCCCCCGCCTTGGGTGCCTATTAGAAATGCTACTTATTTTTACAAGAAGCAATTAGCTTTAATAACAGTTTTTTTTGTTAAGGATGAGGGGCATTTTGTTTTGCTTAGACTTTAACTTAGCAACGCAATGGTGCATGGAGTGTCCTTAAGACTGCACTTTGCTGCCACCTATCGAAAATGGGGGGGGGGGATTGTGGCGTTTCCCAGAGAGAGAGAGAGAGAGAGAGAGAGAGGTGGGAAGTTGCCATTCCCTGGAAAGTTTTATGTGCTGTTGATACGATCACATCACCTCTGTTCTGGCACACCTGCATTGGTTGCCCGTGGCCCTCCGGATAAGGTTCAAGGTCCTGGTTTTGGTTTACAAAACCCTCCAGGGCCTGGGTCCTGAATACCTGTCGGAGCGTATCTCCCAGAGGTCAACTGAGGCCAGACCCACTCGAATGTCGCAGGCGCGCTCACTCAGGGTGGCCACACCCGGGGAGGCGTGGAAGTCGGTTACGCGCAACCGTGCCTTCTCTGTGGTGGGCCCCTCGTTGTGGAACCATCTTCTGAGTGAGCTGCGCCTGGGACAGTCCCTGCCCGCCTTCAAAAAGGCTTTGAAAACCATGCTTTTTAGGGAGGCATTTGGCGACCTTTAATTTAATTTAATTTAACTTTTTTCCCCTGCCCCTGACGCCTCTTGCTGATGGTTTCCCCCTCTCCCTTTGGTTTGTACTGCTGTTGTAACTTGTTGTAAACCGCCCAGAGTTCCTGCTGGAAAATGGGCGGTATAGAAATAAAACAAACAAACAAACAAATAAATAATCTCTTTGGCGGCTTATGCAACACTTATTGCTTTTCAGAATAGCTTGGAAACCTTTCTTCTTTGGACTTCAACTTCCATAAGTTCCCTCGCCACACTCTGATACTTGTTGTGAGTTTTTCGGCCTGTTTGGCCGTGTTTGGCCGTGTTCTGGAAGTTTTTCTTCCTGACGTTTCGCCAGACTCTGTGGCCGGCATCTTCAGAGGGCAAGGAGCTCAGGTAGGCCAGAGCACAGAGAGAACCCCTAGCTCCCTGTTGTAGTGTTTAAGGAGCTAGGAGACAAATGAACAAGGAAATAGAACTTAGTAAAAAACCTCTATTACATATGTACACATGACAAAGAATAATATACAATAACAATATACAAAGCACAGCATAACAAGAGAATGGGGGAAACTGCCCCTCCCAGGCATGTCCAAACTTGGCCCTCCTGATGTTTTGGACCACAATTCCCAGAATTCTAAGCTTAGATTGCCAATGGCAAAGGACTGTGGAAGTTGCGGTCCAAAACATCTGGAGGGCCGAAGTTTGGACATGCCAGCTAGGCAGTCCCAATTTACACTGGTTTGCTTGAGACCTATATACACAAAGCAATATGGTGCAAGTCAATCACACACCACATGGGATGAGGTGATTTAGCTATACCACCTGTGCCTAATCATCTTGACCTTCCAGTACTGATGATTCTTTACATCTGTGAGCTAGGCCTAATAATACATATTCTTGTCTAGCCTATGATATAGCATTTTACACAGGATCCATTTTGTAATCTGTTAAAATATATATTACAGACATTTTGTCAAAACTAAAATCCTTGACAGCTGGAAAGCTCAACTATACCTTGTTCTGTTCGGTACTATAAGGATGTGATCTACCTCTGCTTGTCCCCAGAGTTCGGTGGAACAGAACAAGGGATTGGAATGGGTGCTTGAATATATAAGAGGGCCAGTTTAGTTTTACGCGGCGTTCAGGTGCTTTTCAGAGAAAGGGCCACCAGGTGGTGCTATGATATAGGCAAATAATGCCAGCGCATCCTAAAGAGCAGAGACATCACTTTGCCAACTAAGGTCAGGATAGTCAAAGCTATGGTTTTTCCAGTAGTGATGTATGGAAGTGAAAGCTGGACTATAAAGAAGGCTGATCACTGCAGAATCGATGCTTTTGAGCTGTGGTGCTGGAGGAGAGTCTTGAGAGTCCCCTGGACTGCAAGGAGATCAAACCTATCCATCCTGAAAGAAATCAACCCCAAATGTTCACTGGAAAGACAGATGTTGAAGCTGAAGCTCCAGTACTTTGGCCACCTCATGAGGAGAGAGAACTCCTTGTAAAAGTCCCTGAGGTTGGGAAAGATGGAAGGCAAAAGGAAAAGAGGACGGCAGAGAATGAGATGGTTGGACGGTGTCATCGATGCAACCAATATGGTTTTGACCAAACTCCGGGAGGCAGTGGAAGATAGGAAGGACTGGCGAGCTCTGGTCCATGGGGTCACGAAGAGTCGGACACGACTGAACGACTGAACAACAACAATGCCAGTGCGGGGAATCAGGGATAAAGAACAACACAGCAGGCTCCTTGGTGACATCAAACAATGGCAAGGAGCTCAAAGCTGGAGCAGGGGGTGGAATCACCCCAAAACAAAGGAGATCCTGGTGGCACATTAAAGACTAGCATAACTGCATTTGGCCTAAGTCTTTGTGGACCTGCATCCCACATTGGCTGATGTGCACACCTGCGCCGTCTCCTGGAGGAGACGTCCATCACAGGTTACAAACCATGATGGAGATGTGTAATCTCCAGGCTTAAAAGGGCCTTCAAGGGCCAGATGCAGGGGATTGGTATCAGGAGACAGATATCTAGTCTCGTGAGCTCCCAGACGCATCTGGTGGAGCCACTGTGAGATCCAGGAAGTTGGACTAGATGGACTTTTGGCCTGATCCAGCAGGGCTCTTCTTATGTTCTTATGTTAAGGGGCTCACAGGACTTCTGGAAGGTCCATTGGCTTTGCAAATGAGGTGTGCATGGGTGTAATAAATAGTGCTTCTGATGTAGTCAGTGCTTCTCTGAACAGGATGAGCCTCTGCACAAAAATTCCCCATGTTTAGTTTGCATTGGATGGTAGCAGGAGTGTGTACCCCCTTGCAAGTTTGCAGCTTCGGCGGGGGTGGCGATAAAAAGTGTCTGACTGCCTCAGCAGGGATTTCAAAAGGATTGTTGACTGCTTTGAATGTGCTTTTAAATATTGCCTTCATTTCCTATTCCTATTTCTTAGAGGAGTATTTGTGGAACTCCCTGCCACAGGATGTGATGATGGCACCTGGCCTGGATGCCTTCAAAAGGGGATTGGACAGATTCCTGGAGGAAAAGTCCATCACAAATTACAAACCATGATGGAGATGTGTGATCTCCAGTCTTAAAACTGGGGCACTTCAAGGGCCTGATGCAAGAGAGTGGTATCAGGAGACAGATATATAGTCTCATGCACTCCCAGAGGCATCTGGTGGGGCCACTTTGAGATACAGGAAGCTGGAATATATGGGCCTTTCGCCTTTATCCAGCATGGCTCTTCTTATGTTCTTATGTTTGATCCTTATGAGTATTTGCATTATTTATTTATTTATTTATTTATTTATTTATTTACTCCGCCACCTAGCTGGGAGGTTTACAAAACTGAGGTTTACAAAACTGAGGTAGTATATAACATAACTAAGATAGAAGACCATAAATAAACAATCCAGTATAAATCCAGTACTTATTGTTCTTAGCTTTAAATGTTGTCTTTTAATGATGAACCCTCCTTTTTAAGGAGCAAGGCAAGTGGAAATATTTTAAATATATGCATATATAAATAAATAAATAAATAAAGTCACTGCCTCAACACCTCAGTCACATTGTCCATCCTTAACTTTGAATTAAATAATCTAGCAGCGAGTTACAGCTACAGTGGGCCTATTAAATTTATGCAACTTAAAAAGGAGGTGACTCACTAAATTCCCACTGATTCAAAGGGATTACTCTAGTTGTAACTTACCAGTGGATTTCAACCTGCAAAAGATCCTTTGTTTGGGCAATCCAAGGCAACCGGAAAAGGTATTTTGTTCTGGCTCCTAAAAAGCCTCCAGAAATCAGAAGCTCTTGGTGATCCACCAAGAGATCTACCTGTATATCCTGATCCACTTTCTTCTCAGCATGGCTGCGTCACATGGTGAGAAACCTTCGGGCCCTGTAAAGGTCAGCACATCCACGGTGGCGTCTTATATGCTTGTTTTATCCGATGCCACCTGTGGCCACCCAAAGCACCAGGAATGTACAACATGAGACCAAAAGATTAAAGAACGAAAGAGGGGGGGGGGCAGGTGGGTTGCAGCACAACCAGGGGCGGGGGACAAGGGGGCAAATGAAGATGCAACCAGTGGAGCCTGATGACTCTCATGTCAAGGGATAGTCAATGTGTTCTAAGTTTCACTCTGCTAAGAACTATCCAAGGTCCTAAAGCCTAGAATTTCAGCACCTTGGAGAGCGCCTTTAAAGTACAGACTGAAAAGCGGAGCAGATTGGTCAACCTCCCGATGCCGGAGCCACCAGCGCCTGTTGGATGAGACCCAGTCAAATGAATGTGAAAGCCAATGTGGTGTAGCTAATGTGAGACCATGAATAAGTGGCGACTTGACTGGTGCCATAAGACTTTCAGTATATCCCTGAGCTTGGAGGGATTCTTGCTTTGGACTACAGCTTCTTGAGAGGCGTTTATACACGACCCCTAAGCTCCGCTGCAAATGGCTGCAAGCTCCGGAGCTTAAAAATGTTTCCCCACCAGCTCCGGAGTTTGCAGACAATTAAGTGCGACCCCGCCCACTTTAGCGTGACCCAGCGCACTTTTCTTGTACCTTCTCTTTGGAGGTGAAAAATCTTTGATGCGGTGCAACGATAGTGAGTGCGGGGCTCTCCTCGCTTCTGTTTGTTGTTTTTTGGCTCCTGCCCCTTTAAGAGCTACTTTTACAGAGACGGGAGGCAGAACGAGGTGAGCGGCATGCATTTCTTTCTCTTTTTTTCCCTCCCTCACGCAGCCAGCAACCAGGAAGTGCGGAGGGGGTGGGGACAGAGGAAGAGCGACGAACCCCTAAGATCTCTGGTCCGAATTTAAGTGGCCAGCGGATCTTAGGGGTCGTATAAAAAGGCCCTATAGAGCCAGTTTGTCTCTAAAAGAAGGAAAGAAGGGAGGCACCACTTTTCCCAGGATCTTAATCATCCCTGGAATTGTCGATGCCTCCCACAAAACTCCACCCACCCCTCCTAAGGACTGCAGGGCACATTTGCACATCTACACCAATGCAAATGAAGCAAAAAAAGTTTTGCTACCTGGATTGCAGGTGACTGCGTAGGACGGGATACCGGGGAATGACCACAGCCCCACATCTTGCAGTAATACTCTGACCTAACTGTACTGCCACCGCCCTCTTCCACAGCAACTCTAAGGATCCCAGAAACCTTCATCACTCGCTGTGCAGGCCAGGATTTATGGGAGTTGTAGTCCAAGGACACCTAAGGATCCAAAGTTCAGACCTACTCATCTAATTTGTTCTCTGCTATTCTGGTGTGAATTCACAGCCAGTTGTGAAGATGAGTAATAGGAAAGATATGTTGCATTTTAAAAGACTTGCAGCTAACCTCGCTTTCTTTTTTGGTATTTCTCTTTTAGCAACTGGGGGCATGTTTTGTTTTGTTAGTTTAGTTTAGTTTTGTGTTTTTGCAACTGGGATTTTGAAAACAAGCCCTAAAACATATCACATTTCCAGGTTGAGACATATTATGATGGTAAACAAAACCATAATTCCATATTATTTGGACAGCATCCTGTGTAGGCACATACTGTATAAAGTTGAGATGCAATATGGTTTTAATTTTACATGCACCATAAAGCGCACACATGTTCATCCATTCAGAGAATGGGAAAGAACCTTGAAGTCACTTAATCTAGCCCCGTGAACTGTGACAGGTCGTTGGAATCGTTTAGGAGAGCTTTATTATACATGTTTTCAAATTTGCAGAAAGAGTCATGAGGGTGATCCAAAAAAAAAAAAAATCTGAACCACACAACCCCAGGGCCTGATTGTTTTCTCAAAATATTTCAACTAAGATACTATCTCATATTGCACCAATTCCCAACCTGGTGTAGATGTACCTATAGGGGCCTGAACCAGGACTTTGGGGGGGTACACACATGCACACACAAATGAATAATGGTGGAACATACGTCAACAGTGGAAGATAAGACTGAACACCACGTTGAGCGGCAGACTGGCTGTTCCTCTTTATTCAACCTCGAGAAAAGCTCCATCATTCCCTTGCTTTATTATTTTGGCCAACGGTGGGGAGCTCCTCCCTGAAAAGGCACATTGCAAACACACCACTACAGAATGCACAGTTGGTGATGTACTGCTCCAGGCTTTCAGCTTTCACTCTCCTCTGCCTCAGGAACATTCGACTGCGGTCGCGCCAGTAGCGGCCTATGTGTCAGCGGACACCCCAGTCAGTCTTATAATCAGTGATCAATGAGTCAGTCCCTTCAGATCTTATGCAACGTACAGATTCATTGTATCATTTGGACTGTAAATACAGATGCACTGCCTGTTCACCTTATACCAGGGGTCCTCAACCTAAGGCCCGGGGGGCGGATGCGGCCCCCAGGGTCCTGAATCCGGCCCCTGGGACCAATTGCAGACCCTACACACACACCTACCACCTGCTTCGCAAGCAAGCCAGCCTCCACAGCCGCTTCTATTGCTGAGGCAGTTCAAAGTGGTGGGCTATGTCGCTTCCCCCACTCCCTCCACCCACCGGCCAGATGATCGGCATGCTAGCTAGTGGGACAGTTCAAAGTGGGAGGGCCACAGCAAGGTCTCCCGCTCCCCCCCACCCGCCGCCCAGATGGTCGAGGCACCGGCTGCAGCCAACCGGAGTAATTTAAAATGTCGGCCTTTTTTTTTTTTTTTTTTTTTTTGGACTGTGGTCCAGCCCCCAGTGGTGTCTGGGGGGTAGTGGACCTGCCCTCTGTTTGACAACTTTGAGGACCCCTGCCTTATACAATGGTACCTTGCATAAAGGAATTGATTCGTGAAAATTATGTTAAAGCAAAATCCCCTTTATACAAATTTCCCATAGGAATGCATTGAAAACAGAGTACAGTGGTACCTTGTATAAAGGAATTAATTCGTTCCAAATGAAATTATGTTAAGCAAATTTTCCTTTATACAAATTTCCCATAGGAATGCATTGAAAACAGAGTGATCCCATTTTTATGTTGTACAGATTCGCCCCATGTTAAGCAAATTTCCCCTATCTCCGGAATTTTTATGTTGTACAAATTTTATGTTATACAAGCCGTTTGTTATACAAGGGGTCCACTGTAATCCCTAATCGTGCCCATTTTTATGTTGTACGGATTCGCCCCATAGACAATTCTGTTTAGCAAATTTCCCCTCTCTTTTTTTTATGTGGTACAGATTTTATGCTATACAAACCATTTGTTATACGAGGGTCCACTGTAATTCCATTGTTTTCAAAATCCCATTATTGGGCTACTTATTTAAAATGGTGACGTATGCGCTGGAAATAACAGCAGCTATGCAAACGGCAAGCATTTTGTGAAAAAGGAAAGGTGACGTGTATGAAAAAAGGACAATTAAGGGACATGCAAATAAAACAAGGTTGAGAGAACCACTGTCATATAGCATCCTGTTCCAATGGCGATCAACCTGATGTCCCTCCAAAGGGGTGGCTGGGGCTTTGCCATCTTGTCGCCGTCCTTCCCAGCAGCATTTGGCATTCAGAGGCAGTTTGCCCCTGAACGTGGATGTTTCATTTTGTGGCCCTAAGAGATCAGTCTCTATATCAGAAGCAAAGTTCTCCCTATTTTATTTATTTGTATTTCATTTATACACTGCCAATCTGGCTACAAGCTCAGACAGGCAACTGAGCGATGAGTAATCAATAACAAAGAAAATCGGAAGTTTTCTTTCTTTCTTTGTTTGGTCTGGTTTGTTTTTGGCATGAGAATCCCGGGATGCACCGAGAATTCCCGAAGCACGATGAAACCCCTGCAGTCCAAACAGTCACATCCCTAAACTCTAACCAAAACCATCATTCGACCGAATACATTATAAATGCTCTCTAACCACAGAGAAACATAAAAGGCACGGGAAAAGGCAGCAGAACAGACTTTGAAGCTTTTACTGCCCGAGGCTGTGAACAAGGTGCTTGAAACCTGTCCTTGGCAGCTTATAACAAGAGTTGGCAGACTTCAGACTTTGGATGCGACGTGAAATCCTGCTGCAAGTGTTCAGTCAGGCTCTGTTAAGCCGAATGCCTCTTCCCCAGAAGCTGGCCAGGGGTAAGGAGGAAGGAAAAGGGGAGAGGGAGGAAGAGGCGTACAGAAATAATGCAGGGCATGAGTAAAGTGGATAAAGGGACGCTCTTCTCCCTCTCACAAAATTCCAGAACTAGGGGACATCCGCTCAAATGGAGGGCTAGGAGAGTAAGAACAGACAAAAGAAAATATTTTTTTCACCCAGTGCATTGTTAGCCTGTGGAACTCCCTGCCACAAGACGTGATGATGGCATCATGAGCCAGTGAAGAAAAGGCACAAATGGCTTGGGTCTGGAGGAGGAGGGGAGGAAGAGGGGGAGGAAGCGTGAGTTACAGCTTGATAGGTTGGAGGGGATGTCAGTCAATGGCACCAGAGGTTGCGATTGGCTGAGGGTGCCTGTAGAGGGAACTTCTCTATGGCTTGTGGCCTCTTCCAAGCAGGGCAAGGGGTCACCACAACATGAGGAACTGTATTAAAGGGTCACAGCATTAGGAAGGTTGGGAACCACTGGGTTAAAATGTTATCCGTTTTCTTGGCTACTGGTGTCAGAGTACGCCTGGCTTTTCTCTATGCGAAGAAGAAGAAGAAGAAGAAGAAGAAGAAGAAGAAGAAGAAGAAGAAGAAGAAGAAGAACAACAACAACAACAACAACAACAACAACAACAACAACAAGAACCACCACCACCACCCTTGAAAGGCCTTAGCCTAGCCTGTGGCCATGATGTGGGGTGGAACCTCCGCTCCCCTCCCCACCCCATCACGTCAGGAGCAATTAATTTCTGCTTCTGTTCTGAGGCTGAGGGCGCTGTATAAAGGGAAGTTCTCTATGGCCCCTGTGGCCATAGAGAAGAAGAAGAAGAAGAAGAAGAAGAAGAAGAAGAAGAAGAAGAAGAAGAAGAAGAAGAAGAAGAAGAAGAAGAAGAAGAAGAAGAAGAAGAAGAAGAAGAAGAAGAAGAAGAAGAAGAAGAAGAAGAAGAAGAAGAACCACCACCACCACCACCACCACCACCACCACCAGCCTTGAAAGGCCTAGCCTGTGCCCATGATATGGGGTGGAACCTCCCCTCCCAACTCCAACCCACCAGGTCAGGAGCAATTAATTTCTGCTTCTGTTCTGAGGCTGAGGGCGCCTGTATAAAGGGAAGTTCTCTATGGCCCCTGTGGCCATAGAGAAGAAGAAGAAGAAGAAGAAGAAGAAGAAGAAGAAGAAGAAGAAGAAGAAGAAGAAGAAGAAGAAGAAGAAGAAGAAGAAGAAGAAGAAGAAGAAGAAGAAGAAGAAGAAGAAGAACCACCACCACCACCACCACCACCACCACCACCCTTGAAAGGCCTAGCCTGTGGCCATGATATGGGGTGGAACCTCCCCTCCCAACCCCAACCCACCAGGTCAGGAACAATTAATTTCTGCTTCTGTTCCCCAGTGGAAAGTGGTGATGGGGAAGAAAGGGGCAGGGCCATTTTCTGTCTGCCTTGCTTGTTGGAAAACAAGTTTCTAGATTAAGTGGATCCTTGATCCCTTCCGGGAAGGGGGAGGCTCCTACCCTTTGCTGTTAAATGGTGATATTTGCTAATGGCTGGGGATTAACAAGGTGAACTAAAGCCCTTGTTTAAGCAGTTGAATTTCAGAAAGATGGTTCTCTTTTCTCCTGCCGCTGTGCATTGCGTCTTGTAAGGCAAGGGTAGGCATCATGTCACCCACCAAGTGTTGCTGGGTTGCACCTCCATCAGGTCTAATCGCACGTTCTTGCCTTAAAAGTGTGTGTTTGTGCATTGTGCCCCTGTGCTTTTCCTTGGCAAGAAAGTTAATAATATGGTAGTGGTTGTAGGAAAGAAGACTTTATGCTCCTTTGGGGTTCCAATCTTGTTACAGTATTTTAAGATTCCGTTTAAGGCAGGCACGTCCAAACTTCGGTCCTCCAGATGTTTTGGACCACAACTCCCAGAATTCCAAGCCTGTATTTCCAATGGCAAAGGACTGTGGGAGTGGTGGCCCAAAACATCTGGAGGGCCAAAGTTTGGGACATGCCTGGTTTAAGGGAAGCTGATGCAGAATGATCCGATCGGGCGTGACCTCAGAAGGGATAGATAATACAACGTCAACCGAGACTCCAGACTCCAGGTGAGCCGCTTTGTGTAGCTCTCTGGAACAATCTTGGAGTCGTGGTCGAAAAACCGCACGGATTGGCACACCGCCTCTCCGGAATCAAGGCCGAGGCGGGGCTCTTGGACTACAACTCCCATCCGCCCTCTCCAGCAAAGCCGGCGATGGGCAGTGCCGCCGGACTCTCCTTGGACAGCCACGGACGCGTCTCACGCCTTGGTCTGGGTGGAAAAAGTTCCCTTAGGCCGACGGTGGCCCTCCCGAGCGCCTGGAGTCCCTCCGTGGGGAGGCTGAAATTCTTCTCGAAAGGAAAGACAGGATTTTCAATTTCTCCCGACCAGGAGAACAGTCGGTCAACGGAGAAAGGCTGGGAAGGATGGGTGTCGTCGGCTGCTACGGAGGAAGGGCTTTCGGGGGCCCCGATGGCCTCCTTCCAGCGCCTCGATCCTGCCTTATAAAAACAGAACTGGCTGGGCTCCGCTTTATGCAGCCGATCCGAATTGAAACCGCGTCGCTTCCCCACCCGCTCTGCGAGCAGGGAAAGTTGACCTCCATTCATCCCATTAATGCCCATTAATAAGGGAGGGGAGGGCTTGTGGGTGGCAGCTGCTGGAGGCGGTGCTACCTCCCTTGACCGTGTCTCCTGCCCTCTGACCCGTCTTTCCTCCCTCCCTAAAAAGGGCCAAACCCCTCCAGACCTACTGACGCAGAATCCCACCCACCCGCTCTGCCCCTGCCCTGCAAGTCTCATCAGCCCCCTTCTGCTCCGGAAAAGATCGCCGGACTAGAGATGCTCCGACGTGTGTCTTCTTGCGGGGGGGCTTCCTCTCATGTAAGAGCGTGCTTAGGATCGTAGCCTTGTTTAGGGACCACAGGGCAAGCCAACGGCCAGCTCCCTAGGAGTACTGTAAGCCCCGCTCCACTCCACGGAACTTCCTTTGGAATAGGTTCGCTATATTAACTTGGTTCCATTTGGGGATGGGTCGTCCGTAGTCTACAAGCCCCAAGGCTGGCTGAAGAAGAAGAAGAAGAAGAAGAAGAAGAAGAAGAAGAAGAAGAAGAAGAAGAAGAAGAAGAAGAAGAAGAAGAAGAAGAAGAAGAAGAAGAAGAAGAAGAAGAAGAAGAAGAAGAGGAGGAGGAGGAGGAGGAGGAGGAGGAGGGGTGATTATTTCCTCTTTTTATTTGTAGTTGAAGAAGAAGAAGAAGAAGAAGAAGAAGAAGAAGAAGAAGAAGAAGAAGAAGAAGAAGAAGAAGAAGATCACGCACCTTGAATCTTTCAGCAGAAGGCTTGGATTTTGAAGCAAAATCTAAAAATCTCTTGGTAACAAGCTACTGAGCAGCAAGCAGTTCTTAACAGCGCGGCTTCTCCTCCGGTCTCCGCGGAAATAAATCCCATAGTATTGAATGGGCATTGTTTTCTGCCTAGGATTGCAAGTGAAACGTTTTATTCCAAGGGGAGCCGGTGGAAGTGAAGGCAACCCGCGTCTCTCGTCAGTCCAGTTTACACTAGAGTAGCCTCGTTGTCCAGGAGCAGAGGGCTTCGCTCGCCGGTGCATTGGCCTATCGATGGGCGAGACGTCCCCTGCCACATGCCCTGTGATCTAAATGGACAGTAAAGAGGTTTCTATGTTATTCAAAGAAAGCTGCAGGTAAATCAACAGGGCCAGTGCAGGAAGGCTACCATCAGGATGATGCCCAAATCTGCCATCTTAAATCTCAAGAAAATGATGAAACTGCTCTGAAGTTACTCTCTCTCTCTCTCTCAAACGCGTTTGCTTAATAGTTGCAAGCCCCCCCCCCGCACCCTTTTAAAATGAAACCCAGGCGGAATACTGAATCCTGTATGTTTTTTTTATCGACAAGTTCTTTTATTCTCTGTGTATCACTGGCAAGGAAAGGAATCAAGGGAATGTGGAGCAGAAGGTTAATGCTAAATATTTATGTGCAACCGTGGACTTATATTTATTAGGTCATCCAACGCCAGCTCTGTCATGAATTTGGACCAAATAATGTAGAAATCGTTTCTTTCTCCTTTCACCCCAGATTTGAGTAAAGCCAACCCCTTTCCCTCCCCCGTTCTTAAGCCTTTTTCTGTCAAGGAGTTTGATGCACGGGTCAATTTATCCCCCCCCCTTTGTTTATAAAGAAAAAATAAAAGACGCACCTTAATGCCAGCAAAAGAAACAAGTGATCGCATTGGGACCTAACGATTTGAAAATATAAGTGAAATTTAGGACCGGGATTAGAAATGGATTCCCACGTCACCTTTCTTTCTGTCTTTTTTTTTAAAGTGTGTGACTGTGAAAAGGAGAAAGGAGTTTTAAATGAAGACTCGTGCATAATAAGCCCGGGGAACCCAGCCTCCATCGCTTTAACCGCAGGGGCATCTGATTCCCTCATCTGGCAGATGGTCTCAGACTCCAGATTTGCATTCATTGTCTTGAAATCTGCTTTCGCGTTGGTGTTATAGATTTCAGGGGCAGATCTATACCCCAGATCGGAGTACAAAAGGAGCAGGGGGGTCGCAGGGAAATGACACCAAGCCGGCTTAATTTATGGAGCAACGCTCTCCAATTTCCACCACGTGGGTGGAGGAGGATTATCACGGTTCGGATCCGACACCCCCCTCCACAGTCCACACACCCCATATTTCATTTCTTAAGAAAAAGAAAATGAAGTTGTATTTGTGTGCGTGAAGGAGAGCATGTGCCGGTGCACATATGTGCATTTCGGTGGAAGAAAGTAAAAGGACATATTTAGATTAGATGCACGCGCGAACACACCCATATTCTCTCTTTCATATACATATATATGAAATCACAGGCGCTCGTGTACAAATGAAGCACCCATTTCCCAGCCTGTAATTTAAAATGAAATTTTATGGATAAAACCAACAAAAACCAATCCCAACAACAAGAAACAAGCCAACAACAAAACAGATGGTTGCAAAAGTTAGCGTTGGCAACACCGCCACCGTTAGCAACACACACCCACCCCCTCTGCGGCTGGTCCAAAACAGCACCGCGGCTCTCGAGGAGGAGTAAGAAGAATCGCGCCCTTTTGTGGGTTCTTTGCACCCCACAGCCTGGCTGGGACTTCGTCGACCTCCTGCTCCCTTCCGAAGGGAGGGAAGGAAGCAAGGAAGGTTGCAATTTGCTCCCCCCCACGCCCCACCCCCACCCAAAATATCCCTTGCAATATTTGAGAATATTGATGGGAGGGGCAGCAAGGCCAGGGGGCTGGCTTCTGGTGGCCTCTTTCTCAGATCTGGCCTTGGTTAAGAAGCCCAACGCCGCCAAATGGGGGCAAGGAACTTTTTTCGGCGCCCCTAGGGAACTCCCGTGCACCGCCGCCTCCACGGGGGCGAGCGCGCGCGCACACACACACACAAATGCCCCGCCCACCGCTTTCATTCCCCCTGTCCGGGCAGCCTTAAGAGGGCGTCGGCCTGAGATGAAGCCTGCGCTGCTCCGCCAATGGGACGAGCCTATGCAAATAAAAGCGCCCTAATATGGCGGGGCGCTCCGCCCCTTTCCCCGGGCAACGTTCTATCTCCTTGGCTGTAACCCATTCATGGGGAAGGGAAGCCCGGAAAAAGCAGCCGCGCCCGCGCGCGCTGCCTCTGCTTCGCGTGTAATCAGATGCTTTTGAGTCGGATTTCGCCTTCTCCTTTCACAATTGATCCCCGGCTTGTTTCTCACTCTCTCTCCCCCCCCTTCTTCCTTCTCTCTCTCTTTCTCTCTCTCTCTCTCACACACACACACACACACACACACACACACACACACACGCACACACACACACCTCCCCCTCTTTCTTTCTCTGCTCTTGGATTAGCCAGCCCGTCCGTTGCTTCTGCCCCTCGTGTCTCTGCCAAGCAGGTGATCAAGAAGCCTGAACCGGAGCAAGGAGATTTTGAGATGGGATTTTTCTCCCCGGCACCGGCTTCTAGAAAAATGACCGGGAGCTTCGGAAGAGGCTGAGCCAGCGCCCAACGACTTGGAAGCCCAGAGAGGCGGCTGGGGAGGGGGCGGAAGAAAAAGAGGACTTCCCATTCATCCGGACGCTGGAAGCCCGTCCTTGTTGGCAACAGAAACCCAGATCCTACGCCCAGAGACGGACTCCTGAACTTCCTCAGGATTTGTGCGTCTCCCCGTTTTTTTTTGTTGAAGTTTTCTCTCCCCCCCCCCCAGTCCGTATTTCCTCCGCCCGCCAAGGGAGCCCCCTGGTTATTTGGGAATAATCAACTTTTCCAATGTTTGGGATCCAAGATACGCTAGGAAGAGGACCCATCCTGAAAGACAAGGTGCTGGGCTCCGACATGGATCCGGTCCGGTCCTGGGTGAGGAACGTTGGCGTCGTGGATGCCAACGTCGCCGCTCAAAGGTAATTTTCCAAAGGTTATCCGCATGAAATCTCTTTCCCCCCTTTCCCCACCCCCTTGTTTGGGATACTCGGCGGCTGATCCTGGCGTGGCACCCCATCCACCTGACAGTCTCATTGAGATCCACCAGATCCCGGGGTGCTTACTTCTTTATTGCAAGCAATCATAATCAACCAGAGCACTTGGAAGACTTAAAAGCTAGGGGGTCGTTTCCTTCCAATCCAAAAGTTGAACTCCGTGCGTGCGTGTGTGTGTTGCGTTGTGTTGCATGTGTGTGTTGAGGGTTGAAATCGGTGAGACGGGCGTAACAATAAAAGGTCAGTGAAATATACTGACATGACTGAATTCCGTGGGACTTCCTCCCAATACATTCCATTTCGGGAAACAGCCGCCGACTACCCGCTTCCTCGCGAGTAAGCCCCGCCGATCTCCCCGGGACCGCCTTGGATCGTCATGTTTCGTCGCCGCTTTTTAAGGGACGTGGGATCGTTTGCGGCGGAACGCACGGATATTTTTTGCCGACTTCATCGGTCTCCTCTGCCATCCACACACACTTCTCGCAGGAAACAAACCTACTTGTTACTGGAGGACAAGCCCCAAGGAAGGAGGCTTACTTCCGAGTAAATACACTTCGGAACATGGCAAGCCTCTCATTGAGAAGATCTGAGAGTAGGCGAAAGACCTACTCGCCTGAAGAATATTTCAGCCGGTCTTCCCATCAACTCCTTTATTTGGTTCAATTTAAACGATTAATAATCGCGATTTCACTAGCAATCTGTACTTCAGAGCCTGAGTTCCAAAGAGATTACTTGCCGGTAGGATGCAGTTTATGAAGGCTCTGGTGGACGTCACTTAACTCCTAATCCGAGAGGCAGTTTGAGAGCAGGGGTGATGCCCGTCACCATTGGGTCGAACTGACTTCGATTAGAAGCAGCCGGGTCAGGGCGGTCGTTCTAAAGTTCTCCTCTGAACGCGCGAGGCGAAGCCTGAGGAAGTCGGCGCGATTTACTTCGGAGGAAACAAGCTTAAGCGGGGAGATTTAGGGACAGGGAGCAACGGACCTTTACGGAGGTCAATGGGGTTGCAGCGCGCGGGTTGAAGGTCCGCCACAGATCCGCGCTTCTTGGGCGGTCAACTCCGCCGAAAAAAAGCATCGGAGACAGAAGCTAAGTGAAAGCACCCCGCTTCCCGAGGGGAAAACGAAAACCCCACCTCGGCAGTTTTCCCAGCCGCGAACACCAGTCCGCGGGCGGAAGATCCGCAGTGCGCGTAAGGAATGGGGGTTTGGGGAGGCGCGACCCCCGAAGGCTTTCTTACTGGAAGAAAGCAGGCTCTCCCAAGTGACTTTTGGGTTGCCAATATGCATGGGTTCGGGTTAGGGACCTCGCTTCTGGGCCCCCGGGAACAGGAGGCGACCTGGGTGAGGCTGTTAGTCTCCGGACGCTTCCGAAGGAGAGTCGGCGGTACACGAGTCAGCCCTTCCGCGACCTCCTCGCCCGGCTTCTGTTCCACTCCTAGATTTCTCCTGTAGCCCGGGGAATTTCCTCTGAATTCAGCAGTGAACATGTTCGCGGATCGCAGGCATGAAGGCGTCGGGAGGGTCTTCTCTTAGGACAAAAAAATAAATAATTAAAAACAAAATAAAATAAATAAATAAATAAAATCGCCTCCTCCCTGTCCTTTTGCGCTGGTTTGCGCCATCCAGAAGCAGGCGTCTTTGGCTTAACTGCGCTTTCCAAGGGGACGGCAGAAGGGCGTTTTAAGGCCACCCAAGCCTCGGGAACACGTCGTTAGAAATCGGTCCCCAAACGACATCGAGGATCAACACAGCTTCGATAAAGTGTCCAAGCGGGCGCTTTCCCTTCTTCTCTAAACGGGCCTACCCTTGCGCTAAAAAGGATGGATCCAGAGAACATCGCGGCCCGCTGGAAACGATGCCTGCGCACGCCTTGCGAGGAATCCTCTCCCACGCCGGCTTTCCAGTCCGCTCCTCTCCCTTCGGCCAGCCCAAACTTGGCAAGAGACGCGTGCGTCCACGGCGGGTTGCAGGATCTCACCGTTCCCACGTCAAACCCGCTTCTCTACCGATGTCACAACAATTGCAGAACCGGTGTGTGTGTGTGTGTGTGTGTGTGTGTGTGTGTGTGTGTGTGTGTGTGTGTGTGTGTGTGTGTGTGTGTGTGTGTGTGTGTGTGTGTGTGTGTGTGGTCTGGGAAAGTTTGCGCTCCCGGGCAACGGGCACAATCTTCCCGAAGGAAAGGGCCCGGGATGGAACAGAAGAGAGGAGCTTGCATCTTTCAAGAGGGCGAAAAAAACATCCATCATCTCTGCAGGGCTGGAGCTTCCCTCCTTGAGCGAAGATCAGCTTTCGAGGGAAGTGCCCCCCACCCCACCCCCTCTTGATTGTTCTAACAGGTTTCCTTTTCCCACCCGGAGGTGTAAAAACAAACAACAGTCCCGGACTCTCAAACTCTCTTGAGGAAATAAGCAGTTCCATTCAGGGATCCGGCTGTACACAGACCCATTTAAATTCAGATCTCAGTTTTGGAACTTTCCAAACAGAAATGCACACCTCCAAGTCTCCAAGACTATGGTGGGGTGTGGTTTTTTGTTTTTGTTTTTGTTTTTTGTGTGTGTGTGTGTGTCCAGATTCAGAAGTGAAGCCCCCTCGAAGTGGGTGTTAGGACTGTAGTTTTAGGTGGAGAGGACACCAGGAGACATCTTCTCCGGGATGGGACCAATTCCCGGGAAATAATTTGAACCGACAATACCCAGAACGAATCCTTCCTCTGAAGCAGGCTAAAAAAGTGGTGCCCTTTCCTGCAAGGAGCGCGGTGCTCCGATCCTGAAGTCATTCCCCAGCCTACCCCCGTCCAGCCTCACCAGGAATCAAATAGGATTAATTTCAGTAGTACTAATTCTGAATTAACTGTTTTTAGGACTGGGCGGGACCTTAAATTTAATGAATTGTTTGCTGATAAATTTGCCACTTAATCTGATGGATTTTATCTCCAAGTGCCTGCGCCATCACCTCCGCGCGAATTTTAAACCTATCTTAAACTTGAGGACTACAAGCACGCTTAAAAGAGGGGTAAAGGGGTGCAAAAATCCTGTGTCCACTTGATCTGGAAGTGAACCCCATAAGATTCAATGGGACTGACCCCCCCCTAGCGTTTTCCCGCAGGTGCGGGATTTGCTTTCCCGATCCTGAAACGCCACTTTGCCGGATGGGACTGACTCCTGAGTAGGACATGTATCACTGGGATCAGTGGCGTTTACTTCCGAGTAAGCACGCCTTGGACTGGGCAGGGCGAAGGAGGCTACCAGATGGTTCAGGGCTCCACCGGGTTTGCAAAGGCCAGGGTTAACCCGACAGATTAAGGCATAGGATCGGCGCAAGAAGCGAGAAAAGAAATGGAAGAGAGAGGCAGAGAGGGCCGGGAGAAGGCGACGATACGATGCAAAGTTAGCTTCGGAGTAAACCCTCCTTGTTTGCAACTGAGCAAGCAACAGCAGAAGTTTTTAGGGAAGAGAAGGAGTGATGGAGACGGACAGAACAGAGAGCCCTGACTTCCCACCTGTCTGAACACGAGCAGGCTTTCGCGGTCCCTACCGCTTCTCGTTGGTTGTTAAGGTGCTGCAGATCGCGGGTGAAAACACTAGTGTTAAACAGCGGCACCTCCGAAGTCCGTTTCTCTGCTCTGCAGATCAATTGATTTCGACGGCGAGGTTTCGAGAGGGAAAAAGTAGACGCAGCGCATCCGTAGCCCATCCCGGTTCTCAAATCAAACCCCCTCTCCTGGCCGGGCCTGCCTCGCTGCAGTTCTTTCTAAAACCCGCCAGACTTTTCCAGCAGCTAGAGCTGATCCAGGATCTTCGTTAATCGACGTTAATTTTTTTTTCCCGATGGCTACACGGCTCCTTAACTTGTTTGGCTTCCATGGTGAAGCGTTCAGTGTCAACTCGCGCGGTGAACGGGCTTCCTGTCCAGTTCCCCAGCCAAGGAGAGAAATATCAGCTTCCTTTTCCAAAACAGCCCCCAAAAAAACCCCACACAAATTAATGTCGCCCCGTGGAAGAGCGACATCTCTTAGAGATCGCCAGGAGAAACGGAAGGTCCTAATGGCGTGAGACGCGCCGGCGCTGCGGACATTGGCACCCCGCAACCTCTCTCGTCCTCTTTCCCCGAAACCGAAACCTGTTGACCTTCGGGAGGAGACCGGTGACCTTCGAGCCTGCCCTTGGCAGGAGGCTGGAGGGTCCCTTCAAGAAATCAGCCGTCGTTGTGAGTTTTTCAAGTCAAACCCTCTGTAGTTCTCCTCGGGCGTCTCCCCCACTCACTTGTAACGGGCCTTTCTCGCGAATAAACCGGACCGCGGAAAGATCGGAGCGTCACTTGTAACGACAGGAACGGATCTGCTCTGCCTGGAGGCTGCATCGACGGCTTTTCTCTTCGCCTGGGTCGTCCGTCTTTCGGGTTTCTTACCCCCCTCTCCCCTGTCCTCAAATCCGCCGGTACTGTACCATTCAAGGGTGATAAGCGCGCAGGACCTGCACCTGAACAAGACCCCAAAGTTAAACTCTTAAATTGTTTCTCAAACTTTCCCCGTTCGAGATAGGCGGAAAGGAATGATAAGAGGCAAGGTTTCCTGGCCAGAGTCGCGAACACCCCAAACAGAAACAAATCACGGCGCCGGCTCTAGTTTTAGACAGAAGGTGTCGGTGGCCCGGTTGGGATTAGCGCAAAGTCGGCGGGCGGCGTTCTAGGTTTTGCAAAAAAAAGAAGAAGTCAGCCTTAAGGGAGACCTCCTAAATCAAGAGGTAATTCCCATCGAGTATCTTGAAGTTTCTCACCCGATCGGTTGCTCTTCCCGGTGGCGGGGCAAGTGGTTCTGTCTGATATAATTAAACACGTGCCCGTTATTATAGTTCACAACATAACATTTCGAGTGAAGGACAACAGTTTCGATTTCCTGACCCAGGAGGGAAATATCTGGGGGGGGGAGGGGCTACCTCCGGCGAAGAATCACAAACCGTCTCTCAAAAAGTAGATGGTTGCAGGTGAATCGTTTCCCCGATCGTCCCCCCGCCCCCGTGCTGGTGAATGTATTTTAATTTTTTTCTTATTTTATTTTATTTGTTGCCCGAGCTTGGCTTTTCACCTGCGCTTTTAGCAGCATCTCTCAAGGGCTGATCGACCTGCTGCGACCACTAAAAGGAGTGGGTGGGTGGGTGTGGGTGGGGGAGCTTTTAATAGCTTGAAGACACTGTAAAAGATCTGTTATGGCGGAAGTTGAAGGGGGGGGGAGAGAGGTTAGGAACCCCCTTAATCAGATGCCTGTAGTCTCTTTCTCAGCTGGCAAATAGATTGTAAACGGCGGAACTAAGGGGCCGTGAAATATAATCGGTACAGTCTCTCCTGTTGTCATCCCCCCATTTGACGAGTAATGAGGAAAAGTTTCCTGCACCTGGATGGGAATGGGGGGGGAGAGCATCCGTCGTCAGCCGTTTTGGGCTTGAGTAAGGCTAACAAGCCCTGCATGCTTACCGGGGAGTAAGCACGCAAGGCGCAATGGGCTTACTTCTAAGGAAACTAACGCACGGGGGGGGCTGGATTCGTGCGCTCGTTTTGGGGGTGCCGGAAGACGCTGATTGCACGCACGTGTGAACGAACAGAGGGGTTGCCGTAAGGGTTGGACCAGCCGATGCTATCCATTTTAATTGACCTGTATGCGCCCGATCCTGTGCGTTCCCATCGGGAAATAGGTTCGGCGGGGTTTACCCGGGGCTAAATGCATTAATCTCGTCGGATCTGAGTGCTGTTTGCTCCCTAAAACGCCTGTGTAGGATCGCCGTCCGTGGGCGCAATCCTAGTCACGCGCGGGTCGAGGGACTGGGACCGCATAGGATCGCACCTGGGGCTGGTTTCCACTTCCGCTTGTTTGTTCACGTCGCCTCTCTCTTTTCCTCTCTCTCCTGTTTTTTCTCTCCCCTTTTCCCGCCGCAGCGGCGTGGCGTTGTCCCGCGCGCACTTCGAAAAACAACCGCCTTCCAACTTGAGAAAGTCGAATTTCTTCCACTTCGTCCTGGCGCTGTACGACCGGCAAGGGCAGCCCGTGGAGATCGAGCGGACGGCTTTCGTGGACTTTGTGGAAAACGACAAAGTAAGGTTTTTCCATGTTCGACGAATCCATCCCACGCCTGGCGTCTCTTCCCCCTCCCCCCCACAAACACACGCACTTTTGGAGGGGGTTCGCCCATCGATCCTTTGGAAGCGGCTTTCGAAAAGCGCTTTCCGCGCACACGTCCACTTCTAAAACTTCTTTTTTAAAAAATAAAACAACAAAAGAAAAATGTCTCTGCACCGTGGCTTGTGGAAGAGCAAACATAAGCACGGGGATCTCCCTTTAAAAATAAACCGCTGCAAAAATTGGTAACCATGAAACTGCCCTCCGGGAAATATTTAATTTATCCGCTCCGCTCCGCGTTGGAGCCCAAAAGGCACACCGCACCTCTTGCTCCCTGTCCACACCTTCTCCCGATCAAACCCTGGTTGCAGTGATAGGTTACAGGCGATACCTTTATAGGCCACTATTAAAAATATAAAAAAAAGAACATTGCAAGCTTGAGGGTTGCCTTGATGGTTGCAGTGAGAGTAGGTAAAAATAGCTGTTGTCATTCATTAAGGCAGGAGACCCCCCCCCCCCCAGTCTTTTGTTATTAAGGCGCCCTGGTCAATTTCACTCTCCTTCGGAAGTCGCTCGCCTACCTAGTTTTTGCCAGCGGTGTCGCCAGTCCCTTGTCCCACAGCATCTGAGGCGTACTAAGGTCTCTCTCTGACTAGTTGTTGTGAGTTTTCTGGGCTGTTGGGCAGTCTTCTGGAAGTTTTTCTTCCTGACATTTTCAGACTCTGCAGCCGACATCTTCAGAGGGCATGTTGCTCAGGAAACTAGGAGTTCTCTCTGTGCTCTGGGGTAGAGAGTGAGTGAGACCGTGGGGGTTTTCACTCACTTTGTAACCCAGAGCACAGAGAGAACTCCTAGTTCCCTGAGCTCCTTGCTTTCTGAAGATGCCAGCCACAGAATCTGGAGAATCGTCAGGAAGAAAAATTTCTACAACACAGCCAAACAGCAAAAAAAATCACAACAACTATCAGATCCGGTGGTGAAAGCCTTCGAGAATATGTCTCTCCGTCTGCTCCCTTGCGGTCTTCATTTCAACTCCTTGTCGAGTTTCTAGGCGGTGTGTGTGTATGTGACCTGGTGAAAAAAATCACACAGGAGCAGAAGCCCCACTGGCCACCTCCCTGTACCAGATAAATTCCAGATTCCATAGGGAGGTGATCCGTTTGCAGACCAAGTTAGGAAAAGTGCGCAGAGGCGCGCACGCTTGCCAAAGGAAGTAAAATCAAAAGAGAGAAATCAAAGCAGGCAGCCCTGTGACTATTGCAAAATGCAAGTAGAAGAATAGGCGATATATCTTTATCAGATACTCACCAGCTTTCCTGGATAACCATAGCAAGATTAACTATACCCTATTTTTTGCATTTATGTAATGAGAGAAAGTTGATCAGGGCATGTTGCAGCATTTGTAAGTTGTTCATTTTTGCTTTTGAAATTTAAATTTTCCCCCTTTAAAAATGAGCTGTTCTATTAATTAATCGAGGGGAAACATGCCTTGTTGGATCCACCAGTGGGTTTTGAGTCCCTTTTCTGTTTCTTCTGCCAGAACATGTTCTCTGTATTTTTCCTGGGTATTTTCAGTCAGAACACTGGGAAATAAATAAATATACCAGAAAAAGACTTTATCTTTTCGCCCTGAAAGGAGCCTCCTTGTGAAAAGACTTGTCTCTAATTACATTATTACATTTGTGTGATTAAGAACAGAGGTAATGTCAACGGGGCCCTTTTGTTTTGTTCCCCAAAGATCAGAACCATCTTCTGCGTTCTTAAAGTTGCAACCCTGGTCCCAATTTCCTGGAAGAGAGGGAGGAAAAGCTTTAACTTCTCCTTTGGATGGATCTGTATATAGGAGAGCAACTTGGTAGTGGTGGAATCTGATTTACTTTTACCCAAGAGAAAGGCATAGGATGGAATGGATTCCTGAATGAATTGGTTTGCAAACAAAAGTTAAGTTTTTGGAAGACTTTTTACCACCAGTCCAGGTTGCAACCCTAGTGCCTACCCTTTACCGTGCATGAATTTTGTTGAACTCTTTGGGACTTATAGGACGCAGATAGGATTGTGCTGCTCATCACTTAATAATTCCCAGTTTAGGGGAAAAATTGATTGAACCAGTTTTATTTTTAAGTGATGCGAACAATCATCTTTCTGACCTATTTCTCTCCCTCTTTCTCTCCCCTCCAACCCCAGGAACAAGGGAATGAAAAAACCAATAATGGTACCCACTACAAACTACAGCTCCTGTACAGCAATGGTAAGTCCCTCACCCCCTGCTGCATTGAATGAGTGATCTAACCACTAGAGAGCTCTCACACTAGATGGTTTGGAAAGGCTGAGATCTGAAGACATCCCCTGCTCAAAATAACTCAAGCTGAACCCACTTTGGTAACCATAATCCATATGCTTGGTTCCCCCTTTCCCCCTCCTTTCTGCTTCAAACAGTAAGGCTTGCCAGCATTGTACAATGCTTTCCACAAGCCTCTTAAACCTCTCCGATGTGAAAAGAAGCACAGAGCAATATAAATATATAATCATGTGCCATCTGGAAGAAGAGCAAGCCCTGTTCTTCAAGTGTTGTCCCCAAACCCTACTGTGATATCAGTATCTGTCCACTGCGTCCATCTGTTGAAAGGGGCTGCACTCATGCACCAATACCTATGCTCTGTAAAATGTGTTAGTCCTTAAGGTGCCACAGGGCTCTTGGCTAACCGTTGCTGCAGAAGACTCACGCCGCTATCCCTAGCTTGACATTTTTGTTGAGGCACAGATATAGAGGTTTATAGGCCAGGGTTGGGAACTAGGAGCCAGAGACTTGCAACTGGCCTTCAAAACGTTGAAGATGGACTTCCAGCCATTCCCATCAGCCTCTTCCATACCTTAGTCCAGTGGTCTCCAGCCTTGGATCCTCATATGTTTATGGACTACCAGAAATCTTGGCCGGCATATAGCGGTCGGTGAAGGCTTCTGGGAGTTGTAGTCCAAGTATATCTGGGGACTCAAGGTTCAGGAACCTTTGCCTTAGTCCAGTCTTGTTCTCCCCTTGTGAGAAATTTCTTCTGCCCCGGTCAATCATGATGACAGGCTGTCCTGAGCTGTTTTTCCTCTGTAGTGGTTAGGCAAGATCTGAGGCATTCCGGAAGTGCTGTTTACACCATCCATCCATCCATCCATCCATCTATCTATCCATCCATCCATCTATCCATTTTTATTTATTTATTTATTGGATTTCTATACCGCCCATCTGGCAGCGAGGTCACTCTGGGCGGTTTACAACAATTAACTCATTCAAACAATTCATACAATAAAACTATAAAATAGTAACACAATAAAAATAAAAATAAAAATAAAAATAATATTAAAGTGACGTAAAACAATATGTTATTATTGGCAGGCTAATCAGTTAAAAATCAAGATTTAATGGGAGAACACTGAACTTGCATTATATTTTGTGGGAATGCCTGCTTTAAATAACCAAGTTTTTAATAGTTTTTTTAAAGACAGCCAAAGAGGGGGCCCGGCAGATGTCTGGTGGAAGGTTATTTCACAGATGAGGGGCAATGGCAGAAAAGGCCCTATTTCTTGTTTTTTCCTTTCAGGCCTCTCGTGGTGTTAGTTGCCTCAAATGCCTAGCCTGGGAGGATAGGGTATTATGGGCATTTTTTAATGGGAAAAGGGTCTCTGACAAGTAGCGCCATCCATCCATCCATCCATCCATCCATCCATCCATCCATCCATCCATCCATCGTTCAGCCACCTCCATTCTCTCCAAAGCATTTTGACTTGGGAGACAGATGAGAAGTATGTGGGAAGAGAACCACCCATCTAAGCCTCCTTTCTTTTTGATCTCTTGCTGCTTGCTGATTAGGGACATTTATTTATTTATTTATTTATTTATTTATTTATTTATTTATTTATTTATTTTTACAACTTATATGCCACCCACTACCCAAAGGTCTCTGGGCAAGACATGCATGTGTGTGTGTGTGTGTGTGTGTGTGTGTGTGTGTGTGTGTGTGTGTGTGTGTGTGTGTGTGAGAGAGAGAGAGAGAGAGAGAGAGAGAGAGAGAGAGAGAGAGAGAGAGAGAGAGAGAGTAGGTGTATATGTCAGAAATAAGAAAAAGGAAAATGCACAAAATAGGGTGTTCCTGCCATCATGCCTTACTTTTTGGGACTCCATAAGCCTCTGACTGGCCACGAACCAAACCAAACACTAGAGTAGAGGGGGCGTTTGTTTTCATCTTGTTTATTATAATATTATGGGGTATGCCTTCAGAGCATGAATTCTTTTTTTGTATGAAGGATAATAAGAAATCAAATGTGGTGTAGCAGTTTTCAGGTTGGATCAGAACCTAGAAATGCTGAGCTAGAAGGGATGCTGTGGATGATCGAGTCCAGCTTTTGTCAAGAACTCCCAACATCTGGGCTGAGCAGCCAGAGACCTAAACCACTGAGCTAGGAATGCAGGTTTAATTAAGGGACTTGGATTCAAATCCCCACTCAGCCACAGGATTCTTAGGGGCCAGCTGCGCTTTCTTGATTTGATCTACCTCACAGGGTTGGTGGGGGTAATGTGGGAAGGAAGAGAGCCATATGCACTGCCTTGAGGTCATTGGAGGACATTCAACAAACTCGCATGCACTCTAAGAACAGTGGAAAGAATGAGATAAAGAATGCTGTGGACTCTGAATGGGGGCTGTAGTGATGCGCGGGGCATGTTTCCGCTTGATCTTCCCAAGGTGGGTAAATGTGGACGCCCAATATGGATAGGCAACATTGTGCTCAGAATCCTGTTGGCGTGGCGTAAAGGCCGTATGATTTGCAGTGGCTAATTGTCGCTAGCTGATGGGGTGCTTAGATGCATCAGAGTCATGTGCCTGATTGCAAAGCCTACTCATGCCCTGGCACCTCATTAGTTAGCTGCAATTAGCTGCGGCAACCAAGCCCTTGCACCAACACTAACAGGACTGTGGTCTGTGCTTCTCTCTCTGGACATTAAAATAACGCAACTGAGATTTGGTGGCAACCCCCCCCCCCCGTCCTGCTCTACAGATATATCTGGCATGTAAACTCAGGAAGGTTAACTAGGAAGGGATGCAGCTGTTACGGTAATATGGTCTAGTACCCCAATTTCTATAGACTAGGGAATAACTTCTTTGTAAGAGTCTTTGTAAGCTTCCTCTTAATACTACATTTATCCTATGTTTCTCGTAGGTGTCAGGACTGAACAAGATCTTTTTGTCAGACTTATTGACTCAGTAACAAAACAGGTAAGGTCTGTCCAGTACCCTGCTTGCTACGTTTTTATCAATGCCCTGTAATCTACTTAAGGTTCACCTTACTCCAGTGGTGGCCAAACTTCGGCCCTCCGGATGTTTTGGACCACAACTCCCAGAATTCCAAGCCTGTATTGTCAACGACAAAGGACTGTGGGAGTTGTGGTCCAAAACATCTGGAGGGGCAAAGTTTGGCCACCACTGCCTTACTCTTTGTTCAAAATCTGTGCCCGGTATATCTGCGTTGGGTGTTTCTCATAACGAAGCTTTTTCTAATGAGTCTCTTTGCGTCTGCAAACCCCACACCGGTGTATAGATGGCCTGCTGTGTGAAACAGATGAATTATACAATTGGCAATGTCTAGAATTGTTTTTTGTTTTCTTCCCCCACCCTGTGTTTCAAAATTTTAAGCCATGGATGTTCTTATCTAGGATGATTGACTGATGCTGTTGTCTAGAAATCTCTAGTTTTAATTCGGCTCCCAGTAATTCTGCATATCTCCTGCAGCCCATCACCTATGAGGGACAGAACAAGAATCCAGAAATGTGCCGCGTTCTCCTCACTCATGAGGTCATGTGCAGGTAAGGCAAATGCACTTATTTGCACATAGACTGCATTGGTGCATGATACATATTTAGTACTGGTACTAATTTAGCCTGGAATAGTACAGCGCTTGAGAGCTGGATCAGTTTAGAAGCTCAAGTCTATTGCTTTGCTGTTCTGCGAGGGAAGAAAGGTGGGTTAGAAATGTATTTAAAATAATACAAAACAAAACTTTTCATTCCGTACACTTTCTGAGTCAAATGGGTATATTGCACAAAAGCAGCTTTTTAATTAGACCAATATGAAGGTTAGGGAATCACTGCCTCCTTTAAAACTATGTCCTAATCTTTTCAGCCGCTGCCTCTTCTATTAATTGTTTGTATTTTTTATATTATTGATTTTCATTTGCATTTGTTTAACTCTTGTTTTTGTGCACTGTTCTGAGTTGTTCCATAGATAGATGGGTGGAATATACATGTAATGAATAATAAATAAATAATAAATAAAGGAACCTCGTGGCGCAGTGGTTAAATGTCTGTACTCCAGCTAAAACTGTGCTCACGACCTGGGGTTCAATCCCAGGTAGCCGGATCATGGGTGACTCAGCCTTCCATCCTTCTGAGGTCGGTAAAATGAGTACCCAGCTTGCTGCGCGGGGGGATGTGTAGCCTGCATACTGTAATTAAACTGTAACCTTCGGGTTAGGTTGTGTGTTTGTGTGTGTTGTGTCATTATAGTCATGACCTACTCTTTGTGACTTCATGTCCATGGAGCTTTCTTGACAGGAATACTGGAGTGGTTTGCCAGTTCCTCCTCCAAGTGCCTACAGCACCTGGTATTCCCTGGTGGTCTCCCATCCAAGAACTTAGGTTACACTGTTGTAATATTTAGAGAGCTCTAAAAAAATTAAGTGGAATCTGAGAGGAACGTTCATCCCAATTCAAGCAACCTTGACCACAGAAAGGTTTGCTTTTAGGTTAAACTCGATTCAGTTTTCCACACAATTCATTAGAGTCGGTGGTGAAACAAGCTCCTTCTTCCTTTTAAAGATGTCTAAGAGAGACAAAGTAACCTTACGAGTCAAATATCTATCTCTGCCAGTTACTAAACTAATTACCTTTTCATTGCAAACATGGATTTTTTTTTTGTTTCAGGCTTCTTTACAACCTATATGCTTTACTAAACAGAACTGTTTGTTATAGCTCGGTAGTTTTGGCATCTGGCTACGGGGCCTGAGTTTAGGGTCTATAGCAGTGGTTCTCAACCCGTGGGTCCCCAGATGTTCCTGGACTACAACTCCCAGAAGTCTTCATCACTATCTGAGCTGGCTTGGATTTCTGGGAATTGCAGTCCAGGAACATCTGGGGACCCACAGGTTGAGAACCACTGATCTATAGTGTCCCTTTCAGCTTTGCAGTTTGGGATGAAGATGCTTTGATCCAAGCTTGCCTACGAACATTAAAGGGGGGATCTGACTTTCCAAGATTCCTGCTAGAATAATATTTTAAGATGCTTAAGCAAAATAAGGGGCTGTGATCATCCCATCATAAATGGGACGGGCATGAAAGACTGCCGTGAAAGTGGTACACAGTTCCTGTTTCAACCGATTGGGCAATGCACTGGCAGAAGTGCTCTGTGGATAGTACTTGAGCCTTGACACAACGGGGTGTTAATGGCGAGTTACGCCCATGGGTCTGTATACTATGTGACTTGGTCCCTGTAGCATGTGACTTTTCCTCACATCACTGCCCCCAAGATCTGTCTATAGGTCTATAGTTCTTATAATGAGACTTACTTGTTTTCATCTAGTTCTGAATTCTGGTGGCAATAAAAATCTGACTCGTGTTGCAAGAATGTGGTTTGATTATTCTTGAGCCATCTATGCTTAGATGCCTAGATGCCCTAAGCATATCCGATCTCACCTGATTTCAGAAATTAAGCAGGGTCAGCCCTGGTTAGTATTTGGATGGGAGGCCACCAGGGAATACCAGGTGCTGTAGGTGCCTGGAGTAGGAACTGGCAAGCCACTCCAGGATTCCTGCCAAGAAAACTCCATGGACATGGAGTCACGGAGAGTCAGTCACGACTGTAACGACACAACACACACACACACATCTATGCTTGGCAGAGAGCAAAGTAACAATTGCAGTTCCTATCATGTCCTTTTCACATAATATCATCATCATCATCATCATCATCATCATCATCATCATCATCATCATCATCATCATCATCATCATCATCATCTATGGATCACTGAGTCCAGCCCTGGTCAGATTAGCAAACCAAATTCAAAGGGTTGCATGAAATCTTCATCCTTTGAGTGGACATGTGTTGTGCGTCCTTAAAGAAAATTAATAAGTTTGTTGGTTGGATTTCAGTCATTTCCCCCAAAGAAATGCTGCTGCATATCACTGTTGGAAGGAGACTTGAGCTGATCTATCCCAGTTGAGCTAATTTTGATTTATTTATTTTTTTAAAAAACCCTAAGCATAGCTACCAGATCTCACTGTGAGCTGCTTTAGGAACAGCATCAATTTTTTAAAGCCTGCGGTTGAAACAGCGGGAGGAACACAGTATATCAAAATTTAATGCACGGTATTAGCCTTGCCGTTCAAGCGGACGCCTGTTGTCTCTGACTGATGGGTGTTTGCTTTTCAGCCTGACTCGAGAGATAAACATATTTCTGATTTGTCATATGCAACTGCAGGACGACTCTGCACAAATGCAGACAAGTGTATCCGGCACCTTCTACATCTCTTTCCGAGTGACAGATGCGCGCTTAGCAGGAATGTTGTCTAAATATGTATGCAGATGCAGCGATGTGTCACTGGCAGAAGAAGGGGAGATCTCTGTCTCTCCATAATTAGTCTTCTTGTTTGGTATTTTCAGGGTGGAGCCTAGCCGTTGATGTTGATGTTCGGCTCTTAACGCTTCTCAAATCTGACAGATGCTCTGTCAAGTCTTGTTGGTTGCACACACATATTTCTTTACTTAGGAAAACAGCAGGATGGGGGCATTGAAAGAGTTAGCCAGGGCTGGAAGGAAATGTATGCCGTTTGCAGGGAGGCAAAAATAAAAATAATTCCCCAATTCGGGAATAATCCCTCCCTCCCTCCCTCTACCCACTCGTAAGTCTCACCAACTATTTGCTAAGAGGCAAGAACCGGTTTTGTTTGGCTGTTGCCAGAAGTCCCCGGGCCCTTGATGCTCAGGGGGGGTTTGAAAAGGTATTATAATGGGAACAGAAGTAGTCTCGGAGCCTACAGCTGGCTAATAACAGCGTTGCATTGAGCGCCAGCGAGACCCACAGCTGTGACTTTTCGCCACGAGGCCCAGACGAGACAGCAACAGACATAATCAGCTGAGCCAGCCGGCCACTGAGCTTAGGCCTTTATCGGCCAGATGGTGTGAATTTAGACACTTTTGTTATGCAATGCCAGGGAGGAGCTGCAGAGACGGAAAAACAAAACAAAGGCCACCATGCTGGGTGCTTATTTGAGTTTGAAATTAGAGACAGATTTTTGGGGGGCGGGTGGGGGGTGGGGAGAAAGTTGAGCGTTGAATTTTAAAACCATTTTCCAAGGGGAAGAGAAAAGCATAAGCCCCTCTTTGAAATGCACGGGCCTCTGGGGCGTCCAGTTTCTGCAAGGTGATATTTCATCTCGAGCTGGACATGTGATCTCTTCCCTGTGTGCCAAACCAAACATGCAAGTGCTTATGTAAACAGGAATTTCACACACACACACACACACACACACACACACACACACACACACACACACACACACACACACACACACACACACACACACACACTACAGGACCTGTGTGTGTGTTGTGTCATTACAGTTACAGTCGTGACCATCTCTTTGTGACTCCACATCCATGGAGTTTTCTTGGCAGGAATACTGGAGTGGTTTGCCAGTTCCTACTCCAGGTGCCTACAGCACCTAGTATTCCCCGGTTGTCGCCCATCCAAGTACTAAGCAGGGCTGACCTTGCTTAGCTTCTGAAATCAGGCGAGATGGGATGTGCTTAGGGCATCTACAGGACCTAACTCCAGGCAAATCTGGGTTCCATATTGAGATAGGCGGCATTTGAGTTTCCGCTTAGATCCTCTCTTGGTCTCAGCCCTTCCACGTCTGTTGCTTGCAATGAGAAGAAAACTCCCCTTGAGAACTCAGAGTTAGGACCAGCCCTGTTTGGAGGCAATGGGAGGAAGCTGTCTCAAAGAGCAAAGCGCTGGGAATTTCAGCTTTTCCACTTCTCTCTCTCCCTACCCAGAAGAGCCCCAGCCGTTCATTGTTTGGTGTCACTTCCCTGATCCCCAAATGCTGGACTATGGGATGGTCCTTAAAGGCTCTCCCAGAAGAGGATGTATCATCACCTCCTTCTCATGGTGGACATGGGCAACCACCATCAGAACACCACCTGTGGTGGGGTGGTCCTGGCACTACTGTCCTTTCACGGTAGTTGTCCCTTAGTAAGTGGTGTATTGCCACCAAAGGTACACAATGCAGAATTGGCCGAATTAAGGGTGGCACGGGTGGTAAAACAGCAGGCTGCTCTTGTGTGGTGCCCTTCTTGCTGTTGACCTAGTAACACAGAGGACTGGCTAATGGGGGGTTATGCCATTGTCCCATCCAGGCTGTTTTTCTGCACTTGTAACTGAAGATGTTGGTAAGATAAGTGGGGCAAAGTCTGCATACAAGACCTCTGCTCCACCACTGAGCTGCAGCCCCTGACTGGGACCTTGGAATGCAGAGGCTGAGAATTCATCGCTATCCACCTGGCACTGAAGAACAGGTCCCATCATACTTCCCCCTAGGGCTGCAGCCAATGGGGCATGGAGTAACGTGATGGTGATTGCAGGCAGAAGATCAGCCTTGGCAAAGCTCGAGATCTTTCAGCAAAGGAATGCAGTAAATAAAAAATAGAGGTCATGGCGAATACTGTCCAAGTTGACCAAGGTCTCTGTGTGACTTTGAGCAGAACTAGATGTTATAGCGCATGCAGGACTGCAGAAAATAAGTCAATAATAATATTTTATTATTAGAGATGGGCACGAAACGAACAATTTTTCATTTCCATTTTCGTTTTTTTGTTTCATTACGTAACGAAACGACAAACAAATTTTGTCTCTGAAATGTAACGAAATGAACAGAAACACCGGAAATTTTGTCGTGCGTTTCGTTTCTGTTACTGCAATAAGAGTGAATTGCTTAAAATCCTTTAAAAATCACAAAAAAATGAAATAAATAGTAACAAAACGGTAACAAATGAATGAAAACGAAATGAATTTTTTTCAAAAATTCGCAAAAAAATGGAAACGAACCAAAACGGACCCTCCAAATGACAAACAAAATGCAATTTTTTTATTCATGCCCCTCTCTATTTATTATTATAAACCACCACATGAGGAACTGTGTTAAAGGGTCGCGGCATTAGGAAGACTGGGAACCACTGCTCCAGAGGCTCCCATTTTGTTCAGTTTGGCAGCTGTCTGGTTGCACGTCTCCCTTTATGGATTGCAAACTCTAGAATTCCAGAAAAGATAAATAATATTTCCAAATCTCAGGTAAGCTGTGGACGTAGGCTGGGGTTACCTTGTTGGGTTCAGAGGGTCACCCAAAGAATTGAATGCACGTGCTGAGCCTGGGTATCTCTATTATATTTCCTGATTTCTCTCTCTCTCTCTCTCTCTCTTTCTTGTTTTCTTTTGCCTCCAGCCGTTGCTGTGAAAAGAAAAGCTGTGGAAACCGCAATGAGACTCCTTCAGATCCAGTGATCATTGATAGGTAGGGTTAAAAAAAAACCAAGCAGTGTTGTTTGCTCCTTTTAAAAAATGCACATGATATTCTACCCGATGCAATGGAGATGCCAAAGGATCTTGGGACTCTCTGTGCCTCTTGGCGTTAACGGTTGATCTCTATGCTCTGCGCCGTTTCTAAAAAGTGCCTTCTGAAGTGTGTTCTGGACAGATTCTAGCTTTTCTGCAAGGTTCCTCATTTGCTTACGTGAATTTCTCTAAGCATTCTTCGTTTGGCAACATTGTGGAATTGGCAGATTTGATGAGGATGAGCTTCAATGGGATTAGTGGAGATGATAACATTTGGGATCATCTTTTCAGGTTCTGCAACCCTTCCTCTACAAAATAATGAGGTTGTCGTCACATTCTTGTCAGAAAAAAGAACACCGGTCGGGTTTGAAATGCCGAATGCTGAACGGCTATAAAAATATATGCAAGTTGTTACTCTGCATTCCCACATTGGTTTATTTCAAGAGTATTTCTGGAAAGCAGATGTATATATTATTTCCCACTTCAGAATGAGGTCTAGGACTGAAATACAGGGCCGCTTTTTATCCTGAACATACAGTGGTACCTCAACTTACGAATTTAATCCATTTCGAATGCATGCTCTTAAGTTGAACTACTCTTAAATCGAGGTACCTATCTAAAAAACTGAAAAAATAAGTTAGAAAATAAAAAAATGGAAAAAATATTTGTAAGTCGAGCAGACCATATCTAAAATTTGTAAGGCAGCAGTTAAAATGCCAACAGTTTTCCGCTCTTAAGTTGAATTGCTCTTAAGTCGAGCTGCTCTGAAGTCGGGGTACCACTGTAATTTGGGGACTTGGAAATGGAACGGAATGTCATTTGTAATGTATTTATTATTATTTTTAAAGTGATGACGATGTTGGAAAAGGATCAGCCCATCAATTTTGAAAGATGGCATTGAAAAGTGGGGGAGGGAGAGAAACGAGTCCCCCCTGCACTCCTGTTTTTTGCTTTTTCTTTTTTCATTCATCACCCACATGGATAGCCTTAACTCTGAGATTTGGGAAACATTCTGTGTGCCAATATCAAGGACTGGCACTGAGTGGAATTTGCAACTTAGATGAATATGGCCTGTTCTGGGTAGAAGGATGGAGACTGTGTGTGTGTGGAAGGTGGTAAGGATGCACATGTTGATAGACAGGAAGGAGTTGTGGGGGATGCTTTTTGCTCTTATGGACAGGAGACCTGATGGAGATGATAAGGAGCCAGACTGGCCTTATTATGAGAGAGAGGCAGCTGATCCTGCCAGAAGGCAAGTGGTAGAGCGTTAACAGAGGATACAGCTGTGTGTCTCATGAGGCTGCCTATGGTCTCCTAAACTAGACTTTTGTCTTTGCATATGGTATCCCTTTCCCTGTATTGAAGAAAGATTTAACCACTAGACGCTGGCACAAATTTAAAAATGAATTGCAAAATTCATTCAAAATTTGCAATTTCATGGATTGGTATTAGTACAAATAACCTCTGACAAATATGAATCAATGAATTTGTTAGTCTGTGGAACTCCCTGCCACAGGATGTGGTGATGGCCCCTGGCCTGGATGCCTTCAAAAGGGGATTGGAAAGATTCCTGGAGGAAAAGTCCATCACAGGTTACAAACCATGAGGGAGATGTGTAATCTCCAGGTTTAAAACCTGGGTACTTCAAGGGCCAGATGCAGGGGAGTGGTATCAGGAGACACATATCTAGTCCCGTGCGCTCCCAGAGGCATTTGGTGGGGCCACTGTGAGGATACAGGAAGTTGGACTAGATGGGCCTTTGGCCTGATCAGGAGGGCTCTTCTTAGGTGCTTATGTTTTTAATTTGTAGTGATTTTTGATTTGTCAATTCATTGGGCTATAAAATTCCTCCCAAAGCAGATAGAGACACCATATCAGCAAAGAGGTTTCATCTAACACTTATTTATTTATTTATTTATTTATTTATTTATTTATTTATTTATTTATTTACCACCCATCTTCCAGAGGAACTCCAGGTGGTTAACAATAAAAAACAATATGAGAAAAAAATGTATATCAATATACATCTCTATAATCCCCCAAGTTTGTGGAAGATTGGATTTCCAATGGCCGAGTTACACACCCACAAAGAAGTCCCCCAAGAAAAGTTTTCTCCAGGCACCTAGAGAGCTTCTTCGGATTCTTCTCCACGATTCCTCCAGTTTTGGTGAGGATTGGATTTCAGACATTTGAGCTGTACACCACTATGTGAATTGGGGCGCTTTTACACGACCCCTAAGATCCGCTGGCAACTTAAATTTGGACCAGAGATCTTGGGGGTTTGTTGCTCTTCCTGTGTTCCCACCCCCTCCGCACTTCCTTGCTCCTGTCTGCATGAGGGGAGCGAGAAAAAAAGGGAGAGAAAAATGCAGGCTCACCTCCACTCTGCCCTCAGGAGCTGTCCCGGGAAGCATTCCAGTTTCTTAAAGTCTCTTAAAGGGGCAGGGGGCAAAAAACAAACAAACAGAAAGTGAGGACAGACTCACTGCTTTACATCCGCATCAGAAATTTTTCACCTATGGAGACCAGGTACTTGGAAAATGCGCTGGGACGCGCTTAGGTGGGCGTGGTCGTACTTAATTTTTTTTAATGTCTGGAGCTGGTGGGAAAACAATTTTAAGCTCTGCATCAGGGAGCCCTTTGCCTTGGATTTTGGGGGTCGTGTAAAAGCGCCCTTGGAGGGCTTGTAGAGGGATTGAGAGGAAGTGGTGTGCTGCCATTTTGTTTTGTGATGTCACAAGATGACCAAGGGAACAAAGGGTCATAGGAACACACCACATCGCCCGTGCATAGATGCATTCTTGGTCCTGTTCCACCTGGAAACTTGGACACGTTGTTCGTGAGAGTAGATGATGCATAGGCGCGGGCGGTGAACGTTGCACATGATGAGAGGATTTTGGAGGGAATTTAGAAAAGCCTTGAAAGGAAAGAACACTCCACCCATTTCTACAAGTCACTTTATTAACTGCTATTAAAAGGAAATAAACCCCGAGGGCTTGGAGGAAATTGCTGATTGTATCTGGAATGAGGATGACTAAATATATATATAGGTAGAGTGGAACAATTAAAAGCCATTTATGAAGGAACAGCACAGAAAAATTTGACCTCTTTAGAGAAAAAGACTTGAGTAAGAGGGGGAAAAAATCAGTCGGGAATATTGGCATCTGTTTCTTACATGCTGGAATAGAACCGAAGCAGAAGATAAGGGTCAATTAGAGCTGTTACGGGAATGCCTGGAGGTGCCAAACCAAAGTAGCTTTTTAAAAGTTCTTGTTTTCCCTTTCTCTGCTCTTTTCAAGGCATGGGTTGTGCAGAGATGGGCATGTACTTTTTTGTTGTTGTCCTTCCTGACAATTTGTAAGCATGGCATGCTTGTGACCTCTTCGCCCCATGCACTGGGCTGGCTGACCCACTCACCAGGGTTGTCGTCCCCCTGGGGTCGTCCCCCTACAGTGGCGTGCTACTCTGGGCAGGAGCTGGAGCTGCCCTTCCCCACCTCCCTGGCCAGCCAACCACTCATTGGCTGTGCAGGGAGAATCTCCTCATTGGAATGGTCAACTGCCTGAGGATGTGAGGAAGGGCAGTCCAAGCTCCTGCTCAGAGGAGGAGGACCCTGGCAGAAGAGAGTGACTAAAATGATTACTGGGCTGGGGCACCTCCCTTATGAGGAAAGGCTACAGCATTTGGAGCTCTTTAATCTGGAAATAAAAAGGCAACCAAGAGGGGATATGATTGAGACGTACAAAATAATGCAGGGCATGAGTAAACTGGATAGAGGGACACTCTTCTCCCTCTCACAAAATACCAGAACTTGGGGACATCCTCTCAAATTGAGGGTCGGGAGAGTGAGAAAAGACAAAAGAAAATACTTCTTTACCCAGCGCGTTGCATGGCTCTTCTTATTTTCTAAAGAATGGTGAGTGGGCTAGCCACTTGGGCTGAAGGTTGGGTGTAGAGAGGTTATGAGCAGCACCTGTGGTGCTGCACTTATGAATTGGCACAAGGCACAACTAAGTGCTTTCTGCCCATCTCTATTATTCTTGTTGCAGCTTTAAGAAAGAGAACAGAAGACTATGATGGGCGTGAGTGATCCTGTTCTCAGTTACATATTTATTCACTAAAAAGGCTCTTCTTTAGAGCAGGGGTGTGGAGCGTGTCTCCTTCCTGAGGTTTGCCTGCGCCCCCCTTATCTGCACTGACAACGGAGTGGGTGAAGAATACAAAGCATTTCCACCCAATTGGTCACTGTTGGCAAGACAGGTGGGCTTGATGTGTTGAGACAGCCTTAAACCCCTGGAGATTTCTCTCCTTCAGAATCAGAAGAAGACCAAAAAAAAGTGCTCTTTTTCAAATGCCATTTATTTATCTTATTTCTAGCCCACCTTCCTCCCTAAAAAGTTAAAGACGGCAGCTTACAAACCACGAAACAACTCACACGACAACGATCAGGACAGACTGCACTAGGCAAATGCAATTAAATAGATGTCCATATTTAAAGGGCACTAATGAAAAACAGTTAAAGCGCACTTAAAGCAAACATCACGCTACAGTTAAGTGTAGCCCACATTTAGGAGAGGTGGCTTTCCAGAGGGCTTGTTGGTGATTCCTGCTCTAAATGCATGTCAACTGGCAGTTGACCCTTTACGTGCTATGGTGCCTTCTATATTATTTTGCTAATCTCTTTGTAGGGTTAGTCCTGGTCTTGGAGGCCCCTAAAATCCACTGCAAAACACTTGCAGATCCAGATCATAAAATTATTTCCCCACCATCAGCGGACTTTTAAAAAAATAAAGTATGCCCACGCCCACCTAAGTGCGCCCCAGTGCACTTTACAAGTACCTGGTCTCCGAAGGTAAAAAAATTTCTGATGCGGATTGTAAAGCTGTGGATGCCGGGATCTCCTCACCTTCTGTTTGTTTTTGTTGTCCCCGCTGCCCCTTTAACAGACAGGACTCCCTACGGGGCTGCTCCGAAGGCAGACGGAGGTGAGCCTGCATTTTCTCTCTCTTTTTTTCTCCCTCCCCTCACCACAGACAGAAGCAACAGAGTGCAGAAGGTGGGAACACAGGAAGAGGAAAAAACCCCACGTGATATCTGGCTGGGGGGATCCAAATTTAAGCTACCAGCGGATCTTAGGGGTTGTGTAAAAGGGCTCATGATCCCATATCTTGGAGGTGGCAGGTGGCAGCTGCGGATTCAGAAATGTTGGGGTTCCCTCTTCCAGAAACTTGGCATTTATTGTGTTTGAGAAAGCATTCCAATATACCTTTAAGCGCCTTTATGTTTTGCTCATATCTGGGAGACTAAAAGAAAGCCAATGCAGACCTTTCTCTTCAGACAGGCTTTCTTGAGAGGGCTTTTTGTAAATGGAGGGGCGTGCTTTGTTTCTCTTTAAATGTGTTTTAATATTGATTTTATTGACCGTTTTTAATACAATATCTAGTTCTTTTTAAATCTCTGTAAACGTATTGTTTCTGTTGTTTATTGATTGCCTTGTGGCACAGAGGTTAAACTGCTACACTGCAGCTGTAACTCTGCTCATGACTAGGGGTTCAATTCCAGGCAGCTGGCTCGAGGTTCATTCAGCCTTCTGTCCTTCTGAGGTCCGTAAAATGAGTACTCAGCTGGGGGTGGCAATATATAGCCTGCATAATGACTTGTAAACCACCTAGAGAGTGCTTTAAGAGCTTTGTGGAGGCACGTAAGCAGCACACTGTACACAATGTGTAGCCTGCATACTGTATAATTAAACTGTAAACCACCCAGAGACCCCTTGAAGCGGTATGGGGCGGTATATAAGCAGAATACTTTTGAGCTTTCAAATATTATCTTGTTTCCTCCCTTGGGTCCTTTGGGAGGAGAGAGGCAGGGTAATTTTTTTTTTTTTTTGAAATACGTAAATAAAAAATCATTAGATCTTCAGTTGTTTTTTTAAAATAGCATTATGGATCAAGAGGGGCTTAGGCGGTTACATCACATCCTCCTTGGTTCCGCGGTTAGTGTTGTACCATGACAGCGTTGGTTGCAATCACGTGGTTTTGACCCTGTTTCCGTGTTCCCATGGTCGTGAGAACTTGTCTCGTGGCAAGTGTTACCTCACAGTCTTGGACCATGACAAACACAACATTTGTCTAGCTTTCTTTTTCCTTTTTGCCCCGGGGGGGCTTTAAAAACGTTTTCAATATTTCAAATTACTGGTGCAAGCAGGCAAATGTTGGTTTAGGATTGCAGCTCTCTGTGTGTGTGTGTGTGTGTGTGTGTGTGTGTGTGTGTGTGTGTGTGTGTGTGTGTGTGTGTGTGTGTGTTGGAACTTTTAAAAACTTTTATTTTCATTTTTAAAGAGAAGAGAGCTTACCCCCCCACACACACACATGCCTCTCCCGATCACACTCTTGCTGCACCAGGGCTTTTGATAAATCTCCAGAGAACTGTCCAGTTCTGTAATCAAGGACAGTGGCTACAGAATTGCTCGGAGATCTTGTTGCCTCTTTAGATTTATGCGCTGTTGCTGGGGAGAAAGACAGTGGGGACTCTCTGGTGGGAGAACACAAATTCCTTTTGCGACCTTTTTCCCTCCTTGAATGTAATCCAGAATTTTTTTTCCTGCAGCACAAATGGTCTCTGCTGTAGCCTTCACTCCAGCGATGCAAATGTAGCCTTTCCATTTATCTCCTTTATGTGCATCTCAAATGGTTTCTCGCAGAAGGCTATGTGATAACAGCTGCCCCTTCTCTGCACAAGGCCTCACTCATTTTTGCAAAGTGTGATCCCCAAGGTATGCTTGTATAGGATGGGAACTTGCACACATGCAAGATTATTAAGCTATTGGATAAAATGAAAGTTCTCCAAGTCAAACTCCTAGTTGACTCCTTAATCTCTCAAAGATATTCAGTGTGACTATGGTATCCATGCAGATCATTTCCAAGCTCCCTGCCCTCTCATGCTAAAAAATGCTAAAAATGCAGAAGTAGCAAATGTTTTACATTGCATGGTCTCTGGCGCCCTCCAGTGCCCATTTCTGGTAAATACATCCTGGAAAAACAGATGCTATTTCTGGGTTTCCTTTTCTTAAAAAACAATCCAGATTTAAAAAAAAAACAGATAAATGAAAATATATTTTTTTTTGTACATTGAGGATGTGCTTCACTACTGCCTGTGCCCTTTCCATACACCTCATCCCTTCCCATGTCTGGCATGCTTTTGTAGGCTCAGAAACTGCCCTACTGCATAGGGAGATGTCATTTCTCCGCCATGTGATGTACTTCAATTCCTTACAATCCTAAACATGTTAAATGTAGCACACCAAGTTACTAGCACTCATTGTGAAGTATTTTAAAACTGTATTTAAGACAAACAAAGAAACCATGATGGAGATGTGCAATCTTCAGTCTTAAAACCAGGGTACTTCAAGGGCCAGATGCAAGGGAGTGGTATCAGGAGACAGAGATCTAGTCTTGTGCACTCCCAGAGGCATCTGGTGGGGCCATTGTGAGATACAGTGGTACCTTGTTCCAAAAGAAATTATGTTAAGCAAATTTTCCTTTATACAAATTCCCATAGGAATGCATTGAAAATTGAGTAATCCCATTTTTATGTTGTGCGAATTCTCCCCATAGGTGATTATGTTAAGCAAATTTCCCCTATCTCTGGAATTTTTTATGTTGTACAGATTTTATGTTATACAAGCTGTTTGTTATACTAGGGTCCACTGTATAGGAAGCTGGACTAGATGGGCCTTTGGCCTGATGCAGCATGGCTCTCCTTATGTTCTTATGTAACCCTCCACACAAAGGGGAAATGTTGACAGTCCATCATGTGACTGGAAATAACAACATTTTAACTGGGAGACAACGAGAGAGCATTTCCTTGGTGGGACCAGGGCCAAAGACTCAAAGTTAGTCCTCTTCATGGAGAAACCCAATCAGCTGACGTACAATGATCCAGAGCGCTGAAGCCCTCCATTGGTGTGATGGGCAAGGCTTGCAAAAATTCCAACTCAGTGCTTGGAAAAGTGCCTTGTCTGAGGACTAGAGTGGTCCCCCACCATTTTGCGGTTCATATACTGCGGTCCCTGTAAATTGTGGGACCACAGTATATGAAAGGCAAGGGCCCCTGGGGTCAGCTGCCTGGGCCTGTTTGAGGCCTACTGCACTTAACCCAGGCCTGACGGGCTGCCCTGAATGGGCCTCCGACGGGCTTCCTGGGCCTCTCAAAGGCCCCAGAAGTGGTTTCTGACAAACCAGAAGTGACTTCCAAAAAAACAGAACTGACTCCCGGATCACTGGAAACCACTTCGGAGGCCCGTTCAGGGCAACGCCAGGCCTCAGGGAAGTGTAGGAGGCTGCAGAGAGCCCCCCCCAAGTCCCGACCTGACTCAGCATCCCCATATCGCGGATTTTCAATTATCGCAGGTCAGGTCGGGTCCCTAACCTCCGCGATAGGTGGGGGATCACTCTACAACTCCCAGGATCCCCCCCCCGAGCCAGTGTCTTGGGTAGACTGTGGATGCGGCCATCTCCAGATGTCAACCCCCCTGCCAACCTTCGCCTCTTGCCCTTCTGAGTTATTGAGCATAGCGCGTCTCCCCAGCGGCCGATGCGGCCGGGTTGACCATATGGTGTCCTGTGTGGGATTGTGCTTGTGAGGCCACATCCGCTCCTGTTTGCCTCTTTCCCCCCATCCATCACAAGCTATTACCTATCATGGAGGGTCCGGGCAGACCCATCTTCTCCCCACCCCTCCTGAGGACAGCCTACTGGCTGCCCCCCCCCGACATCAGCATCCCCTTCCCCAGCTTGCGGTGATCTCCCCTACTTGTCCCGTGGAGTGAAAGCCTTTTGTCTCCTGCTCCAAGCCGCCTCTTCTGCTTTGCACGGCTGCTGTGCCATCTGGTCCTGATTAATTTTTTAGTACTTGGGAGGTTTGCGAGGAATCGGGGACTGGATGTGCATTGCCCTGTCATTTGACAAATGATTGTCTTGGTCAGTTTTAAAGAACACTGCATTTCCTTCCCTCTTCCCGGATTCTGGAATGATAACCTTGAAAGCGAAAGCTGGTGGGAGGCAGCGTGTATTGTGTGTGTGTGTGTGTGTGTGTGTGTGTGTGTGTGTGTGTGTGTGTGTGTGTGTGTGTGTGTGTGGGGGTGCTGGTGGAATAAAACGCAACACATGTTTTGGGGATTTATCAAGCTTAGCTGCCTCAATTCCACCCCACCCCAGGCCCCTACGTTTTGCTCTAAGAAAAGATGACAATGAGGGACAGAGAGTACTTTTTTAAAAAAATATTTATTAAAATACAAACAAACAAATAAAATTGTGCACCCCCAATCCCCCTGGCACCATCCAGTTGTTCCTTTAGCTTCTTTTTCTTCTTCATCTTCTCTTCTTCTAACGTTCTTCTTAAAGTCCTTTTCTCCAGAACTGTGTTGGATTATAAATCGGTTCTTTCCCTTTCCCTTTTAATAATACATAATCTATAAATTTTCCCCAAATGTCATAAAAATATCCTTCTTCATTTCCCCTTGCAGAACTTTTAAACTACAGCAGTACCTTGTATAAAGGAATTAATTCGTTCCAAATGAAATTATGTTAAGCAAATTTTCCTTTATACAAATTTCCCATGGGAATGCATTGAAAACAGAGAAATCCCTAATCACGACAATTTTTATGTTGTACGGATTTGCCCCATAGGTGATTCTGTTAAGCAAATTTCCCCTATCTCTGGAATTTTTTTATGTTGTACAGATTTTATGTTACATTTGTTATACAAGGGTCCACTGTACCAGACAATTTATCATGGGGGACAGAGAGTACTTTTGCAGGGTGGTTGAAAACTGAGACTGACAAATGCAATCATTTTTTTAAAAATACAATTTCCTGAAAATGCAAAAGAATTTGGAGAAGTGACTTCTTTGGACTACACCTCCCAGAATCCCCCACCCAGGATGGGTAGTACTGATCAGCTAGCTGGGGATTCTGGGTAGCATAAATCGAGGTCCACTGAAGAAAAATGAAAAAGACTATTTCCTGCAAAAGAAGCTTTCTGGGTAATCTGTGGGCATAAAAACTGGAAAAACTTTCCCAAGTACAACGGTGGTGTTGACCATGGGTTGCAGGCTTCCTTTTCCCCACCAATAGCCCCCTGGGTCTTATGAACGCCAAGTCCCATATGCCCCCAATGGGCAGAATCTTCCAATGGATGGGGAGATCCATGTCTACAAGCCACTGGATGATATGCATGATATTGATGAGGAATCAGAATCAGAATCCTTTTATTGGCCAACTGCGGTCGGACACACCCGGAATTTGTTTTGGTAAAAAATGCTCTCCATATTCAAGAAGGAAATATAAGAACCATATATTCAACAATAAAAACACAGTACCACAATACAATGAAAACCTATTATTCAAAAAGAAGAAAAGAAAAAATAATCAATTAATTAATCAATTCAGGCATAGAAGAGACCGAACTAACAAGTCACAATTCAACACAGCAGAACTCATTAAATATAGTTGATTACATCATTTTAAATCATTTTAAATGTTGGCTCATGCATTGTTTGGCCACTGGCAAAAGTAGTTCACCAGCCCATCCCAAAAATCAGAATCAGAATCAGAATTAGAATCCTTTTATTGGCCAAGTGTGGTCGGACACACCCATATGCAAGAAGGAAATATAAGAATCATATATTCAACAATAAAAGCACAGTACAACAACACAATGCAACCTATTATTAAAGAAGAAGAAGAAAATCAATCAATCAATCAATCAGTCAGTCAGTCAGTCAATTAATTAATTAATTAATTCGGGCATAGAAGAGACTGAACTAACAAGTCACAATTCAATGCAGCAGAATTCATTAAATATAGTTGATTACATCATTTTAAATCAGGGGTTCAAGCAGAGGTTGGGGTCTTAGTCGTCATGTAGATGCTATTTCCTGCTCCCCTTATATCTGGAAATGTTATTCTTCCATCAAATAAGGAAAGAAAGCCGCAAGTTAGAGAAGAGCATGGATGCTGTGGAAAGAGATCAAGAATGCATACAAAGTTATGTAACATGTGTTATCCATTTCAGGTGTCCTGGCCAGAAATAGGCTTTCAAAGCACAAAACTAAAACTTGAGGTTATGTAGTGAGTCACTGTGTTGGACTTGTGTCAAAGCTAGTTCCACCCACACTTGCTTGGCCACTGAAAACTCATTGCTTATGCTAATAGATAGGAGAGAAATGATTATTAAATTTGGGGCTTGGTGAGATAGTTCAAATGGAGTGAGTTGGATCAAGCTAAAAGGGGCTGCCTACAGTTGTATATAGCAGTCTGATGTGCCATTCACTGGAAGGACAGATTTTGAAGCTGAGGCTCCAGTACTTTGGCCACCTCATGAGGAGAGAGGAGTCCTTGGGAAAAGTCCCTGATGTTGGGAAAGATTGAAGGCAAAAGGAAAAGAGGATGGCAGAGAATGAGATGGTTGGACGGTGTCATCGATGCAACCAATATGGATTTGACCAAACTCCGGGAGGCAGTAGAAGATAAGAAGGCCTGGCAAGCTCTGGTCCATGGAGTCACGAAGAGTCGGACATGACTGAACGACTGAACAACAACAAATGCCATTGATTGATGAATGGTTTGATGTATACATTATACTGCAAAAACCATCTAGCCCGAAGGTAACTCTGGACTGTATGTATTTATGTATTTATTTCTTTACTACCATCCTTGCATCTATATGGCATACACACCTCCCTTTAAAGGAAAAGAAAAACTAACAGCCTCTTCCTCCTTAACCCTTCCTGTTTCCTCCTTCCAGAAGGAAGCTTTCAATTTTTAAATTCTACCCCCACCCCCCGCAAAAGTGCACATTGGTACTGCCCTTATAGGGTTACAAAAAAACAACAGCTCCAAACTGAAATAATTAACCCAAACCAAAGAAAAAGAGCAACAGATTTAAAAAAACAACACTTAAACATGTTGATTCCTTCATCTAATTTCCCAATATCATGAATTGAATAAGTCGGCTGAGCCCCTTAACAATGTTGGGAAATAGAAAATGGATGAGAAATTGAAAGTAACAAACTCAGCTGTGACTTCATCCCAGCAATCACAACATGCTGAAAACAAGCTGAAACAGAGCAATTCTACCCACACCTAAAAAGGACTAGACACTGACAGGTAGCCAGAAAAGTGGGAACAGGAACATTGTGAGTACAGGCTGGTTCATGTTGGCTCATGCATTGTTTGGCCATGCACTTCCTGGTTGGAACAGCTGGACTGGAAAGAATGAGAAGACGGGCTTTCTCAGTGTTGGCCCCTTATTTGTGGATTTCTTCTTCTTCTTCTTCTTCTTCTTCTTCTTCTTCTTCTTCTTCTTCTTCTTCTTCTTCTTCTTCTTCTTCTTCTTCTTCTTCTTCTTCTTCTTCTTCTTCTTCTTCTTCTTCTTCTTCTTCTTGCAGTTTTGCACCTTGCATCTTTGGTGTCACATTTAAAATAATGCTTTAAATAGAGAATTGTTGCATGGATTCTACTCTAACAATCTGTAAAAAGGCATACATGCCTTGACCCCAAATAATAATCTAAAAAGTATTATATGACAAGTACAACACCTTGACTCTTTCCAATATATACTTTGAGGGTCTCTCTCTAAAGTCTGCACTATATGGGCATTGAATGAAAAGAGAAGTAGAAGAGGCTGCGATCCTAGACAGGCACAGTTGCATGAAAGTACATTCAACTGACTATGAATGTTTACTTGAAACATGGCTATCTTTAAAATGTGATGCTGGAATATCAAAAGACATGTCCAAAACTTTCCAGGGGCAGAGACCATAACCCACAGTTTAAGAAAAGGTTTAGACAAATTAACAGAGGGCTCTTTCAAAGCTGGAACAAGTTAATTTTTGGACTAGAATTCCCCAAATAGCGACATTATTGGCTGAAGTATCTTTGGAAATGCGGTCCAAAGCTTTTCCCCGTCTCTGGGAACTATCCATGGCTATTAGATGTGATAGCTGACTGGATTGTTTCAGGGGCAACATCGCTCAAACATTTATAAACCGCCCAAAGGCCTCTGGCTGATTATTTTGCCCTGGATCCAATGACTACTGGGGTGGAATGACGGGAGAGTTGGAATGGGCAAAACAGGTTTCTAGTCCTCACTGGGTCATGATGCTTGCTGGGCGAGCTAGAGACTGGGAAACCACAAAAAGGATCATTACTGCAAGAACTGACTTATGGCGCACAATGAAGCTTATGATTGTAGCCGGAGAATGAAAAAGGTTACTTGCTTTGTATAATCATTATACAATGCAAGTGACCTATTTCATTCTGTGGCTTGATTATTATGTAACCCCCTCCCAGACACGTTCTTCTGCTAATGCCTAAATGGCCGTACAAAACACTTAAGCCAATTTCTATGCACATCATATGTGAGTAAGCTGTCTTGAACTCACTGGATGCTGCTTTTAAGTTGATCCAAATAGAACTGTAGGCCTGTAATATTGCTGTGCCCATTCTGAATGGTCATTCCCTCTTTCTCGCAATGCAAATTAAATTCCAACATAGGAATGGATCTCCTCCCCCCCCTTTTCTCAGACTTTTGAACTTTGCTTTTTCCCTCTCTGTTTGTATGTCTGTTCCCAAATCCAATGCTAATTTCTCTGTAGGTGTGCCATTGATCTCTCTGGTTCGTTGCCTCCTCCTCCTCCTCCTCCTTGTCTTTTAAATACGTTTCCAAGTTGGACTCCATTGAGCTTGTAAATTGTGCTGGATCAGTGAGCTCATAATGAGGCTTCCGGGCCCAAACTGAGTGTGTCTGTGGGGACTTGATTGTTCATAAAGCCCTTTCCCTGGAGAGTAATAGAGTCATTAGGTGTGGGCTGTGTTTAATATTTGCCCATGACGGGAAGCAATAATTTCCCTATCTTTACCCGTGGCTTCAGAGTTGTTATTTAAACACTTGGCTTATTTGAGTTCCAGTGGCTGTGAACCAATTAGGCAAGGAAGAAGAATAATAATAATGAAGCCACAAACGTGGAGTTCCTTGCGCTCTACAGCAGCCTTGTGTTAGCCTTCAGTGCTTATGCTGTAGAAACTGGCACGCTTTCTCTGTAACCAAGTCCCAGGACCCATTTCTTCCTCATCTATATATTAAATGCTTCTTGCTGTCCTAAGAGAGGTTGATTACTCTTTCTTCCACATTTGAATATTTTAAATTTCACGTTCTTTCCATCTTAAAATAAAATAAAATAAACTTAGACATATTTGGAAAATGTTTGAAAAACAAGTATAGGAAACCATTTTTTCCTCCAGTTTGCACTGGGAAAATCCAGTGACTACAACCCTCTTGGCCAGGAAAAAGGGACTTGAGTCTTAGGTTTTGGTGTCAGGCCAGACTTGGGTCATACCTACAACTTAGCTTGGATTTTACTCACGTGTTGTTATTTTTTCAATGGCTCGCTCTCAACGTTTGACTCGGAACTAACTCAAACTTCTCTCTTTTTTTTTATGGGGAAAAGAGCTTGTTTATAATAGGGACTCGGACTCGGATCTTTGCATCATCAAGGACTGCCTATGATGCCCTGAATGGTTGATATCAGGATCCTTTGCCAACTACCTTCTTATGTACCAGCCTACGTAATCCATGAGACATAGGGTGCATGATCTAGTACATTATAGATTGGTCTGCAAGTTTTATAATCTCTCACCATGGGGCAATCCTATCCCATGGTCTTGGGTTTATGGGAGTTAAATTCTAGCAATAGAGGGCTACAGATCATCAGACCGAAGTATTTCTCACCCAATGGACCTCAAACAGGAGATTTCTATTGATATAGTATTAGGATAATATAAATCATAATTCTCAACATTTAAGAAAATGCTGAACAAATACACCCTTTGGGTTTGGGGTCTTACTGTCCTCAGGTCACCATCACAATCTCTATAGATTCCTTCTCCAGCCCTCTGTCCCTCCCCTCCCCTCCCCATGCCACCCCACCCCACCCCATGCCACCCTCTCTCTCTCTCTCTCTCTCTCTCTCTCTCTCTCTCTCTCACACACACACACACACACACACACACACACACACACACACACACACACACACACACACACACACACACACACACACACACACACACCTTCATCGCAGCAGGGGACACCTTTGTAACTGTGATTCTCATTGTCTTTCACCCTTAGTTATGTTGGCACGTTCTGATTTTGCCTGGCAGATGAAACAGACATAGTGAAGGGACAGAGAGCGGGGAAGCAGACACACCGTTGCCAACTTGTTTCTCTAAACTGTGTTGGTGTTTTTTTTTTTCTTCCACGAGTGGAGGAAAGAAAAGTTGACACAATGACAAAAGAACAGGACAGGTCTGGAACAAGGCAGCTGCTGTTCCTCTTGACTCCTGAAGACAGATGCCAGATCAGAGGAGGGAAAAGGCAGTGATGATTTTTTTAAGAGCAGCTTCTGTGGTTCCAAAGGACGCAGGCAGTGTTCTGCTGAAAGCAAGAGGGAAACAGTTCAGCGGAGAGAACAGAATCCTAGGTTTTCCACTCACTGGATAACCGCTGGAAAACCAACTCCACTGGATTAATTAAGGAAAACTTTCTATTGTTTGCTTCATCTTTTGGTTTCTGTTTGCATCATTGAATCGTTTTTTCAGTGCCAAATACGAGAGGGCATATTTCGATTTCTTAATCATGAAGACCTTTGGAAACAGTTCCTACACAATTCTGTGTATTAAAAAAAAAAAGCCCCGTGCAGTTCCTCAGTTGCTCCAGCAATACTTTTTTGTGATAAATTTAGAAACTCTTTCTCTCACACACAACCCAAAGACCTTGAGCCTTTCATAATTCCTTACTTAACTGTAGCATTCAATCAAAAGCAACAATATCATTATTTAGAACTGAAATTAGTTGTTTGTTATAAATACTTAGAAACCACAGTTTTGCTCCTTGCTTTCTGCCACCTGGGTCAGAGCTTTGATTGGGATTATAGCTTCTAGAATACCAATTCAAAGCGTCTGTACAAGCATCTGTACTCCACCTGTTGCAATCACTGGGTTCTGAGACCCCTGGTTAAAAAGTAACTTTTCCAAGCTTTGAACTGGATTTCTTGCTCTGCTTGCGACATTGTTGTCCTGTCCTACCTAGTCAAATCCAGCATGATTCTGACATGGACTCCAACTCATGATCAAGGGCTCTTTTCCTACACCCCCTCTCCATTTTCTGCATCCTCTCTAAGGATTCCTTTCAAAATTTCCCCTTCTCCTCCTCCTTCAAATAATTCATATTAAGTACAGTTCAGGCAGGGCTATGCAGAACACCTCAGAGGCCGGCGGTTTTAAAGCTCCTGGTTATGTCAGTGTCCCCGAGTGGCTGGTTCAGACTAGAGATGCTGCAAGATCTCCAGACTTTTCTCTCTGTCCTGGGGGTGAGGTGGGGGGACTCCCTGATCTGAAGGCACAAAGCTCAGACAGAGGGCCTTTATATATTTGCTGTAAGCCCTGCCCTCAAAGGGAAATGGTGATCCGTTTTTAACACGGCAGCGTTGTCCACTCCATTCACATGCTGAACTGGGAATCTGCAAATTTCATCAGCTCCGCTGAGAGTGGTCTTTAGCCTGACTGGCAAGGGGCCGGCCCTACCATTAGGTAGGTACAGTGAGAATGTCATTCTTAGGTGGCAGGGGCCAGAATGTGGCAGCAAGTGTTGGAAAATAAATGCATGCAATGTGGCTAACTCTTTGCCCTTTGGGGTAGCCCTGAGTTGCAGTGGGGCAACCTTCTTCCTTTCCCGGGGCTGAAAATGACTAAGGGCGCTTTTACACGACCTCTAAAATCTGATGGCAACTTAAATTCAGACCAGAGATTGTGGGGATTTGTCCCTCTTCCTGTGTTCCCACCCCTCTGCACTCCATTGTTCCTGTCTGCGTGAGGGGAGGGAGAAAAAAATGCAGGCTCACCTCCGTCTGCCCGTTGGTCGAAGCCGCCCTGAGCAGCCCCCTAGGGATTCCTGTCTCTTAAAGGGGCGGCGGGGACAAAAAAACAAACAGAAGGTGAGGGAGCCCATCATTCACAGCTTTACAATTCGCATCAGAAGATTTTTTTACCTCCTGGAGGCCAGGTACTTGAAAAGTGCACTGGGACGCACTTAGGTGGGCGTGGTCGTACTTAATTTTTTTTAAAGTCCAGAGCTGGTGGGAACACATTTTTAAGCTCTGGATCTGGGAGCTCTTTGCCTTGGATTTTAGGGGTCGTGTAAAAGTGCCCTAAATTGCCACAGAGTGCAAAAAGTGTTGGAATGGCTCTATTTCTTAGAATATGCAGAAAGAGCAGACATACTGTAGTCTCTTCCTTCCACATAGTCTAATAAAGCCTCAGTGGTTTCACCACCAGAGACCTGCCTTTCCAGACAGCCTTTTAAGCAAACATTGAGAGTCCAGGTAATGCTCCGTTTATGAAATTTAAAATGCTTTAAAATGCTGTTGGTTTTTTTTTGAATACACAGAATTTTTACAAGGACAATTTCCAAAGGTCTTCATGATTCAAAAGTCTAAATATAGTTTCTAATGTTTGGTACTGAAAACACAATTAAATGGCGCAACCAAAACTTTTAAAATGCTTTAAAAATATTTTAACATTTGTTTTTAATCTGATCCAGGTTGAATTGCTTTTAACAATATCATTTTGTATAGTGTTTTAACTTATCATGATTATGGTACAGTTTTATTTGTCGGGAGCTGCCTTGGGTTGCCTATGGGGAACGAGGTGCCATATAAATAATATAATCAAACAAAGCCCCATTGATTCTGGGATAAATCCAATTTTAATTAGGCATGGGATTTTTTTATTGTTTGGACTGCAGCTCCTAGAATTTCACAGGAATTCCACCAGCCAAAATTTGGAGAGCTTTAGCTAAAAAAAAAAATAAAATAAAAAAAATTCAAAGTCCCGTTACTGAAATAAAAGCATTTACAGCTGGAGAATAAAGGCTTCGTTGGAGATGATGAATCTGCAAGAAGATGGAGGAAATGACTGAACAGAATGAAGTTCTGTTGCACCTGCAATGCATTAGGAGCAGGGCCGGCGTGTCCATTAAGGGAAGTAGGCAGTTGCCTAGGGCGCCAAAATGGAGAGGGGGCACTGGCCAGCCTGCTGCCCCCCCAGCCCCCGGCCACTGGCCACCGCAGCCCGCACCCCCGCCGCCCGTCGCCGCCTGCTCGCCGCCCCCCGTGCCCATTGCCGCCCACCCCCATGCCCGTCGCCGTCCCCCGCCATCTGCCGCCCCCTGCCACTCCGCCCCTCGCCTAGGGCGCAAAAAAAAAAAAAAACTAGCACCGGCCCGGATTAGGGGATCTGGTAGTTTTTTGAGAAGCAACCTACACAGAGGCTAGTTACTTAGCCAGGAGACTGCCAGACCCCTAATGCCTTGCATCTCCCATGGAGCTTAGTCCCTCCCACCCATTTCCCCATCCTCCTAAAGAGCTGTCACACCCAAATGAACTTTCTCTCTCTCTCTCTCCCCCCCCCAACTGTAAGGAATTCAAAGCAGCTGATAGGACTTAGAAATTTTGGCTAAACATGAATTCCTGTAGATGTCTGGGAGATGCAGGCCAAAAGATTTTTTTTTAAAGCTGCATGTCTGATTTTAAAAATAAGAAAAAGAAAACAGTGAGGTATATATTAGCATTGAGTAGCATTGTGGTGGGATTCCTCTATCAGAGTCTAAAACAGGCATGCCCAAAATTCGGCCCTCCAGATGTTTTGGACCACAACTCCCACAGTCCTTTGCCATTGGCAATCTAGGCTTGGAATTCTGGGAGTTGTGGTCCAAAACATCAGGAGGGCCAAAGTTTGGGTATGCCTGGTCTAAAATGTCATTTAAGTGATGGATGCTTAGCAGCGAAGCTACGAGCATGTGTGTGTGTGTGTGTGTGTGTGTGTGTGTGTGTGTGTGTGTGTGTGTGTGTGTGTGTGTGTTTGTGTGTGTGTGGTCTTATTTAAATTTTTTTAATATGTAATTCAAGAGGGCGCACAGGAGTCCTGTAAAATAGCTTTTGGAACTTAGAGTGGATGGTAGGTTTCTGCACCTAGTCTGTAAGCATGGTAGGTTGCTGAGGGGTTGCAGATTAACGTCCGCCATTTCCCCCTTGGCCCTCTGTACCCCTCCTTGGAGAGCTGATCCACTGGTTTAATGACTCCAAGACATCTTCCACACTCTGCTTGGGCTGCTTCATGATCTGCCTTTCCAAAACGCAGGGGCAGCGTTCCTTCCCTCTGGGCTCTGCCTTGATCTCTGAAGCTCTGCAGAAGAAGAGCAGCAAATGAGAAGGAAGGCAAAGATAATTGCTTTGCTCCTCTGGTACCTCTCTGGATCAGAGATGCAATGGCACTAAAATAGATGAGATTTTCATTCTTCATTATGATTTTTAAAAAACATACCAACCTGAAAAAGGAATCAGGTAGTTGTGGTTGTTTTTAAAGAGATGCCGTGAGAAAGAATAAATTTTCCGCTGCCCAAATCAATGGATACCTAAAGGTTGCCTAATGATGTCTAGTCTGTTCTTTCAGGAACTTGCTTGGTGGTTGAGAAGGCATCTAATGATCTCCAGAGGGATACCACTGAGGATTCCAACTTAAAAGTGCTATTTTGCACTTTTAAGTGGTATTTTAAAGCTATTTTAAGTCCCTAGACTTTGATCCAGCAAAGTTGTTAAAGATGACATCTTATTGCAATTTATAAGACATCTCCCGACTGCATCTGGTTTGTTTTCCACCCGTACATTCGATAGCTGGTGGAGACCTCCATAGTCATTCCTAGAAATCAGCTGACGGAGGTGCTTTGAAAGTAGCTCAGAGGTAGCACCGGAGGTTGGCAGTTCAGTTTCCAACCTGGGAGAAGAGCCAGCCTGTGTGTCCTTGGGCGAGCTGTGCAATCTCAGGATAATCGCAGTGGAAGGGTATAGTGAAGGGTTTTATGTGGATCAGTTACCTGTGCATTTCATTCAATGACCCAATTCTTCATCGGAAAAAAGAAGCATGGGATGCATTAATGCAGAATTGTTCGCTGTAGCATAGCCTTATTATGTGAAAATATTAAGGGGCGGGTGTGGAGATAGGTAAAAATAATGGGCACAACCCAGATTTTAGAGCATTGATTCAACTTTCCCTGTTCCCGGATGATACTAAAACTACTGTCAAAAGAGTCAAAGCAAGGGGGGGGGACTAGAGATAGGCACCTTACGAAAAACGACACACTTTGTCGTTTCATAAGCTTCCAAAAACGTTACAAAACGAAATGGGAAACTTTTGTTACAAAACAAAATGAAACACTTCTTTTGCCCTTTGAAAATGAAACGTTTTGTTACTCTGTAAAATGGATCCCTTATAAAAAGGTACCCACCAAATCTGGTGCCTCTAGGACCCAGGAGAGCCATTTTATACAGTAGTGAATTGTTTCATTAGTGTTTCATTTTTTTACAATCAACTATAGGTTATGAATATCTTTGCACTGACAAAAATTCTATTATTTATGCCCGCTAATTTCATGTCCATTAGTGTAAATCACAGCAACAATTTGGTGTTAGTGCAAGCCACTCCAGTATTCCTGCCAAGAGTCAGTCATGACTGTAATGATGCAAGTAGTAGTAGTAGTAGTAGTAGTAGTAGTACTAGTAGTAGTAGTAGTAGGGGTGTGGTCCCACAGGCAATTTGAATAAATTCCTTTTCCAACTTTTTAAAAAAATCAAGTTTAAGTCACATAATTTATAAGCTGGTAGCTGCAATCACATTGACAACAATGAATTTGATTTATTTTTGAAAAACAATTCTTGTTTTGGTAGCTACACCAAGGAAATCAACTCATTTCCTTTCTGTTTTAAGAGCAGATTGTCCTTTAAAAAAAAATGGGGTACCTTCAAGGACCAGATGCAGGAGACAGATACCTACTCTCGTGCGCTCCCAGAGGCATCTGGTGGGGCCACTGTGAGATCCAGGAAGCTGAACTAGATGGGCCTTTGGCCTGATCCAACAGGGCTCTTCCTATGTTCTTATGTTCTTATGCATACAAAGTGCTCCATGAGCCAGCAGCGCAGAGACACCCAAGAAAATCAGAGCCTTTGCTTTGTTATTTTTGTTCTGCCTTTTACGGGGTCCATCGGAAGACTTCGATTAAGAAGTCAGAGGCTGCGTGCAATGTGCTGTCACATCCCATGTTGACAACCGTGCCTGGAAACCATCCTTGGGGACAATTTTTGTTCAAGTGTGTGTGTGTGTGTGTGTGTGTGTGTGTGTGTGTGTGTGTGTGTGTGTGTGTCTTTGCAAGACCTTTATCTTCAAGCCTTTCCCAGTATCTTCAAGACATCGGGTTCTCTCGTCTTCTCTCTCTCTCGCCTTCCCTGAGTTCTTTCAAAAATATCACTGTCAGCTTTTCTTAAACACACACACACACACACACACACACACACACACACACACACACACACACACACACACACACACACACACACACACAACTATTTAGCCATGGAACATAACAGAGCAATGGTCCTGCATGGTAACTTGCCTGAGACATGGCTCTCCTTCAGAGGCAGTGACCTTAACCATTTTGCCAGCTAGAGTTCTGACATGATTTTATGCTCTCTCTCTCTCTCTCTCTACCTCCCTCCCTCCCTCCCTCTGCATTCACTCTCTCTTCTGACTATCAGCACAAATTAAAGCACATCACCACTGAGTTCATTTTTTTGGTCTTTTGCAGGGTAACATTTGTATACTAATCATCCTGGGTGGTGCTTTACTTGGACAAATTGTTTTATTTTTATTCATTTATTTTATATTATTTTTTCCCCTGACAAAGAGAGTGCCTTAGAAACTAAAAATGTGTATGTGTGTGGAAGGAAGAGAAGATGGGGGGGGGGGAATCATTTTTATGATCCTCTAATTAAAAAAGAAGTGAGGGCACCCTTTTATTTTATTTTATTTATACATTTATTTATACATTTCTATATTGCCCGTCTTCAAAAAGAACTCCAGGCAGTTTGACTGAAGCACATTTTAACTCCTCATTCCAGTTAGATTATATTTAAGTTTATGATAAACTTTCTTGCCAGAATCATTTGATTTTACAAGAATTGAAGTATGGCTTAAAGAAAATGTTTATTCCAAATTAATTAATTAATTAATTAACTATTCTAGGGAGTAGATCAGTTTTTAAGGAAAAGCACTGAAATTGCACCAGCAGATTGACTGACAAAGATGGATAAATATTAGCTTGTTATCTTGCTGTCTCACAGGCAAGGAGAAAACTGCTGTCCCTTTTCATTCCTGAACGCGAGGACAAGACAAAACAGGCCTTAATACTGGCTGGAATCCTGCTGGTGATGTACGCATGCATAAATGAAATCATGAAGGCTATCTTGGTGAATTGCTGCTAATTCACAAGGTGCTGGCCATATTTCTGGGTGCAGGACCAGGAATGTGAGATGCACCTCATTAAGTAGTAACACCCCACCATGACTTATAGATTCTGTCCACTGTAATTCTAGGGGGTGCAAATGTGCTTCTATCGCCTATCTGCTATTGTTTTTCTGCTTGCCTATATTTATACATTATTGGAAGTCTTTAATTGGACACAACCGACACCACTGATGATGTCACAATTTGTATTGTACAGGTACCGGTAAAATGAGCCCAGCAGAGTTTTAAACAAGTTTTGAGGAATCAGAGGCATTTTTGTTGTTTTTAAGCATTTCAATGCAATTGAAAAATATTAGGGTTTTGCACGATAAATAATGTCTACTCAGTGCTTCAAAACATAATTGTTGAGACAAAGAGGTGTGGGGTTTGCATTTTTCTTAACTTCAAATAATAAACGGCACATCACCTAGTAGTGCAAGACTAATGAACAATGTGACTTGTCACTCATGAGTAATGATTCACAGGAAATAATGAAGGAGTTTGCTCCTTCATGTTTTCCAAGGTTTTTAAAGGTACTTCTCTAAAAAGGGTTTAAAAGGTACTTCTCTAAAAAGCATGCTCATTTCCCCAAAAAATCTCCCTCCCCTTTCTATTCTGATGCTTATAGCAACTTGTTTGGTGTTCATTGTTCTTGCTAAACTATTTTGAAACCAGTAGTGTCGCTTGAACATAACATTGCCAGCTGCCTTGAGCATTTTGGGTAGAAATAAGTGCATGTTGTAGAAGACATAATCTGTGTTAATCAGAAAGTTGTTTGTTTATTTGTCCCCCTCCCCCCGAGAGAAAGGGGAGACTAGAATTTCCAAAGTATTCTGGATATTTTAATTATAATCCACATAATCATCATCAGCAACAACCACCAATAACTTTTGTCATCTAAACTGGCTCTTAGTGTTTGTATTCTTTGCACGAAAGTGTGAGTGCGAGATGGCACACAACCTATATGGGCCTTTTCACACGACCCCTAAGATCCGCTGGTCCCTTAAATTCGGACCAGAGATCTTGGGGGTTCGTTTCTGTTCCTGCGTCCCCACCCCTCAGCACTTCCTGCTCCTGTCGGCGTGAGGGGGGGGGAGGCAAAAAAAGGACAAAAGAAGCCTTTACTAACCTGCCGGTGCCGGTCGAAGTTGCCACGAGCCCCGTTACTTCCTGGTTCCTTCTCAAGGGGCTCTTAAAGGGGCGGGAGGCAAAAAAACAACAACAGACAAGCGAGGAGAGCCCGGCACTCTTATCCGCATCAAATATTTTTCACCTCCAGAGAGAAGGTACAAGAAAAGTGCGCTGGGTCACGCTAAAGTGGGCGGGGTCACACTTAATTGTCTGCAAACTCCAGAGCTGGTGGAGAAACATTTCTAAGCTCTGGAGCTGGAAGCCATTTGCAGTGCAGCTTAGGGGTCGTGTATAAACGCCCTATGAGAACAAGGCAGAGTTTTTTTTAATTTCATTTCATTATTTTGTAAAGAATTGCAAATTTGCTTTCCACATTCTTTGCTTCTCCTTCCTGTTTTTCCAGACACTCGTGCATTGTATATAGACACATGTGAACACGCGCACTTGCTCGGTTCCCATTCTTCTCTTTCGGATGATTACCGCACTTTCCCGCAAGACACGGATGGTGGATGTGACTCACCTTGGTCCATGTGGACCGGGCAGGGAGGTGAGGTGGGCTGGATGGGCCCTGACCTCTCGACCCTCAGAGGCACACAGATCTGAACTTGAGAAATGACTGAGTGTTGCCTCCCGGAGTCCTGCTGTTACAATCTCACATATGGCCAAACCTGAAGACCACGTCTGTGGGACGGAGGGTGGTTCGTTGGCCGCCGCCTCCTGCACCAGAGGAGAAGGCCCAAGGTGGAAAGAATATGGGGTAATGAATTGCTGCCTTGATCCCCAGGGAGGGTAGGGCAGGGGGGTGGTGGGATATTTTTCCAGCCAAGTCCCGCTCTATTCTGCTGTCACCTCCAGCTTTTCCAAACCCCCTTGGCTACAAACGAGGCTTCAGTTTTCAGGGCTATAAATCTTCACGAGCTCACCGACTTTCTATTCTCCCCAAAGAAATATCTGAAACATTCCCTCTTCCTTTGAAACGGAATCCATTTCCTTGAGAGGTATTTGTACTGGATTAGTGATCGTGTTCCTGATGGTGACAGCCCAAGACGAGGGCCTCTCCTTTGGTGGGGTCCATGCACGTGCATGTTGGCGGTTGACCCTGCTGCGTGTCCCCCCTCGAGAGCAGACACCTTGGGGGATGAATTCCTTTCCCGGGGACGGGTGATTACAGCGTTTTCGCACAAGACTCTTAATGCCCCCCCTCTTTCCATGTGTGAATTCTACCACATGGATAGCCAGAAGACATGGGTCATGAGGGCAGCTTGAGATGCTAAACGTGTGGTCCTCACCGACGCATTGGAGGTGAGAGTCCCCAGCGCACTGTGAGTGGTCGGTCACAGAAATGCAGATGCTAGCAGTTACAGCACGTTTGGCCGATAAGAGCTGGAGAAAGCTGCAGAAACTGGCAAGTTTTCAAGTGGATTTTTAAAGTCTTTTATGGACTGGGTGCCACTTAAAGAGTGTATAAATGTTAGGTATAACTCAAGTTGATTCATACACTATTCTTATCTCCCCCTCCTTCAGCAATTTATGGCATCCCCATTAGAGATGGGCACAAAATTTTAGATAAATGAAACATTTATTTAAAGTTACTGTTTTGTCTAAAATGCTTTGCTCCGTGTTCATCAGACATGATGATGCCAACAAATTCGAAGGGATGAATTTTAAGCAATTTTTTTATTTTATTTTTTGCTTTGTTTTTGTTTTGGAGCCTTTTTAATTTTGGGATTTTTGGTGCTTTTTTGACTTTTTGGAAGGTCTTTTTTGATGAACTGACAAATCAGTTTGTTAGTCCATAAAACACTCTTAACTTTGTGATTTGTGATTTGTCCACCTTGATGAAGATTGAGATGCGACAAATCATCCCTTTTTTGTGATCTTTGCACATCTCTAGTCTCCATCTCTGTGTTTATGTTTTTAAAAAGTCATATGTGTGCTGGGAATGGATAAGGAATAGACAAAGAAGAGAAATGATGGCCTTTCAAGTATTAGAAAGGTGCTATTACATCTCCCCTCAGTCTTCTTTTCTCAAGGATAAACATGATATTGATAATCAGAAGAAGATTCATGGTGCACTTGGTGGCCTGTTAGGCTATAGCCTTTTGCAAACTTCTGTGGAAGCAAGTTCAAGCTTTCTGAAGAGTTGAACTCTGCAAAGCTTACTCTTAGGTAAACCTGCGTGGGACTGCTTTGTATGGGGCATTCTTTGGGGGATTTCAGTTTTTTTAAAAAAATCCAAACCCTCAAGAAAGAAAATCCCTCAAGTGTTCACTGAAGTTCTTTCTTTGTCATGTATGCATTGCTGTGGTTAACCACAAACATGTCACCATAGATTGTAGAACAACCTTATCTCAAAAAAGGTTTTGCAATGTCCATGCCTGTTTTTGTGCTTCCTGGTGAAAGTTCAGCCTTACTTACTTACTTACTTACTTACTTACTTACTTACTTACTTACTTACTTACTTACTTACTTACTTACTTACTTACTTACTTACTTACTTTTACAATCTGCAGAGTTACTGCAGAGGCTAGTAAAATGCTTCCATGACCACAAAGCTTTTTTTATTTTTAAAGGACAGCATTGTTGAGAGCTTGGAAGAGTTACTTTTTTTTGGACCACCCTGAAGCCAGCCATGGGTTCCCTATGGGGAGAAAACAGCATTTAAAATAAAGAAAGAAATACTTCCCACTTGGCTCTGCTGCTGGTGATATATCATCAACGCTGCTGGAGGGAAAATCCAACTCATTACGTTACTTGTCACTCGTTCCTTTCAATATCTGATATTTTAGGCTAGTAACTCAGGCATGTCCAAACTTCGGCCCTCCAGATGTTTTGGACCGCAACTCCCACAGTCCTTTGTCAGTGGCAATCTAAGCTTAGAATTCTGGGAGTTGTGGTCCAAAACATCTGGAGGGCCAAAGTCTGGTCACCACTGGGCTAGTTTCTGTCCTAGCTATCCCCTCCCGCCCAACAAATCACCGAAACAAAACAAAACAAAACAAAACCCATGCTTGAAGCCTTGTGACTTCCCTCTGGAGTAGACGTGTTGTGGGGAAAAATATTCCATAATTGCTTGTGAAGTGGCAAGGAGGTTAGTGCCACGTAAAAGCGAATGATCGCCTTGAGTCTAGGTGTGTGCGTGAGTGTGTGTATGTGTATTCCTCCTGTGATACCTTCTTGACCGCAAGGTTCTCTGTTTCCTTTTCCCTGCAACCATGGCTTTTGGTGAGAACGTAGAAACGTCAGCCTCCTGGCTGATCTGCAGAGAACCTTCCTAGGCATGATCCAATTTGCCGCCCTTCAATAAGAAAAACACAACAACAACAACAACAACACAAACCCTTCATATTGCAAATGTAGCTTTTCCTTTTTCATTTTCTGGAGTTGTCTCTCTTATTAAGCCCCGTTTTCTCTTTGATTTCACCATTGTTTTCTCAGCCCTCCTGTCACAAAGCAGAGGTCGTATCAACATGACCTTTGGCTGGTACAAGGAGGTTGCTAAATAATTCACAGAGCCAACTTGATTTCTGGGTCCACATTTGTTTTTTCCACTTCCCTAATCAGGATGCTCATTTAATTCTATTCCAGCACCTGTTCAGCAATTAACACCCTACAATTTGCATCTTACCCTGACATTTGCTATCTTTCCAATTAGTTTTTATATCAGTATAATTAGGTAGGGTTATTACAGTGCATCAAACAGGGTCGAGGCTATTCCCAAGTCTTTTAAGCTCTTCCCCAGATTTGTTTAGGGAAGCCACTGAGGGTAAATGGTTGATTAGGATCACTGTTTTTCTTCTTCATTCAGATCAGCAGAGAATGGTTTCCCCATGTGGCTTGTGAAAGAGCAGGGAAAATATATCAACCTAAAAGGATGAAAGTGGTGTAGCCTGTTAATGCCGGGGTGAAATTTTGGCAGGATTATCAAGAACGGCAGGGTGCTGACATTCTGTTTTATAGAATTAGCCTGGGAGCAAAGGGGTCCATGTCTTAAAAATCTCATTTCGACAAGAATAATAGTATCTGTTGATTCCCAGAGTGTAACTCCATCGGCAAGGGAAATTTCTTCTTCTTCTTCTTCTTCTTCTTCTTCTTCTTCTTCTTCTTCTTCTTCTTCTTCTCCTCCTCCTCCTCCTCCTCCTCCTCCTCCTCCTCCTCCTCCTCCTCCTCCTCCTCCTCCTCCTTTTTCTTCTTCATTTGATTATTTTACTCTATCTTGATTTCAGTAGCCATGAGTCTATTTAGAGCAGACTCCATGAATGCCATAAGATTGAAGTGAATCATGACTGACTTAAATTCCATTGATTAGTTTGGGACTAACCTTGTTTTGCTATATTTATCATCATCATCATCAATCATCAATCATCATCATCATCATCATCATCATCATCATCATCATCATCATCATCATCATCATCATCATCACACAGGAGACAAGATAACTACGCTGTATTTTGTATTACAAATCACTAGTTGAACTCTTCCCAAGCATTTAGGACTACGTGATTTATCGGAGAATTATGCAAGCAGATCCCAGTAAGGCGGCTTTATGCAGCTGACTGATAGTGACTTTGTAAACTCCAATTTCTTCTAAATACTTGCTTAGCTCTTTAGGCACCACACCCAGTGTGCTGCCGATTACAACTGGGACCACCACCACCACCATCATCATCATCATCATCATCATCATCGGCCTTGATCCTCAAGAAGAGACTTGTGACATAAGTGGCGTAGAGATTCCACAATAGTCCCGTAATGATCATTATTGCGTTTTGTTTTTAAAATAGTCAAACATTTCCCCTGTGCTGCGGTGATTGCAGAGTCCTTGGGAAATTGGCCAGTTGGAGAGACGGTGTGAGAAATGGGCTGGTTTATATTACCGTCATCGACAGCTTGGAACAGCAGAGCTGGAAAGGGTCACCTGCCTCCAACCCTTCAGGGATGCACAGTGGAGGAAATCAAGTTCCCAGCCTCCTGCTCTGTAGCCAGATGCCCATACAAAACGGTGGAGGATCTTTATCTTAGTGCTGTCAGTCCATGGGAGGGTTTCTTTCTATGGGTGCTTACCATCTCCCCCCACACCCCAATAATGTTTAAGAAAGATGATCTGGTTGAATCGGGGGATATTCTAAATTATTTTCTCACTTTCCCATCACCGTAGGATTCAGGATTTACCCAATCTGATTGGCAGCCGAGTCAGGACAGACCCAAGTCCTTCACGCTGTGCATAATTTAGTGAATCAGCAGCAAAGGATGAGATGGCCACAGTATTCAGTCGCTATATTTAAAAGAGCAGGCAACTGCTGCTCTTTGGAAACCATGTTCTCAAACTACATAGAATTAGTTTTGTCTTTGTAATGTTGACGGTCATCTCTCCCTGCGCCCAAGCAAATCAACAGGATCATATTGACAGCAATGTCATAAGGTCAATTCTGGCACAATTATTTACCTCCTCATTTAATTACTTAATTTATATCCCACTTTTCTTTCAGAAAGGGGACACAAGGTGGCGTATAGCAACTTAAAAATACTTTAGAATCACTGTAAATTAAAACGCTATTAAAACGAGAGTGTTGAAAACATCCTTGGTTAGAACCACAAACTGAAACATACGTGGCTCTATTAGAATGGTGCAAATCCAAGCTTAATCTTTGAATGTAATTTTAGAAGAGGTGGCAAAGGGTGGCACGAAAAAAGAAATAAATGGGAGTGTTAAAGAAGCGCTTTGTTGCATTTGTGTGGTGCTTTTAGGATAGGTTGTCTTCCGTAATCTGTGCCCCTCTTCTATTTCATAACAGTATCCCTGAAGACTGAAGCCAAGCTTGAGGCAACAGGTAGAAGCGGTGTTTGATGATATTTGGAAATTAATTAATTTGTGGAAGAGGAAAAGGTCATGCAAAATGGCTGGAAATTTTGGGAAGGGATGGGACTGAACCCTCCTTGGGATTTAGATCAGCACTCAGAATAGTTGTTGATTTCCATTGATAGCTTGTGGATGCAAGAGACACACATGTGTATGTGTGTCCGTCCGTCCGTCCGTCTGTCTGTGTGTATCCGTCTGTCCATTTGTCCGTCTGTCCGTGTGTGTCTTTTTGTGTGTGTCTGTCCGTGTGTGTGTGTGTGTGTGTGTGTGTGTGTGTGTGTGTGTGTGTGTGTGTGTGTGTGTGTGTGTGTGTGTGTGTGTGCCCTATGAACACTTTGTCACTTGGAGCAGGTGACAGCCAGATCCGTTGCTGCCACTGTGCTTTGCAGAAGGGAAAAGTGGAGAGCGAGAGATCTTTGCTGGGTTGCATTTTTAGCACCTTCTCCGCTAAGCAGGAGGCCAGTTTAGGGTGCTAAATTCCTGACGGGGGCTGCCTGCGAAATAAATCTGTTTGTTGTGTAGTCCCAAGCTGTCAGCAGTGGTTTGTACTGATGGACTCCTGAAAGGGGTTTCCTCTCCAATCTGTGGAGCAGTCGGCAGCCACTAGGGAGCTGTCTTTAGCTCATATTTCAGCGTTAGCTCATTAGTCCAATAACGGTGGATGCGCGCCGCAAACCAGCCTCACAAAGTCATATTGTGTGCCCGGGGAGGCAAATGAATGTTTGGAGTGCACACCATGGAAGCATGCAAGACAGTGTATGCATACACGCAAGCAAAAATACATTGTTGTGCAATATATTTCAAGAACTATTTTACAGAATATTTAAACCATCAGCAAAAGTTCAATTATATATCATATTTCCTGCCAAGTATAAAGAACTATAAAGGCTGCAGTGTTTTATCTGATCGGTTAACACGCCACCTCCAACACATGAACAGCTTTGATCAACTAAAAGGCAGTGTTGGGTGATTTCATTCATTTCCAATCTGCATCATTTTCATACATTCATTTATTTTATTTATTTTTGAGTATTTTTACCCTGCCTTTCTCCTTGGAAAAGGACCCCCAGTGGCTTGCAGTAGTGAGGGACAATATACAACCCAGTACATTCAAGACTTATTCAAGTTTAAGAACAGGGAATTGAGGGGCATCTTACAGCATTAAGTGGCAACATTAAAGCTAAGAGAGAATGCAAGTAGTTAAAGAAACAAATTAAAAAATCCATTATGAAGGATGGAACTAACAGTGAAAACACAAGTTTTTCCACATTTGATATCTCTAGTTCTCACTTCCCCAGAAATAAAAAGAATTACTCCACTCCACCCCACCCCACCCCTGAATATTATGAATTGAACAGGGTTGAAGGTGGGTGTTTGCCCACCATATGCATTTATTTATTGCATTGCTGATTAGTCTAGTAATTCCTTCAAGATGTAAGTGGCTTGCCTCATCACCTTTTTAACCCTCACAGCCTCTTTTTTTTTAAAGGGGGGAAAATGTCATTAGAGAGTAGATGAAGGCTTTTCAATATAAAAATCATAAAATTAAGACCCATTAGATTTATAAAAGAGGTGTTGCTGGTAAAAGTTGGGGGGGGGAGATAGGATCTTTGGAGTGGCAAAGACAGGAATGGATATTTCTGACATACCCGCCAAGGTCTAGAATGGGCCCAAATACTACATGTTTCTGACATACCAGTAAATTGTGAAGGGCAGAGGCTCACCATATGGGCTACCTTAGTGACGGGAATCCTCAAAATGCAGGCAAACAAGTGAACAGTTCTACTCCCCCCCTCACATCTTCACCAAGAGCGCTTCTTTTGTAAAACCAATAGGTCTCAACTGCCCTCTCAAGGTCAAGACACCCAAATGCTTCCTGTCACCACTGAAACATTTATTTATTTATTTATTTATTTATTTATTTATTTATTTATTTATATGCTTATTGTCCGCTCGATTTTCCCAGGGGAACTCTGGGTGGTGTACAGCAAGGTTCCACAAAAACAGCAACTGCCCATATTAACAACCCCAGATATACTCAAACACAATACAAATCATGAATAAATAAATAAATAAAAATAAATAAAATAAAAATAATGCACAAAAACAACCCAGCCCCCTTTCTGATCTTTGCAGCATGTGAAGTTTGCGGGCAAGCTCAGAGGGGACCAGAAGGAGGTGGCAGGTGATGGTAGCATCCCTGCCAATCAAAAATACCCATGCTGTGACCCTGCGAATCTTGATTCCACAACACCATTCATTGATCAGTAGGAAACAAATGACCTTAGTCCCGTCACCCGTCATGTGGGACAAAACCGGGGTGCAGAGCTTTCAGGAGGAATTTAACATGCAGGCAGCTTTGTGCCTGTGATACAGGTCCTTTCTCATATCAAGCCCCCAAGCCACGCAGGGGATTCATGTTTAGCAAGGACATTGCACTCACTGCTGGTCAGAGAGGCACTGCAGCTGTTTAACCACTGGAGAGATTGGTTCCATCTGGCTGGCCCCAATCAATAACCTAGCTGCAGTTTGTCGGAGCCACCTGAATTTTTCTGAAAAGTCTTCTAAGACAATTGCATGCAGAATGCATTGTAATAGTTACAGCTCATCATAAGTCTCATCCTCTGTCTCTCTCTCTCTCCCCTCTCTCTCCCCCTCTCTCTCTGTGTGTATGTATGTGTGCACACACACATTAAGGATGCTTGAGGAATTTGATCTTTGTGAATTCCAATATAAATGGATTTAATATGCACCCTTTGGTGCAGGTATAGAGATGAGTACCTATCTATAGGCTTCTGTGTTTCCCAGAATGTCCTGATGGTATACCTAGCTTCAAAAAGACATTTAAGAATTGATCTTTGGAGAGACACAGGGCCGGCCCTGCCATTTGACAGCAGGATGTGGGTGGCATGAAACAACCTGTTAGTTAATTTGCTGTTCTTGCATCTATTACTTGCACGTGGGTCCTAGACTGTTGAAGCGGATGCTGTCCTACTTTGGACGCAGCGAGACAGGATTCCCTGGAAGAGAGAAAAAAACTGGGAAAGGTGGTGATGAGTCAGCAGGAGACGAGGAAGAGTAAATATGAATGGACTGACTCTCCAAAGGAAGCCACAGGCTTGACTTTGCAAGAGCTGAGCTGAACAGTTTAAGAGAAGGACATTTTGCAGGTTGCTCATTCATGGGTTTGGGGGTGATGCATAACAACATCATTTACGAGTATTTTGCTATTCTTCCTTGTAAAGGTTTTTCTTGATGCATTTTCTGCCTCGTGTGTAAAAACCATTCAGCTGGTGTCAGACACTGTGTACCTTGATCCAGTGTGTGTGTGTGTGTGTGTGTGTGTGTGTGTGTACGCATGACCATGTTTGGGCGCAACTCTTACTACCCTGCCTCAGGTGTGCAACACGATTCCTTGGAGAGAAGGTCGTTTAGACTTGAGCTTGTAGTGGGTAAACAACCCAGACCATCAGGGCTTGCTTGTCGTGTTTCTTGATCAGAGGAGCTTCCTGGATTCTTCTGTTTCCAACAAGTCAGAAGAAGAACCCAGATTGTTTCGATTTCTTTCTCAGCCTTGTTGGTGGAGAAAAAGCATCTACATTTCATATGCCTTGATTTGGGCCTCAGGAAGCCTCAGAGCTTCCGTCACCAAGAACGTCTCTTGGCTCCAAGCTAAATCCACTTCACAACTTATTTGGTGGTTACTGCTTCCTTTGGAGAACCATGGGATTTACAGTTCATGAAGAGATGCAGAGACCTGTACAATGCATTTATCTGACCTGTGCTACAACATTCCCACCGATGTCTGGATTGTTCTCTCTATAGAAGCACCAACTTGGTATTGTACAGATGCCTGCCTCATTCCCTGGTACTTCCCAGTTCCTGCCCTCCAGAAACCCAACAAAGAAAGAAACAACACCAGTACTGGCAGATTTCCTATAATGGAAGTGCATTGGACGGGATGAGGTTTTGAGATTCTTCCAGGTCTGTGTTTCTAAAGATCAGGGGACAGGTGAGGTGGAAACCTGTCTCTGGATTTCTGGATAGGTGTTTTCAGTTGCTACAGACCATAGTGAATCAGATGGATTCAGTAGAGGCTTGATCGTATGGAAATCATGGACTCCTGCAAATGCCACCAGGTGGGGAACAATCCCTACCTTTAGAATTTGAAGCCTCTTTAAGGCTTCTAGAAGGGCTGAGCAGTAACTCTTGTCTGCCTAGTCTGACCCAACATGGCCAATGGCTCTCCGTGGAGTTGGCAGAAGGATCCGGACCTCTGCTATCCTCACGTAAGAGTAAAGGATTGTGAAGCTTGGCAACCTGAGGTTTAATTAAACAGCTGATAAAGTTTCCTTTGGCTCATTTTCTCTGCCATAAAAAGCTCTAATTGTACCAAAACAAGATCGTTTCTGAGCATCTCGGTAGTATGGAACTGCAGCAACAGCAATTGCAATGAGCGTGCACTTTTAATGATAACCCCCTGAGAGCCGTTTTAAAAGAATACAACCAGAGTGCCTTCATGGGTAACTGTGGTGTAATTGTAGGAGGACTTAATAGCTGGAGCAAAAATCTGTGCCTAAGGACAGCGTCTCACAAATGCTATTGTGTGGTGCTGTTCTACGCTGGCTTCAGATTTATTATTCTTTGGCAGTAGCTCCATGTACAAGACAGTGGCATCAGAAATGGGTGGTGGTCCAGCCTAAGATGGCAAGATAATCAGCCTGAGACACTTAACAATGGAACATTTCTGAAGCAGCCCGTCATATGCAAAAAAGGTACATTCCTTCGAAAAGAAGAAACAGAATTACTGTATATACTTGACTATAAGTTGAGTTTTTCAGCCCTTATTTTTGGCTGGAAAAAAACCACCACTCTCGGCTTATACTCGAGTCAATAAGTTTTCCCAGTTTTTGGAGGGTAAAATTAGGTGCTCAGAGGGCAGCAAAGGGCAAGTCCTGATTGGGCGAGTGATAGCGGTGCCTCCGCTTCCCATATGATTCCAATGAGAAGGTTTAGGGGCACCCTCTTTGGAGCTTCATAACTCAGCCCCCTTACACCCAAATGTTTCCAAATTTCAGGGGATTCCCTAAAATCACTTTCTGAAGGTACCCCTTCTACTTTGGTGTCCCCAATGACAGTAATTTTTGAGTGCATGTTTTTTAATAGATACACACACAAAAATTATTTTTAAGAACATACAGTAAGAACATAAGAACAGCCATGCTGGATCAGGCCAAAGGCCCATCTAGTCCAGCTTCCTGTATCTCACAGTGGCCCCACCAGATGTATTTGGGAGTGCATGAGACTAAATCTCTGTCTCCTGATACCACTCCCCTGCATCTGGCCCTTGAAGTACCCCAGTTTTAAGCCTGGAGATTACACATGCTAGTCATGTCTGACTCTAGGGGCGGTGCTCATTTCCGTATTCAAGCTGAACAGCCAGTGTTGTGCAAGTCCGTGGCCATGCGGCCGGCATGGCTGCAAGGAAACACTGTTTTACCTTCCTGCTTTTTACAGTGGTACCTATTTATCTACTTGCATTTGTATGCTTTCGAACTGCTAGGTTGGCAGGAGCTGGGGTGAACAGCAGGAGCTCACTCCACTGCGTGTCACCTGGGATTTGAACTGCTGACTGCTGACTTGGTCCGCTGAGCCACCATGCCCCATCCATGTTTGGAGGGAAAAGAATGAATGATAAGTAATTGTTTGTAACTAGCTATTTTTTAGATTCTGACCAGGCGTCCTTCTCTGGCACACCACGAAAGCTGCAAGGCCTTGTGTATATTTCCAGTGCATCTTGTTCTTTCTCTTTATGGCCTCGGTTTTTCCCTCAGCAGCAATTCAGTTTTTGCTCTGCTGCTGAAGCTAGTGAGAATAAAAGCGTACACAGAGGCAGATTGCCGCTGCTTTTAGCATTCCGTCTCTACTTATATCTGATGACATTTCAGGAGCTCTCTTCCCTCCAAGGAGCCCAGTTCCTTTGGAGACGGGGAAACTTCGCAGACGCTGCAACAATAGAAGTGTGGAGCCGTATCTTTGGGCTCCCTCTGTGTTGTCTGCAAAGGTTTGGGCTGACATAATTTACCCACCTTGCCTAATTCAGAGCACATGGCCGACTTCTAACAGGCTCTTGAGAGAAGCACACCGTGGCCTCCCTCCCAGTGGGCCCACTGCGAGTTTGTCAGCAGCGCATTAACAATGATCGAGTAGTTCGTCAATATTTCCTCCACCTCTTCCATCTCTGATATCGTACGTGCATTTTGTGTGTGTGTGTGTGTGTGTGTGTGTGTGTGTGTGTGTGTGTGTGTGTGTGTGTGTGTGTGTGTGTGTGTGTGTGTGTGTGTGTGTGTGAGAGAGAGAGAGAGAGAGAGAGAGAGAGCTTCTCTTGCAACAAAACAAGATTTAGCTGTGAAAAAGAGGAAAGTTATAGGCAACGGAGCTTTAGGTAGGACAGCGGTAAAGAATGTGCGGAAATCGTGCTGATCTTAAGCAGAGCTAACTCCTGGATACAACCTGGATGAGAGCCAGGAATTCTGCTTGTGTGTGGACTTGTAGAGTATCATATTTAAAATGTTTTTTTTTTTAAAAACTGCTATGATTCCATTCAACATTATTCTTGGGCTTGTAGTCTTTAAAATGTTGTAAAATTTCTGGTTATATTCGGCTAGCTGCACTGCAAAGGTGCAGGGATCCACAGAGCAGAATTAGCTTCAGGTTCCCCAGAGTAGGGCATTCCTTTTTCTCATCAACTGGCACTTACAGTTTCAGTAACTCATGCTGAGATATTCATAGTAGAAAGAGTAGAAAGAAGAATAATTTTAAAATCACACTTTCTTCAGTTACAGTTCTGAATGGATCCAACAGCAAACTGAACAAACAGGTCTGGGTGACTGTTATGACTCCATTCAATGTCTCGATAGACTGAGTGGTCCAGCATTGTTAGTCTGTGGAACTCCCTGCCACAGGAGGTGGTGATGGCATCTGGCCTGGATGCCTTCAAAAGGGGATTAGACAGATTCCTGGAGGAAAAGTCCATCACAGGTTACAAACCATGAGGGAGATGTGTCATCTCCAGGCTTAAACCCAGGGTACATCAAGGGAAAGATGCAGGGTTATTATCCCTGCTTATCGTGAGTGACTAAAGTAGCTATTAACAATCAAAATAAGCTCATGCCATTATGCAATGTTTACCTTCCATACGGTGTTGATACTCAGGTGGGACACCATGGCATTGAGTTAGTTATCCCCACCCCACCCAATCTCCATCCCTCTTCCATTGCGGCATTGATCGGGGAACAGACAGAACCTGTGCATTATGCCTTTACTCTGAGGGTAATTTAGAAAGCTCCCAGTCATTGGGAATTTACTGGGCAATAAAACTGTGGATTCTAGATGTTTTTGGGCTGCTTTTATGAGCTTTTTAGCTCTTCAATTTTCTACCTTTGGCAGGACTGTTGTTTGTGGGTGCATCTAAGTCGCCCTTGCCAGTCCATGGATCTACTGGTGATATGGCTGTAGGACCATATAGAGCAGGGGTGTCCAAACTTTTTGCAAGGAGGGCCAGATTTGGTGAGGTGAAAATGTGTGGGGGCTGACCATTTAGCCTGAAGGGGGGAGAAAGGGTGTGGCATCTGCAACAGATGCAAATGCTCTGGTGTCCAGGTGCCCAAGGGCCCAGCGGCTGTTGCATGGCCCAGGAATCGACCCACACGCACCCAAGATGCACCACTGCTCGCATATGCTGCCCTCCCTTGCAAGGAGATGGGGAAGATGCTGCAGCAACAGGGCCAGGGGTGGATAGGCAGGGCGGGTGGCTGAGGGGACAGACGGAGGCTGGGAGGGCAGGCAAACCATAAAACTGCAAGCTGACGTCTCTAGCCAGCACAGGGAAGGGCCAGTGGGGTTGAGTGACAGGCAGAGCCGGCAGGGAGAAGAGACTGAGGGTCACTCAAAATTTTAAATCGGGCCACATTTGCCCCTTGGGCCAGACTTTGGACATGCCTGGTATAGAGGAAGCAGTTGGCCAGGTAACTTTCCTGAAGGGCACAAGCCAACAGGTGAGTGTGGGCATCAGACACACAGTAATTGTAAGGGGAAATTATGAAGCTAAAAGAGGAGCAGAGGGGAGGGCCAAAAAGAGATATGAGGAAAAGTCTATTGGTCCATCACTATCGACAACAGAGATCTGCAGAGCGCCCAACATGGCTGGCATTCACAGTTGGGATCCCAGGCCACTGTGGACCAATGTGGGGGTCAATCTCCCCTCACAGCACTGTGTTGAGTTGCATCCTTGTGCCATCGGCGCAAAAAGATTGGACATTACAAACCACCCATCCAATGGTGAAATGGAGGTGGACTTAGACAAATTGAAAGCATATTGGGAAATGTCGTCCATGGCCTGTTATGACTATAAGAGGATATAGCAGGCGAGAGACTGAGTTTAAAAATATCAGTATTTTCTTGCCTGTGGCAGCATTAAAAAAGGATGGTTTCCCTGTGCAAAATGCATGGTTTTAGGCAACAGGTAATTGTGGTCTGTGCTAAAAAAATTCCTGAATTTTTAAGAAACAAACAAATTCTGAACTGCAAAAATGCAACCCCCCCTAAAAAAAAACCCTCTTTAACTTCACCCATCAGGGAGGTAGATTAACAAGTGTTTCATTCTCCCCTGATAGAATGAAATAAGCCAACATTTGCATCTTTAGTAATGACCGAACGATCTCAGGCATCCTTGCTCCGCCACTCAAACGCTTGTTGGTCAGCAGCGTGCTGATCCCGCTGATTCTCTGCTACAGCATGACTGATAAGATAGGTGGCCACCCAGGCTGTTGTGCCATGAGAGGAGCGATATGACAGTGGCAGTATTTCTCTTCCTTAGCAAAATGGCCACAAGTCACCTGGAGCATTGGAGACTTACAAAAAGGAGGGAAACCACTCAAGAAAGTGCATTACGGGATGGGTGGACAATTTTCACCAGTGAGTTCTTAGAAGGCCCTGATCCAGATGTGCAGTGCCTTTGGCTATACCAGTGGTTCTCAACCTGTGGGTCCCCAGATGTTCCTGGACTGCAGCTCCCAGAAGCCTCCACCACTAGCTGTGCTGGAAGAGGTTTCTGGGAGTTGCAGTCCAGGAACATCTGAGGACCCACAGGTTGAGAACCACTGGGCTATACCCTAACCTTAACCCTATACCCTAACCTAACCTTAGCTTACCTTTATTCCTCCTTTTTCTCTTCCCCCATCGATAATTAAGCTGTAGCAGTGGAAGGTTTGAACTAAAGGGTGCGCCCCGCTGCAGTTTTCTTTTATGTTTTTATTAATCTATGCTGATTCTTTGATTAGTTGAGATTTACTGTACCCAATTGTTTGTATCCCCTGATTTGTCTGATGACCCACAGGTTGAGAACCGTTGGGAAGATGGGCGGGATATAAATTCAATAATAAATAAATAAATAAATAAATAACATAAACCCTAACCCTAACCCTAACCCTAACCCTAACCCTAACCCTAACCCTAAGCCTATATCAGCTCTCAGTTTGAACATGGTTCCCCCTTTCTTGTAAACACGTGTTGTAATGAGATGTGCAGCCCGAATCGATGTTTTCAAAGGCCAAGGCATGCTTGAGGGTGTTGTGCATCAATGGAATCGGCTGTGAGTCATGGATTGTTTGGAGTTCCTTTAGTATCAGAGAGACTAGCCCACTCTTGCTGCAGTCTTTAACTGCCCCATTGTAACATGTGATTCCCAAACTAATTGTTTGAGTTATTTCTTTGTTAACCTTTAGGCAGCCAATAACAAATTAAACATCATTACCCGAGCTTAAACCTGGTTGTAAATCTCCAGGACCTGGTAGGACAGGGGCCTTTTTAACAAGGGAGCCATAAAATAATTTTTAATGGCACGCCGGAAAGCTATATAAGCCAACCTCAGGAAAAGAGGGCAGTTACTGCGGGGATCCTTGATTACATAATGCTTTCTATTTCTAATTACAGGCTGAGTTTATGGAGGGTTTCTATGAAATCATGCAGGCAGGCATGTGATGGCAGGGTGAAAGATTAACAGGAACTGGGCTATACCAGAACTGGGGAAAGGTACAGTAGGACCCCGGTATCCACTGGGGATTGGTTCCAGGCCTTCCCATGGATAATGAAAACTGTGGATAAGAGAGAATGCCTGCCCGCACACCCCCAAACTGCTGTTTCCTGACAGTAGCTTGCTTTATGACTGCTGTTTTGGGACAGTAGTTTGCTTTATGGCTACTGTAATGTACAGCTTGCTTTACAGATGCTATTTGTGGTAAAAGCTGTTTTACAGCTGCTGTTTGTGACAACATCTTGCTTTACAGCTTGCTTTGTGGCTGCTGAAGTATTTAATTTTTTTCCTCTGCCAACCATGGATAACTGAATCAGTGGATAATGAATCAGTGGATACGGGGGTCCTACTGTACTTTTTTGGATCTACTGAAAAAGGACTCCACAAACGAACCGGCCCCACTATTTCAGACTTTTCTCTTTTTAATGGGCGAGTCAGTGTGGGGTATCCAATTGCAGTGTCCAACTAGGATTCATGGAGACCTGGGTCCGTATTCCCTCTCCACCATAGATACTAACTGCATGGACGCAATATCTCACAAACTTCAAAAACCCTTTTAGGGTGATCACAATTCAGAAGTGACTCATTGGCATACCATAACAGCAAAGTGACAACAGAATGGATAGCACTTGCATATATCCTGCCCCATTCAACCTTTACATGAATAAGGTTAAATGGTCATGTTAGACAGAAGTTCGCCACAATCCATGGGTTAAAACAAAAGTTCAAAGCAATGTGGGACACATTTATCCGTGGTCTGAAATATTTATTTAAAAAGACCAGAAATATGTATTCCCACAATGCCATTAACAGAACTGACCACCAGAGGGAGCTAGAGACCACACCCCCAGCAGTATTTATAGAAGGACTTCAACTGAGACCACACTTTGCTTCTCAACATGTGGGTCCCCAGATGTTCCTGGACTGGAACTTCCAGAAATCCTGGCCTGCTGAGCTAGTCATGAAGACTTCTGGGAGTTGCAGTCCATGAACATCTGGGGACCCACAGGTTGAGAACCACTGATACATATGATTCGCTATTATCAGCGGTTTTCAGCATCCATGGTGGAGATTGGAATGGATGCCCCATGGATATGGTGTGTGTGTGTGTTTGTGTGTTTGTGTGTGTGTGTGTGTGTGTGTGTGTGTGTGTGTGTGTGTGTGTGTGTGTGTGTGTCCCCATCCTATTGAAATCCTGTTGCTATTATGCAGAATGATGTAAGTTTTAGAAGTGAATTGCCCTAGTTTAGTGCAGCAAATCAGGTCTATGGAGATTTCTTCCTTTATAGCAATTTGTCTATTAAAAGTTAGAACATTTGTAAAACTGCACAATAGGAATTGAGTCAATAAATAAATATAGCGTAGTAAATATTAAAAAACATTGGAGAGGAATGCATTTTCATAGGGAAAATAAGTTTCCAGATATGCAGACATTACCAAAATGCATGCAGAGAAATGTGCATCTCTGGAAAAGGTATGCACAGAGCGGCTAGATAGCTTAGTAGCTTAGGTCTCGGATGATGGAAGAGGCTGGGTGTTCGATTCCCCACTGCGCCTCTTTAAGAGGACCTGGACTTGATGATGCATAGGCCCCTTCCAGCTCCGCAGTTCAAAGGTTATTATTATTATAAAAATATGTGCAGCTGGGAGTAATACAGACAAAGGTTGAAAAACAATGATTTCAGAGCTGATGTAAATCAGGCCATACTCAACTGACAATTTGGAAAATGAGAAATGGAACTGTGCGGAAACCAACAGTTTGTCCTTGCTCCTGATGCTGGCTCTTGGATATTTCTTCTTCTACTTGGGTACTGACCTACAAGACTGGGAGAAGGAATTTTAGAAGAAGAAGAAAAAAAAAAAAAGGAAAAGTTTAAGAAGAAAAAACACCCACCCACACCTCCGCGGATCACAGTGATTGACAAAACACTTTCCTGTCAAGTATGGGACCAATCATTGGATCGGAAGTCTGCAGACGAAGTGAAAATATTTGTACAGAGGTTGTATTACTCTGTGCTTATCGCTCATCTTTTTTCTTTTTACGGTTTTGCGCTCTCGCTCCTCCACCGGCATCGGAACAAACTCGGTGTGTCTAAATCTGCCTCGGATATCAGACATTTGATATTTGCAGCTGGGTTTCAACACAGAAATCAAAACGCTGATGTAGTACCTGACCAATGACCTCCAAACTGGTCTTGGCCATCATCCAAGCCTGCTCTCCTGTACTTCTGGCAATAGATAGATTGAGGGCGCAATCTATCCTACTGGGACTTGCTCTAATGGGTTAGTCAGAGGGAGCTCATTTTCCTGGATTCCATCAACTTGAAATGTGTTTAAATCCCGGCATCAAGGCGATAGTTTTGCATTGACAACTAGCTGTATCCTCCTTCTCTAGTCCCCCTGCCTTGGGCTTAATTTTATTTATTAATCAAATATCATTATGAATAATCTTCATTACAGTCTTTGTATATATACAGTGGAGCCTTGTATAACAAACAGCTTGTATAACATAAAATTTGTACAACATAAAAAATTCCGGAGATAGGGGAAATTTGCTTAACATAATCGCCTATGGGGAGAATCCGTACAACATAAAAATGGGATTATTCCGTTTTCAATGCATTCCTATGGGAATTTGTATAAAGGAAAAATTGCTTAACATTAAGTTCATTTGGAACGAATTAATTCCTTTATACAAGGTACCACTGTATACAGTGGACCCTCATATAACGAATGGTTTGTATAACATAAAAGCTATACAAGGAACCAGGAACAAAGCGTGACAAGAGAATTCCCCAGCCCAGGGGCAGGTACGGCTTGTCACGCTCTGTTCCCGGTTCAGGGGGCAGGGTCGAGACAAGGTTTTGCTGTCACACTATGGACGTGAGGTAAGATTTTTTTTTGTACCAGCCCCAAGCAGGACAGCAAGGAGGGACAAACGGGACATGAAGTAACGGCCTAGGAGAAATGTTCTTCTCCTCCGTGGTAGCTTTCTGACTCGGCGTGCCTTTGAAGTAAAGAACTCTGACCAACCTCAAATATTTATGGGGCATTTGGATGCAAGCTTTTGGTTCAGGCTTTCTGGGATCCCGGTGTCTTTTCCGCGCCGTTCTGTGCATGATCTCAGATTTGGCACTCCATGTTAGGCAGGAAGTGCTAATTTTTGTGGCATTTTTCCACCATCCATGGAAAGAGCCAAGCCAACACGTGTGTTTATATGACATGCTCTTGGCTTCTGAGTCATTTTCAGGCATCAAAACCACCATGGGGGGAGAATAGGAAGGAGCAGTTTCTCCCTGAGTTGGATCACTGTTTTAGTTCTGTTTTGTAAACCGTTACTGCTAACCCTGATCAAACACAGCTGACTGGAGTTAGCCTTCTCAGCATTGTTCATCTGTTTGGATTATGGCAATTTCACCATTCATGTCTTGACGCCCCTGTTTTCTTTTATTTATGAGACTGGAATTGTCCATGTTTTGGAGAAAAACAGCACAAGAGCCTCTTCTTTCTCTGACTTTTTCGGGTTGGCTGGCCGTAGCGATGTAGACCATAGACTTAAATGATTGTGTGTTTGTAAGTCCAAGACCAGCATGATTTGTGACCATGCCTGGTGGTGACTATAGTTACCTGCCTGCCTGCTCTTAAGGGGCTGTCTATCTCTGGGTCCTCCAGACTCCATCTCTCCTTCTCTTCCTCTCAGTCCTTGCTGGTCTGCTGTCCCTGACAGCATCAACCAACATCAACCAACGTTCTCCATTTGCCTTGCATTTTGCTTTGATGTGATTGCATGGATTAAGTCCAGAGAGAGGTGGCAAGAGGCAGATGCGACAATCGTGAGGTCATGAGAACCAGCCATCTCAGAGAAGGTGGTCCTGCAGGGAAACACCAAACTCAAAAGTCCTTCTGCCTCTTTCCCTACCATCCAAACCTGGGGTCATCATGATTTTGGTGTCCTTCCAGTCCATATTGCAATGTGGTAAAGGATTTGGTGGTGGCAATGGTGACAAAAGGGCAACCATCCACAAGGTTATTTTCAAATCTCCATCTCTCAAATCCTCTGCTGATTATTTTAATACACCCAGAGATGTTATGTGGCAGTGGTATACCCACTGTGATAAAATATTTTAATCTGGTTTCCTTGTCCTTGTCACACAAAATTCCTGGTATTCTCTTCAAAATGCTATTCCCAAGAGGGCTCAGAAATAGGCAAGACCCTTAGCTACCCTTTTTTTTTCTTTTAAGACCCTGGCACCAAAAAACAAACAACAACAACAACAACAACAACAACAGGCTGATGCAGTACACAGGACAAAGATTCAGGAGAAATCAGTTCGAATCTCCACACACAGGGGGACTTCTACCTAGTTGCTCTCTCACGCACTCACGGGCTCAGCCTACTTCACAAGGAGGTTGTGAGAATTGTGCGGGGGGGGGGAGAGATGTTGCCTTGGATTCATTGGTTGAAAAATGGGATATAGGGAGGGTTAGAGATGGGAGAAATGAGCAATTTTTCATTTTCAGAGAGAGAGTAATGAAAAGAAAAATGAATTTTGTCTCCAAAATGAACCGAGAACCAAAACAACAGAAATTTTGTCGTGCCTTTCGAGAGAGAGCAAATACATTGAACTGTAATAAATGCTAACGAAACAGCAATTTTTCATTTCGTTTTCATTTTCATTTGTTACGTAACGAAATTCATTTTTTTTGCAAAAAATTCACAAAAAACAAAAACAAACCGAAACGGACCCCCTAAATGACAAACAACAAAGAAACACCATTTTTTGAGTCTTGCCCATCTCTAATAGCCGTTCCAAAATGGCCCTGAGAATGTTTGCAAGGGGACATGCCCGGACCTCGGCACTCGGTGTGTGGCCTCACCCACCATTACATACAGGGATCTGGCAACTCACAAGCTTCTCACCCTGAGACGCTCTGTCACTAGTGAAGTATTCTCCCCCCCCCAATGCAAAAATGTGTGAAAAAAATGTTACTTCACACCCTGGTGTCTGAGAGCCAGGGCGGAGATGCAGAAAGTATGACAAAGCACGCTGGGATTGTTACAACGGTTCTGCAGAGGAATCCCTTTACTGCTTTTCCTTGAAAAGAAGAATGCTGCGAAATCTATTTAGTGACATGAAAGCTCCCAAGGCAAATGGGCATGCAGGTGCGCGCACACACACATAAAGCCCAAGACAATCTCTAACTCAGAAACTAGACTCGCTCCTTTCCACCCTTCTAATCATTCCTTCTATACTGTAGTTTCTCCATCACTGTCTGTCGCATTTGGAACGAGGCAGATAGATTGACAGCCTGCAACTATCTTCCCCTTAGCACTGCAACTCCTCAGCTACCCTTGAAGGAGGTCATTATCGCTCATCTCCGTCTGTTTCCCTGACTTTAGGTTAAAATGGAGAAGAGGAGCCACCTAAGCAGTGGTGTCCTGTAGGGTCAAAATCCTGGGACTTTCTGATTTCCAGGTACAAGGGTGTCACTACTGGTCCTCTCGGATTTCGTCCTGTCCCTTTGAGCTTTGCTATAATCCTTATCTTATCTGGGAGGGAAACTGATTTTCTTAGGAGTAGTATCTTGTTACAAGGGAATCCCTGTTGTTTTACAAAGGATTCCAGGGTGGTTTGGTCCTAAAAGCCCAATTAAGAGCCATTAGTTTCACAAAAGTCCTGCTTGTAGTGGAAAAGAAATCCTGCTAAAATTCCTTTGTTGATAGGAATCAATCCAGCCACTTACATTACTAGACTCAGTTTTAGATTCTTGTGGCCATAGGAACTATCAGAATGGGGGCACCCATGTTTCCAAATCCAGCACTGTACAACTGCATGTATGCCTATCCATTTTCCCTAGGGAAAGAGTAGGAGAATTCATTTGATTCTTCCCCAATTGTATTACTTTGCAAAACATATAATTCAATTGTATTGTTCTGGAATACTGATCTTTATATCTAGCAAACATCCAGGGATACCTTCATACCTGTACCCCAGGTAAGAGCTAGGTTCTTCAACTATACCATCCACCCTCCACTTAGCAGATGCCTATTTTAGAGCAAAGAATGTGTTGGAGCTGGTTTAGGGACAATAGGAATAAACATGCAGAATTAAAACTACAGTAATACCTTGGATAACGAATGCCCCTGATAACAAATTTTTCGGATAATGAATCACAATTTCCAGGTATAGGGCTGCCTTGGATAACGAATTTTCCCTATGGGCTGCCTTGGATAACGAATCACAATTTTAGGTATAGGTCTGCCTCGGATAACGAATTTTCTCTATGGGCTGCTTTGGTTAACGAATTTTCCTATGGGCTGCCTCGGATAACGAATTTCCAGCATGCATCAGTAAAAAAGAGTTATCCTGGGCTGCATCACATCTGTACCTAACATATACTTTATAAAGAGTTTTGAGCATTTTCCTAGGCCCTGGCACGGATTAATTGGTTTCCCATTCATTCCTATGGGAAACTGTGTTTCGGATAACGATTTGTTTCGGATAACAAATTGCCTCAGAAAACGAATTAAATTCGTTATCCAAGGTACCACTGTATTTTATATGGAAAGATCTCCCAAATGCCTGCCTTTTTGTCGTCTTCTTTTTCCCCCTGAGACAAACAACAGTATATATTACAGGTAGCTGGACATATGAAGATGAAATCTGATAGCATTCCAAAAACGTGATCCAGACAGGCATTCTGGAATGACCAAACACACTTTCAATGCAGTCTGTGCTGGCCTCCCGCTGACTGCCACTTAACAAAACAAGCAACACTGAGAAGTTCTAGAGATGTGTGCAAATGCGGACTGCGTGAATCAGAGGTTTTCCGTGCTTAAAGCATTTTCTCTTCCAACGACGGCTTGTCTGCAACACTCAGTCAATGTAATACTCCATGTTACTATTTTCACCACTCATTTTTCTCTTCTGTCATCAAAGGGAAAGGAAAGGAGGGCAACAATAATGATGCCATTTTAAATTAAAGCTAGTGCTAAGCTAAGCTAAGAATTTGATGAATGGGTTTAATACAGGCAGAGTGGCAGCAGAAAGGAATATTTAACAGAGCAATCCTGTGCCGCACCCTTGATTTTTTTTTCATTTAAAAACAGTAGTTCTCAACCTGTGGTTCCCCAGATGATCCTGGATTGCAACTCCCAGAAGTCTTCATCACTAGTTGAGCTGGCCAGGATTTCTGGGAGTTGCAGTCCAGGAACATCTGGGCACCCACCGGTTGAGAACCACTGATTTAAACCATAATAGGAAATAGTACGAAACAGTCTATAAATAGTTGTTCTTCCTGCTGTTTTTGCCTATATTTTTCTAACCCTTTTAGGGGTAGCAGCATAAGACCAAACCCAGGCTCATGATACCTTGTATTATGGAACAACTGGAAATAAACACCTCCATATGAAACCCTTTCCCAGTCCCTAAATGGCAGCACAATGAAGAGCGTCCTGTTAATTAGGAGCCCTTCATCACCTCTCATTTCATCTCTGTTTGACTGTCATAGAAATCTTTTGGTACAATGCTTTGATAAAGATAGCAAGTTAGTTAGTTGGTTAGTTAGTTAGTTAGTTAGTTAGTTAGTTAGTTACTTAGTTAGTTAGTTACTTAGTTATTAGTTAGTAGAGATGGGCACGACTCAAAAAGTGGTGTTTCATTTGTCGTTTGTCGTTTAGGGGGTCCCTTTCGGTTCATTTTCGTTTTTCGTGAATTTTTTGCAAAAAAATCATTTTCGTTTCGTTACGTAACAAAACGAAAAAACAAAAACGAAAATGAAAAATTGCTGTTTCGTTACCATTCATTACAGTTCAATGTATTTGCCGCAACGAAAATGAAATGCACGACAAAATTTCTGTTTCGGTTCGTTTCGTTTCATTTTGGAGACAAAATTCATTTTTCGTTTCGTTAAGTAACGAAATAAAAAATGAAAACGAAAATGAAAAATTGCTCGTTTTGTGCCCATCTCTATTAGTTATTTAGTTAGTTAGTTACTTTTTATTGCTATCGAAAGCTTAGCTTACATTTTTTGTTTTAGTATGTACCAATAAAGATATCACCTAGCCCACTTATTGAAATCTTTAATGTTCCTATCATAGCTACAAAGGCTGTTTGCCTCAAGTCCACACCGATCTGGAATTGTGAATTGTGGCTACTACCACCCTCTGCTTCTTCTGCAAGGTGAGCTTATTGATTTAGCATTCGCCTATCCAGATCACCAACGGTGTAGATATCCTTGTAGCTGTCTAAACAAACGCTCGTTCTGATGCACAGCTTCTGGGAGCCTCTTCCCTGATACTCAGAAGAAAGCATTCCCCGGGTCAGCTTCAGAGGCCACCTTTTATTACTAAAATAGCTTTCTAACCACTTGGCAGCTGGCTTAAATAAATGGGGGGGAGTGGATGGGGGATTTCACAACAGCGTTGTATTTCTCGGCTCGGATATTGTTGGCAGTTGGGTTGAGTGCCTGTTTTGAAGGATGAAACGTCCAGCGGGAGACCATCTAGTGCAATCTACAAGACAAGGGTTGGGTGTTCGATTCCCCGTTTTGCCTCCTGGACTCAGTGCTCCATAAGGTTCTCTAGTTCTAAAATTAGTACAGTGGACCATCGTATAACAAACGGTTTGTATAACGTAAAATCTGTACAACATAAAAAAATTCTGGAGATAGGGGAAATTTGTTTAACCGAATCGTCTATGGGTCGAATCTGTACAACATAAAAATGGTCGCGGTTAGGCATCACTCTGTTTTCAATGCGTTCTTATGGGAAATTTGTATAAAGGAAAATTTGCTTAACAAAAATTCATTTGGAACGAATGAATTCCTTTATACAAGGTACCACTGTGGCAGCTTGGTGTTGATCCAACCCCAGGTATACGCAGAGGGGCCATCAATGATGCAGGGACGTTTTCCTTCGCTCGCTTGGGTACGAGGTTCACCACCGAGCTCAGATTCTCCTTTTCTTTCTTTTTTTCTTCTAAGGAACTTGATAACGTTCCCCCCCTCTCTGGAAGAGTAGCCAGAGCATCTTGGAGGTGGCAACCCAGCATCATTACAGGGGTCAAAGGTGAGCCGTCTAGGAATTGACTCACTTGACCCATTTCTTTGCTGCCCTGGACCTCAGTCCAAAGTGATGCTCCCGGGCGGGGGGGGTGGCGGGTTGAGAGCTGGAAGGCCGGTCTCCTTTCTTTTCTTCCCGGGAGGTGTACAGTTCGATATTTATAGCCTCCCTTTCGGACAAGGTCTATGGCACCTTGGGGACCCATTTAGTGAATTCCCCTTATGCATTTTTCATGGCAGAGGAGGAGTGCGGGAGACCGCAAGAGGTGGCTTGTGAAATGTTGACCCCCCCCCGTCCCTCTCCGACTTCTTTAAGATGGGTTCCATTACGGGGGGGGGGGAGGCAGAGGGATACGTAAAACAAAGTTAGTCTTCAGCAGCTGCATTTCTGTGAGGCCCCAAAGCAGGAACAGATAAGAAATATGTGTGGGATAATTCATTGCTGCTTATATGTTCCCTGCGTGTCAGACTCCGAATCCACTGTTGGCCTCTGAAAAATTAAGCCAGACAGCAAGGCGAACCACTTAGGTCAGTCAGTGTGGTGTAGTGGAGAGAGTGGCCAACTGGGACACTGGAGAACAGGTTCAAATCCCCGCTTGGCCACGGAAAGTCACTAGGCGTTACTGGGCTGGGGGATCTCCCTTATGAGGAAAAGCTAAAACATTTGGGGCTCTTTAGTCTGGAAAAATGCGCCTGAGGGGGGAATATGATTGAGACATACAAAATAATGCAGGGCATGAGTAAAGTGGATAGAAGGAAGCTCTTCTCCTTCTCACATAACACCAGAACTAGGGGACATCCACTCAAATTGAGGGTTGGGAGAGTGAGAACAGACAAAAGAAAATATTTTTTTCACCCAGCGTGTTGTTAATCTGTGGAACTCCCTGCCACAGGAGGTGGTGATGGCCTTTGGCCTGGATGCCTTCAAAAGGAGATTGAAGTCCATCACAGGTTACAAACCATGATGGAGATGTGTCATCTCCAGGCTTAAAACTGGGGTACTTCAAGTACCAGATGCAGGGGAGTGGTATCAGGAGACAGAGATCTAGTCTTGTGCGGTCCCGGACACATTTGGTGGGGCCTGATCCAGCATGGCTCTTCTTGTGTTCTTATGTTCTAACTGGTAAAATCATTCTTTAAATAGCTCACTTGCCTACTAGGGTCATCAATTCCGACCGGGCAGCACATAACAACAGCCACAAGGATGTGCCACTTGACGTTGGCATTCAGACCTAATTTGGACCTCAGCCTTGGAGCAAATGTGGCAAAGCTTTACACACCGAGGCCCAATCCAGCTGTCCTTGGATGCCGGGACCACCCCGGCAGCCATGCCTGTTTTCCTGTGAGACTGACATTTGGGGATCCCCTGACCTTTTTTAAAATCTCCTCATTCTGGGAAGTGGAGATGTCTAGCACAGCTTCACAGGAAGGGTTTTCAGCAAGATGCTGTTGCTATTTTTGTTCAGGCTGAGTTGTCAACTGTCCTTCACCTCAGTGGAATGGACCCCCAAGTTTAGCTCTTGGGACTTGCACTTTTAAGCTTTTTATTTATTCAAAATATCTTTTACTCCATCCTTCTCCTTTAAAGTCCCCAAGATGGTTACTTCACGTCCATTCTCGTCCCGGGAGGACGTTTGTTGCGTGTTGATGTCGGTCGCGGTCACGTGGTCTTCTTCTGGTTCTGTCCCTGTTCCCGTGTACGCACGGGCATGATGGATGATACCAGCATGACTGTTACTGCACGTCCTCGTTCCGTGATGAGATGTGAAATTCCATGCCTTTGTTCTCCGTTTTTTTTTTTTTTGGAGTTGACCTTCCATTTTTCAATGTTTTGATTCTCAGAAGCCTTGCCTTCAATGCGTTATGGAACTAAGTTTGAGGCATTTGTCTTTTAATCTCTCAGCACTGCGTTGCTGACTCCATAGGGAATGTACTGGCGAATGGCACTTCACACTCCTGCCACTAGATGGAGAATGGCACATTGCGTGACGAGCCTTACCTCATGGCCACTCATCTCGTAACGAGAAGCGTGATGAGCAGATTCCCGAGGCCAGGGAGGGGAATCTCTCCTCCCACTTAAATCGCAGTTCAGGGGGCGTGGTCGGGATGAACTTCCCTCATCCCATAATGGACGTGTGGTTAGATTACTTCATACTGGTCCCAAGCGGGACTGCGAACAGCGATGAGATGGACATGAAATATCAGCCTTGTATTGTGAAAAGACAGTCTTTAAAGCTAACAACAGTGAGTATACAAATGCAAATACTTTCTTACGGTCCCTGGGTTTCATCACACCGATTCCTTGAACGGTAGGACCCTCTGCTATGCATACAGTACCTTTCCACATATAAGACTATATTTTTGTCTTAATTTGTTAGACTGAAAATTGAGGGTCCTCCTAAGCATGGAAGTAAGCTGAGGAGAGAAACACACAATTGAGAAACTGCAATTTTGGGTTGGAAAAGGTGGGTTGTCTTATACATGGGGGTGCCCAATAGATGGGAAAATGCTCTACATAGCATCCTTTCGCATCCCCCATTCAGCAGGGCCTATTGCAAACTTGAAATTCAACAATGAACTGTATTCCATCTGTATTCCTGGAGAATGTTGCCGATGTGCCAAGTCCCCCCCACCTCCTTTGACATCATATTTTCATTAGATTCTATCACTGCTTAACAATTACAACAATATGTTTTAGCACTTACATCAAGCCATCCAGCAGCTGTGTTATGCATATTCTCAGGATTCTATTCATTTAGAGTTGAAATGAATTCAGCAGTGTGTTAAAATGTTAAATTGTCTCCACATTTCCCATTATAGGTGTTGCCTTAGGAACAAACTTAAAAATAACAAATATATTATTATTATTATTATTATTATTATTATTATTATTATTATTATTATTATTATTATTATTATTATTATTATTATTATTATTAAAGTCGTGTCCGACTCTAGGGACGGTGCTCATCCAAGCCAAAGAGCCAGTGTTGCACATGTCCGTGGCCATGCAGTCGGCATGGTTGAATGCATTTCTGTGCACGGAACACTGTTGACCTTCCCACTTTCTTACCATTAGACATTACCATAGCTTAAATCCAACTGTAAATCGCAGCTGCAGTAGGTAAATCAAATTGGTAACAATTATTCAGCTTTTCTAGGGTTTTCTAGGTGTACTCAGTAGTGGTCTGCCATGCCCCCTTCCAAGGGCCCTCTTGCACTGTGACACTTGGCCAAGGCTGTACAGGCTGGTTGGATTCCTACAAGGTGCAGTGGAGAATCCAAAGCTTGAGCCAGTGCTCCAACTCACTGAGCCGTCCATCTAAGACAAAGTTTATGCGTTATTGATTCAACAATCCAGTGCACCTAATCGTAGGATTTAGATTGACATTGCTGCTGTGCACAAAGGCCACAAAGCATTGTGGGTTGGCCTCCAAGCGAATTGTTTTCTGTGCTGGACTCCTGGCCAACTTTCCCACCCCTCTCTTATTTCTGCTGCCACGTCCTATTTCTTTTCCCTATTCCTCCTATTATTTTTTTATTTCTAGAGTTCGCTTTTCTTTAATAACGACCTCTGTCAGGAAACGAAGTCTCCTGTTGCTTCTGTTCTGCTTTGTTGTCCGCCACCCCTCCCTCCATGTTCTGACCGTTTGTTTTTCTCCAGCAACATATGGTTCATCATACGTATCATAAAGCAAGATGAACCATTGTGCTTTAATTTGCCCAGCTGAGAACGCCAGTCAGCGGTTGATAGGGGCAATATGTGTAGTGCCGGAACATTCATCTGTCAAAACAGAAGAGAACCTTGCAGGCTAGAAAGGTGACTTTTGGAAATTCGCTTTCTTTAGGAGAGGAAACCTATGAGGTCCAAGAAGAGTATTAAGCCTGGCTTTTGGTGCATACTAGCTCCCATGAAACTCTTAACTCTTCTTTATATTGGTTTCGGTTTCAATCCTACCTACTCCCACTTTTTGCCAGATTGTGGGGCTTCGGGAAAGGAATCATCCTCATTCCTAGACCGCTCCTTCTCAGACCTGGTGTCCAACTCAAGATGGGGAACTTATGGTCCACGCACCCCATTTGCCTCCCCACCCACCCATCTGCACAGTCTGGTCCATCTGCCCCATGGTGACATGGAATGAGGCCTCCATTCTACCAAATCCTTTCCTCTCCAAAACTCTCCCTCCTCCAAAAGGGGAAGAACAAGACTAAGGCTGATCCACGGCCACCCTCAGAGTTATGGTCCATCAGGCAGCCACCTCTGACCACAGCTTGAAAAGAGAGCACTCTTAGATGGTTACTTGACATTCCTGTCATTGCGGTTCACAGTCCCGCTTGGGACCGGTACGAGAAAATGTTACTCCACGTCCATTGCAGGACAAGGGGAGTTTGTCCCGACCATGCCCCCTGAACTGCGATTTAAGCAGAATGAGAGATTCCCCTCCCTGGCCTCAGGAATCTGCTCATCACACTTCTCATTCCGAGACAAGTACCCATGAAGTAAGGCTCATCACGCAACGTGCACATTCTCCATCTAGTGGCAGGAGTGCGAAGTTGCATTCCCCACTACAATCCCAATGGTGTAAACAATGCATCACAGAGAGGGAAGAAGGCATAAAACCTCAAACTTTGCTGTTTTACACATGAAAGGCAAAGTTACAGAGAACTGAAATTTCGAAAAATGGAAGGTCAGACCAAAAAAAAAAAAAAAAGGAAAACGAAGGCAGGGATGTACAGATGTTGTCCTGAAACAAGGACGTGAAGTAACATTCATCACGATACCATCAATCACGCCCGTGGGTAAACAGAAACAGGGACAGAACCAGGACAAGACCACGTGACTGCGAACGACGTTATCATGAAATGAACGTAATCTCGGAACGAGGAAGGACGTGAAGTAACCGTCTTAGACTCAATGCCCTGTGTTATGTCTCTTCACTGTTATGCCTTATATGGCCTCTTCCTGTTCCAGAGGGACGGAGTCATCAGCAACAGGGGAAGCCAGGCAATCTAACCATAACCCCGATTCCTCCTATTTGGCTGGTGCATATTCACCCCCTTAACTATCGGCACCACCCCACACACCCACTGCTTGTCAAGAGGAATGCCTCTTACATCAGTTCAAAGCTGCTGTGCTATATTATGGTGGATGTTATGACCCAGGCAAATTCTGCAGGCATCTGCCAACAGAGTCCCTGATCTAATTTGAGTAACTTGGCACCTCGCTGTTCCCACCAGCCGTCCTGATGTGTGGCTGCTGCATTTGCAAATTGCTTGAGGGACTCAACCAGCCTGTCATGGAGCAGGTATGAAAAAGGGAAGCGTTGGCTGTGGCCTAGGGAGACAGTGGCTGCTCTCTCTCTCTCTCTCTCTCTCTGAGTGTGTGAGTGTGCGAGAGAGTGAGTGCATGTGAGTGAGAGCATTTCATAACAGGGAAAGAAGCAGTCGGGGCTGAGAAAAATAATCCTAAAGGTTCCTCTGAAAGCCGAAAGCTGGCTGGATGTTTTACAGAAAAGAGTGATGCACCCGATGGCTTAGTTTGAAGGGAGTGAATGAGAATGTCAGGTGGAGCCTTCTGAGACCTTTAATTTTTGTTTAGTCTCCCAAATGCCACTGCCTTTCTCTTTCTTTCTTTCTTTCTTTCTTTCTTTCTTTCTTTCTTTCTTTCTTTCTTTCTTTCTTTTTCTTTTCTTTTCTTTTCCTTTCTTTTCCTTCCTTCCTTCCTTCCTTTCTTCCTTCTTCCTTCTTTCTTTCTTTCTTTCTTTCCTTTTCTTTCCTTCCTTCCTTCCTTCCTTCCTTCCTTCCTTCCTTCCTTCCTTCCTCTGTCTTTCTTTCTTTCCTTTCTTCCTCTCCCAAGCCAGACGGAGGTGCAGAAGGAAAAAGATAAGCCGGGCATGTGTAACGGTTCCTTCCCATTTGCACAAAGTGACGAGAGCTCCCTGACAGGCCCTGCTGATGGGCTCAGGGGTTGCGGCCAGCCTGCCCACCAGTCTGTGACGGAGCAACTTTTCTGCTGGACAGATGGGGTTCGTGGTGCTTTACTTTCCCCTTCAAAGTGACAAAAGGTCATCCCCCCCCTTCTAAAGTGACAGTGAAAGGAAAGTGAGAAATGAGGGAGAAAGCTTCGCTCTGGATTGCCTCTGTTTGAGGGGATGTGATGAGGAGTCAGCAGGCACCCTTGCTAGTCCATTGAAGGTTTTCCCCCAAGATGTTTGGGGAAGGGGCCTAGTATTACCAGATATTGGATTTCAACTGGAAAATTGCTGCCTCTGTCTGGCATTTCCCAACTACAGGGATGGCAATTATAATGAGAGATTTTTTCTTACTGACATCCAGTACCACAGTCCTTTGGCATTGGCAATACAGGCTTGGAATTCTGGGAGTTGTGCTCCAAAACATCTGGAGGGCAGAAGTTTAGACACCCCTAGTTCCATCTTTTAGCTCTTTCAGGTATTGTTCTGCAAAAGAACTAGAAATCCAGTCCTATTCACATTTGTTCTGAGAACTGGCCTAGACCAAGCTCTTTTCTCATTGCCTGTGTCCCTCATTTACATCTTGGCCTCCTTGACCGAGCGATGTAGCCAAGAGCATGATATGTGCTTAAAGCAATGTTGCATTCCCAGCGAGCGGGTTAGACACGGGTTCCGAATGGGGGCTCATTTGTAAACTGAGGCACACTTTTGTCATGCCGCCACCCTACCGCCACCCTCCGGTTCCTTCTAGGAGAAGAAGGCCGCCGTTTAAAAGATTTACAACATCAAATGATCAGAACAGACTAATCTACCTAATTAATCTTTCTGCCTTTGGACCTCTCCTTTAAATACGCGCAGGGTAATGCTCTTACCCCAGTGTCAGCTGGATAATGAGCAGGGAGGGGCCGCAAGTAGCTTGATTGTTCTGGATGAACCATCAGGGGTCCCTAAGGAATCCTGGTACCTTGACCTCGTTGACCTCGAAAAGTGCTGAGTGTGGCAAACAGAAAATCTCTGCAGGCCTCAGACGTGTGTGTGTGTGTGGGGGGGAATGCAGTTCTGAAAACTACCTTAAAAACCGAGTACAGTGCTAACGTTACAACTTTCATCCCTTACATCAAATCAGTTGCATGTGTTTCATCCTTTGGATCCCGCACGCCCCCCTGCCATGTCCCATTCACATTTCAAGCCGAGAATGATCCATTTTCCTTTTATTTTTAACAAATGTGTTCACATGCACATTCCAACACAACACAGAGGAAAACAGGCACATTCTTGTGTGCCTGTAACAGCTCAATTTGCACACCCAAGACGGTTGTCCCAGATCTTCTCCACTACAATTAACATTGTCAAGGTTTTTATTAGTGTAAGAATCCTATATGCTCTTCCTTCACTTTACAAGCATCCATGGTTGTTTTCTGCAGCAGGGAAAAGAGGGTGATTGGAAAAATTGTGGTTTCTGCTTTGTAGAGTCCAGGTGCTACTGAAGAACAATGTTACCCATCATAGCAACAGGGTGTTTCCAGATAATGTCTTGGATTTGTTTTATAAATCTTAAAATTTTATTTTGATACGAAAAGTGATATATATGGAACAGCTCTCTTTGTGTGTGTCTGTGTTTTTGTGCCATAAACATTAATATTTGTTATTCAACCCCCCCATTGCAAATCAGGTTTACTGTCAACATTTACAGACTTTCAGCTGTGCATAAACTGCTCATGGGATTTGACTATGTCTGTGAAGATTCTTAGTCATCCAGGTGAGCTTATCTGGAAGTTGAGTCATAGCAGCTGGACTTCTTTTCTTAAGAGATTGAAATGTTTCACTGTTCATCCAAACAGCTTTGTACGTCTGAGGAAAGCTAGTTGAAAGTCCTCCGTTTTATAGTTCACTTTGACCTCATGTCACCTTGGTCTGAAATAGGCTCATAAGATGAACAACGGCCTGAGTAGGTTCACTAGGTGGACAATAGTTTCAGTAGGCCATAAAGTGAACAATGGCCTAAGGTGCCGAAACCCATAAAATATAGGTAGTTAGCTATGGCTTTGGTGGTGGAAGCGTGAAGTATTTTTGATTTGTCTGGGGATTGTTGAAATCACAGCCTGACAAGTAGCAGATAGACTGTGCCTGAGCCCCCCAAACTCTGTTGTGAGAGGGGTTTTCCATACTCTCACGAATGGCTTCCTTGATCCCTCTCTCAAACCACCTATCTTCTCTGTCTAATATGTGTACATCTAATCTGTCCATAATATATGTGAATGCAGATGTTTGGCTGAGCCCTGCATCACAACATATGGAAAATCTGGGAAGTGAGAGGAAAAGTTGCTGTGCACCAATATGCCTATGCATAAGGATTGGACTGCAGATGTCTTCAAATGCATTGGAAATCTCTTTCATTTTTCTCTCCACCCAATCTCTGAATGTGAAAAATAAACATCTTTTTACACTTCTTTCAACCAATGTTTCATTTGATTTGGTGACTGAGAAGACAGTGAATATTATTATTATTATTATTCATTTATTTATTTAGAACAGTTTTACCCCCACCTTTCTCCTTGGAAAAGGACCCAAGGTGGTTTATAACGAGGGACAATATACAGCCCAGAACATTTAAGTTATATTACAGCTCTCCTTTCTAAAAGGCCAAAAAGTATCCATCGTTAGTACAGAAGCTAATCAATAAGTAGAAGAGGTAGGTGTTTTGTGTGTTCAGTATGAGAGAGGTAAGTTGGTCATGTGCTAAGCGATTGACTTAAAAATACCAACTGACATTTGCTTGCAATAACTTCTGTTGTAAAATTGTGCTCCTTCTCCTTCTCAGTCCTCCCACCATATAATCCAGAGATCATAAATTAGAACCCCCCTGTGTGTTGCTTCTGTCATGCGCTGGGCTGGCTGGAAGACATTTCATCTGGAATTTATTGGAGTTGTGGTCTTTGCTCTTCCCCCCATTTCAGGGTTTTTTTTTTTAAGAAGAAGGTGGGAAAGATGGCAAGGAACTTCATGCTTGGTTGTAAAAAGCTGGCTACTAGTCTTATAATAAGCTTGCTATGCAGGCAAAAAAGCCAATTATTTATGGCTTAGGAGGACTACTTCTGGAGCTTCTACGACGACAATTTTACAGGTTCCAGAACAGTGGGCACAGTTTTAAAAGCTAAAATGTTGATCAATGAATTGAACTTAGGGCTTGTTCAGACGGGCATTTGCCTTGCTCTTCGGTGCATTGTAGAGGTGGATTGATTCATTATTTTTTCCCGGTGACTTTTACATGACCCCTAAAATCCGAGGCAAAGGGCTCCCAGATCCGGAGCTTAAAAATGTTTTTCCACCAGCTCCGGACTTTTTAAAAAAATTAAGTACGACCATGCCCACCTAAGCGCGTCCCAGCGCACTTTTCAAGTACCGGGCCTCCAGGAGGTAAAAAATCTTCTGGTGCGGATTGTAAAGCTGTGAATGCCGGGCTCCCACACCTTCTGTTTGTTTTTTTGTCCCCGCCGCCCCTTTAAGATACAGGAATCACGATGACGGGGCTGCTTGGGGCAGCTTCGACTGGCAGACGGAGGTGAGCTTGCATTTTTCTCTCCCTTTTTTCCTCCCTCCCCTCATGCAGACAGGAACAATGGAGTGCGGAGGGGTGGGAACACAGGAAGAGTGACAAACCCCTACAAAAGCAAAGCAAAGTGTTCTGCTTATATACCGCCCCATACCACTACAAGTAGTCTCTGGGTGGTTTACAATTTTAGTTACAGTGTGCGGCTACACATTGCCCCCCCCCCAGCAAGCTGGGTACTCATTTTACCGACCTTGGAAGGATGGAAGGCTGAGTGAACCTTGAGCCTGCTACCAGGGATTGAACCCAGGTCGTGAGCACAGTTTTACCTGCAGGACAGGCATTTAACCACTGCGCCACGAGGCGCTACGATCTCTGGTCCAAATTTAAGTTGCCACTGGATTTTAAAGGTCATGTAAAAGCGCCCTTTGTGATGACAAACAGAATAACGAGCATCCCAATGAGCACCTTTTTGAGTCAGAGGCTTCCACTTTTGGGGTGTGGGCTAGTGCTCTCTAAGTTTAGTCTGTTCCTATCACAGGCAGTCTCTGGAAATGGACTAAAATTAAGCCTCGCAGCATTGAGCATTATCGCTACCAAGGCTCCTCCTACCAGTTGGAATTTCTGGCATCATGAAGTGGCTTAATAAAAAAAGCCGTTTCAGGATATTGGCAAATTGAACACTTGCTATGCTCCTCTGAAGAGGAACAGGGTAAGTGATATTATTTCATTCCATATCTGCTAGACTTTCACTGATGTGCTAAATCAGTTAGATTAATTTTATTAAAACTTTTTTTTGCCTTTTTGTGAAGTTCTGAACAAAACTGCACAGGACTTGCTTCGATAAAAATGCCCTACAATGAAACAGCATGTTATTTTGGTGTTTTTTTGTAAGGTATCCATCCCTACTGCATATTGCTTTTGCCGCCAACTCTTTGGTTAATTTATGTTGTTAAAGCAAAGCAAAGCAAAGTGTTCTGCTTATATACTGCCCCATACCACATCAAGTAGTCTCTGGGCAGTTTACAGTTTTTAATTACAGTATGCAGGCTAAACATTGCCTCCCCAGCAAGTTGGGTACTCGTTTTACCAACCTCGGAAGGATGGAAGGCTGAGTGAACCTTGAGTCTGCTACCTGGGATTGAACCCCAGGTCATGAGCACAGTTTTACCCTCAGTACAGGCATTTAACCACTGCGCCACATTGGACCACATTATACATTTATACATTTATAAGGAGGGTCTTGTTATTCTTGTTTTGATTTATCCTTATTGCTGTTTCTTATGTTTGTGTTTACTTTTGTTTGTAAGTGTCTTGTTACTAGCTGAACAGGGTAGCAATTTAAGAAAATGAAATGAAACGACACATATTACCGACTTTGCCATCTCCATCAGTCAAATGTCTGGATTTGAGAATGGTTGATTGACTTATTTGGTTTTGCTTCTGCTTGGGTGTGCCTTGATGCATGCCATTAGAGCTTACATGGGATTGTTGATCAGGCTTGTATTTACAATCATCCCGCTGACACGAAACACCCTCTGAAAGGCTGGTGATAATCCACCTAAAATCCAATTTGCAAGGATTAACCAATTAATCGTGCCAATCTCACTCATCAAGTAATAAGCTTCGTCCTGAGGGCTGTTCAGATAGCCTTTTTGAGAAACAGGCTTTGCATCACATTCATCGCAAGGCAAAAAATAAAGTAAAAAAGGGAAGTATGCAGTGTTCACACACTGCTATTGTTAGTCTTCCTACTGCTCAGAAGATGGGAATGGCATCAGGTTGGGTCTGGCTCTTCTGTTGGGCAGAATGAGGCAGCCGTCATAGACGGTTTCTTCACGTCCACTCTTGTCCCCGGAGGAAGTTCGTTGTGTGTTGATGTCGGTCGCGGTCACATGGTCTTCTTGCGGTTCTGTCCCTGTTCCCGTGTACGCATGGGCATGATTGATTATACTGGCATGACTGTTTCCACATGTTTTCATTCCCTGATGAGATGTGAAATTCCATGCCTTTGTTCTCCTTTTTTTCCCGGTCCGACCTTCCATTTTTTGATGTTTCGATTCTCCGAAGCCTTGCCTTGAATGTGTTACGGAGCTAAGTTTGAGGCATTTGTCTTTTAAACTCTCTGAACTACATTGCTGACTCCATAGGGAATGCACTGGCGAATGGCACTTTGTACTCCTGCCACTAGATGGAGAATGGCATGTTGCGTGATGAGCCTTACCTCACGGGCACTCATCTTGGAACGAGAAGCGAGATGAGGAGATTCCTGAGGCCAGAGAGGGGAATCTCTCATCCCACTTGGATCACAGTTCAGGGGGCGTGGTCAGGATGAACTCCCCTCATCCCGCAATGGACGTGCAGTTAGATTTCTTCGTACCACTCCCCAGCAAGACCGTGGACTGCGATGAGATGGACGTGAAGTATCAGCCTTAGGTGGTAGGTGATGAGAGGTGGCAATGAGGTGTTGAAGAAGAAAACAGTGTCAGGCAGCTTCTCCTGTGCTGCCAGAGGTAGCTTAGCTTCAGATGCAGGGAAGGATGTTGTCTTGTTAACTGTTGTCACGTGTTAATTTTATGGGCAACATCTTGTTGTGCAAGTTATTTTAGTTTCTGTTTTAAACTGGGTTGCAAGACAGCTTGGATCTCAGCCCTGGAAGACAAGTAGCAAGCCGGCCAGTGAATAATAAGCGTGGGAGGTAGGAAATGAGGGGCAGTGCTCATCTTTATTTATTTATTTATTTTATTATTTATATACCGCCCATCTTCTGAAGGAACTCCGGGCAGTTTACAACAACAATAATAATAACAAACAAAATAATAAAGGGGAAAAAAGCAATAATAATAAAGACTAAGAAAAAAATCATAATAAAGGCATAGTAATAAAACTACAATAAAAATTCACTGGCAAGATGGCGGGACAAGGAAAAAAAATTAACTGTCGCCAAACGCCTCGCGAAAAAGCCATGTCTTTAAGGCTTTTTAAAAGGCTGGCAGGGACTGTGCAAGGCGCAACTCACTTGGGAGATGGTTCCAGAGCACAGAACCAGCCACAGAGAAGGCTCGGTTGCATGTCACCATTTTCCATGCCTATGGTGTGCCTACATATGCACAGGAGCATGCCCTTTCTAGAAATGTCATTTCCACAAGAGGAAAGTGACAGAGCACTCTTCAACTGTCTGCATCAGCCTATGTAAGTAATTCTAGAATAGGGCTTCAGTGTTTTGTGCAAGAAGTTGGCTGAATTTTGGGTTAGGGTTAGGGGGTTAGGGTTAGGCTAGAGGCTATAGCCAATTTGGCACCCTTCAAGAGCCATTGGACTGCAGCCCTACCACATCTGATGCTTAAAATTGCTATCCTGGCCTGATGGGAGTTGTAGTCCATAGCACCTCGAGGAGGCTTCGAAGCCAGAAGGCACAAAGGCAGCGAACAACCTGGACTGTTTGTTAAGTTCTGTTCCGTCGTGCGTGCATCAGCTACTTTGGAACCTGAAAGTGGAATTAGATCATGCGAGTCAGAGTGAGGATTCAGCAGTATTTTCCCAAGAGCACCAAGGAACTTAATTTCTTTCTTGAAACCTGGGTTCCCCAGCAAGTAATCAGAACCAGCCCCAGGTCCTTGCCTGACTTCATGTGGATCTGGAGCCAGACAACCAGCAAGGCTTGGAGGGGCTTTAGCAATTCCATCTGACAACCCCATCCTTTTCCAATTAGCAGTACATCGCAAGCTTCCTTCCACCCTGCCCCTGTTTTTCAGCTACACAATTTCTCAGGCTTACCCTCCTCGGTCCGGAAGAATCACTCAAGAAGTATGTGTCAAACCTCACTCTCTCTCCCAGCTGTTCTCCACCCAGCGTCAGACTCTCATGCACGCTGTGTGTGTGTGTGTGTGTGTGTGTGTGTGTGTGTGTGTGTGTGTGTGTGAAGTTGTGCATGCATCTTCTACTCAGACCCAGACGCAAGCAGGAGCTGTCTTCAACTCAACTCCACACCCCCAGTCATGCCTTTTTCTCATTAACTCCCACACCACCAGCCCATTCATTACTTCCTTGTCGTTGGACCCGACGGATCCTTGGATGACAGTTACGTTTTGGGCACGGGGGCGTGGAAGAGTTTTCAGGGCTTATGAGCAACAGATCCTTAGGCTGGACAGGCGTGGGATGTTAGTGACTTAATCTTGTCTCACTTTCACCATCCGGATTTGATAGGCCTTGTGGTTTCGGAGCTTGTATGTGTACTTGAAGGCGCTGAGTTCAAGCTGGTGACCATCTGGACCCAGGACTGAGACACAACAGTTCATTCATAGGCATGTGCTAAAGGTTTGAAGACTCTCGGTAGGCAGTTTCCACTCTGTCCAACCACCATGGGAGAAGACCGTGGTAGACCTCAAGAGAAAGTCTTCTCAGAAACTGCCTCCAGGCTCAGTAACTCTGGGTCTCTCTCTCTCTCTCTCTCTCTCTCTCTCTCTCTCTCTCTCTCTCTCTCTGTGTGTGTGTGTGTGTGTGTGTGTGTGTGTTAGCCCACTTGTCCGTAGGTGGATGGATGAATAGCTCAGTGAGGTGAGTGCAGAGCCAGATGTTGGATGTTTGATTCCCCACTGTGCCTCCTTAGAGCCAAACCAGCCTGTGTCACCTTGGGTAAACTGCACAGAAGGAAACTTGAAATTGCTAAACATTCCCAGCTCCCTAACCCGTTCCTCATAAGACATTTCTTCCAGACCTTCAACCATTCTGGTTGCCCTCCGCTGGACCTTCTTGAGGTTGTCAACATCCTTTTAAAATTAAGTTCAAATTGAGTTTGCCGCAATAATAACTTGGCATTGCCCAATGGTCTGACAGCTTTCAGCACTGTCTACCGATAGGCTAGTTTGGGCTACCAGCTGCAAATGTTTATTCCTCCCCCCCATTTTGGCACTTGGATTGAAGCCTTGGTCACCCCACCCTTGCTGTGGCCCTGGAGCTTGAAGATATTGTGTTGTCTTTGTCTGGAATCATTCCGATGCAGCTGTCGAGTGATGTCACCCTATTACTTCTTGTGAAATGAGAAGGCAGAAAATGAGTTCCCCCTTAGGAACACATACGTATAAGATAGACCTGTAGAATTACAGAAGCTCTGCTGTCTACAGATGACAAGTGCTTACATGGTCAAGACAGGAGTGGCCTAGGGAAAAGGTGGACTTTAGATCTTTATGTAATTTGCAGGAGAGTATTACTGACTACTAATTATGTAGCAAGGACAAAATCATTCCATCTTTAAGTATCTTCTTGACCGCTGAGATCAGCCAAAGAAGACTTCTCTGTCTTCTCCGGGACAGCAGTGCGTCATGTGGCATTACAGTGAAGACTCTGGCTGTGGAATGGTCTGTTTGGTATAGAACTGAGCTGTTCGGCAGGGGCATATGCTTCCCTAAAGGAGGGTGGTGGAATCTCCTTTTTTGGAGGTTTTTAAGCAGAGGCCGGATGGCCATCTGTTGGAAACAGGGCCGGCGCATCCATTAAGGCGAACTAGGCAGTTGCCTAGGGCACCAAAATGGACAGGGGGTACCAAAATGGAGAGGGGGCACCACCCCCCACCGCCACTGCTGGGTGGCCTGCTGCCCCCGCCGCCGCTCGCCCGCCCGTCGCCCGCCTGCGCGTGCCTCCCCCTGCCACCGCTGCCGCCACCCGCCCCTGCCCGCCCACCCCTGCCACCACCTGCCTGCGGCCCTCCACCCCCGCTGGCCCGCACCTCCCCCCTGCCCGCCCGTGCCTCCCCCCTGCCTACCTGCGCCTCCTCCTGCTGCCGCTGCTGCTGCCGGCCCGCGGCCCCTGCCGCTGCTGCCGCTGCCCCAACCCCCACTGCTCCTCCAGCGCCCTGCCCCCTGCCCCCCCGCCCACCGCCTAGGGTGCAAAAAAAAAAACTAGCACCGGCCCTGGTTGGAAATACTCTAATGGGGGTTCCTGCATGGCAGGGATTTGGACTGGATGGCCCTTGAGGTCCCTTCCAACTCTATGATTCTGTGATTCTATGATTCTATAAATCACTGGACTCGGTTTCATTCTCGAGCCCAATAAAAAGCTGGCTTTTTTTTACCCAAACATTTGGGAGGGCTGGGGATCACGGAGGGTTTTGACTCGATTCTGGCGTTTGGATACAATATTGTCTCTACTCTTTTAAAACCATGTCAGGGCATTTTAAATGGCAATCATCAACTTTTTTCAGTTGTCGACCTGCAGTGTTGGCAGGGACCTTATGGGTCATCAAGTCCAGATTTGGTCAAGGAGACCAAGTGGGGAATTGAACCCCCAGCCTTTTGCTCCGCAGTCAGATACTTAAACTGCTGCGACTTGTTTTTAAAAGAGTTTCATGTCATGCTCCTATCTCAACCCCGCCCGGAGATATTTTGGCAGAAAAGTGGTTATCAATACATTAATAAATGTAAGGAAATAATGCGGTGCCTGGTGTGGTCTAGTGGATATAGTGAAGGACCAGGACTCAGCAGTGGAAATTCAGTGGCACTGTGAAATGGGTAAACCCACACCTGAAATAGCTCACATACCTCAAAAAGCCCTTCTAGGATTCCTATAATAAGTTACATAAGAACATAAGAACATAAGAAGAGCCATGTTGGATCAAACCAAAGGTCCATCTAGTCCAGCTTCCTGTATCTCACAGTGGCCCCACCAGATGCATCTGGGAATGCACGAGACTAGATATCTGTCTCCTGATACCACTCCCCTGCATCTGGCCCTTGAAGTACCCTGGTTTTAAGCCTGGAGATGACACATCTCCATCATGGTTGGTCACCTGTGATGGACTTTTCCTCCAGGAATCTGTCTAAGGGCGCTTTTACACGACCCCTAAGATCCGCTGGCCACTTAAATTTGGACCAGAGATCTTAGGGGCTTGTCGCTCTTCCTGTGTCCCCACCCTTGCTGCTGGCTGCATGAGGGGAGGGAGAAAAAAAGGAAGAAAAGATTGTGGCTTACCTCCGTTTTGCCTCTCGCTCTTGCCGGCAACATTCCACTCTCTGTAAAAGTAGCTCTTAAAGGGGCAGGAGCCAAAACAACAACAAACAGAAGCGAGGAGAGCCCTGCACTCACTATCGTTACACCGCATCAAAGAATTTTCACGATGGAAGAGCAGGTACTTGAAAGGTGCGCTGGGATGCGCTAAAGTGGGCGTGGCCGCACTTAATTTCCTGTAAACTCCAGAGGTGGTGGGGAAACATTTTTAAGCTCCGGAGCTGGGAGCCATTTTCCCCGGAGTTTAAGGGTCGTGTATAAACGCCCTAAGTTGGTTCCAACTTGACTGCGTGCAGCAAGCAATATATAAGGTCAGGTCAACTTTAATCCACTTGGGGACTAGTTCCATTTCCACTAGACTACCAATGCCTGCACCCCTGCCAGCTAACCAACCCCCCTCCCCACCCCCCAACTGTGAGATATGGGCAGAGCAAGAAAACCCTGGCTTTGACTTTGAGAACAAATTGTGTAGGGAACACAGAACTTGTTTAGACAAAAATGCCCAACGGCAGGTCTATAACTAGGGCAAGGCAACTGGGGCTATGTCCCAGGGCACAAAGATGTATACTGTACCAAAATCTAGTAGTGAATATTTTGGAGAGTGTTTCAAAACCAGCATTGTTTACCTCCTCACCCCCCCATTTTCTCCCTTTTGCTAGATAGATTTTATTTTTCAGGACATGCCATGTTTCTCCTCCGTTTTCTTAGGGAGGGGGGTTCATACCCCTGCTGTGCGGAGGGTGATAATGCCTCTTATCTGGCAGGAGGCTTCCAAAATGCAGTTCTCCTTTAAATTAAGGTGCCCGCTCCACCCATGTTTCCAATCCAATTTGTTTTATTTTATTTATTTATTTATTTATTGTTATATTTATATCCCGCTTATCTTCTAGACAGAACTCTTTTTTCTCTTTTGCAAAAAAAAATTCTGACACTCCTGAACCACCAAAATTTCCCAGCAGGGAAGATGGGTGGGTAAACAGAGAGAGGAATCCATGCCGGTGATTTGTGCTGTGCAGCTCTTTCCAAAAACAACACCACAACTGCGCAGTTATGTCGACACATCCGAAGTCTTGTCAAAAGCAACCTGGCGATGTACATGACACCCAGAGAGAGATTTGAACCCAGGTCGAAGGCCTGTGGAAGATATTCCGGGGTCTCTTGAGCTCTCCAATGGTTAACTGGCGGCAGCTTGCAGATGTGTATCATTTGTGTTGTTTTATTGGTGTGACGGCTTGTAACCAAAGTTATGATGGCTTTGTGTTTGAGGCAAGTAATGCAAGATGCTGTGTGTCAGCCTGGGCTTTAATGTTGCCTTACAAAATCTGTTACAGTAAATCTTTATAGACTCTATGAGTACACTGAGTTCCAACAACGTTCAACTAAAGCAAACATTTCTCTTAAGGGAAATTAATTTCCATGTGGTAAGGCAGGACTATGATTAATTCAGAGACAATGGAAACACAGTGAGTGCATTCACTGCATCTGCAAAACAGAATGGTGGCTAGGAAAAGGGACTGCATAATGAAATGGGATGAAATGATAGGTTTTCAGTTACCGACAGCAGTGATACAAAAATCCAAAGGAGCATTGTGTACTGAGAGCTGGCGTGTACAATCTGGAGTACTGACAGATGATATAGATAGGTACAGAAGCCGACATTCTCAGCTTATTCCTGCTTTGTTAAGTTTCTAGATCTCATGGAGGCAGGAACTGAATTGTTCAATTCTGCTTGCAGTATGTGCCATATCAGTGTGTTCCAACTAGTGGTATGATCTTTTCTGGTCTGTTGTTGTTGCGTCATTACAATTGCAACCAACTCTTCATGACCCCATGTCCATGGAGTTTTCTTGGCAGGAATATTGGAGTGGCTTGCCAGTTCCTACTCCAGGCACCTACAGCACCTGGTATTCCCTGGTGGTCTCCCATCCAAGTACTAACCAGGCCTGACCCTGCTTAGCTTCCGAAATCAGTTGAGATCGGATGTGCTTAGGGCATCTAGGCAGCTTTTGTGGTCTCTAGTCCCCCTTTCCTTCCTTCCTTCCTTCCTTCCTTCCTTCCTTCCTTCCTTCCTTCCTTCCTTCCTTCCTTCCTTCCTTCCTTCCTTCCCTGCTTTTAAAGTAGATTGATTCTCTGTTGCCCTGCCTCCCTGTTTTGAAGGGTTCTTTAGGGCTTTGAGAGTGGCCAAAAATGCCAATGGGGAAGAATGAAACGAAAGACCTGAAAAACTTTTCCTTGTTCATGCAAAATCAAAGCAACCATGAATGAAAAGGAAGAAAAATGAAAGAGTCATCCAAAACAAAAGACTTACTGTATGGTTATTATTATTATTTTACCATGCCCATCCCATGTGGGAATGTCAGGAGTATAGCATGTGCAAATAGAAAGACTCTTCACCATGTCCCTCCCCCATTTATTTCATGTCCTCCCTTTTTTTCATGGCCTGCCCAGGCCTTCTGCATGAAAAAAAAAAAAAAAAAACCCTCATTTTGCAACATTTGCATACCTCACAAAAACACCCTTGCTGAACCCTGGGAAAAACGCGTACGCATGAAATGCATCATGTCAAGCAAACAGTGTCCTTTCCCCATGCTCAACCCCTTCATGGTTTCCTTTTTCTGCTGTATAGCTTCAGCAACAATGAAGCTCTCTCTCTCTCTCTCTCTCTCTCTCTCTCTCTCTCTCTCTCTCTCTCTCTCTCTCTCTCTCTGTGTGTGTGTGTGTGTGTTCGATTGTGCTGAGATTGCAGCATTATCTTGTTTAGTCTTCTCGCCATGAAGGCTGACATGAGTGGCCAATATGCGAAAAGCCTGTTGGCCCGGAGCCTCCGCCAGGCCACATGGTTTCATAATGTTCATTTTAACGTTAAATGATTTTTTAATATTCCACATATGGTTTCATGGTTTTAGGCCTCCTCACTGGGAACGAACAAGACTGTGGTATTATGATGAATAGTGGACCGGGTCCAGGAACACCCACTTGCTTCTCTCAGTATCAAACATGTGGAGCTCCCATTAAATTTGGAAGTCTCTCAGGAGGACTTGCCTTGTCCTATCTAATCCAGGCCTATTTTGTTCTTTCGACCTGGATTGAGTAGGATGCATTGTTCCCATACATTCTTCCTTTAATTAAATGCAGTAGATATGTCATGTCAGTGAAGTATCCAAGGTCTGTTTTTACATCTGTAGCCATTTTCTCTTCCTCGCCTTCCATTTGGCTTAAGACCCTCGATGCTAAATGCAGCCTTGGATAAGCTGATTGGCTCAGGATGTGCTGCCAAAACAGCTCAAGGAATCACAATAATGAAAAAACAAACCCTGGAAAAATATCTTAAGGTTGCGGATTTGTGATTTGTATTTGCCTACAGAGACGGGTCAAGAGCTGCCCTGCTTTGGGCGCTACAGGAGAAGACACGCTTCTCTGGTGGTGGTGGGGACCCAGTCATGCTGGGGAAGGGGGAGATAGCAGGAAGAGAGGAAGACCAAATGTGAGATGGATTGATACCCTTAAAGAAAATCATGGGCTTGAGGTTGGCAAGAGCTGGGCTTTTGAGGGCAGGTCATTTTGGAGATAGCCCATATCTAGGGTCACCCTTAGTCGGAAGTTACTTAACAGCATATAACAACCACAAACCTTCCAAGGGGTTCCCATATATCAGAAATGACCTCCTCCTTCTCCTCCTCCTCCTCCTTCTTCTCTGAAGAACACAGCTGCCGGGTGTTAACCTGGAGTTGGCCTTCTCCAATGATCCAGCTCTTTCCAAGAGCCTCCTAGGATGACTGGATATATTTTTGTAGAATATATGCTGTTCCTAGTAGAGATGGGCACGAATAGAAAAAATGGAGTTTCGTTTGTCGTTTGTCGTTTGGAGGGTCCGTTTCGGTTTGTTTCTGTTTATCGTGAATTTTTGTAAAAATTCATTTTTGTTTTCGTTTGTTTCATTACTGTTTCATTACAATTTATTTCATTTTTTAAAGCATTTAAAGCAGTTCACTGTATTGCAGTAACGGAAACGAAATGCACGACAAAATTTCCGGTGTTTCTGTTCGTTTCGTTTCATTTTGGAGACAAAATTTGTTTGTCGTTTCATTATGTAACGAAACGAAAAAATGAAAACGGAAACAAAAAATTGTTCATTTCGTGCCCATCTCTAGTTCCTAGTAATGCCACCATTTGTAGTTGACCAATGTTGATATTGTCCATGCTGAGGGTTTTTAGGTGTTGATCCAGGTCTTTTGGGATTGCACCCAAGGCGCCTATTATTGTTGGTATTGTTTTTGCTTTCTTATTCCATAGCTTTTCTATTTCTATTTCTAAGTCCCAATATTTGGTTATTTTTTCTAACTCTTTGCCACTGACTCTTGTGTCTCCTGGTATTGCCACATTGTTGTTTTTGTTGTTTTGTTGTTGTTTTTTGTTGTTGTTGTTGTTGCTGCTGCTGCTGCTGCTGTGTTGTTGTTGTTAGTAGTAGTAGTAGTAGTAGTAGTAGTAGTAGTAGTAGTAGTAGTAGTAGTAGTAGTAGTAGTAGTAGTAAACAACTGTTATGGCTGCAGCCAGCATCTTCAGAGGGCAAGGAGCTCAGGGAACTAGGAGTTCTCTCTGTGCTTTAAAAGTCATTTATTGCTTGCTAATTGTATTGTCCAGCATATGATGCCTGACAAAATATCTAGAATAATTTAGAGAGTTGTTCTGATTTTAAAAGCTAATTTAACATACGAATACCACAAAGACACTAACCCCTGATCTTAATCAACAGTTTGGGACTTTTTGTCCAGGCGTTGCAGGTGTTTGTGTTTTGATGCTCTGAATAGTTAAAACTTACTTGTTTGATTGACAAACTGAACTTGCAGAAAACAGTGTGGTCAAAAATTCTGCTGACTACAAGACATATTTTGGTAAAGAAATGGTGCTAGACATCACCGTGTTATTTTTAAAAATCATAATATTGCTCATTGGTTTTAAGGAGGAAGAAAACAAGGAGAGACTTTTCTTGGCTTGAAATAGGAGCCTTTTCAATATGATAAATGTATTATCCTTTAGAGCAGTGGTTCTCAACCTATGGGTCCCCAGATGTTCCTGGAGTGAAACTCCCAGAAACCCTTTCCAGCGCAGCGAGTGGTGGAGGCTTCTGGGAGTTGCAGTCCAAGAATATCTGGGGACCCACAGGTTGAGAACCACTGCAAGGCTTCACAGAATAACCAAGCTTTGGAATTTATTACAGTGAACTCTGTATGGCCTTTGCTCAACTTATGATTTTCAGATTCTTAGGAGCCATTTTGATGGTAGGACCCCTCTACTTCGTTGATCTTTATTTCTAAATTGTGTGACAAACTGGCAACTAAGCCAACTGGTACAGAGTTGTACTTCCTTTAAATACAGGGTTGGCAAATTATTTTCTTCTGAAAGTTGATCCCGCCCCACTTATTCCTTTGAATGCCCTGTTGGATTATTATTTTTTAAAATGTCAGATTACAGCAGACAATTCACAAGAGGTTAAAGGCGCAGCCTTATTATAAGGGATACTACAAGTAAACATTATTAATTATAAAAATGGCTTAAATTAAGAGTTTTTTCCACACCTGCCTCATGCTAATTAGCAAATCGTCCACACACTTCAGTTGGTTGAACTCTTTAGTATTTATTCAAGCATACTTGACATTAACATACTGTTTGATGTTCAATAGCTTGAGTTTTTAATTTAACTACACAACAACAAATGGTATTTATGAAATATCAGTGAGGTGGAAAAGTAGCTTGTGTTTCATTTGTGTACGCTGTTGTGAGCCGAGAGCCGTTTCACTTCCCGGGGGCTTAGTTGCGAGCAGCAGGGGAGATGTAGGGTGCAGAGGAGGGGCATGTGACATTGCGCCTCAACCAGGAGATACATCGGGAGCTGGGATAGAATGCGCAAGTTGTCGTTGGTGCATCACAGGTTGCTGGGGAGGAAAAGGGGGCAGAAAATGTGGCAGGCTGAAAATAAAAGTGCATTAAAACCAAGAATACTACCTCTTTAGTCCAAGCTTCGTTATCAGCACCACTAAAATTAAAGGGGGCATGAAAAGAGTTTGTGGAAGGAAGGAAGGAAGGAAGGAAGGAAGGAAGGAAGGAAGGAAGGAAGGAAGGAAGGAAGGATGAACAGAAGAGCACATTCCATCATTTTTCTCAAGCTTGCATTGGAACAAGCAGCCAAAAGCAAAGATTCACAGACAGAACTATTTAAATGCATTATTTTAACATATACAAACATGCACCTATGTGTGTAGTTTACATAAGCTAAGGAAAATATGATAAATATACACAGATGTGTTCCTTTTCCAGTAAATTTCTGTCTCTCCTCTCTCTCACACACACTCTTTCACACTCTTTCACACACACACACACACACACACACACACACACACACACACACACACACACACACACACACACACACACACACACACACACACACAAATGAAAATGAAAATGAAAATGAAAATGAAAACAAAATACTGTTCCTTTTTAAATTTTCAAAGCAAGAGAAAGTGAAACAATGCGGCAACAGTGCCCTAAATCTGAACTAGAGAAGAAATTTGAAAAGACATCATTCCATGTCATTTCATCAAAGTGTTTTAAATGCGGTTGGGGCGTGATTTAGTGAGAGGGTGTAGCAACGTATCTGGATTAATTTTAATGTTCCCACCCACTCACTCATCATTTTTCACAAATATAAAATTCCCCACAGCAGCTGCTTGTCTTTGTAATGAAAACTTACAAGTTCCTTGACCAGAATTTGTGTCATTCTACAATCTGATCTCGCCTGATTTCGGAAGCTAAGGAGGGTCAGCCCTGGTTAGTACTTGGATGGGAGACCACCAGGGAATACCAGGTGCTGTAGGTGCCTGGAGTAGGAACTGGCAAACCACTCCAGTATTCCTGCCAAGAAAACTCCATGGTCATGGGGTCACAAAGAGTCAGTCAGGACTGTAATGACACAACACACACACACGGCAGCTGCCCCCCGCTAAGGAGAGCTTATTGCTGAGAACAGATCACCTTGTGTGCACACAGGAAGTCCTGGGTTGAATTCCTATTTTTCCAGGCAGCTTTGAGGAACAACCTTTGCCTGTGAACCTGGAGAACTGCCCTAGTATGGGCCCTATCAGATATTTGCTTCCACCACAAAACAGCCTGAGGATTCTTCCCATCAGTTTGCAGGAAAGAATGCAGTGAAATTGTTCTCATTATTTGATGTTTATGCCTGCAGAGGACAACAGCCTTGTGCTGGGCTTGTGACCGTTAACATAAATTACTGGCATGGGGACTGGTAGAATGGCAAAAAAAAGGGAAGCTTACTGTTTAAATTAGGGAATCCGTTTATGGATTATGGAGAAAGAAGATCATTAAACTTGGTTAAAATCCCTAGTGGGCTTTGTAATACTGTCCTGGAACACAGATAACTTGAGCTCCTAATGAGAAATTAAAGTGCTGCCTCTCAGTCTTCTTCTTCTTCTTCTTCTTCTTCTTCTTCTTCTTCTTCTTCTTCTTCTTCTTCTTCTTCTTCTTCTTCTTCTTCTTCTTCTTCTCCTCCTCTTCCTCCTCCTCCTCCTCCTCCTCCTCCTCCTCCTCCTCCTCCTCCTCCTCCTCCTCCTCCTCCTCCTCCTCCTCCTCCTCCTCCTCCTCCTCCTCCTCCTCCTCCTCCTCCTCCTCCTCCTCCTCCTCCTCCTCCTCTTCTTCTTCTTCTTCTTCTTCTTCTTCTTCTTCTTCTTCTTCTTCTTCTTCTTCCTCCTCCTCCTCCTCCTCCTCCTCCTCCTCCTCCTCCTCCAAATTGTGAACAGCTCCATAGTGCTAGAGCATTCTTTGGGCAATTTACAACATAATTATGTAAGGAGCTCTTTGCCCCCCAGCAAGTTAGATACTCAGTTTACTGACCTCAGGAGGATGGAAGATTGAATCAAAGCTGAGCCAGCTACCTGAGCCTGTTGGGATTAAAATCAGGTCATGAGCAGATGTCTAACCACAGTACTGCAGTTTAGCCACTGCACCACGGGTGAACTCTTTTAGCTTCTTCTTTCTCAGTCTTCCCAGGTTCGTGCCATTTTAGCATGAAGAAAAGTTCTAGAAAAAATTAAACTTTCCCTTTTAACAATTCAGTAAAGGTTGCTTACTTCTCCCCAGCAAACAAAATGGCAAGATGGAATAAATGTATTGAAATCTATAGTCAACTCCAAAAAATGTTGGTACCAGCAAACAATGGAAGTAAAAATGATGGTCTCAAAAGGGCTTAAAAGTTGAAGATTTATTAGCTTAGTGTCTCAAAATGGACAGATTTTGAAGGACAGATTTTGAAGCTGAAGCTCCAGTACTTTGGCCACCTCATGAGGAGAGAGGAGTCCTTGGAAAAGTCCCTGATGCTGGGAAAGAATGAAGGCAAAAGGAAAATGGGACGGCAGAGAATGAGATGGTTGGATGGTGTCATTGATGCAACCAATATGGATTTGACCAAAATCCAGGAGGCAGTGGAAGAAAAGAAGGCCTGGCGAGCTCTGGTCCATGGGATCACGAAGAGGTGGACACGACTGAATGACTGAACAACAACAACAACAATCTCAAAATGTACAAGGCAGGGGTGGATTAACTGGAAAACTAATAAAGACTAAGAATCAGGGGCCGTAATCTAGGAGGGGTCCCAGAGGTGCCTTTAGTCCACATTTTTGAAATGGTGGTGATCTGTTGTGGAACAACCTCATCGAAGATGATGGCAGTGGTTAAGCAGACCTTATTGAGTGTTATGAAAGCCCCACAAAATGTAGGTCTGCCACTAGTGCCAGGGAAGGACATTTGGGAGGCTGACAGGTCACTACTGGGAAGAATTTTTCCCTGGTAGCTTCTCATAGACTCATCGTGGGCAGAGGGCCTTGGAGAATGCTTGCCCAAGGCTGCCTTCATAATCAAGGCATAACATGATGGAGCAGATGTTTAGTTGTCAAGTTGAGCAGTTCAATGATAACACCACCCTGAGCTCACCAAGGCCAACTGATCTGCAAAGCTAAGCCGGATCAGACTTGGGCAATGCTTGGGTGGGGGACTGTCAGGCAATACGGAATGCCGGTCTTGGAGGAGAGGCCAAAGCTGAGCCGAAGAACAAGTGGATTGAATGGAGAACATCCCAGGATTAACCCTCAACATTTCCATGGAAGGGGAGAAAATAATTGTCCCTGAAACCTTGAGGAACTCCTGTCCGAGTTGAAAGTTGTGGTCCAGATGGATTACAGTCCTCACTTATTCTTCAATAGCTTCTCATGTTCTTCTGTCATGTAAAGCTGAACACTAGAGATGGGCATGAATCGAAAAAATGGTGTTTTCATTTTTTCATTTTTCATTGGGGGGGGGTCCATTTCAGTTCATTTTCATTTTTGTGAATTTTTGAAAAAAATGTTTTCGTTTATTCATTTTTCATTTTTCATTTTTACCCACTTTTTGCGCAATTTTTAAAGCATTTCCATGCGTGGGTGTCCCCCAGCGCCCCAGGCCAGAGGGAAAACACTAAAAGTAGTATAGACTAGGTATGCAGGGAGGCTGCAAAGGCAGCGGCGGGCATTGCCCAGGGTGCAAGGCAGCTGCAGAGTGACTGCACTGCGGGGCAGGGGAGGGTACTCACCGAGAGGTATGCACGCACGCACACAGGGAGGCTGCAGGACTGAAGCTAGAGAGAAATCTCTTCTTTCTCTCCCCTAAGAGCCAGGCTGCAGCTGGCAGGAACACAGAGACACACACCTGTCTGGCTGGCCTAAAGTGAAAATAACGAGTCGCAGAGACAGCAATCCCACCCTAACTCCCACCAGAGACTGCATGGAGAACGGGGGCTGCCAGAGCTTTTTATGCCCTCTGTGGCTGCCAGACCTGCCCAGTTTGCCACCTGGGCATGCTATTGGTTGAAGTTGTCCAAGAATTTACATGATCCCATCACATGGCTTGCATCCATTTTATGGCTGGTGACATCCATTTTGTCATCCTTAAAAGGAAAAGAAAAATACATTGCAATGGGAGAAGACAAAAACAAACATTTTAAGGACCCCAACCCCCTGGTAGGTATTATCAGACAGTATAAATAATTATTGCCGCATTTTTATGGATGTCCAGGGCGTTTTTTAACATTTTAAGCAGCTCATTTCACTGCGCGTCGCCATTAATGAAAAACGAAACGTAACGAACCTAATTTTCGTGGTTCTGTTCTGTTCATTCCAATTTCTTCACAATGTTCGTTATTCATTTCGTTATACAGAAATTTAAAAAAGTTCATTTCGTGCCCATCTCTACTGAACACTCACACAAGAAATCCATCTCCAAAGTTAAGAGAATCCCAAGGGAAGGTTGCTTAAGACTTTCAAAAGGATATGGGATTTGCCAATAAACTCCTTCATGGTGGGGTTTCCTACTTTCCTCCTGGAAGACATTAGCATCACTCAGGTGGTGAGAAAAAAAACTGACATGGTCAGAGCTCAGGATCATTACACTTGTTGGACTACAGATCTCAGTATCTCTGGGCAGCATGGCCATGGGCGTGGGGGGACACAAAGATTCTGGTTCTCGACAGAAACTCATAGGGCTGAATTTCAGCTAAATGAAACGGGCTTGTCTCCAGGAAGACACCAGCTGACATCTGATTTTGATTCTAGCCTTGGAGTCAATACAGCATGAATCTTGTACTGTGGGTTTCTGGGGTGGTTTTGGAAGAAAGAAAACAACACCACTGAGCTATTGTTCTGGCTTGACATCCATCATTAGTCGTGTTCTTCTGTCAATGCCATTTATATTTTGGCAGCCCGCTGAAGAGGGGAGCATTTAAAAAGAAAAGAAAAGACAGATCGGAGGAAATGATTTAGATTCACGCAAAATACTTTGGAGGTAATGCCCTTCTAAAAAGCATCTGTGCAGTGGAATAGTCCTTTGGACTAAGGCTGATGGTATCCTATTGCTGTTGTGATTAGTAAATAATATTGAAAGGAACTAGTACAGCCGCTGAAATCTTCGGCTAAAAAAAGAAAGAAAAGGGGTAGGGAATTGATTTAATGGAGCTGGTTGCAGCTTGACTATACAGAGAAAGAGCACATTAGAGTGTAATGAACATATCCGTGAAGAAGGCTGATAGGCTGAAACACATTGGACATTTTGCTCTGAAAGAGAACATTTTCTTCCTTTTTGACTTAAGACATTACTAGTGGATTAGAAAGTCTTCAAGTGCCCACCACTGAGCATTCTGCCTTCCCTGTGCTCCATTGGAGTGGGTTAAACAGGATCACTTAAGCAAAGCAAAGCAAAACAAAGCATTCTGCTTATATAATTCCCCATAGTGCTTAGAACACTCTTTGGGAAGTTTACAGTTTATTTATGCAGGCTACACCTTGCCCCCCCTCGTGAGCTGGGTACTCATTTTACCCACCTCGGAAGGATGGAAGGCTGAGTCAACCATGAGCCAGCTACCTGGGATTGAACCCCGGGTCGTGAGCACAGTTTTAGCTGCAGGACAGCAGTATAATAAATGGGTTTTAGCTATTTTTATTTGTCAGTTCATTAATCCCCTTTGCGCTCCCTTGCCATGTGCAGACTCTGTCACTTTCCTGGGGTGCATAACTAGGATATTTAAAATCCAAACCTTTTAGAGGAGAGTTAGGGGCATCTTTTCTGTGGTTTTGGCGTTTCTAGATACCAGGGGGCATTTTATAGAAGCTTTTAAGGCAGGCATGTCCAAACTTCAGTCCTCCAGATGTTTTGGGCCACAGCTCCCACAGTCCTTTGCCATTGGCAAACTAAGCTTAGAATTCTGGGAGTTGCAGTCCGAAACATCAGGAGGGCCGAAGTTTGGACATGCCTGTTTTAAGGCAAGAGAAATGATGGATCGATTCATTCAAAGATGAGGATGTACACATATTAAACAGAGAAGACAGGTGGTTTGAAACATTTCTGTCTCTCAAGAAAAAGAAGTCCAGTAGCCATGACTCAACTTCCAGATAAACTCACCTGGATGACTGACAATCTTCGCGGATCGTTCTTTCTTCTTCTCCTGCAAGTCCCCTTTCGTATGTTTTGCAAATAGCAAATACTGTATATCTCTGCAATCATATTTCTCTGATCCTGATGTTTATATTGCACATGCCCCCGTGATTAGTAATTCAGTTCTGTGGCAGATACCTGCTTGGGACCAAATTATTCTTGTTGATGAACGGAATGCCTCCCTTTTTTCATTTTAATTTGTGGCTGCTTTCATTTGCGTTCTGGATTTAATGTTAGATTGCATTGTATGTCTGTATTTTATGGCCTTAATATTTAGTTTCAGAACCACCCAGAGAGTTTTTAGCCATTGGGTAGCACAGTAATGCAGTAAATAAACATTCAAACTAAGGGAAGGGTGGGAGGAATACTAGAAAATCAGTTTCACTGCTTTCTTTTATAGTTTCTCTTTTATTAAAAATACACCACCCACACACCCATCCAAGCCTTGTTCTTTCTGGTCTTGTTTTTCCAAGATTGTTTCCCCCAAGCTTTAAACAAGGGGCTGTTCTGAAGTTTTCCATGAAAACTGCTTCATAATTCTCTACGTATTTTTCAACTCCATTCATTTTGTGTGTGAAATATCCACCTTTTTTGCTGGCACATTTCCCAATACAACCCATTTTAAAAAAACTATTTCACTAATATATTCATTGTTGTGTGCACTTTCCTCTGATATACTTGCTTTTGAATATAGTAGTTAATTGTGGAACTCATCGGGGAAATTGTCAGATGGTATTCTCACAGTTCTCAGAAAACAGTGGCAACTCTGCCTCAGCTTTTACATGGCTGAATACATCCTTGAAGACAAACAAACCCCAGGGTTTCAAGAGTTAAACACTCACATCCCTGACAAATTGGTCACTTTCTCTCTCCCCCCTTTTTTCTTTAAATTATTTTTTCCATCTGGACTATGAAGAAATTTGCAAATCCTGCTAGATTCTTAAAAACATACTAAAATTAAATTGTCACGTGTTACTACTAGTGTCGGTATGCAGAGAATTCAGTGCTAATTTGGATACTTCCTTCTTGAAGGAAAGCCAAAATTTTAAATAAAGAACAATAAAACTATTCTGGAAAATCCTTCCTTCCTTCCTTCCTTCCTTCCTTCCTTCCTTCCTTCCTTCCTTCCTTCCTTCCTTCCTTCCTCTCTTTCTTTCTTTCTTTCTTTCTTTCTTTCTTTCTTTCTTTCTTTCTTTCTTTCTCTTTTTCTTTCTTTCTTTCTTTCTTTCTTTCTTTCTTTCTTTCTTTCTTTATTTCCTTCCTTCCTTCCTTCCTTCCTTCCTTCCTTCCTTCCTTCCTTCCTTCCTTCCTTCCTTCCTTCCTGCCTGCCAGTCTGCCTGCCTGCCTGCCGACCTGCCATATTTATTTCCATCTTTTCATTTCTATGAACCACAAAAATGATCTACAGAAGTTACACAAAAGCACATGAAACATGACAGAGCATCTACATCATTAGCAGGAAGACCGGAACAAAAGGAAAGCCAAATAAACCACAGACACGCACCCCCTTCGTCTCTACCCCAGTGCCCTCCATGTGCTTTGGCGATCAGTTTTCAGAACTAGGGTCCAAAACATTTCAGCAGGTTATTTTGGGATCAAAAGATCATCGTATGCTTAGATTGTTGCCCAGTCTTTAATAAAGGGCGCTTTTACACGACCCCTAAAATCCGAGGCAAAGGGCTCCCAGATCCGGAGCTTAAAAATATTTCCCCACCAGCTCTGGAGTATGACCACACCCACCTAAGCGCGTCCCAGCACATTTTTAAAGTACCTGGCCTCCAGGAGGTAAATAAATCTTCCAATGCGGATTGTAAAGCTGTGAATGCCAGGCTCCCTTGCCTTCTGTTTGTTTTTTTTAAGAGTCTGCATTTTTTCTCTCTTTTTTCCTCCCTCCCCTCATGCAGACAGGAATAATGAAGTACGGAGGGGTGGGAACACAGGAAGAGGGACAAACCCCCATGATCTCTGGTCCGAATTTAAGTTGCCACTGGATTTTAGAGGTTGTGTAAAAGCGCCCAGAGTTTAGGGGAAAGTTTAGGATTAACATAGGAAGTTGTCTGCAATGCACCATTGGTCCTTCTAGGCCAGTATGGCCAACTTTCACTAGCACCACCTTTCTGAGCATTCAAGGAAGGAATTCTCTCAACCTTCCCAGGAAATCCAAGTAAAAATGCCATATACCCTCCTTCAGGAATGATCATCAGATATTAGGGAGGGTCTTCTTTTAAAAAATACCCAAGAGAAGCTAGAAGGGAAGCTTTGCACATTCCATATTAATATAGTATTATTTTTTTTAAAAAAACTTTGGCTTTTGATGATGCGTGATAAGTAAAAAACAACAACCCAGAAATAAATAGTATTTTAAGTACAGTGGACCCTTGTATAACAAACAGTTTGTATAACATAAAATCTGTACAACATAAAAGATTCCGGAGAGAGGGGAAATTTGCTTAACAGAATCGCCTATAGGTCGAATCCACACAACATAAAAATGGGATTACTCTGTTTTCAATGCATTCCTATGGGAAATTTGTATAAAGGAAAATTTGCTTAACAGATTTTGATTTGGAACGAATTAATTCCTTTATACAAAGTACCACTGTAGTTGAAACCTACTTACATGTGCTTAGGCATTTGAGCCAAATGGTTTTGCAGTATAGAAATCAAATGAATGAATGGATGAATGGATGAATGAATGAATGAATGAATACATACATACATACATACATACATACATACATACATACATACATACATACATACATACATACATACATACATACATACATACATACATACCCAGAACTGCACCAAGAGAGAGTCAGTTAATAGTACTCAAACAGCAATAAATGCAGACTTCCCACAATGGGGAATCACTTCCATGGTGGTCTGCTATCTTTGTCCTATAACACCGTAGGACAAAGTCAACCTTCAAATCCTTTTTGCTTGTCCCATCCTGCCTCTGTCTGAGAGTTGCCCCCATCACCCTAAACATGGTCCGAAAACTTGCTCTACTCTACATCCCTAAACAAATTGCAGCTTGATTTAACAGGATGGGGATGGTGGTCAGATCAATTTAGTTTGCCCCGTGCAAAGGACACTTTGGGGCTGCTGGGGGAGGTGAGGGGAGTGCCCTCAAACAGCAAACTTCACAAAAAAACGAGCTTTCGACAGGGTAACGTAGCCTGTCTCGAGCCATCATTCACAGATGTAATGGGAAGTTTTAATGCGGCTTGGTTTGGGGAGTGGGGGTGGCAGGAGGTGGAATTCTCTTATGCAGAGTCTTTTATTGGGCCACTAAAAAGATATTTTTTTAAAAAAAGCTTCAGCTTTTTATATTGGTCTATTCCAAAGTAAGGGAAAGAAGCCAGACCAACAAAATCTGTGTAAATAAGACTCCGTGGGGTTTTGGGTTTTCTTTCTTTCTTTCTTTCTTTCTTTCTTTTCTTTCTTTTTCTTTTTCTTTTTCTTTTTTTTTTTAAAACTTAAATAGGCTACTTCAGATTCTGCAGAAGTAATAATAAAGCGAGACCTAATGGGTCACCATGTGTGGAGAGCCATCCTCTTGGGCCTTAACATATACACTTAAAGGCTGAAACCAAGAGGAGGGAAAAAGCCGTCATATTGGCAACTGTTGTTAGGTAGTATAAACAATAGCCTGCCATTGGCGCGGAGCCCCGGATCGGATTCCAATAGCACTCAATAGGGAACCTTCCTTAAAAAATTAGAAGAAGCTGGGAATGGAGCTGTCGCATGCTGGGAATGGCAGCAGAAGCAAAAACAAGAGTAAATGAGTGGAAATTAAGCAGCAGGAAATGGGGATTTGGCAGAAGGTCGGAATTTGAAACTGCAGAGAGGTGTCAGTGATAAGGGTTGGATCAAGTTTCTGGCTGAAAAAAGAGAAAGAAGGAATGCAGATGTGTTCATTGAATAAAGTACAGATGTAGAAAGCGGGGGGGGGGGAGGCAAAGAAAGAAAAAAAGAGGAAAAAAAGCCAAGGAGGGAAGCATGCCTGGGATGGAACAAAAAATACAGCCCAGAAGAAATCGTGTTAAGTGGAGGTGTCATTTATATACTCTTCCAAAGATCCTGGGCGAAACAACCGCCTCCACGTTGTCTCCTGAGGCTCATTGATTTATGTATTGCACACATGTTGCTGCCTCGTTCTTCTCTGAACGGGGAAATCTGGAAGTCTAGGCAAGGGATGGAGCAAAGGGTCAGTTTTGCATCCCCCCCCACATACCACATTTGTTTACCCTGTCTGATTCACGAGGATGTGCGTCAAGTTAGGGATGTTAATAGAAGAAAGCAAAAGTTAATCATTAAGCATCTGCATCAGCCCAGTTCAACAAGTCCAAGAGAACATGCTGCATGTCCTGGCCTTCCGTGTATCTGCTCAAGTTGAGGAGCTCCACCAGGGAGGTGAAAGTGCCAATTATAACCTGTCATTAGTAGGAAGGAAGGAAGGAAGGAAGGAAGGAAGGAAGGAAGGAAGGAAGGAAGGAAGGAAAAGATGGGAACCCTATCTTAGTGCCCCAAACAATGTTTAATATGCAAGGGATGAAAGCCAGACCATAAAAAGCCAAGCACTCATATGTCCTTTGCCAGAATGTTAGTTTTCACTGCAAATAGCATTTTTATTTATTTATTTATTTATTTGTTTGTTTGTTTGTTTATTTGTTTATTTGTTTGTTCATTTGTACATACATACATACATACATAGCTGCCTAGATGCCCTAAGCACATCCGATCTCACCTGGTTTTGGAAGCTAAGCAGGGTCGGCCCTGGTTAGTCCTTGGACGGGAGACCACCAGGGAATACCAGGTGCTGTAGGCGCCTGCAGCAGGAACTGGCAAGCCACTCCAGTATTCCTGCCAAGAAAACTCCATGGACATGGGGTCACGAAGAGTCGGTCACGACTGTAATGACACAACACACACAATTTGAATAGCTTTGACACACACACACACACACACACACACACACACACACACACACACACACACACACACGGGGGAAAATGTGTAATATTTGAAACAGGCACAGATGTTAGGAAAATTCTGGAATTTTGGAAGGTGATCTAAAGACATAAATTAGAGTTGAAAGAAGTATCTTCTGCTTAGAAATAAGTCCCAGTGAGTTAAATTAAACCTACCTCCAAATATATGTTCATATGGTAGCATTCTATTTTAAAAAAATTAGAAGGGGATACCAAGAAATCCTGAGAAATCCTTCTCCTTATTCCTATGTCCCCATCCTTAAACTTAAATTTAATGTTTAAAACTTCCCTTTATGTTACAAACTTTTAGGCAATTCACTCTGGATTTTAAATAACATTGCTGCCTTTTGCTAGCACTGTTTTGAATAGTTTTCAGTTGATATGAGTCAATGCAACCATTTGTCAGCCAGGCTTGGAACCACTTAATAGAAATTATAACAAGAAATAATTAATTAGTGGCTCTCTTTGCTACAGTTCCACTTCACTACTGGGTTATATGAGTAAGTGTCTTCCCAGAGAGACATTTCCAATGAAGATCTTCCTTCACTCTTGTCTGCTTCCATACACACATGTGGGGAAATGTGGGTGCCTTGTGTGTGTGTTGTGTCATTACAGTCGTGGCCGACTCTTCATGACTCCATGTCCATGGAGTTTTCTTGGCAGGAATACTGGAGTGGTTTGCCAGTTCCTACTCCAGGTGCCTACAACACCTGGTATTCCCTGGTGGTGTCCCATCCCAGGACTAACCAGGGCCAACCCTGCTTAGCTTCTGAAATCAGGCAAGATCAGATGTGCTCAGGGCATCTAGGCCTTACATATAGTTTAACATGCACATGGATGCCATCCTGCCCATAATGCTATGTCCCCGCCCTACCCCACCCTTGGAATGAAATTATAATATGCATTGGAATGAAATTATAATAGATCCAGAACTTTAAGGGAAAGAAGGTGCCATTAAGTCAACACCTCTGGAGTGACTTTTAATCACTACATCGAGTTTAGAAAGTGACTTTTCACAAGGAATTTGCTGTAATTTCCCTACCTGCTTCCAGTGTTTGGATCACTGAACCTGAACATCAATTTGTTGGTGTCAAATATTAGAAGTGGGAAGCTTCATTTGTTGCAATTAACTTAACAGTATTTGATTTCTTAAATTCACATTTATTCATTAATTACTGTAAACTGTTTGCTTCAAAATAAGCAGCAGACCTATTTACTAATTACACCTGTGATTCTGGCTTATAACTTTACCCATTATTAGATATGGGCACGGAACGAACAACTTTTCATTTTCATTGTTCCTTTTTTGTTTTGTTACGCAATGAAACGACAAACAAAATTTGTCCCTAAAATGAAACGAAACGAACAGAAACGTGGGGACTTTTTGTCGTGCATTTCATTTCCGTTACTGCAATGAAGTGAGCAGCTTTAAATGCTAAAAAAAATCATTAAAATTGGAAAAAATGGTAATGAAACAGTAACAAAATGGTAACGAAACAAAAATGAATTTTTTGAAAAATTTCACTAACAAGGGAAACAAACCAAAACGGACCTCTAAACAACAAACGACAAACAAAACTCCATTTTTTTCTATTCGTGCCCATCACTACCCATTACCTTACAGTGGTACCTCTACTTACAAGCGGCTCTACTTATGAGCAATTTGACTTAAGAGTGGGAAAATGGTTGGCAATTTAACTGCTGCCTTACATATTTTATATGCAGTCTGCTCTACTTACAATATTTTTTCAATTTTTCAATTTTTATTTTTATTTATTAGATACGGCTGCTTTACTTATGAGTTGTTCGACTTATGAGCATGCATTTGGAACGAATTAAACTCGTAAGTAGGGATACCACTGTAACTCTACCGCTGTATTTTGCAACTCTGTGACACCCTCCTTCTGGCTAAACTAGTAACTTGCAAGTAACTATGCTTAGCACCAGCCAATTATCGATAGGGAAGAAAAACTGTACACAATTTGATATAATTTACAGTCCATAAAGGGGCTGCGCTGACCCTGAATAAAGGAAAATTATCTCCATGCCATCTTGCAATTGCTTTTTTTAACTGGTCCAATAAAAGGGATCACACACTAGTGTATTTATGTAACCTCAACATATATCTGATGATTTAAATGTGGAAATTGGTAGAATGGATTCGGTCCTAAGTTTTTCTGGCTTTTATCCTTTTGGGGAACCTTTCAGGAGAACAAACAAACAAAGGATGGTTTACAGGGTCCCAGCTCAGAATGTAAACAATCCCATTCTTTAAGTTAGGAAATCAATAGCCTCCATGCGCAAGTCTTTGCTTCTAGTACATACTTTTGTTTAGAGACCTTTTAAGACAAACCAACTGATTAAAAACAAACAAGTGTGCTCTGGGGAAATTGATTTCAAGATGTAACCCACTCAGTTATTTAAGCTGGGAACTCAGTGGCATGTGTGCAACACTTCATGTTTCATAGCTCTTAGCCTATTGGAGATCTCTCCCCCCCTCAGGACAAACAAACACACATGAACAAGCAAAATAAACCTTCTGCTATATTTATAAGATTCATGGTTTCCAGTTTAAACCAGGAATGGGCGAAAGGTGCCCTCGAGATGTTACAGTAATAATAAAAAACTTGTAACTGCAGGGCTGGAAGGAACTTTAAGGGCCATCAAGTCCAGCACCTGTCGAGGAACAGGGGGAAGTTGCTCTCCCAACCTCTGGATCTGCAGCTGGAGACCTCATTCGCTCATTTGTTCATTTGCTTGTTCAGTTGTTCATTTATTTCTACCCCCACCTTTCTCCCCCAAAGGAGCCAAGGTGGCTGAGTCCTAACCCGGACAAAAGAAAATATTTTTAAGTGAGAACAGACAAAGGAAAAGAAAATATATATATATATATATTTACCCAGCATGTTGTTAGTCTGTGGAACTCCCTGCCACAGGAGGTGGTGTTGGCATCCGGCCGGGATGCCTTCAAAAGGGGATTGGACAGATTCCTGGAGGAAAAGTCCATCACAGGTTACAAACCATGATAAATATGTGTAATCTCCAGGCTTAAAACCAGGGCAAGGTGCAGAGGAGTGGTATCAGGAGACAGAGATCTAGTCTCGTGCGCTCCCAGGGGCATTTGGTGGGGACACTGTGAGATACAAGAAGATGGACCGGAAAGGGTCTGTTTTAGAACAGAAAAAAACATTATTATAGTCATTGATGGTTGCATTAAAGTAAGTTATATTAAAGCATGCAATAACTTCGGCAAATCTAGCGTAATACTGAACATCTAATTGTACACTAATAAAAGTTTCATGTTTTGTTTTGAAACTATAAAACCTGGTGTTTGACTCACTCTCATATATATATATATATATATATATATATATATAAATCTCCAGTTAATCTGGTGGTGGCAGTGAGTGGGAGACCCGTTGTGTGTGGTGTTGTCACACCAGTTGCCTCCCTCTAGAAATGTGTTATGTTGATGCTGAAGCACTATAATGGAACATAATTCTTCTAGCACTGGTCACCAAGGCTTCTGAGCGGCAGTGGACTTTCTCTTTACACAGGGGCATTTGGGATTTCTCTGCCAGAACTCAGCCACACGGGTCTCAAGTCCCATCCTCTCCCTGTCATGCAGCGTGAAAGTGTGGCCAACTGTTGTGTTGGCATGGCCCCGTTCTCTGTAAACATGGAGAGCAACATGTCCAACGATCTAATCATTTAAATCTTTCTGAGATGGCGACACCATTCTTCAGGAATTTGCTCAAATAAATGGTGGGGTTAACTCTTCGTGTCAGTTGCGCCAAGGTTTTTCTCCATTGCAACCTTAGCTGCATTTCACAAAACCTCATGTGACTCCCTCCCCGCCTTGACGATGTGTTTGCATGAGCTGTTCCTTTTCATGAGGGAAGGATAAATGTTTATCGAGAAACTACGCAGAACCAGCTGGGGTTGCCCTCTTCACCAGGCACTCGAAGGAGGCAAACCCCCTCACATAAGTGAAATAAAACTGAGTCACACTCTAGTTTTTATACTTAGGTGCTGTGAGGTGCCTAATTTTAGACTGCAAACCCCATTTCTGGCCAGGAATGACACACAGGGACATTTCTTTGGTGGAGGCTAAAATCTGGACTGCACCATTTAAAAATCTTTTGATAATTTTTTTTAAAGCTGCCTTGATTAACTGCAGAGTGTTTCAGAATCCATCATCATCATCATTAATAGAATTGTCACCATTGTCGTTCATTATCAACAAAACACCTGTGCTGATAAGAACTATTGTTACAGCCTCCAATAGATCTGCCTCCTCTTGCAGGTAGAAGGGATGGTAGTATCCTTCATTCCCAGGGAGACTCACCCTAAACCAGGCATGTCCAAAGTCCAGCCCGGGGGCCAAATGTGGCCCGTTTTAAAATTTCGAGTGGCCTACAGCCTCTTCTCCCTGCCAACTCATCCTGTCATGCCTCCCCACCATCCGGCCCCTCCCTGTGCTGGATAGAGACATCAGCTTGCAGTTTTATGGTTTGACTACCCTCCCTGCCTCTGTACCCCCACCCATCCACCCAGCATACCTGCCCCTGGCTCCATTGCTGCAGTATACTCCCCGCCTGCTTGCAAGGGAGGGCAGCGTATACAAGCAGAGGAGTGTCTTGGGTGCACGCCTGCCCATTCCCGGGCTGTGCACCAGCCACTTGGCCCTTGGGGCACCTTGAAACTGGAACGTTTGTGGCTGTTGCAGGTGTGCATGGGCTCACACCCTTTCTCCACCCTTCAGGTTGAATGGTCGGCCACACATTTTCACCTCACCAAATCTGGCCCTCCTTGCAAAAAGTTTGGACACCTCTGCCCTAAACCAGGCATGTCCAAACTTCAGCCTTCCAGATGTTTTGGACTGCATCTCCCACAGTCCTTTGTCATGGGCAGTGTAAGCTTAGAATTCTGGGAATTGTGGTCCAAAACATTAGGAGGGCCAAAGTTTGGACATGCCTGCCCTAAACCCTATAGAATTGCACCCCAGATTGCGGCTCCGACCCACACTTCCAGTGGAAAGCAGAACAAACCATGCATGCTGTATCCATCAGTGCTTGTCATCTAGTGCTTTGCTAAATGGCCATGATGAAAATGTTCTTTGATATCAAAGACACTGTCATTTCCCCCTCTGTGTTTTCATTTCCCTTATCTTAAGGACTCTTCTTCTCTGGCTTGAAATTTAAAAAAAAATACATGATGTGCTCAACTTTCTTGCCCTAGGCAGGAGAATTTTGTTTGAGTGAAGTTTTGGTTCACATTTCCATTTGGAGGTCCATGGGGTGTATGGTAGTTGAGTCCCCACCCCCTTGCCCCTCTGTCCTGATAAGAGCTTGGCATACCAGCGCCCGATGGAGGGGAGGAGAGACATGGTTGGGTCTTGAGAGGAGTGGGAAAAGATGAAACATTATTTTGTACATTCAACAGCCTCAAGAAAACGCAATCTTTTGGACTTCTCTAGAGTTGTGGCGGAAAGAAGCTTTCAATTCGCCTCCAGAAAACTCACACGTTTGGGAGACTTACGGTGGGCTTTGGAAAAAAATAAAGCATGCACAAAACTATGTGCACAGTGTGGCATGCGAGCAAATAAACGGCATGCCATTAATCATAGTGATTAACATGTGGTGGTATTTTATTATATTTACTGTGTTGTATTTTATTTTAGTAATGTTGATTTCTGGGTAGGGTTAGATATTTTGCATATTGTTTTGGTTTTTTTGTTGCAAATTCCCCAGAGTGAGCTTTGGTTAGATGGGTGACATACGTACCAACCAACCAACATTGAACATGTCTTAATTGTATTGGACTGTATATTATCATGTCTTAATTGTATTGGACTGTATATTATCCTTCATTACCTTAAGCCACCTTGGGTCCTTTTCCAAGGAGAAAGGTGGGGTGAAAATAGTAAAAAATAAATAAATAAATAAATAAATAAATAAATAAATAAATAAATAAATAAATAAATGTATTTTTTTGGACAGTTTTGGAGGACAGAGGTAATTTTGCAATACGATCTCTGACTTCTGCATTTCCACAAGAAAGCTAACCCACTGAGTCAGAGGAAACATTACCTTGCTGTGTTTTTTTTTTTTTTTAATTTGCCTCTGGCAGCAAAATTGTAACAGGATGGTCTTTTATTGACGAGAGATGAGTTAAAACTGGAACTTGATTGCAGGGTGTCCTGATGCACCTGGAGAATCTTGGAACAAGAACTATTTATTAAGAGCTATTTCTGAAAGGGAGAACTTGTTGACAATAACAGCTTGGTGCATATCTTTCTAGCCCTCGTTCTGGGTTAAGATATTACTTTTCTAGGTGCAAATAAAGAGAGGTGGTTTTTTTCAACAGCTCCGTAGCTGGGAGGATCTTGGAAAAAAATGATTATTATTTGTGTTTTCTCTTTCTCTCTTCTTTAGCAGCTAAGACGAGAAAAAAAAATACATTAACACAAAGAATCACTTCTTACTAAGAGTAGGTGGTGAAAGGCATAAAAAATAATAATACCTCAAGATGCATTGAAACATTTTAGGGAATTAGGGAATACTGATCTTCAGCAAAGAAAGGGGGGGGAGAGGGGAAAATTAATATTAAAGACAAGCTGTGAGCAGTGCGATTTTCCATCTGGCCCTGCCGCGTTCGACTAACGCTTCCATGACGGAATTCATCTGTCCATCAACTGTCAAAAATTCTCCTGTCAGTAAATCCCAGGATACCCCTCCTGGCCCACCCTACTCAAAAATAATCCAAGCCACAAAGAATTCAGAATTCGGAATCTGCCTCTTTCCCTCTCCATTTCTCTGCCACTGACAACACACATACTAAATATAAATATAAATATAAAAATAACACACCATGCTTTCCTTCTTCAGTTCCTTTCCATGCCCCCTTTTCCTCCTTAATTTTATACAATTCTTAATTTTATTCAGTTTTTATTTTTTCAGCCCTTTGCAGAATCAAAGAAGATGGTGAAGGAACACTCAGTCCTAGGGAGATTAAATCCTTTCCCAAACTATTCTGTGCCTTCTCCCCCCCCAAACCCCCAGTTCAAGGACGACACCAGGCAGCCACACATCTGTTTTAAAAGTTTGAGTGGTTGTGAAGTGTGAACTCCCTGCTGTTTAATGTAACTACATGACTATTTAATGTACACAGTGCTAGAGAGTGAGTCGGAATGCCAAGATGCTGGGACATGCCTGAAGGACATCTATAAACATAATATACCGCAGTTTATTGTGACAAATGCGTCTAAACGGTGAGCAGGGATAAACCGGCTTTTTGCCTCGTGAGTGGTGTCAAAAAAGAATGGATTATTTACCATGGTTTCCCTTCTTCTTGCAAGCTTAAGATAAATATACAGGGAACTTGCGTTCTTAGAAATGACACCATCGATTTGATTTCCCAAGGCAAACGGTGAGAAGTGCCAGTCTGCGCCTTGTGCGCATTTTCCTTTCCGTATGCATAGCACCATAACGGAGGCACATATGCAATGGTTGAGTCGGGTTGCATGGAAAACAATAACCAGTTGTGATCACCCTGTCTTCTCTGTTTTTTTGGGAAATACAGTGGTGCCTCAATTTACGAATTTAATCCCTTCCAAAGGCATGCTCTTATGTCAAACTACTCTTAAGTCGGGGTACCTATCTAAAATTTTTTTAAAAATAAGTTTAAAAATCAAAAACATGAAAACAAAATATTTGTAAGTCGAACAGACCATATCTAAAATTTGTCAGGCGGCAGTTAAAATGCCAACAGTTTTCTGCTCTTAAGTCGAGCTGCTCTTACGTCGGGGTACCACTGTAATTCATTTTGGGAATGAAGGTGCACACGGCTTCCTTGCATCTGTTTCCTTTGCCTTTATTTCTTGTACGATATTTCCATTTTGATATCCTGCCACCCCTATCTATAACAGTAGCTCAATTGGATTTGAAACTGGCTCTCCTCCCCCCGCCCAAATAGGGTGAAAGTGTTTGGGGAAACAATCTTTACCGCTTTATTTGATCTGCTCTCCCTTCTTTCCCCTTCTCCTTTTAGCCCCATGCCCCACTCTGTTAAGGAAAACAGAGTCCTTTACTTGTGGTTTCTGACACCTCATTAATCAACCATCAGAAAAGAGTATTTAGCAGCTGAGCAAGGCCAATTAGATTTTTTTTTTTAAAGCTAGGCAGCAGCAGCCAAAAATAATTTCTAATTGTCAACTTGGGGTGGCATCGCTGGCCGCTTGAGAGGCGCCTTCTGCTGTTTCTGCTCCTCCCTACCTCTGAAAAAAAAACACCCTCCCTGCTCCCCGAAAAGTTTTGCTTGTGTTTGTTTTACAAGATTTCCATCGGCAAGGAATGTCTCAATGAAGGCTTGTATGCTTCTGCTCGCCGGACAACAAAGCCGAACAGTGAAATGTGAATAGGTGCAGAAGGGTTCAAAGGCCCCGTTCTCATGCGGTGGCAGAGTGACACTCAGCCGTGCATACTTTGAAATCCCTTTGGACAAAGCGGAGGGGGGCGTAGTTGCCCCCTACTCTGCAATGTAATATTCCCATTGCGCTTAAAACGTACTGTATCACATTTGGATGGACGGGACTAGTTCTAGAGAATATCACGAGTCAACCTAAAAAGTGTAGGACACATTTGGGCTGGTGTGTGGTTGTGTATTAGGAAAATGCACACATTTTTCACTGCTCCTTTGACCTCCCGCCGCCAATTTATTGATCGGGAATAAGGTGGCCCCAATTAAAAACCTTGATCTCCTTGGTGAAATGGCTGATTACTTCGGATTTAAAGTTGCAGCACAGTGTGCAGTTAATAGAGTAAATCCCATTCTACTCAGCAGTGCTTGCCTTTTTAAAAACCCACACACTTGGGCAGTGTATGGGATTTGATTTATTTTAAGAATCTCAAGCAAACTGCTTTCGGGAACTTCTCCACAGTAGCTGCAATAGTGATCTTAAGTGTTATTCATTTATCAAGTCCTTATAGATGCAATCATGATCTTAAGTGTTATTCATTTATAAAGTCCTTAAGAAGTTGCAAATAAAAGAAAATGACAATATTTGCAGAAGAATTAATAATAGACTTGCCAAACCTCGGGAATGACACATTTAATCGGTTGTGGCTTCTTTTATTTGTTATTTATTTTTTGGAAATAGTTTTTTTAAAAGAAAAACAGAATAGGAATGGGAGAAATAAATAAATTCTCTAATGGTTACAACATTGCAATTAATTAAACTCTCTACAAGTATAAGGAAGATAATTTCACTTAGGGTGAGCAGAAATATCAGATTTGTTCTTTTCTCTTAATGTAAATGATGTCTGTTTTTTGTTCTAAAAGCAAGGCACATATTATCCAGTCCTGGAAAGTCACAGTGACAATCTTTAAAGACATGTATATACGAATTAAGTAAGATACATGCAGCGTCTTGCAATGGCTGTTACAAATAGACAGGTAATATAAATATTATTTATTGATATAATCTGTAATAATGCTCAATACTAGAAAAGTAGATTAACCTCTCTGTATGTACATGAATTATCAGACAGACATATACACAGATATATGTATTAGTAAATATATGCATTCACACACACACACACACACACACACACACACACACAGAGAGAGAGAGACAGACAGACAGACAGACAGACAGACAGACAGACAGATAGATAGATAGATAGATAGATAGATAGATAGATAGATAGATAGATAGATAGATAGATAGATAGATAGATAAAGTGTAAATTAATTTCTTCCTATCTATTTTTTTCAAAGTTATTCTTCTTTGTTTTATGTAATTTAGAAGTATCTTGGAATTTTTTAAAAAATTGAAGTATGTTTTCTACAGAAGACGTAAAGTTGTCATTCCAGCTCATGGTACTTTTCATTAGTATAATTTTAAATGGACTGGCATCAACAGTTTTGTTTTGCTGACCATGGTCCACCAGCAACCCCTTTCTTGAACACTGGTACTGCCGTGGGGTTATGTCTTCTTTCTCCCCCTACCCCTTCTTCCTGCTTCCCCTTTGCATCAAGGCTTCTATGGAAATGATGTGGTACGGCAGCACTTTCATACAAACTTAGGTAAAAGAGAAGCCCCTTTGGAGCTGGCAAGGCATCGTAACAACAAGTAGCTTTCATCAGCCGTGGGTTAAATTAAAAAAGGTCAACTCTGGTCTTTGGACCTAAAGCGCCTAGTGAAAATGCATTGTAGGGAGGTCTCCAGTTTGTGTGTGTGTGTGTGTGTGTGTGTGTGTGTGTGTGTGTGTGTGTGTGTGTGTGTGTGTGTGTGTGTGTGTGTGTGTGTTTCTGCCTGTGTGTGCATGCACACAGAGGGTGGTAGTGGTTGCCTGTCCCCCGTCCCCTGCCTCCTGTGTGTTGTCTGATTACTCCCAAGGAGGGGTAGAGATGGGGAGGGAGGAGGTCAGCTCACACCGGTGCCTGGACAAGAGTGGAAACAAATGCCGTTTCTAAAATTCTGATAGGGCCGGGTGATGCATGTCAACCCCTGTCATCTCGGAACAAGGGAGGCAGTGTGCCTAGACAAAGGGGAGGCTGGAATCTCGAGGCCCTGGCAAAACCTGACCCACGCGTCAGAGCTTTGTGTAGCAGATGCCGCGTCTTATTGTTGCCGCTTTCCTTTCCCGACACCCCTGACAACAGCCACTGCCGCTGGCATTCCACCCTGACATCTGTTCAGCTTTATTGATGCGCTCCTGGAGGGATTCCCAGTGTAAACAGGGAATTCTCTACGGGAAACCCGTGTTGTAAAAGGGATGAGCTGCATAATGCAAAGGTTTAACCACTATTTAAAGGTGTGACACTTGATGGAAAGGGACTGAGATTCTGCTTCGTTCTCTTAATTTCTCTTCCCCCCCTTTCTCCGCCACCTGCACTACCCCGACCCCTGCCAAACACTTGAATTTAATATAGTGCAAGTGCTTTGATTTCTTTCTCTCCATCTCACACACATGTCTTGCCTGTAGTCTGGCCATCTTGTGCGTGTGTGTGTGTTTACGTTTTCACGTGTGAACTGTGGATCGCAAGGCAAAGTGTGTTTTCCTTGCCTCTTTGGCATGCTGGCGGCGACAACAAGTGTGTTCTTTGCCACTATTAGACTGTACATAGACATGTGCCATTCAACAAATGTGGAATAAATTTAGAGAAAGGCAAGGAAGACCATTGGGGGACTGGAAACCAAGCCGTAGAAGGAAAAACAGAAAGAACGAGCATGTTCAGCCTTGGGAAAAGAAGGCTTGGGGGCGGGGATAGATCATAGCACTTTTCAATTGCTTGAATGGCCATCCTACAGAGGATGAGCTGGATATGTTCTTAAACCTCCCAGAGTGCAGCACACATAATGGGCTTATTAGTTGTGGCTCAGTTGCGGCTGAATGTCAGGGGGGAAACCCTGACTGTTAGAGTAGTACAACAATGGAACCAATCACCTTGGCAGGTGGTCAGTGCTTCTTGAAGAGAAAATTAGACAACCATTGGTCAGATCTGTTTGGATTTGGGTTGGTGCCTTGAGAAGGAGATTTCTCAAGATCAGCATCAGCTCTGTTGCCTGGAATCTTGTAACTGGATATACAACTGGGTTTAGATCTGTACTGACCAGGTATGGGTGCTGCCTTAATTTCCCTGAAGTGAGATTCCCCCTTACTTTGCTGGATGCTTAAAACTGATGTACTAGCCATAGAAGTATATACCCCTGGACCACTTGATTTCATTTGACTTTGAGGGAAATTTAAACCTTAATAGGATAGAGTTAGATTCTAAACTACTCATATGAAGCTGATGACTGATTTTCTTTTTAAAGATAATTTTGGGGGAAGAGGGCTAAAATTATAGACCTGGATTTCTGTGTGCAAAGGTCCTTAATCTATTTACCATCTAGAATTTTCTATAACACCCCTTCCCCCATTGGCTTCTCTCCTCCTCTCCCATTCCATCTTCATTAGAATTATTTATTTCCAATGGGATGTCAGGAGTCTTGATGTTATTATACCCAAGATTAAAAGCTTATGTATAATGAAGATTTCTGAAAAACGGTTTAGGGAAAAAATCATTTGGAAGGAAAAGCACCATGGTTAAAAATGTACATCACATTACCAGTGCCTTCTCAAAATCTCCTCAGGAACAAAACATAATATTAGCAGGGGAATTGACCATCCAGACGGAGGGAGAGTTCTCTTAAAGACATTTGAGTTATACACACAGAAAGTGCCCTCCCTCGAAAATTGCCCTTTATCAACTGCTTGTGGGGAACCCAATATTCGCCATACTTAAAGATATTGTACAGGAGAGTCAGAATCAGCTTCTCTGAAAGTTTGGAGTCTCTAGGTGCCTAGGGAGAACTTTCTTGGTAGGGTCCTATTTGGGGGGGGGTACATGACTCAGTCATCAGAACGCCAATCTCCACCAAGATTGGAGAGATTATAGAAGAGCATCAGAGGGCTCTTCCCTCCAAATATGGTCTCCCTAAGTGCCTTGGTGGACATTTTTTAACCTGATGAATTAACAACCCAAAATTTGCTAAAAAATAATCCATCCTTTCGCATTTGTCAGAGACTCCATGAAAGATGAATGCGAATTGACAAATTTTGACAAATTGGTCAAATTCACCAGAACATGGGGTTGGTTTTTCAAATTTGTCCCCATCTCTAACGAGACATATTGATGCCTACTAAATCTGGCAGGGGTGGTCACAAAAGGTGGAGAATTATTGAACCACACAGCCACGGCTCAGAATCCTCCTTGTCTGCATTCAGATGCCCTGCTACTTTTTCATGCACTCTCTGAGACACCAGCACCAGCACTGTGGTGATAGACAACAGTGGACAGTGGCTTATTGCTTCATTTCACACAAGACTCATATTCCTCTTGAGTACAAAGATTTCCTCCTGTGAGTCCAAATCAAATCTGGATTTGTTTTGCCACAACCCTTTAGAGGACTTAAATATTCCTCTTTCCTTAAATGAACCAAGGGCCCTGAGGAAGGGGAGGAGTATAGAGGAAAAGGGTGGAGTGGAGTGAAGATGAGTGTATTAGGATTTTGTTTTTCATTCACAGTGGACCCTCATATAACAAATGGTTTGGATAACATAAAATCTGTTGCTGTTGTTCAGTCGTTCAGTTGTGTCCGACTCTTCCTGACCCCATGGACCAGAGCTCGCCAGGCCTTCCTGTCTTCCACTGCCTCCCAGAGTTTTGTCAAATCTATATTGGTTGCATCAATGACACCGTCCAACCATAGACAGAAACAAAAGGCTAAAATCTGTACCACATTAAAAAAATTCCAGAGATAGGGGAAATTTGCTTAACAGAATTGTCTATGGGGCAAATCTGTGCAACATAAAAATGGTCGTGATTAGGATTACTCTATTTTCAAAGCATTCCTATGGGAAATTTGTATGAAGGAAAATTTGCTTAACATAATTTCATTTGGAACGAATTAATTCCGTTATACAAGGGACCGCTGTAGTTTTCCAAAATCTTACTTTCTTTGAACTTTATCAGCCACCTGATTCCACAGCTGCCCTGTTCGAAGGGAGCATTCTGGAACAAGCCCCAGATGGCTCTGGGTTTTACGATCCTAAATAATTTGGCCACCTCACTACCGAATTACAGGGAGTTCCTCAGGGAGTCCCATTATTTGCTTACTTCCACGGGGAAAGTTGTCCATTAATTCCCCTCATTTGCTGTTGACTTTTTAACCCGTTGGCGATTCACAAAAAAGGAAGTACTCTCTTATCTGGTGAACATACTGTATTCAGATGCTTTTATGAAGAGAAATTTATGCTTTGATTACCTCCATAAGAATATATACCAACACGCTTACATGCTCCTTGAAAGAAAAGGGTGTGCTTATGCATCATTAACATTTTCTGTACCTATATATTTTCTATAGTGTCATGGTGAATTTGGAAGAGCAAATGGCTCAGCATGATGGTCTCCCCCTCCACCCCAAAGACAGTCAATAAATACAGCCACCTGGCACATAACTGCATATCATCAGATTACGAGGAGGTATTTTGTACAGTTAATGGCTCTTAAGTGTCCTTTCAAGACTGAACTCCAGTACCATGGATTACAATAGAGGTAGCTTGCAACAATGTAGTGTTCCTGGAAAAAAAAACCATTTTTCTTCCGGATACTTGGAAGATTGAGCTACACTCAAAGGGAACAGGGAAGCCTTGAGGGGTGGTGTCACAGCTCCTGATCATCAGAAGGTCCTGGGGGCGCCAATGTGTGAACCATGGCTCCACTACCCACTGAGCTTTAATAATGTCTCTACTAAGTTATTCAGAACAAAATTTGCACCGAGAGAGCTGCAGTTTCCTGGATGGCTTCTTTTTGTTGTTGTTGTTGTTCAGTCGTTCAATCATGTCCGACTCTTTGTGACCCCATGGACCAGAGCTCGCCAGGCCTTCCTATCTTCCACTGCCTCCCGGAGTTTTGTCAAATCCATATTGGTTGCATCGATGACACCGTCCAACCATCTCATTCTCTGCTGTCCTCTTTTCCTTTTGCCTTCAATCTTTCCCAACATCAGGGACTTTTCCAAGGAGTCCTCTCTCCTCATGAGGTAGCCATAGTACTGGAGTAGGTAGGAACTGGCAAGCCACCCCAGTATCCCGGCCAAGAAAATTCCATGGACAGAAACAAAAAAAAAAGGATGGCTTCTTCTAGCTCTCTTTTTGTCTCTTGACTTTCGTTGGCTGGCCTCCTGTTCCTTGTACAAAGTCCACGTTTAATGATACAGTAAATTGTAGATTTCTTTCAAATGATCAGCAATTTTACATGCAAGCTCTTTAAGTACTCCCAGGTGGATTCCTCCTGGCCTTGGTGAGTCATCAATTTGCAGTTTGTCAGTTACCTGCAATGCTTTATTCTTTGTCACTTCTATCTGAGGTCTCTTTCCAGGCAGCTTCATTGAAAGCAGCAATTCAAATATGATGTCCCATTTCCAGTTTTCTCATGTAAAGATTGACGCAAATGTATTGTTTAGACTCCCCACCCCCACCCCACCCCAAAAAACACCTACCCCTGTTTAACTTTTCTTAGCCTGCCTTGCTCTTACACAGGGCTGCAATTCTTTGTGTTCTTACTATGGAGTAAGCCAGGGGAGTCCAAACTTTGGCCCTCCAGATGTTTTGGATCACAACTCCCAGAATTCCAAGCCTGTATTGCCAATGACAAAGGACTGTGGGAGTCGTGGTCCAAAACATCTGGAGGGCCAAATTTTGGACACCACTGGAGTGAGCGCTGCCGCCCCTTGGTTTGAAAGACTGGGGTTGTGAAACCCAGCCCTCGTCTTCAGATGCAAGTTGACAACAAGCCCTGCTGCCTCTCGCCTCAGATAGACGTGCCTAGAGAAACTAGGAGCTGCCTAGATGCCCTCAGCACATCCGATCCTGCCTGATTTCGGAAGCTAAGCAGGGTCAGCTCTTGTTAGTACTTGGATGGGAGGCCACCAGGGAATACCAGGTGCTGTAGGCACCTGGAGGAGGAACTGGCAAACCACTCCAGTATTCCTGCCAAGAAAACTCCATGGACATGGGGTCATGAAGAGTCGGTCACGACTGTAACGACACAACACACAGAGAGAAACTGTTCTTGCCAATATCTATTACATCATTCTAAGACTAACCTTTGGCAAACCCCATCTTGCCATGTTTGGACTTTTGGTCCTTGCCTTGAAGAAGTGGAATTTGTCCATGAAAGCTTGCAATGTTTTTAAATTTGTATTAGTGGCCTATAAAGGTATTGCCTCTAGTCTAGTCTTGCATTTGTATTTTGTAATGGCTCTGCGCTCCCCCTCTTTATTTCAGTTTACTGGACCCAGGCCTCTCTCACACTGCACATAAAAAGCACATTTTTTAATTATTTAAATTCACATATAGAGTACTGGTCCCTACCGTGATGTGCTTCAAAAAAGGCATGCCTCTACCATGCCTCCTGAAGCATGACCCACCACATTTTCCTGATCCTTGCTCCTCTGGTAGTAATTTTTTGATCCGTATTTTTGGAGAATTGAAGTGCACATCAAAAGTAAGTGGGGGCATTGTTGTTGTGCATTTTTTTGTTATTCTGCTCAATTTATTGATATTTTCTTAAATTTATTTGCTCTTTAAAATAAAAAGTGGATTACTGGTACAGGAAAAAACAAAACAAAACATTTGTCAGTAAAACTAGAAACCCGGCAAGCGTATTAATCATATATACATATACATAATACAGAAAACAGCTTTGCAAAACAGCAATTTGATGCGCTTTCGGCCCATGGGGATGTGTGAATAGAGCATCAAAATGCTACCACAGGGATGGAAAGTGCGCATCAAATGTCATGTGACCAGTCTTGGAGAAAGTGCTTATCAAATCAACATGCACATTTAGAGTGACTGTGATAGAGGCCTCAGTCACTGAAATCCTGTTGACTTAGCCATGCCAGTTGAAGGCTAATGATGCCCCTAGCAGAAGGAGATTTTTATTTATTTATTGGTAATGAAAGCCTTCCTCTTTCTCTCTTCCTTTGTCTTAACAAAGTTCGATGCCTGTCAAGTCAGAGGTATCTTTCCCATCAACTTTAAACACACAGGATTAGAACCTAAAAATCTTAAGACATCCCGGGCTAATTTTCTGCAGCTGCTGATTTTCAACAGGTATTTCATTTATGATTTGAACAGTTGGGCTCTGCTCATTCTTTCTTAGCCAACAAAATCAACCTTCATTTGTTTGCCCAGGTTTTATACTCTGTTTTATCCTCCTCCTTCGAACAACTTAGTCACTTTTAAAATAAAGCGTTTTTGTCTCTCCACCCGCACCGTTGTCTATAACAGTGCTGGCATCTTCCCAGAGTCGATCCTACCCCCTCGGAACTGTGCTTGATCTTAACCTTGGTCACTGTGGTTTTAAATAGCCTTCAAACTTCCTGACGGGATTTAAAACTCCTGACTCGGCGTTTTGGCTTCCTCTTAAGTAATCCCCCTCATTTTAAAGATATTCCCTCTTCTGAAATGAAATGCAACTGTGCTAGAGTTTCTGGGCAATTTTCCAGTGACATATATATTGAATTTGGACGTGTTTGGGTTGTTATTCCCCAATGGTCCAGCACCACTTACATCTCTGATCAGATCCTGGGCACAGTTCAGATTTAAACCAAGGGTCACCTCCCTCTTTCCTCAGCTACTTGACTAAACTGCTCAAAAATAGAATTGTTGCTTGGATCAAGGGGGTTTATGTCTTTGAGCTAACCTGAGTGTACTGATCAAACTGAGAGCAAGTGAAGGCACTCATTATCATATCCTTTATTGGGTCATTAAAAAAAAAATCAAATGAAATTGGCAAGGGTTCCACTTGGAGAAGATCCCCTTTCAGCAGGCTAAGTTCCATCACCGCTGAAGCATTCCACCTGATGAAGAAGAATCTTCTCCATAAAAGCTTGTTCTCTCTCTCTCTCTCTCTCTCTCTCTCTCTCTCTCTCTCTCTCTGTGTGTGTGTGTGTGTGTGTGTGTGTGTGTGTGTGTGTGTGTGTGTGTGTGTGTGTGATTCAAAATCATTTTATTTAGAGGGTGTTCTTTTTAATACTGTGAACCATCTGGGGTTCCCTTATTAGGAAAAAAGTGGCAAATAAATAAATAAATAGTAGTTGTGACTTTTTCGGGCTGTTTGGCTGTGTTCTGGAAGTTTTTTCCCCCTGAAGTTTCACCAGACTCTGTGGCTGGCATCTTCAGAGGGCAAGGAGCTGTGGGAACTAGGAGTTCTCTCTGTGCTCTGAGTTCCCTGAGCTCGTTGCCCTCTGAAGATGCCAGCCACAGAGCCTGGTGAAAAGTCAGGAAGAAAAACTTCCAAAACATGGCCAAACAGCTCGAAAACCTCACAGCAACTATCAGATCCCGGCCGTGAAAGCCTTCGAGAATACAAATAAAGAAATAAATTTCAGAAACCAGAAGATAGGATTGGTTGGGTGTTACATGGAGATGTTAAAGTAGGCATGTCCAAACTTCAGCCCTCCAGATGTTTTGGACCACAACTCCCACAGTTCTTTGCAATTGGCAATCTAGGCTTAGAATTCTGGGAGCTGTGATCCAAAACATGTGGAGGGCCAAAGTTTGGACATGCCTGTGTTAAAGATTGATGAATAGCAAGAGAAGTTCCAGAGAAGTTCCAGAGTTACTTAGAGCTCTCCGTGGTGCTGCTGCATTCCTGATCCTTGTATTTTGGAAAAAGTCAGTTCCCACTTAGAATTTAGCGGACATTGATTTGTGGAGGAACTGAAGTGAACCAGTTCCATTGCAAATGTTGTTTAACCCAGCACTTCCTGATGGTCATCTTCAGGCTGAGGAGGTGGGATCGGTCCATGAAAGCTCATGCCAAAATGTAGCAGTTAATCTTTAAGGCAGCACGTTTTTGTCTTTATTTCTTTCGTTTTCGTTTTTCCCCGGACATATTTGAAGTAACTTAAGCAGTAGCGTCAACCACAACTGTTGTTGTTGTTACATGACGTCAACTCAAAGCTGACTTACAGTGACCCTGATGGGTTTTTCAAAGTAAGTGGGGCAATTAAGGAGTGGTTTCACCAGTTCCACCCCCCACCCCCCGTGAGTTTCCGTGGCTGAGCAGGGTTTTGAACCCAGCACTGCAGAGTCCTAGCATTTCGCTTTATCCACCATACCACACTGGGTTCTTTGTCAACTGGAATAGGCCAACTGAATGAGCTGAATTCGTGTAAATGCTAATTTATGAAGCAGCAGAGGTTGCTATGGGTCTGTCCTGATTGAAACAGCCTTTGAATTTAGGTTGTCCAGTGTGGGGCATGTGTAGGAGGGTGGTAAGGGGCAGAGGAAAGTTATCGCTCAAGTGATGTTACCGAATAACATTGCTCTCCTTTGAACCTTCTACATTCTGTCATATTTTAATTTTTCTATGCCATCCTGCCGATGATCTTCTCGACTATCTTCTCGTTTTGCTTCCTTCTCTTTTTTAACTTCTTTCTTCATTTTGTGTTGATTGCTGTACTGGGTTTTTCTTTTTTTTTATTGTGATTGTGTTACCCTTATTGTTAACCGCCCGGAGTTCCTCTGGGAGGATGGGTGGTATAAAAATAAGTAAGTAAGTAAGTAAGTAAGTAAGTAAGTAAGTAAGTAAGTAAGTAAGTAAGTAAGTAAGTAAGTAAGTAAGTAAGTAAGAAAGATGGTGAGACTCTTTGATTAACAAAAGGGACCACCAGCCTGATAAGTCATATTTCTCTGCCTAAGTTCCGACTGCCATCAAGTTATATCCGGTAATATCATGCCTGATAAAGTCAGGAGGTGTATTTGTTCTGTAAGGGTTCACGTCTGAGGCTTTTCTAATCAGTTCTTTCATTTTGCTAATATTCTAACGACTGTCAATTTACTTCAGGGGTACCATTTGCAGAATTTTCCAATTAGCTGGAAACCTGTTCCTTCTTCTTCCATAATTACAGGGGACTCGCTTCAGATCAGCTGCGGCCAGTCAGCAGAGGAGACGCTTGCCAAAATTTGAGCTGCTTGTGTGTGTGTGTGTGTGTGTGTGTGTGTGTGTGTGTGTGTGTGTGTGTGTGTGTGTGTGTGTGTGTGTGTGTGTGTGTGTGTGTGCTTTGAATTAACCTTTGAATAAACTGGCACCAATTTAACATCTGTGTTTGTCGGCAAGGAGCTACCACTGTAGAGGCATGTGTCAAAATATCCAAATAATCTCTAATAAACATGGCAAAAGGAGAACACAAATATACCCAGGCCAGTTTTATTTATTTATTTATTTGTTTGTTTGTTTGCTTGTTTTATTTCTATACCGCTCATCTTCCAGCAGGAACTCTCTGTGGTTTACAACAAGCTACAATCAACAACAAATAACAAATCAACAATACTAAAATAAATACTAAATACTAAATGTCTAATAAACATGGCAGAAGGAGAACACAAATATACACAGGCCAGTTTTTTTAAGGTAGTGTGTAATGGCTCTCCTAAAGTTTGGGTAGCTTGGCAAATTGTGTGTGTGTGTGTGTGTGTGTGTGTGTGTGTGTGTGTGTGTGTGTGCGTGCGAGCGAGAGCGAGATATGTTCCCTTTCATACATCAAATCTTCTGCCTTTTAAATGCACCGGTATTTAAATCACTGACAGCACAACCACACCAATAACTCTGATTGTTACATGAAAAGAAAATATATTTAATAATAAGCTCATTGATTTTTAACAGCATCTCTGTGTTGCTTAATTGATGGGAAGTTGTATGTTTGTGTAGCCAACGGGGATTATGAATTAAATATGGCCGTCATGCCTTCAGGGATGCATGTCAATGGAAGAAAGATGGAAGATCTACATTTTCTCCAAGCTAAACAATCCCCTTGTAACACAACTAGGGAAGTCTGGAATACAGGGTGATGGGGGTGGGGGTGGAGGGCTAAAGATATATAAAAAATACCCATCCATCACTGTTTATTAAGTGCTGCTACTTGAAGGTAAAAGAGGTATTGAACTGTTTTTAAATTGGAGGGAATGTAGCTAGACACAACATTGATGGTAATATTAGATGGGTGACAAATTTTACCCTTTTGTCCACATTTATCAAAGTAGCAATTTGGAATGATTTATGCCCTCTGTGTCAATGTTGTTTTTTTAAACTTGTGAAATCTCCTTTAGTAATAATCATAATAAAAACCCTCTCCTAAAACACCTGTTCCAGATTGCTGGATAAAAATGGAACAGGAATTTATTACAGGATTTTAAATATCATTTAATGTGAGTGCACTTTCCATCTGCAGTAGGCAAGATAAATTAAGAAAGTAAGTAAGTGAAAATATGGGGTGTTCCTTGAATTGATCATTGTTCCTAATGAAGCATGCAGAGATAACAGGCATGCATCTTAACCTCGAATAGGGCTGGAAATGGGAAAAATTTAAAATCAATCTGTATTTTAAGTGAACCAACCAAATTAGCATTTTTTTGGTCAAATAAGTTGACTAGAACACAAGTTACCCTTCAGATGGTGCAGCTCTCTTTCAGCTCAGGTATTTGAGGAAAGCATGTCAATAAATATATGTACATACTTAGGGCAATCAGAAATACATATACTGGGAAAAGTTGTATATGAGAATGTTTGTTTTCAGGGAAAATTGTACCCCACCCTGAAAAATAGTCCTTGTTTTTAAAAACTGTTGATTAATAGAGAAACTGGATAGAAAAATGTTGTTACTGGAACACATGTAAGACCGACCAGGTAGTGTTTAAAGTCATCTACCTCCACGAAAGTATGTACATTTGATGTGAGAATTACAGTAGCTTGTTCAGCAACGTGGGCTTTAATTTGGAGACGTATACACTGGTCAATGGCTTTTTAGAAGGAGTAGATGAAAAGATGGTGTTTGGGTCTGTCAGTCATTACCAACAGTTATATCTCAATTGTGGTGGCAACCTGTGTCCATCTACATATTTTGTACTCCAGTTCCCACAAGTCCTATCCACCCTGGCCAATGAGAATGGATTCCTTCCATCTGCCTTTAACCATCCAATTTCATGATCCAAAGCAAAGGAACATGTTCCCTTGGATGGACATCTTGAATACAAAAGGTCTCAGGCCATGCCTCAGATATCTTTAAACAGCACTACGTAAGACCCTGTCTGAACAACCAGTGAAGGTCAGTTGAGGTACGGTACTGAGCAGGATGGGCCAGGAGACTATTTTGGTAGACGCTTCCTGCATTCAGTATTAATGGAGCAGAAATATTCCTTCCATGGTTAGCAGAGGTGCCCTTCTAAATGGTTTTGCAAGGAGAACTGTGATCGATCACAACTGGTGAAACCCACCAGGACTGCTGATAGTAGCCATTCAAAAATGCCTGGAGGTGGAACATTTGGCCTTTCTTTCTCTACTTGCCATTTGAGACCTGGAGACACCTCTGAGAGCTTTGTCTTCCACATAACAACAGCCATGCTTTGGTCACCCTTGTTATCCTAGGTCCATTGCAGAAACTGGAACACCATATACCATTGTCCCCAGCCCTTTCATGGTTCATATACTTCGGTCCCAGTATATCACGGGTCCACAGTATATGAATAAAGCCCCCCCCCGGGGTAAGGAGGAAAGGCCTTCCCAGGCCCATTGAAGGCCCCAAAAGTGCTTCCCTGCAAACCGGAAGTGACTTCCGGTAAACCAGCAGTGACCTCCAGATCACTAGAAAGTACTTTTGGGGCCTCTGGGGGACTGGAAAGCCCCTTGCAGGCCCGTTTGGGGCAGCACCAGGCCTGGGGTAAGTACAAGAGCCCCCAGAGAGCCCACCCAGTCCCGACCTGACCCAGCATTTGCATATTGCAATAGGCGGGGTTTACTGTATACAGGTGCCATGATTAGATGACTGTTGGAACCTATGAACAGTCACGTTCTGCAGTACAGAGCAAATCCATGGAATCATGCTAATCTCTGCTTAGATGATTCTGGATGTTTCTAAGCAATACATTTCAACAGGCCAAATACATTCATTCCTTAACCTACTCTGACTAACAAGGGACTGAGTCCTTATTCTAATTTCTCATCCAACATCCTCTACCTAATGTCAGTCCTACTCCCTTGCTAGTTTCATTTCTTCGCCTTGATGTCTAGTTCTTGTAGCAGCTCCTCAATTATTGAACACCCCAACATCTGGATGAAATAAACCAGGAAAACAGTCAGCACGCATGGCACAGAATCCAAAGCTTTGCTCCCAAAACTCCTTTAAAAACCTTTTTGATTAGCAATATTGGGCGGGTGGGGAGAGTGAGGTTCATCTGGAAATACCTCCAGATTTCCAAGCTCTGATGAGTGTTCTATGTTTCTAGTGACACAATGGAAGAAATCCAACAGGCATTTTTTACTAGCAGAGGACATGAACACAAGGTATTCGGACAGTGCAGACAGGAAGACACTGAAAGGTCTGAGAACTGTTGCTGTCCCCCTTCCAAGTGCATTGGTGGTTTTCCCTCTTGTCAAAAGGTAAAACATATTTGGATACCTAAGAAAAACAGTCACCCCATTCAGATAAGCTGTATAAAAATAATTGGCCTGTGGTCTCCGCCAATGTGATCCAGATCCAGAAAGCCTGCATTCTCTTTGTGCTATAGATCCAGCCAAATATCACCAAGGAATTATAACTTCTGAATCCATCTGGCCCTATTGATGGAGTAAGGGAGAATCCACTTCCGTTTCTCCCACCAATCTGTCTACTTCTGGAGACTTTATCAGATGCCTCTCTCAGACTTTTCTAACCTATGTTAGCATTCCTAATGAATAGAGACTTGATTTTTAATTTTTGACTAATGAGTTATGACACAACACACTGATGGATTCCATTTTCAGCTTGCAAAACGGCAGAGGAATCCTAACTTAAATGGTGTACTGGGGAGGGAATGAATTAATGAGAGTGGGCCATTGTGGATGTAATAAAATTCCAACACTACTTAGCTGGAAGTGGTTGGATTCAGCATAACTTCAGATCTTGGTCAGTGATGATGCCACTCTAAGGCTGAAATCTAGGACATGATTCGTTGGGAAAAGTCCCATTGAATGCAAAAGAAATGAAGAAACATATGTAGTATTTCCAGAATGATTAACCTGATCGTCCATTGCATTAAAAATGAGAGTTTGCAACACCTTCCAAGTTAACAAATTTACTGGAGCATTATTATTTTTTTACTGATGTGATTTTAAATTCAATGTCTTTTCAATATTGTAATTTGATATTGTATTATGCTTTTACTCTATGTGTGTTTTGTTGGGAGCCATCTTGATTCTCCATTTTTGGAGAAAGGTGGGTTATATGTCAGGTAAATAAGCAGAAGCGGTTATTTCCTCGGGAACAAAAAAGGCATGGATTGCCATCAATATACAGATCTCTATCTCATAACGCTTTGGTATAGTCAGACAGCTTATGTCATGTAAAGGAGGAATCAGCAAGTAAAGGCTTTGGGGCTAAATGTAGCCCTCTGAGGAATACCAGATGGCCACTCAGCTGTCAACCCAGACACAAGAGAGCCCTGAACAGAGGGAAAGGTTGCTATGGAAATGGCGCTCCTTGGCAAAACCACTTTGGGGAATGAGGTGAAATCCTTTGCCTTCCTCCTCAGATGTGTTCTTTCAAAAGCATCTTGACTGTTACTGGTCAACAGCAGTCCCATCCCATTTACATACTTCCTCCTTATCTAGCAAGGGTTGCATCCAAGAGAGAAATTGAGATATTACAAAGGAGAGGGCTAGAAAATTCTCAGGTGCCTCCAGAGGGGGACTCTTCTGAGAAATCACCTCAGATCAAATTTAAATAAATATCTCCCATATGGTGAACAATCTACCACAGAGGACAATTGCAATGTCTTTGTATAATTCATTCTACTAGCTTTCCCTTCTATTAATCAGGCATCATGACTGGGAGTGGAATTATTCAGTCATGTCTATATGTCAGGTGTTTTTGGATAACTGTCCCTGTTGATCCAATCCTGACAAGGCCCCGTGTTATGCTATATCCTACTATCCATCCATTAAATCTTAGTTACTGCTAGTAAAATCCTGCTTTATGAGGCAGTTATTTATTTATTTATTTATTTATTTATTTATTTATTTATTTATTTATTTATTTTAGAGTACTTTTACCCCACCTTTCTCGGAAAAGGACCCAAGGCAGCTTACAGTAATGAGGGATAATATACTGTCCAGTACCATTAAGACATGTTCAAATATTTCAGAACAAGGAATTGAGGGACGTCTTACAGCATTAATAGACAACATTACATTAAAGCTACAAGGTTATAAGCACAAAGTCTATGTGAACCTATAGATTCATAAGATATACACAAGGTAGTCCATCATTCAGGGAAAGCTTGCCTGAAGAGAAAGGGTTTTGCCTGTTTCCCAGTGCTATGTGGAAAAACATTTCATACAATGTGGTTTAGAACAAAATCACCACTCTTGAGGCTTGCAGGAAGAGAGAATAGCACATGTCTCATAGCTCAATGTTTAAAAACCTTTAGGTCTTCCTACCCCACCCCACCCCTCCTTGAAGTCGTCGTTAAGGCCACATTTTAAAGCAAACCAATTGAGTTTCTAGAGAAGTAGCACATGGATGCCACAGAACAGAATGAAAACAAAACAATAACATTGTCTCACAGGTCTTTATTCAATATCTAGACAACAAAATGCACATTTTATGTTAAAAAAAGTATTTTAGGATAATTAACCCTATCATTGTGTGCTGTCAAAGTCAGTTCTGATTTATGGTGACCTTTTTTCTGGGTTTTCCAGGTTACTGTTCCCTTCTTCTGTTGGGGGGTGGCCTGGGGACGGTGCAGCTTGCCCAAGGCCATCCAGGCTGGCTCTACTCACAGGACATGCAGCGGAGATGCCAAGTCCCAACCTCAGACTCCATGTCCAGATTCTTAAACCACTGAGCAATGTAACCAGGCGTTTTAGCATTAAACAAAACAAATGTTTAACGGTAATGCATTTTGTGTGCAGACATGGAAAGAAAGAGATAGAAGCTGTTATAATTCTCACTTCCCTTTATGTAGACTTGCTGTTTTCTATGAATGCAGTGTAGTGGATAGATTATCAGGCCAGACTCAAGAATCTTGGGTTCCAGTCCTTGGCAAACCATGAAAGCTCCCTGATAGGTTGTAACGGTAAATAAACCATTCCTTAAATATTTCATGTATCTAGAAAGGCCTAGTAAGGTTGTACTTGTAACAGTTTGGAAGCAATTTGATGGCCTGTTCAAACAACCAAGGCTCATACTAGATTTCATAACTTATATGTCTCTTCCAATATTGGTTTTTCCTGTGGCTCATTTATTCTGTTCTGGGGTTGCTTTGGGTATTTGTGGACCTCGACTCTTTTCTCCCCATTCGAAGAGATGTGCCCAAATTTTTTACGTGCAGGGGAGCCTCCCTTTACTGATTCTAAAAGTGAGTATTTTGGAGAAAAGGATGCTCATGTGCAGAAATCTTCCAATTTTTATGTAAAGTGGGAGGAAGGATCCCTCTCATATCAGAGGTTTGAAAAGGCAAGTTGAGGTTGCATGACCTCTCATTAAATACACCCCAAAGCTCTATCCTTCTTGGATCCACAGTGGTTGGTACATCTCCTCGATATCGCAAAACAACATTGCGAGATATGGGGTGTTGTGATGTACTTCCCCTTGAGCTATCAGATTGCATATTCTTGTTTTTCAGAAAATGCAACACCCCACCCTGTGCCCGTCGACTCGCACGCTTCTCCAAGCCGAAGCTCTCCAGCATTCAAGTGATTCCCCGACATTTTAATTAGGACCTAATACATCCAATGCTAATGGCACTTAATTGTTCCACTAGAACAGTTGCCTTTGTTTTTGGCAGCCGGAATGAAAACAGTTCCAAATGCCATCAAAAGAGCTTATCGAAACACAGCATGTACGGGGGGCAAACACTTGAGATACAAGGGTGTGCTCATCTCATGGCACTTCTTAATGCTGTAGATGGTCTTGCAATCCACTCCTTGCATCAATGTGTGGGGGAGGAGGATCCAGGCACTCAAATGTAATCAAGAAGGGGATGGTTGGCAACAGAGAGAACTGTTATTTGTACCCCTGAAAGCTAATATACCGGGAGTACCTCATTTCATGAAGTATCAGCTCTGAATTGATGTCTGCTTACCTCAGTCCATCAAAGATACCTTTCCCACATATGTTCTGTCCGGGCCTGTGTAATTTTTTTAACACTTACTTCGCAGTTTATAGAAGGAAGTGAATGATCTCATCAAGATGCTTACAAATTAAAAAAAAATCTGTGCTTATTAATTATGCAGGATTAGTCTAATTATAATTCAGCAAATTAATTAGCGACAGAAGGTGTTCTGAAACATTGGAGTACATTTGCATGTTAAATGGAGAGGCTAGTCTGTAATATATGTAAATTTATGCATGGCTTCATAGTTTTAATTTAAAAATTTGCAGCTGCATATGGCATGGGAGCAGGTGAAAAGTCAGTTTTAGTTTAATGATGCTAACAAACATTGGATGTTGTCCTGATTTAGGCGAGGGGGAAAAGGCACCTATATCTGCCACTCTATAAATCTGTCCGCGGAGTCTAATGTTACATCAGTGTTTGGGCTCAAGGTCATCAGTGACTAAGATCCACCAGCTTGAAAGGTGTAAAAACACCAACAGAGGCTGACCTTTGAGATGAAGAGAAGGAAATACGTAGGTGGAATCAAGGCACTTGATTGGAAATTATTTCCCTTAGCAAATTTATGCACATGGCTTTCTCTACCACCGCAGTTTAGGGACTAGAGTTGCTCGTGCCTTCTGTAGGAGTGAAATCTCTTATCTGAGTATTATCTGCTCTGGCAGGTGTAAAATAGGTTCCTCACCTTGCTTCTGTCTCTTGAATGTTCATGCTGCCTCTGTCGCCATCACTTCCTCCTCCTCCTCCTCTTTCTTTCTTTCTTTCTTTCTTTCTTTCTTTCTTTCTTTCTTTCTTTCTTTCTTTCTTTCTTTCTTTCTTTGAGTTACAGGAAAGTTATTACTCAGTTTTGAATTAAAAAGCAAAGTCTAGAGTTTTTAACAAGTTGCCCCCTTCCATCTGGCAGCTATAGTAAAAACCATTGGACCAGACAAGGGGAGGGGGGGGGAGAGAGAGAAGGGACTGTTGATGTAATTGGTGCTCAGTGTTCAAGCTTCCATAGAGCTCATGGGGAGTTGAGGGAGTACTTGGAAAAAAAGTAGCCATTATTGGGCTCCCTTGAGTAAGAATGACTTGGTGGTAGAGATCACACAGTGTTAGGAACAAAACTAGTTAGCGAAGGTGTTAGTATCCACCCCAACAATCTACTACATCCAGTAAAAAATGGCATAAATTAATGAGTCAAATCCACCTCCCTGAACACCAAGGAAACGGGGACAGTGATTAAAGCATTGCTTGTTGTTCTGACTGAAAATGTATGCATATATGAAACATCCCTTACCTTTTAGCTGTTGTGAATTTTTCAGGCTGTTTGGCTGTGTTCTGGAAGTTTTTCTTCCTGACATTTCACCAGGCTCTGTGGCCGGCACCTTCAGAGGGCAAGGAGTTCAGGGAACTAGGAGTTCTGTGTTCACACAGAGAGAACTCCTAGTTCCCTGCGCTCCTTGCCCTCTAAAACGGTTACTTCATGTCCATTTTCATTCCAGGAGGAACCCAAGGAGAAAGACAAAATGTTCCTATTGCAAGGAATTGAACTCCCAACCTCCCAGGCAGAGACCTAAACCACTTGGCCATCCAGCCGTTCACCTCTTGCGGTTGTCAATAGAGATGGGCACAAGCCAGGAAAATGGCAGTTCATGATGGTTTGCAGTTGGTTGGTATTCATGAACCAAGAACTTTCCAACCAAATGAAGAGCACTTCCCCAGGGAGGGGTGGTTACCTGCTGTGGGTGGGTATAACAATGACATCCCAAATCCAAAGTTCACTAAACTTGGAGAGGGTGGGGAGGAGAGAATTCTGAAGACCCCCTGTGAGGTTGGCCTCTCTAACATGCACAGGGGACCATTCCACCCCTCCCAGAAGTCCCAAATCACACAAACCATGAAGTGCACAAGTCTCCAATACCTATGATAGTTCATTTCATTCTGGGCAGGCATGTTTCCCCCAAGTGCCCCCAAACAAAAGGCCCTGTAAGTCTCGCAGAGAGGTGCAGGTCCTCCAAGATGCAGTTCTAGGGATGATTAGGAAGGGTATAGGAAATGTCAGCAATTGTCATTTTGCCTCTTTATAAATCTATGGTGAGGTCCCATCTGGAGTACTGTGTACAGTTTTGGTCCCCATACCTCCAGAAGGATATGGAAATATGCAGAGGAGGGCATCCAGAATGATTTGGGGACTGGAATACCATCCTTACCATCTGAGGCTGCAATGGCTGGGCCTCTTCACTCTTGAACGACGGCGCCTAAGAGGACACCTGATTGAAGTTCATAAAATCATACACAGTGTGGACAAGGAAGATAAGGAAAAACTGTTTTCCCTGTCGCACAACACTAGAACTAGGGGGCACTCCATGAAACCTTTGGGTGCTAGATTGCAAACAAATAAGAGGAAGTACTTTTTCACCCAGAAGATCACTGGTCAGTGGAACTCCCTGCCGGAAGAAGTGCTGACAGCTGTCAGCCTTAACAGCTTTAAGAAAGGATTGGACAAGTTCATGGAGAACAAGGGTATCCATCCATGGCTATCCTTATGGATGCCTAAGGACAACCTCCGGGTTGGAGAGATAGGTCAGGATATCTCTCAATGCCATTTGCAGGGAATCATAAGCAGGCAAAGACATCTGCTTGGGAATACCCTGAAGCAACTGGTGAGCCGCTGCATGAGACAAAATGCTGGACTGGATAGGCTTGTGGGCTGTTCCAGCAAGGCTGTTCTTATGTTCTTATGTATGTCCTTATGTTCTTCTTGCAACCCATGCTAAGAGGTGTAAAAGCTCTATTTTCATCAAGACTGTCAAATCGAACAAAATGCTTTTCCGACCCAGGAGGGAGACCCCCACCCCCAAACCCCTCTTGCTTTCATGTGAATGTCCTACAAAGAGGTAGCCAGACCACTGACATGGATTATCAGTGGATGAGATCACACGTGCTTTCTTTTAAAATGGTAACGGCAGCCATAAACATGGCAGGTTTAACTGACGATGGCAAGGCAGACAGAGGAGAACGTAACCCATCCCCCAATCCTATTTTTGCAATTAAATTTGCTCCCCATTGCTGCTATTTGATCACACAACACAGAGATATCCATATGTTCCTTGTGTATTTTCATCCCATGGGGAATGTCACAGCTTCAAGTGGGTGTTTTGAATTGATAAGTGGCACAGCAGGGGGGGTTCATTTCTGTCTCTCAGAGTATCATGGTCTTGATGCAAATCTCTCTTTCCTCCTTTCATTTTCTCTTCCCGACATCCTTGGGAGGCAAGGCAACATAATTTTTTTTTCCAAGGGCATCCAGGTTTAAATATGAATCCCAAAATTCCTTGAACCATCATTAATCCTTTGATGTTACCCTAACTTGATTCACTTAACTTTGGGTGACATCAGAAGGCTGTAAAGATGCCTGATTGCACTGGGAAGGTTACTGGCTGGATAGCTCACTGTTTTGGGTATCTGTCTGTGGATCCATAGGTTGGGAGTTCAATTCCCTGCTGCGCTTCCTAGGAAAAGAGCCAACCTTGGACAATGCACAGTCCCTGGACACCCCCAAGAAGAAGGGAATGGTAAACTACTTAGAGATACAGTAGATCTTTCTAATGCAGTTATTGGTAGGGTTGTACAGGAACAGGAACTCCAATCCAATGTATACAGATGAGGAGCAACCTATCCTGAGTGCATTAGGAGCCATCCAAACTTACTCCATCCCTGGGTCTGTGACATTTATGTGAGCACTTTCAGATCTTTGAGTTTGTTTGTTTATTTGCTTGTTTTATCCTAGCTATCGGGAAGAGGCCGTGCAGTGTCCCAGTTGTGTGGCCTAGCCACCCAATGCCCCCTGCAAGAATAATCCAGATAGGAACCCAAATCAAAGCAGCGTTTTGACAGACTGCAGTCCAATGTTGTCTTGAATGCCTCCAGCGGTGGAGCGCTCACCAACTTCTGGGGTGATTCAGTCCGTTGATGTACTGCTCTTAACAGTTCAGAAGGGTTTCCCCCCTGTTATTCACCTAAAATCTGTCCTCCTGTAGTTTGAACCCATTATTACATGCCCTGCACTCTGGACGCAGTGCAACGGTATTTCAGCAAGGTTCACTAAACTGAGTGAAACAATAAGGGAAAGGAGGAGCCTTCCAGGATGCAAATAACAATCTAAAAAGCGGCACAGGTCTTTTTCTTTGCCTGACAGCACTGCAGAACTGCTGACCTCTGTTGGAGCCCTTGCTCTAGCATCCCAGTGGTTGGAATGTCCAGGGGAGATCTTGGCTGTTACTGAGGATTCTGCTGATGCTTGTCTTATCTTTTAGAGCCAGCAGCTCAATCTACGATGCTCCTTTCAATTCCCTTTTTCCTTTGTTCAATCCACTGTTCAACTTTTTTTTTACCCCCATGGATGTCCAGTGGGATTCAAAAACACAACAGTGAGGGAGCACTGACACAAATACAGTGGTACCCCGACTTAACAGCAGCTCGACTTAAGAGCAGCTCGACTTAAGAGCGGAAAACTGTTGGCATTTTAACTGCCACCTTACAAATTTTAGATATGGTCTGCTCAACTACAAATATTTTTTTCATTTTTTGATTTTTAACTTATTTTTTCAATTATTTATATAGGTTCCCTGACTTAAGAGTAGTTCACCTTAAGAGCATGCATTCGGAATGGATTAAATTCGTAAGTTGAGGTACCATTGTACTCCTGATTTGGTCCATTTTTTTGCATTTTTGAACAAAAATAGGGTACCTACCTAATTATACTTCTCTCACCCTGCTTCCTCTTTTGCAAAGACTCTTCATTATTAAGTTGTTCTTTCCCCTTTGGCTTTTATTCTGCAACCTTCTTCTGCCTCCCTGATGGCTTTGATGGGCGCAGAGAAAAAAGCATCCAATGACAAAATGATGAAAACGCCCTGTTGTTGATCTCTTTCAATATGTGTCTAGATATACAGACATAATAGTATGTGCACCAAATTTCTTCCATCCTGACATTCGGAAGTGCCCATTTCTGAGCAAAATTTAGCTGGAGTGGAGAGGACTGAACGGCAAAGCCCCACAACAATTATGGAGTGGCACCATTCAGTTCTGCTCATTCTGAGATGGGAGTTCCTAAATTTCCTTTGAGCTTTTTGAAGCAATTGTCGATTGCAAATGAAAGGAATGGTTGTGGACACTGATATGCATCCCTCTTCTACTTCATAAAACGATAGCTGTGCTTGTGCTCCACTCTGACGATATCTCACAAGCACAGCTCTCTGTGAAAGTTACTTTGTTCTCCACTCACCACTGGCCATATGAGCTACATACACATAATACAAAGCCAAGGACGACCTATTTTCAGCGGTCAACTGGTAGAAGGTATAGAATACAGCACCTGAAAAATAGCTTTCGTAACCTTGCAACTTTGTCCCTGACATAATACATGCTGATGGCAAAGAGGAAAAAAGCAGGTGCAGTTGAGATGATCCAGGAAGGAGAACGCACCCACAAAGGTTTAGTTCTTCAATAACTAGGGGATTAGATTCATGTACATAGATCTGTATAGACTAAAGTATTTTAATTTGCTTTTTTGCAAAGGAAAAAAATTGAACAGATTAAAAGTCCTTAAATTCTGCATCTTGGACTGAGACTACACAGGTAAATAGCATATGATCAAATTGTTTCCCCTGTGTAATCAGTTGTTTTGTTTTCCAGAAAAAGCTGTCTGTGTAACTGTGGGTGGTATTTTGCTGATATACTAAGCTGCAGATGATGTTTTGGACAGACGGAGCACCTACCTTGGAAATCTTTCTTGCTAGTTTCTCCAGACTACTAAATTAAGTGCTTAATTGTTTTATCACCACATTGGTATATTAATTTAGTGCTGGATCACCTCTGCATAGACACAGATCCTGCTTCTTGATGCACTAGTCCATTACCACAATGGGTGATTGCTGGGAATAGATTAAAATAAAGCCTTTCATCTGTCAAAGCTGCCAAGTTTCCCTCTGGTGTCACTTTCCAGGATTGTGAAGTGGCTTAATAAGCAAGCCACTTCACAATATTGATACACTGAACACTTCCGCAGCTCCTTTGTGAAGAATCAGGGAAAGTAATTAAAAAATAAGTAGATCATCATTGTATTATTGAATCAACTTAGATTATTATCATTATTTAATCTTTGTCCTTGTGTGAAATGCCTATCAAAACTGTGCCCATGGGCAGTTTCGCGATCAACACTGCACGCAAAGCCAGAAAACTTTAAAAAATAATCTAACTGCTTCAGTGCATCACCGATAGTCTAGCACAAATATAAATATTAACTTTACTTCCCCTGGCCTTCTGCAGAGTAGTAGGGAAATTCTTCACATGACACTGGGAGGAGCCGGAAGGTCATTTGAGGCCGATATACCATTTGAACATGAGAAACATGCCAAATTGTCTTCCTCCTTCCCTTGACCTCAAGTGACCCTATTTAGACTGCACCAGCCAATACCAAGAGGGGCAATGTGGTTGTACCTCTTTCTGCTTATACAGTAGTCTGAAATTTATTTATTTATTTATTTTGAATATTTTTACCCCACCTTTCTCCTTGGGAAAGGGCCCATCTGGCCCATATTTAATGCCATCATGAGAGAAAGGCCCAGTTTTGATACAAATTCAGTATCCTCATGGCGCCCTGGGTCCTTGTGCCATAGGTTCAGGAGGCAGAAAACAGAATTTCACTTACTTTTGCAATAATCTGGCCTCTGATGCCTAAGGCTTCATGAGCCTTGAGAATGTTCTTGAAAGTCTTGCATCTGACACTTTTTAGAGACTGAAATATGCCATAAAACAAGCCATATCCTCTTCCACATGTGGTGACTCAATTTTGAGTCATCGCTCAAACAATCAGTCTGACTAAGGTGGGCCAACTAGCAACTGGAACCCCTATTAATGCCTGTGTGAATTTTGTCCAGAAAAAGGTGTGAAAGTTGCTGTCTTATTATATCAGTATTTAAGGGGTGGGGGAATCAGGAAACCCTATTCTGTGACTCTCCTATTGCCCTTAAATCCTACATCTGTGGTGCTAAGATTTACCTCCTCTTGCTTCCTCTTCCCCTAAGTCGTTTTATTGTAATACCCCAATAAATATTAATGCATTTACCAGATGCAAGCATGTAAAATATCTGAATGTGTGTGTGTATATGTATGTGTGTGTGTGTGAGCATATAAAAGAATGCAGAAAACGCTTTTATATGGCTAGTTAGTTATAGCTAGTCTGGCTGGGAAAGACGGAACAAAGGACACGGTTCAAGTAAAGGAAAGATAAAAGCCAAAGAAACCCAAACGTGCTTGTTTGACCGTTCAAAAAAAGTGTAAAGCCAGAGTAGGAAAATGAGGTGGCTTAATGTACCCCTTGGGATTGAAAAGCAAGTAAGGCAGCTACAATAAGGGAACGTGTCAGCAGTGACTCGCTGGAGCCAAAGTCCTAAAACACCCCATGTGACATTGGGTGAGGTCTTTTAAAAAAATGGTTGATAGGGTGATGTTGAAGTGGTGAATGAGGAACACTTGCCGTGAGTGGAGCTTCTAAGGGTCTGCGCAGAGGATACAGATAAAGCAGTTCTTTTTAGAGCAGAAATTGTGTTAGCGTTCCCACCGCACAGTTTCCTTTTGAACTTCATGCTCGGAGAATCAGACTTGCAGACAAAGTGTGTGTTTACTTCCCAGGGACCAATCACACCTCAACGCAAGCTCATTTGCAAGTTGCAGGAAACGAGGAGAGGTTGTGCTCTGCTTCTAACACAATGTCTACGTTGACTTCTCTGGCATCACGACAGGGAATAAATCGATGGGGGTTGGACATGTTGCACCACGTTAGTGAGTTTTGATAGCAAACATTGAGATGCACTGCATATTTAAATCTGTAAATAGGGAAAGTATTATTTGTGTGTCATTCAGTGGCCACTGGGATGATTACTCAGCTCCAGGTTTCCCAAAATTTATTTATTTATTTATTTATTTATTTACAAAATTTTTTTAGCCACCCCATTACCAGGTGGTTCTCTGTAATGACACCAACAAATCAGATTGGGCATGCTCCCAGTGTGAGCTGTGTCTGCAGCCAACTAAAGACATAGAACATGACTAGACAATAGGTTTAGCACTGTATTAGAAGCAGTGCTCCCTCAAGAGATGAAAATTTTTTTTTGTCACAGCATGCAATATTCTCCACTGAAGTATCTTGCATTTTGTTTTGTTTTGTGCTTCACTACTAGAAGGTAGATATGGATTCATGTCAGCCCATTGAGGTGTGTATTTCTGCAGAAATTTAATTTTCAGAGGGAAAACAGGACAGTAAGAAGGAAGACATGTTCTGCTTAATATTTCTTTTCAGCCCAAAGTTTATCTATTTGGCTTACCATTTTATGATCACCATTCCTGTCAATTACCAAAGAAAAGCATTACTGTTTGCGTGCTTCATTATTTCACTTTTAAATTAACAAACAGAAGAATATATGTGTCTGTGAAGATTCTCAGTCATCCAGGTGAGTTTATCTGGAAGTTGAGTCATGGCAGCTGGACTTCTTTTTCTTGAGAGATTGAAACGTTTCGCTGCTCATCCAAACAGCTCCGTCAGTCTGGGGAAAGCTAGTTGTGAGTCCTCCATTTTATAGTTCACTTTGATGTCTTGTCACCCTGGTCTGAAATAGGCTCATAAGATGAACAGTGGCCTGAACAGGCTCATTAGGTAGACAACAGTCTCAATAGCCTTAAGGTGAACAACGACCTAAAGTGCTGAAACCCATAAAGTATGGGTCGTTAGCTATGGCCTTGGTGGTGAAGGCGTGAAGTATTTTTGATTTGTCTAGGAATTGTTGAAATCACAGCCTGATAAGGGGCAAAGAGACAACCTCTGTTGAGGGAGGGGTTTTCAATGCTCACATGAATGGCTTCCCTGACCCCTCTCTCAAACCACCTATCTTCTCTGTCTAATATGTGTACATCCTCATCTTTGAATGAGTGTCTTTTGTCCTTCAAGTGGAGGTGTACATCCTTCTGTTTAATGGCTGTTTAGTTTCTCCATTGTAGAGGTCTGCACACTCCTCATTGCACTGGACTGCATATACTATATTGATCCTTTCTATATAATATTCCCTCTTGAATGTTCTTGGTTTTAATATGAAACTGCTCTGTGACTTTTAGGAGAAAAGTAAAATAAAAATTCTTAAGTAAACAAAATGAAACAATACATTGTAGGGTCCTAGTACAACATCCCACCCTTCTGTTGATCAACAGACTCGCCCAAAATAGCTATTATTCTGCCTGAACAGCCTTTCCATCCAAAGTGGGTACTTCTGCCTCACTAAAATTGAACTCCTTACCCAGAGTTGGGACTTATTAGGGTCCTAAGACTCTAAGAGCACAGAAGACTGCTAGACTTTTTGTGAATACTGCTTGATACATCATGAGTATGGATATAGATTTCAATGCCTATTTTATCTCAAGGATTCAACTAAATTCATTATTTGTTTATTTTATTTTTTGGCTGCCTTTGGCAAAAGGTGCATAGCTGAAGTGTTCCTCAGCCACTTTTTCAATGCTTAACTTTTAAGGATGCCATTTACAGATGCTGCTAGCAGGGAAACTGGTGTTTCAATGTTCTGAAGGACAAAACAAGCTTGTTTTTATCATTCCCATGGAGAACCATGTGTTTGTGTGTGGAGAGTGGGAATTATCTGTTAAAATTCTCTCTGTATTAATCTGATTTTTTAAAAGATTTGTTAATGCAGGGCTCTTGTTGCTTTACACACCATCACCGATATTTTGAAGAACCATTTGGGTGATGTTATCTAGAGATGGGCACGGAACGAACAATTTTTCATTTTCATTTTTCGTTTTTCATTTCATTACGCAACGAAACGACAAATGAAATTTGTACCTAAAATGAAACGAAACGAACAGAAACGCAGGGATTTTGGTCATGCGTTTCGTTTTCATGACTGCAATGAAGTGAGCAGCTTTAAATGCTTTAAAAAAATAATTAAAATAATGAAACAAAAATGAATTTTTTGGAAAATTTCATGAACAACGGAAATGAACCAAAACGGACCTCTAAACAACAAACAACAAATGAAACTCCATTTTTTCTATTCGTGCCCATCTCTAATGTTATCATTTTAAAGTGCCATCCGACCCTCCATTGTACTTGCTGTTTATTTAAGGATGCTTGTAAATGAATCAGATGCCTTAATATTTCCTTTGTGTCTCTCTTGGTGGTAAAAAAGAAAAAGAAAAGGAAAAAGAAAAAGAAAGAGTCTGCAGTTTTGGAAGTAAACAAAACTAAGGTTTTCCTGGAGATGTGACATCATTGTACTGGTATTGGGGGGGGGGTGAGGGGAGCTGTGGGGATCTTTCTTTGCCTTCTTTTTCCATTGCTTGTTTTTCTTGTTGGTAAACCTTGGGAGAAAAAAATATACATCTTTCTCCTTTAAAGTTCTAATTCAAGGCATGAATGTGTGAGTTCTGGAGGGACTTTGGGACTGCGGTAAAAATTCGTTGTCATAGTAACAGAAAGGGAACTAGGCCTCGCTCACCTGGGACTTTAACTTACTGCAAAAGCTGATTTTTTTTTCCAAGACAAGCACTCAGCAAGGGAAATAAATAAATAAATTGCTCATTGTGTTCCCAGCTGACTTTCAACTCCCGCCTCGCTCCTCGCAACTATTCAACTCTGATATGAATGCATTTTTATTTTGTCCTGCAGCCTTCATGAATTTTCTGTGTCCCAGTTAAATCCGTGGGTCTCTCTCTCCCCCCCCTCCGCACCACCACTTCCCTGCTTTCAATTTAAATGTACCACTAGGACACCAGGGCAAAAAGCGGGGGTTCGGGGGGGGGGAGATAGAAAAGAGAAATCCAGCTGAAACAATGCCTTATGAAAATATTTCCAAGCAGAAAAAGGAGAGAGAGAGAGAGAGAGAGAGAGAGAGAGAGAGAGAGATGAACAAACACATTTATGCATTTATGTTGAGAACTGATGAAATGAAATTTGTTCTCAACCCTTTGATTTGCTTACGTATGGCATGGCAATTTAGGGAACTTTAAAACCAGCAAGCACATCCACACAATTGTTTAAAATATCTCCAAGGATGATAAAGTTGCTTGGAAATGGACAGACCTCTCCTGAAACACTAACCTTATAGTTTCAGTTCTATCCTATTTGGGGCCGGGGCCTGGGAGACCATCAAGGGGTTGTTAGGTAGGACAATCCAGAGCCAATCTGGATTGTCCACACATATGCAAGACCTTTCTGACCACACATATGCGACTAGGCAGCACAGCAGAGCTGGGTGAAATGCCTTTTGCTGCCGATTAGGTGCCCTCAAAGCCGCCCCCAAAATGATGGAATTGACCACTATGCTGGCCCGATTCTTAATTCTCCACTGGGATTCTTCAAAACTACACAGGTATTGCTTTTTGCTTTTGCTGCCTGTTGTGGGTAGCTTTCAGTTGTATATGTTGTTGTATATGTTGTTGTTGTTACATGCTGTTGTCTCTGACATATGACAACCTTATGAATGACCAGTCTCCACAATACCCTGTCCTCATCATCAACTCTGTTCAGCTACTGCAGATTTAAGGCCATGACTGAGTCAATCCGCATACATATCTTAATCTACACATCTTAATATATTTTTTAAAATTTCCCCCACCCACCAATTTTCACTCCTCCTTCCTCTGAATCCAGGCTTCCCAAATGATAAGTTCTGTATACAGACTGAACAGGTAAGGGAATAAAAAGCACCCCTGTAGAGAACCATTCTGTTTCTCCATATTGTGTAGCTTCTTGCCCACAATACAGGTGACACATAAGTACAAACAGGTTCTGGGATGGACACACACACACACACACACACACTTTCTCTGATCTATATACAATCAAAGGCTTTTCTGTAGTCTACCAAGTACAGACTCATCTTATTCTGAATTTCTCTGCTGCACTCAATAGCCAGTGGATAATTGCAATATGATCTCTAGAGCCTCTTTCTTTTCGCAATCCAGCTTGAACATTTCTTGCGCCTCATCAGTTAAAAGCCTTTGTTGCATATGCTATGTAGAGACACAATATCAGTATGCATCACTGCAGCCTTATATTGAGATAAAACTTTGGACCAGCTGTCCCATTGTCTTCTCCAACAATGTTTAAAGTGTCAATCAAACACCTAAAAAAAAGGACAAAACAAAGCACAATAAGATCAGGAAAACCACATCTAACCTGTTTTAATGGCTCCGGCAACCAAAAGTAACATAAGAGGAAACAGAAATTGGAAGTAAGGGAACAAATTATACTTTTAATTTTGCAACACATAATGCATTGTTTTATTTTTAAAAAATAATTTGAGTAATAGGAATGAATATGAAATAATTTTTGAAGCTCCAACCCTGGAATCTGATTATCAAATATGAAAATTTCAATTTTTTGTCATTCTAGTAGATGACAACAAAGTTTTACTCTATGATAGTTTTGAGATTTCTTTTATAACAAGGCTTATTAGTGCATTATTTTATGTATTTGATGTATATGCCACCCTTCTCCCAGAATCAGGACCTAAAATGGCCTACAGAACAGTTTAAAACTGTACCAGTTTAAAATACAGTGGAACCTTGACTTACATACTGCTTGACTTGCATCATATTTGACTTGCATCAAGAAGGTGCCTGTTTGACTTGAGTCGCAGGCTTTGACTTACATCTTGGAGCCCCGGCGCAAAATGGGCGGCAGCCACAACCCAGCATGCCTCAATCGGCGAGGCCAGCTCAGAGCACCTGGAGCTGGTCCTCGGCCTCACCGAAGCCGCCGCTGCTGCCGGAGGAGAAGAAGGGCCGGGAGCTCGGGGCTGGCCTCGCTGGTTAGACAGTCAGCTCAGTCTTGTAAAAATTCTGGCTGCAGAAGTCTGGTCCACAATAGAAGCATTTTAGTTGGGGAGCTGTAAAGTTGTGGAACTCTAATAGTAAGCATAGAGTTGTTCAGAACTTGGAACGTCAGGTTAAAAATCAGTAAAACTTAAATGTTAGACATTGTTGCTATGAACATTAAAAAGTGGAGGCATATAACTTGTGGGCTATAATTCCACTGCCTCCTCCTCTCTTTGAAGAGACATTTCATTTACATCCCCAGAAGGAATCTCCTATCCCAGTCAAATTTGTGTTAAATTGCTGTTTTTCGGGGTCTTTTTAAAACGGATTAATCCGCTTTCCCATTACTTTCTATGGGAAACGTTCGTTTGACTTAAGTCACGTTTGACTTAAGTCTAGACCACTGGAACGGGTTAATGGCGTAAGTCAAGGTTCCACTGTACAATAAAAGCACAACCATTAAAATAGAATTCAATGCAATTGTATGAGGGATTGATACACAATGAAAATTTTAAAACTCTTTAAAATTGCTTCATGAGAAATAGCAATAACACGTTCACTGCTAGTATTACCTTAATATAGCGCATAGAATATTTAAAAGGCAAGCACAGATTGGACAATACGTTATTGTACTAAAAGGGAATTAATTATAATCCTATTAAAACAACCGCTGAGTGAAAGAAAAACACTTAGAATCATTTAAAAGGCACATCGAAAGAAATTGGCTTGTTTTGAAATCAACTCGTTCAGAGGACTTGGACTGTTTTAGATTCTTTCGAGATAATTGTGCTGATTATACTGACCATATCCACCTTGAGATATGTTGATATGGGGTAGTCCTGTTACACTGGTAATTAATTATACTAGCTGGTGGTATCCTATGGCAGAAAACATACGGCAGAATGGCCGTTGCGTAAGTGACTTGCATACTTTTTCTCGCATTGACTGTGGAATAGTGTGCCCTAGTAGGGTGATGAGGGGTCTGCTGGGTGGGGACCTGATTGCAATTCTGCTTCACATTTTTTTTTTTTACAGTAGGCTGCAGGACATAATATGTGGACCAATACCCTGACGCATGGCTTTGCCTCTGCAATGGGAGTGATGTCATAAGGGAAAAAGAACTGTAATTGATGGCAATGATGCCATGCCAGTTGCCTAGGCAGACGTACACAACAGGATATTGGGAAATGCATTGATTCGGGCTCCTTTCTTTTAACATTTTCCCCTATGTCTACTAGTGGTTTCTTGGACTCCAAATACAGGGATCTTTTCCAAATCTGTTCTATGAGAGCTTTTGCCTGAAGTTTAAGCTGGATCCAAAGCATTTGTTCTTCCACTCAGCTGTAGATCTTTAGAAACATTTACTTTGTACTTACATACCTATCTGAACATCAGAATTGCCTTCCTGGGGGTGTGAAGTCATCATGACAAACCCAGTTTTCTTGCCATGCAATGTGTGAATACCCCTTAGACTTGTGGAATGATATATGTACTGCAGTCCAACCGCTCGCATGCAAAAATTCTACTTACTGGGGGAAGAGGAGAAAAATGCATACATTTCTTCTTTGTTTTTATAGCCCTGGTTTCCCCCCCCCCTCACTTGATGGTGAGTGGAAAGACCACCAGTTTCTCTAGTTTTTAATAATGCTCGGTATTATTCTGCAAGACCGGGAGATACTGCCAGAAACATCATTGTAATCAGTTTTAATTGACAGTGTCCCTTTTTAAAACAGCCTGTTGATCTGTCCCCAATGGCTTCCGCCATGGGGTATGACTGTATCAGCACAAAGCAAGTAAATAATACCAGAGGCCGGCTTTTAAATGGAGGATGTCACACACATTCTCTTTTTCCCCCTCTACAGATTCTTCCTGAAATTTTTCCTCAAGTGCAATCAGAATTGTTTGAAGACAGCTGGGAACCCTCGAGATATGCGCCGGTTCCAGGTAAGTGAGATGGCCTTCGTGATTGAGAAAGTTATTTGTCTTCTTTCTCCCGTATCCACTGATTCATTATGCACTGATTCAGTTATCCACGGTTGGCAGAGGAAAAAAATTTAAATAATTCAGCAGCCACAAAGCAAGCTATTGTCACAAATAGCATCTGTAAAGCAAGCTACTGTCACAAACAGCAGTCATAATGCAAGCTACTGTCAGGAAACAGCCATTTGGATGTAGGCGGGCAGGTATTCCGTCTTATCCACAGTTTTCATTATCCACGGGAAGGCCTGGAACCAATCCCCAGCAGATACTGGGTCCTACTGTATTTCAATTTAAAGAGAGGATTGGTGGACACATAACCACTCGCCAATCCCCTCTCTTTAAATTTAAATAAAAGGGGTTTATGGGTAAAAGAAGCCAGATCTTACTGTATCTTCTTGATTTCATATGATGTTTGCATGGGATATTTCCCAATCACCCTAAAATCACCCTCTACACACTGATATATCTGACAGCACATCTCTTGCCGGACAGACCACTGTATCTTACTGATACATCATCCATTCCTGGGTGCCACCTCTCTGCACAAGAGTTATAATTTCCAACATGCTGCCCCAACTCGTAAGCTACACTCAATATTGGGTGCCACTAGGATCCAGGGGAACTGACCCATATAGTATAACAAACCATTTTGCATTGTTTTGCTTTGCTATGCTTCTTTTTTTTAAAAAAGTTGTTAATAATGAAATAGCAAAGGAAATGAAATAAAAGACCACTATTTTTTGTGCGTGCCTATCTCAAGTAGTTATTCCTTTTTGGCACCAAGACTAATTACAAGTAAGTAGATACAGTGGTAGCTCGACTTAAGAGCAGCTCGACTTAAGAGCAATTTGACTTAAGAGCAGAAAACTGTTGGCGTTTTAACTGCTGTCTTACAAATTTTAGATATGGTCTGCTCAACTTACAATTTTTCCCCATTTTCCCCATTTTTTAACTTAGTTTTCCAATTTTTTAGATAGGTACCCCGACTTAAGAGTAGTTCGACTTAAGAGCATGCATTCGGAATGGATTCAATTCATAAGTCGAGGCACCACTGTACTTCCAAGTGATGAGCTGTCCAGAGGAAAGGCTATGTTGTGATCCTTCTGTGGCTTTGAAGTTTTCATAGCAGTAACTGAAATCTGATTGTGTAGCTGTGTGTGCAGTGTTGGTACTAGGCCTGTGGTAGCCCTAATTACACCAAGGCAGAAATGCAAATTGCGTTGTACTTCTGCAACTGCATATAACAAATGGACACAACAGGAACTGCGCAAGGGATGTCACCCTTGAACAGTACGATCTTTGCTGCCAGGGTGTGACTCCTGACACATTCACACAAACAGGATTCCAGCCTCCTGCTCCTGAAATCCTTTTTGCACTTTTGCACTTCCGAGTCCTTGTATTGAGGCACTTTCGAAACAGCAGCTGATTCGGGCATGGTCACTTTAAGATCTTTTGCATGGTAAAAACAACAAGGCCCCTGGGACAATGACCCAGCTGCTTTGCAGGAAAATCTGCCACTGGTTTCATCATAGCTGTCGCTGATGTATCGAGAATACCAGCTAATAAAAACACAGAAGGAGGTGAAATGTGTCAAGTTGGCTTGGGAGGTAGGCAAGCACAGAGAAAGAGAGAGAGAGAGAGAGAGAGAGAGAGAGATTAAGAGGGGAGGGGAGGGTGACACAGGCACTAAATCTCCTCTCTTTTTCCTCCTTCTTTTCCACACCATAATTGTTTAAGTCTGTACAGACATAACACTCCTACAACAATTTCCCTCTTGCTAGTGTCATGGCTCCAGCCTAGCTTTCTCACAACCCCACCTCTGACTATGCTTGCTACCGTAGCCAGAAAGCCATGCAAGCAGAAATAAAAAGTCTGTGTACTGCCTGGTTGAGTTACGTCTGCAGCTTATCGGGAAATGGGCTTATCCCCTTCCTGTACGTAAACAGGAGGAAGCTTAACAATCTAATCTTTCATTCCATTGGGAAGGGTCTTCATTATACCCTAATACGGACCCAAAGGAAGGTATTTTATGGACCAAACAAGGCGAGGAAACTTACCCACTCCCTCAAATTTCAAATACTATATATACTCAAATATAAGCCTAGTTTTTCAGCCCTAATTTTGGGCTGAAAAAAGGGGCCCTCAACTTATATTCGGGTCAATACTTTTAGCCACTGAGCCAAGTGCTTGAGTTGGTAGCTAAAATCATTTTAAACATTGTGCGCTGCTTCTCCTACCACCACCACCCAAGTTGCGGGGGAACAGCGTGCAATTTTTAAAATGACTTTTATCCACCGAGGCAAGCACTTGCCTTGGTGGCTAAAAGTCATTTTAAACATTGTGTGCCACTCCCCCAGCTCACAAAGGAGGAGCTGCCAGGCCCTGCTGCATTTCTCACCCTAGACTTATACTCAAGTCAATAAGTTTCCCCAGTTTTTTTGGGGGGTTAAATTAGGGGCCTCAATTTATACTCGGATTGACTTATGCTCGAGTATATATGGTAGGTGTCACTCTGCTTCCATCAGAAGCCACCAACGTGGTCCATTTTGCTGACCATGGAAAAGAGTCTTCTTTACGTCATTGTAGCTGATGAGTTCCAACACCGGGAGCACCTGGATGTTCTATTACACTACTCTAAGCTGGAAGGTTTACTTTTCTTCTTCAGTATTTTGGAATGGGTGGAAAATATCAGCTAGTCTGCACCACGTGGCACTCGGCCACGTGGTGCAGAAAATCTTATGAGAAAATCTTACAGTTGTTCTGAAACATCTCTTTTTTTTCCTTTGTGGTTCTTTTTGGGAAGAGGAAAGGGCAAAGGACATGTCCTGCAAGTTGTTAAATCAATCTAGTCCTATTCCTCTAAACCACTTATGCATATTCTGATAGAGGTTTGGCACATGCTTTTACTACAGATGGGATCACCATCAGTTTTTTTAAATGCAGTGTGTGTAATGTCTTCTCAAGATCACGCAATCTAGTGTAGATAAATAGCATCTAGCCCATCCTTTCATTTGCATAACTTGTTTAATCAAGTGTCATTGTTCTATTGTTTCCATGCACATTTCACTGGATTGTGTTCTGCAATATTTAAAATGCAGCACATTCACCCCTGATAACCACACAGACATGTTTTTGCTGTATTATCAAGGAGCTCAGGATGGCACTCATCCTTGTGTTTCGATCTGTACTATAACCCTCAGAGTTAGATTAAGCTGAGAAGGGATGAGAGGGTGCCCAGAGACTTTCCTACCTTCTAGACTGGGACCATGGGAAACTCTATCAGGCGAGGCAAGAATCAGAGACCATAGGAAAAGCTGGTTGTTACAACTGAAGAATAAGTGAAGCAACATCCAAAGGCCAAAACAGGAGAGAAGACCATACCACAAGCTGGAAGTCACTCAAGATCAAAGAATAACCAAGAGTGCAGGAAAACAGCAAAGTTCAGTCCTGTTTGAACAAAGCTCAGGTGGAATAGGAAGCCAACGTATGCTCTGGGCTAGCTGGAGGTGGGGAGCAAAGTCAGCTTGGAGTGAGGGGATGGCAAAGTGATCACTTGGAGCTCAGTGGTCCACCACACAAGCCAGAGATCCAGCACATCCTGGCAAAAGGTTCGTTTCTAATGTCAGCCCTGTTGGCCCTTTCTAAGCATCACACAAGTGCAGCACATGACAACCCTGTGGCTGATTCTGGCATGAAAAATGGTTGAGCAGAGTAGGATTTTGTACAGTACCTACCCTGTAGGCTTCATAACCTTCTCCTGCTGTTCTTTCTTCACTAACCAGAACGTTCTCCAGGGTTGACATTAGGGAATGTGTGATCCTTCTCAGATTGCAACTCGGAACTGTAGTGCAACAACTTCTGGAGGGCAGTCCCCCATTTCTGCCTCCTGAGAGAGAGAGAGAGAGAGAGAGAGAGAGAGAGAGAGAGATGCTCCTCTTCCTTCACCAATCATGCACATCTACAGCACCCAACCCACAGTTTAAGTGATCATGCAGGGCTTCATTCCAAGTCTGGAAAAACCCGTGCTCTGCCAGACATCTATGTTCTGCACTGTATAATGAAATGCTCTCCCCTGGGGCTGGTTCCATTTATAGAACTGTGTTGTGCTATTTTGGATGGCTTGGAGAAGGAATGCCCTTGTCGGACAGACAAAATATCCTTGTTAGGTGTAATAGTACACTGTTCTAGCACCAAGAAGGCCTTGGAGAAGTCAACGGGCTCTTCCCATAGCACACTTCTTCCTTGGCTTGGTAATGCCATTTGTTGCCTTTGAAATTTGACCATGCCTCCATAATGGCTCCATTTGCCAAGGCCTGTAGGGTTAAATTCCTCTTTATGCTCTCGGGCACCCATATGCATAAGGACCCTGGGTGGTCACTGCTGCAAGGCTTTCTGTTGTCACATAATCCCATTTTAAACAGGATTGTATTTTTCTAGTCCCTCTCTCTAATCCACCAGGAATCTCTGTGTGTGCCTTAAAGGGATGTCTCTGCCTTACCTTCCTTGCTAGCATTTAATATCATGAAGGCAAGGCCACACCAGTGAGCACAGCAAGAACTAATGGGATGTTAAATTTTAAAAAGAACTAATGGGATGTTAAATTTTGCAAAAAGGGTCATGGTCAAAAATTAGGAAGAAGAATAATGCAAAGAAGAAGAAGAAGGAACAGTGCGATGGTCAAAAGAAGAAGAAGAAGAAGAAGAAGAAGAAGAAGAAGAAGAAGAAGAAGAAGAAGAAGAAGAAGAAGAAGGATCTGCTACTTGCTTTGTCTTCTCCATGAGGAGATGAGGGCACAGCAAAGGGACAGTAGCAACCTCTAGGACAGTGGTGGTGAACCTTCGGCACTCTACATGTTTTGGACCTTAACTCCCACAGTCCTTTGTCAATGGCAATCTAGGCTCAGAATTATGGGAGTTGTGATCCAAAATATCTGGAGTGCCGAAGGTTCATTACCACTGCTTGAGGAGATAGCCAGAACAACTAGCTGCCTTATCTCCCAGATCTGAAGAGAGCAGAAATCAAGTCCAGGCAGGTTTTCGAATTAAGTTCTTGTTTGACCATTCTTTAACCTCCATTATTGTATAAGTTTCACTTTGATTAGGGAGTGCTCAAAGATGAGCTAATCCCCATTAACTAATCTGTGCACACTCACAGGGACAATTTTGGTTCATTTTATCCTCTCCCTCTCTTAACAGGGAGCCCTATTAATGTCTCTGGGAAGCTTGCCTGGATGTGAGGAGAGCCCTCAGAAGGGCCGTTATGGGTTGTTTTTCCTTTACCCGTGTTGAAAATAACAATAATAAATATGAACATTTCACATCACATCATCATAATTTTGGCAAAACTAGGCAACTTGTTAGTGTGACTGAACAGTTCTAAAGGAAAATACATTAGGAATTCTGTATTGTTTCCAGATGTCCATTTTCCCAGAAAATATTTGTTCCTCTCTTAGAGCCATAGCTGTTCATGTACTTCCTCTTTTTTATCCTTTCGTCCCACCATGTGTGGGTAGAGTAACTGGCATGGTAAAGCATTAGACCATATTTGTCCATGGAGAGGAGGAACCCTTCAAAGTCCATGGTGGGTGCAGTTGATTGCTGGTACTGGCAGTAGCCTAACATTTCCAACTGCTATGGCTACCATTTTCCCAGACTTAGGGCGCTTTTACACGACCTCTAAAATCCGGTGGCAACTTAAATTCGGACCAGAGATCGTGGGGGTTTGTCGCTCTTCCTGTGTTCCCACCCCTCCGCACTCCATTGTTCCTGTTTGCATGAGGGGAGGGAGGAAAAAAGGGAGAAAAATGCAGGCTCACCTCCGTCTGCTGGTGGAAGCAGCCCCGAGCTGCTCTGTAGTGAGTCCTGTCTCTTAAAGGGGCGGTGGGGACAAAAAAACAAACAGAAGGCGAGGGAGCCCAGCTACAATCCGCACTGGAAGATTTTTTACCTCCTGGAGGCCAGGTACTAGAAAAGTGCGCTGGGACGCGCTTAGGTGGGCGTGATCATACTTAATTTTTTTAAAGTCCGGAGCTGGTGGGAAAACATTTTTAAGCTCCAGATCTGGGAGTCCTTTGCCTCGGATTTTAGGGGTCGCGTAAAAGTGCCCTTAGTTGCTTCCAAGGAATTGGAAGGTGATATCGCTGTCACTACCAGCACTGCTGCTGCAAACCTCTCAAGAACTTTCCCAGGAAATGGTCTTCTGGGCAATTCTGGCCATACTCTGGCTTGTCAGACATCTACCCTCCCCTTGCTCTCCAGAAGACATGGGGGTTGTTGCGCAGACTTCTGTGCAGTCATTCGGGACACAGAAAAAGTATTTACTAGGTTGTGGTTCTTGTTACATGCTATCAATTTGCTTGTGACTTATGCTGGCCCTTTGAATGAGAGATCTCCAGCAGCTAGGAAAGGACTGAATATGTGGCTTATCTTGGACTGCCGTGGGAGAAGGCCTCTTAGGCCACTAAACCAGTTGGCACCATCATCCAGCAAAGGAAATATGTAATTTAATTTTTCATTTCAATTAGAGTTTCCAGTTTTCCCCTTTCATGTTCTGAGGTTCTCTAGGCCACACTTGTGCCCTGGAAATGTCTTTGGGAGCATTGATATGGAGAATGGGAATTTAATAGCCAAAAGTCACCATTGGATTACTACCAGTGGTCCAGATCCTCATGGCAGTTTTTGACTATTAAGTTAGAGCACAGGTTTTGGATTTTCCCTGATAGCTCTACACACTTCTGTTGGGCTCTTTGGATGATGTTTAGGGGTTGGACTTTTTGACCTGACATTTCTCCTCTCCTCCTTGGGGAAATGTATTCCCCTTTAAAATACAGCCATTATTGCTTTTCTTTTTTCCTATCTAGATTGTCGTGAATGTTGCTCCTATTATCATTATCATGATTAAATTTGCATCCTTGCATGTAAATTAACAAAGATGCAAATCTGTGGCTTTTGTCTTCTTTTGGATGATGTGGTTTCCCTTCTCTGGCAATGTATAAGTGACCAGAAGTGGAATTTACAATTGAATGATATGTGTTTGGCTCTAACTAAAGAGTGTGGGTGAAAGAAAGAAAATGATGATCAGGTCAGCCAGTGTTCAATCAGTAAGTCAATTGAATGTATCTTTAATGTATAGAAATTTGCAGCACAGAAATTAAAATTGCCCTACCACTCTTTCAATGAAAAGTACTGGTATTATTTTATTTTATTCTATGTTTTATTTGGAAACATAAGCAACAGAGTTATTTGAAAACACTCTTACAGAGCAGCTGTTCAATGCAACTGGTTGAAATGAATATTTGGTTGGAGCAAAAGGGGCGAAAGGAGCCCCTGGGAGGGATCAAAACAAGATATATTTTTCATCACATACAAAAATCTTAAATATGTAGAAATGCATAATGGTCCATCTTAGGCCCTTTGTACACGACCCCTAAACTCCACCGCAAATGGCTCCCAGCTCCGGAGCTTAAAATTGTTTCCCCACCAGCTCTGGAGTTTACAGATAATTAAGTGTGACCATGCCCACCTAAGCGCGTCCCAGTGCACTTTTCAGGTACCTGCTCTCTGGAGGTGAAAATTCCTGATGCGGATATAACGTAGTGACTGCCCGGCTCTCCTTGCTTCTGTTTGTTCTTTTTTTGCCCCCCTCCCCTTTAAGAGATCTGAATGCAGTGCCGGGATGGCGGAATGGAGGTGAGCGGCATTCTTTTCTTCCTTTTTTTTCTCCCTCCCCTCACGCAGCCAGCAGCCAGGAGTGCAGAGGGGGTGGGAACGCAGGAACAGCGACAAACCCCTAAGATCTCTGGTCCGAATTTAAGTGGCCAGCAGATCTTAGGGGTCGTGTGAAAAGGCCCTTAGGTTCATGGATTTAATGTGTTCTAGTGAGGCATCTTTGCAGAAGAAATAACAAGTGAAGCTTCAAAACACAAACACAGAAAGCCTTCCTCACTAGGACAGAAAGTAACCATTGAGCTATCTGCACTAGCGCTTCTCTTGCTACTCCATCCAAAGTGTTTAACCCTGGCTCTCCAAACTGAAACAATTAGGTAGCCACTGACCACCTAATTGTCTAGTCAACAGTACTCAGCTAGATGGGGAAATCCACTGGAAAAGTGTGTGTGTGTGTGTGTGTGTGTGTGTGTGTGTGTGTGTGTGTGTGTGTGTGTGTGTGTGTGTGTGTGAAATTTCTGGCTCATATGGAATTTTCAAAGGCAGCCCTAGACAAATATATGATAGTGAACTAGCTTAATTTTCCATTGACTGATTTTTCTATAGAAATTCAAGCAACTCCAGCCAAGGAAGGAAGGGGAGTTTTATCAATGTTAATAAAAATATTAATCTTACAGTAGGTCTGTGGGTCTTACAGCCCACCAGATATCCACAACTGGGGTTCCTACAATCTCTTATATTCACTCTACGTGGAGTTGATGGGGAATGTATTCCACAAGGTTCCTTGCTGTATGTATGTATGTATGTATGTATGTATGTATGTATGTATGTATGTATGTATGTATGTATGTATGTATGTATGTATTAGAGATGGGCACGACTCCAAAAATGGTGTTTCGTTTGTCGTTTGTCATTTAGGGGGTCCGTTTTGGTTCATTTTTCATTTTTCATGATTTTTTGCAAAAAATTTCATTTTCATTTCGTTACATAACGAACTGAAAAAATGAAGATGAAAATGAAAAATTGCTGTTTCGTTAGCATTCATTACAGTTCAATGTATTTGCCGCAACAAAAACAAAACACACGACAAAATTTCTGTTGTTTTGTTTTGTTTCGTTTCATTTTGGAGACAAAATTTGTTTTTCGTTTTGTTATGTAACGAAATGAAAAAAATGAAAACGAAAATGAAAAATTGTTCATTCCGTGCCCATCTCTAGTATGTATGTATGTATGTATGTATGTATGTATGTATGTATGTATGTATGTATGTATGTATGTATATGTATGTATGTATGTAACAGAGAGAACCACCCATGAGATAGAGAAAAGGTGAAGACTTCCTTCACGCTCTAGTTTTTCCCCTAGAAGTTTGTCAGTCTGGCATGCTTTTATAGAAGATACAGCATTAGAAGTGGTGTAGGAAAGAACATTTTGCACAGCCGAATTATTATGCAATGAAACAGAGATGGGAGACTCAGAAAGGGCAAAAAGAAACAATTATTTCACATAGTGCTTAATTTAAAATATAATAGAGAATTCACACCAGTTTCTGAGGTATAAGAATGGAAGGACGTTGTGATTGTGGCCTCTTACACTATCTGTGTGCTGACAATAAATGTCTCATAAAGCACTATGGTGGCAGAATGCTGGACTTTGGTCTCCACCCACCTCCATGTAAGGTCTTCTTGTGTGCACATACATACATGGTGCACTTGCGTGAAGAGACCTAGATCTCCAGGGATGTCAGTGCAATATCTTTCACCAGCCTCCAATACCAGCAAGGAAAACAAAAGACATGTTGTGTTTTATGGATCTTGGGCACACAAATGGTACTGATGGATATGCCATCTGAAGGGCCCTGGCAAAAGCTGAGGAGGGAGGGGGGGCGGGGAGCATCTAAATGGTTAACAAGGTAATGGTAAGAAATATTGACCTTGATTTGTTTAGCTAAGATGTAAAGATTTCTGCAGGTCAAAGGTTTCCATGTGTAGTGTTTTGGAGTCTAACTGTGCCTGACCCTCTAACATTAAGCTGCTGTGGCCTGCAGTTTTGAAGAGCAAAGCGAACCAGGGGGAGAAGGAGAAGGGGGGAGAGAACAGGAAATAGAGTGAGGTGTTTCAGGAAGTTGTCAGGAGTTGACTGATTGATTCCAGATGGAAAGGGTCACCCTCTATGACCCAGGAAATACTCACTGGGGGAAAGCAGTTGGCTGGCGAAAGGGGAGGGCCTGGGAGCTGGGGCCTATGGTGGAATGTCCGCTTCCTTTAAGAAAAATAAAGTAGACTTTTAACTCTTTCGTCTGTGGTCTGTAGGCAACAAGAGATCTTGTGGAGTTGTGTCTGGGTCTTGAAGAACTAAATAAATATTCTAAATATTCTAAATAGTTCGATATTACAAATACCTGGCGGCTTTTCGTTGCAATTCAGAGAATTCGTAGACTTGCACTGAATCCAAATGGACAGCCAAGGCCTAAGAGAAATGGCGGAATGAACTGGAGGTGCACCTCATATTCTCCAGGGATGCCCGTCCATGGTGTAGTCATGTCCTATCACATTCCAGAGATCTGAAAAATGCTCAAGAAATCCCCTGCTGTTGTTGATTTTGTGTGTTTCGGCATGCCAACATCTTCAAGAGGAATACTGAAGCCGTGTTGGATTCCTTCTTCCCAACATGATAGCAAGACAGGATCTGTATAATTTGAGCAAAATGTCTCTGCACAAAATGACTCACGTTTTCTATTGAGAAGCAAAGAGCTGCTCCATAAGTACTAGATGATTGTTCAAAATGGATGACCCGTCCGACACTTGGAATGATAGGAAGTCTGTTCATTGCTTCTGATTCTTAAACACCCATGAAACAAAGAAGCAGCCACTGCAGTTTTTCAGATGACAACTTCCAGAATATCCCAGCCACCATGGATACTACATGCTCATTTAGTTCAGATTCCTAAGGATGAGTAGATTTCTTTATAGTCAAGATTGGAAAACCATTGAGATTTTCCAAAATTCACATGCAGGAGAAGATGAATCTGACAAAGGTTTTTCTGCCTCTACCAGTTTGAGCACAAATAAAGGATACTACTAGAGATGAGTGCTTCATTTTGGAAGGGGACTGATTCCAAAACGAAACACGCCAGCTGGTGTTCAGAAACCAGTCCCACCCTCTGGAACAAAATCAACCCCAATCTTACCTTGCTGTAGTTTATGCTGGGCAAAATTCCAACCAGGAAGCAGCCTCTGATGCATCACCTTTACCTCTCCCTGGTGCTTGCCAATCAGGAGCTGTGCAAGGACATGCATTATCCTGCTTCTCTGTCTGATTGGCCAGCACCAGGGAGAGGGAAAGATGACGCATTGGAGGCTCCTTCCAGGTTGGAATTTCGCCCAGTGTGAACTACAGCAAAGTAAGACAGTGGTTTATTTTGTTCTGGAGGGTGGGACTGGGTTCCAAATGCTAGCTGTGCTGGTGTGCTTGGTTTTGGAATCAGTCTCCTTCTGAAATGAAATGCCCATCTCTAGGTGCCACTTTTCTGTGTGTTCAGAACCTAGAAGTCCTTTCAATAAACATGAGATTGTGAGTGGCAATGCACTAGCAATGTTGAGACTGGAACTTGCCCATTCACTTAATATGTATTTACGGTTGTATGCATTTTCTAACCATCTTTGAAAAGCAGAATGAGATTACTATGTACTGTCTTCTGAAAGATTGTTTTCACACTATAAGAGGTTTGGGTCAAGCATGGACTGTACAGAGGTCAAGGTGACACTGTTTCCCTATGTCACATAATCAAGGCTTCAAAGTAACACATTATAAGTTACCCAAAACCACTGTTGAAGAGGTAGCAAGGGTGTAATAAAATTACATTTCAATAACAAGGTGTTGATTTGAGATAATTTATAGAGTGTACTACACATTATAGTTACTTTCAAAACTTAATTTTAAAAGCCATTTTAAGCACCTAACACAAAATTTTCCTGCATCAGTCTTAACGTTTTCCTTTTTCTCTTTTTTTCCCTTCAAAAAATAAAACAAAGGAAACGTAAAAAGAAGCACAAAATGTACTTTTCAGTGTAGGGGCATGTTAATAACAATGGCATAGTATTCAAACATTGTCTGTAACCTTTCAAGCTCCAATCCTTCAACAAGACCAACCACATCAAAGAGAGACAGAGAGAAAGAGGCAGCAGAGAATAAAGGAAGAACCCTGGCTTGACCACTTCTAACACTACCCCTTACTACTCCTAGCTTTCATACCGCCTTGCCGTGATTTTGCCCAGCCCATGATCCGTTTCCTGGCCCCGAGAGATGACTCCAAAGGAAAAGCACCCCCCTCAACCAAACATAGAAGCTCCCCTTCCGCTCAGAGGCCCAAACCTGAACAGCACATGAAACACCAGAATGCTCGAACAGTGTTTTTCAACCTTTTTGGGCAAAGGCACACTTGTTTCATCGAGGGAACCATTAGAAAATGTTAAAAAAATTAACTCTGTGCCTATATTGAATGTAATTCTCTTGAATAGAATCAAATAAACACAAAGAAAGTATTTTATATTTGGAAAAACAGATCTCCTGACTTCAGCGGCTGATAAGCTGTTCTTGGCTCACAGCAGGAAGGGAAAAAAACCCTGCTCTCCAGAAGAAATATTTATTTTTATAAATAAGTAATGTTCTGCTGACTGGAAGAATGCTCCCTCTCTGCAAGACGAGCTTAATTCGTTCCAAAAGGCACTTGTCATCTGGTGCGTTTGGGCCGCTCGCGCATTCCTGCCCCCAAATGTGTGTCTTGCGCCTGCCAACAGATCCCATCATTGCGGAGCTGGGTGGAGCTGGGACTCGGTTCCAGAGTGAACATTTCCCCTGTGACATCACTGAGCCGAGTCAGATGAACTTCATTATTTCTCTCTTAAACAATGGAAATAAATTTTAATCTCACATTGCCTGGCCTAGCAAGGGAATAAGGGTGAAGGATTCCAGGGCCTGAAATATTTACGAGAAGATTTTAAATTGCAACCAAATGTAAATCAAAAATGTATTATTGAGCATACATACATACATACATACAACACACACACACACACACACACACACACACACACACACACACACAGAGAGAGAGAGAGAGAGAGAGGGGGAGAGAGCCAACCCCACACAAGCAAAGACTATATTATACACACCCAGTGGGATAGAGGTATATAAACAGTCAACCACATCACATTCTAATATATATTTTACAGCCAGATGTTGAAATATACAGAGAGAGGGGGGAGGGGGAGCTTCATTTCTGCAATTGGAAGAAAGGAGAGAGGGGTATTCCAAAAATTCATGCAGAAGCCTGACACAAATGTGTGGTGTCTCCAGTCTTCACACATGCAGCTCCAACAGAAGGACGCTTGCTTGTTTTGTTCCATTCATATATAAAGTAAGAATGATGCTTAGATGGACGAGCAGAGGAGCTCCAGCCTGGCTCCTCTCCTTTATTGGGGGGGGGGCAAACAAAGCAGGGGTGATACTGTCTTGCATGATCTGTATTTAATGTTTGAAGCACCTTATGATGTAAGTGCCCAACACACATTGAGAATGGACGGGGCAACATCCTCATACTGTGTGAGTGTACCCATGCTTGCATATACTGAAGTGAGTGGTTTTTATCATGAAGGGATAGGTTTCAGGAGTTATATTATGTGTTTCATGTGTAACGCATCAAAACAGATGCTGTCATTTAAAAGTGAGTGATGGGTTAGAGGTTTTTGTGCTATGCAATCTGTTGGAAAACCAATACAGTGGTACCTTGTATAAAGGAATTAATTCGTTCCAAATGAAATTATGTTAAGCAAATTTTCCTTTATACATGTTTCCCATAGGAATGCATTAAAAACAGAGTAATCCCTAATCGCGACCATTTCTATGTTGTACAGATTCGTCCCATAGACAATTCTGTTAAGCAAATTTCCCCTATCTCTGGAATTATATATGTTGTACAGATTTATTATTATACAAACCGTTTGTTATATGAGGGTCCACTGTATTCTAACTGAAAAGGTGTGTCTGATGTAGGATGGTGAGAGAGTGTGTGCACATGCAAAGATGTGTATTATCTATGACAATGTATGCGTTACACATATCTGTAATATTGGGAACATGAATAAGTTTCCATGGATAGTAAGATCTTTGAGGGAGGCTTTTCTCTTAGTTCCACCATCCTTACAAGTACTGCACAGTAAGAACATAAGCCAGGGCCTTCTTGGTGTCTGCTCCCAGGCCACAGAATTATTTACCACAGAGAGCCCCCTCCACCATTGTCCTATGTACATTGGCTAAGCTATGTATTTTTATCATTGTGTGTTGTGTTGTTACATTTGTGACCAACTCTTTGTGACCCCATGTCCATGGAGTTTTCTTGCCAGGAATACTGGAGTGGTTTGCCAGTTCCTACTCCAGGCGCCTACAGCACCTGGTATTTCCTGGTGGTCTCCCATCCAAGCATGAACCAGGGCCGACCCTGCTTAGCTTCCGAAATCAGGCGAGATCGGATGTGCTTAGGGCATCTAGGCAGCATTTTTTATTATTACTTGTATGTGTGTGTTGTGTCGTTACAGTCATGACCGACCCTTCATAACTCCATGTCCATGGAGTTTTCTTGGCAGGAATACTGGAGTGGTTTGCCATTTCTTACCTCAGGCATCTACAGCACCTGGTATTCCCTGGTGGTCTCCTATCCAAGCACAAACCAAGGCCGAGCCTGTTTAGCTTCTGAAATCAGGCGAGATCGGATGTGCTTAGGGCATCTAGGCAGATATAGATAGATAGATAGATAGATAGATAGATAGATAGATAGATAGATAGATAGATAGATAGATAGATAGATAGATAGATACTTATATACTGTATATAATTATAATTATCTTAGTCTTGGTCTTTGACTGTAAATAAAGAATGAGTCCTTCCACCAGCAGGTAAATACCTTTTCAGGCAACCTTTCAGTATGTAAATAGCTGTGAAGGAAGGTGTTTTTAATTAGGGCTGGTATTAAATATTGGGATTTTTAGATTGGAGGGGTACTCCACATTCTCTGCAGTACTACTTGAGGGAAATGCATCGGATTGCTACGTATCTCTGTGAGATGCCAAGATTCCATAACAATGCGATGTAGAAGTAGTTTTTAGTGTTGGGTTTGGTGGCCCCACAGCCCTCCCATGGATGCAGCTGCACCAGTGCTTCCCAGCACTGGACATGCCTTCACGGGGGATGGGTACTTCTGACGTCTTGAGGATTGTTGAGTGCTGCTTCCCTTTGAAACCGAAGTGCCTTCCACCCTCCAGTGAGTGGGAGGTGGTGGAGGAAGCCAAAAGCAACAGTTTCTTGGTTCCATGCTAGCCCTTGGGAACAGTCCTACGACGGATGGCCCCTTGCAGAGACAGAGGCCCTTTTTTTAACGCAGGCCATATTTTGACGTAGGGCCTCCCTTCTACGGTCTGTGGTCTCCTGCTTTTTATGCCCACACTTCGCATTTGCATGGGCTGGGGGGAAAATCTGTCATTTCTGCTTTCTCTCCACTGCTCAGTTTCCTTGGACTTGAGCTTAAATAAAAGCCCAAAGTGAGACAGATTGTATTTTAAGCCTTGACATGCGCCAAAGAGTACGTTTTGGTTTTCCGAAAGGTTTGACTTGAGATTGGCATCCTTATTTTGCATTTCACTTTTTACACATGCATTTTACGCACAGCTTTGCCCAGTAACATATATTTTTATAAGTACAGTGGACCCTTATATAACAAACAGCTTGCATAACATAAAATCTGTACAACATAAAAAATTCCAGAGATAGGGGAAATTTGCTTAACAGAATTGCCTATGGGGAGAATCCGTACAACATAAAAATGGGATTACTCCATTTTCAATGCATTCCTATGGGAAACTTGTATAAAGGAAAATTTGCTTAACATAATTTCATTTGGAATGAATTAATTCCTTTATACAAGGTACCACTGTAATGTCTTTATTACAAGGAATTTTTAATGTTTTACTAATGTCCCTATCTCAATGCACTTCCCAGAATATGCAAAGTGGTACACGTTCAAATAAATAAATAAATAAATAAATAAATAAATAAATAAATAAATAAATACCAGTATTAAATTCCTGAAAAGCACAGAAGACCTCTAAGAATAACCATACTTGGGTCTAAAAATGGAAATTATTAAAATTGCTTCTCTGTGAATGGCTTCTTCGCCATTCACAGAGCTGGGAACAACTCTTGGTCTTAATTTAGTCACTTGACTATCAATTCTGTCTTCCTTCCCGCCACACTTTGTTTCAATTTCCAAACCATTCTTTTTTGCCTTCCAGCATGGAAATTCAGACATAGTTTCATGTTCCATAATCCACGGATAATCCTCTCATCACGTACACATTTTTCCCATTGATGGAAATGTGTTTGTGTGCGTTTTGGGGTCCTATTCATTTGAATGTGATCTACATTTTTTTTAAAAAGGTGTGTAGCAATGGTTCTAATTCTCAATGCTTTTTTTCCTAGTTGCCACAGAAGGCATAAAAGAGATTATTTCAGTGAAAATATTGAAACAACTCCAATTCATTTTTTCTCTCTCCATCCTCTACCCAGGATCCCAAGTACACTAAGGGAGTTTTAAGTTCAGAGGACATGAAGCGTGGTTCCACCCGCCCTATTATGCATTTAAACCCACCCTTTGTCCAGTGTTAAGAAGAGTATGTGACATTGTTTGATCATAATCTAAATGTAGGTCTGTCTTCACTCATTGGCTTATTATGCTACCAAAGCACTAGGGTTTAGGACTCAGCACTAAGTGGAATTAATGCAAGACAGAAAAGTCTCATCCCCCTGAAGGTGGAGGGGAAAGATAGTCCCCCAGAGGGCAGAATTTCATTTTGCAAAAATAGAATGGGGTTTTAAACTCAGCAGAGTAATTAATGCCTCCAACACGGATCACGCCAAAGTAATTTACCCTCCTGTCCCTTTCTTTGCCTTTTTAATATCCAGGTGGTGTTATCAACAACGGTGAACGTTGATGGCCATGTCCTGGCAGTATCTGACAATATGTTTGTTCACAACAACTCAAAACATGGCCGGAGAGCGAGAAGACTTGACCCGTCTGAAGGTACGGGCCCTTTAACTCATGGCAAAGTGGGGATCGTCATGAAATAAATCTCACAGTCACAAGTGGGGGGGGGGATGAGGTGTTGCCTATGTCTAAATAAAATGATGTACACTTGCATAAGGAGTCCCAATCTTCTTTCCCTTGTTCTGAGTCAGTTCCCATTCCTATTCTATCCCTGTTTTCATCCCCCCCCGGGGGCTAATTAAAATTGGGTGTTTTTAAAACACTTAGAAACATAGCATAGGGCAGGCATGTCCAAAGTCAGGCCCAGGGACCAAATGTGGCCTGTTTTCAAATTTTGAGTGCCCCACGGCCTCTTCTCCCTGTCGGCTCAGCCTGTCATGCATCCCCGCCAGCTGGCCCCTCCCCATACCGGATGGAGGTGTCAACTTGCAGTTTTACATTTTGCCTGCCCTCCCTGCCTCTGTCCATCTCCCCAGCCACCTGCCCAGCCTACCCGCCCCAGGCTCCATTGGTACAGCATCCTCCCCACCTCCTTGCATGTTATAGAGACTTGTCCAAAGTCCAGCCCGGGGGCCAAATGCAGCTGAATGGATGGCCCACACACATTTTCATCTCACCAAATCTGGCCCTTCTTGCAAAACATTTGGACACCCCTGGCATAAGGTATATATCAAAGGTCATAACGGCAAGTGGTTCCCAACATTTTTCAGATCATGACCCCTTTTATAACAGCTGAGCCATCTGGCTCTTGGTTGTTTGCCTTGCTCCTTGATTAAGTTGAACATTCATTTATGTATTTATTTAAAATATTTTTACCTAGCCTTTCTCCTTAAAATAAAAAGAGGCTTGCATCACTCAAGGACAATATTTAGAGCAGTGGTGTCCAAACTTCAGCCCTCCAGGTGTTTTGGACCACAACTCCCACACTCCTTTGTCATTGGCAATACGGGCTTGGAATTCTGGCGTTTGTGATCCAAAACATCTGGAGGGCCAAAGTTTGGAGACCCCTGATTTAGAGCTAACAATGGTAAGCTTGCAAATACTGAAAAAGATCAAACAAATGTCACACTGAAAACCAGTAAAAGTGTTCTGTTTATATACTGCCCCATACCACTTTAATTAGTCTCTGGGTGGTTTACAGTTTTAATTACAGTAATGCAGGCTACACATTGCCCCCCCACCACCAGCAAGCTGGGTACTCATTTTACCAACCTCAGAAGGATGGAAGGCTGAGTCAACCATGAGCCTGCTATCTGGGATTGAACCCCAGGTCGTGTGAGCACAGTTTTACCTGCAGTACAGGCATTTAACCACTGCACCACAGGGCTTTTACATGATCAAAATCACAATTAAAGCAGAGTAAGTTATAATGATCCATTAACACCCTCCCCAACCCAAGCACAAAGGGAAAGCTTTCTTGAAGAGAAATGTCTTCACCTGCCTGTGATAGGACAACTAAGATGGGACCAGCCTGACCAGCTGTGGAAGGGAGTTCCAAAGTCTCGAGTGCAGCAACAGAGAAGGAACCCATACCCTGATCCTGGCAATATTTATACATTTGTCCAAAGTCAGCCCACCTCCTTCGTTCTCAGCCAGGGGTACAAAAATTACTCTCGAGAAACTAAAGTTATCAAGATGAGCCATAGGCTTTTCCTGGTATGAAATCATAGGAGTATTATTTTTCCATTGTAGTTCTAGCAAAACAAAATATTCCAGATAATAGTACTGCAACTTTCACTTATTATCTTTGTGTTTTATACTTACTGCTCGGTAGCATTACTGTCGTATTCAACTAGTGACAGAATCGTGACCTTGATGTTGTTGTTCACGTTGCATTTGAGCCCAATAATACGATCACAATTTTTTTGCCCTTAAAATTCAGGGAGCAACACAAAAGGCACTTAACAAAATGCCAGCAAATATAAATTGTCTTGCTCAAAAAAAAAAAAAAAGCATCAAGGGACCAAGGTGCTTTGACAGCATGATTGATCGGACAAGTGCAGGTTCATTTGGTTTTTGTGCACAGGATGAGAGAGGACAACATGTTTTTCCTCGCCTTGAACATTAAAAAAATTAAGTCTATCCTCCTAGGTAGCACCATCCTCAAATCTCTCCTCCTTCCTGATCCAGTTTCAGCCACCTCTGTAGTCTACCTAATGGTGTGACAGGCTACGCTAGTGAGATACATACCTTGGTCACTTATACAATTATTTTCTGCAAGTAACATCATTAGATCAGCGTTATGGCTGAACCTGGCCCTCCGTGCTGTGTATACAACTGGATCAGGCCATTCCCCGCTACTTTTTCAGTCTTCTAATTGTTTGTTTCGGTCGGGATCGGCCGAAACGCAATGTGCTAAGCATTCAGCAGAAATAATTTTCAGACATCTCGCTCAGCTGGGCTTGACTCGATTTTGAGCAAATCAAGCACCCTGACATCTTAGTTAAACAGAAATGGAACAGCGTAAGATGTGTATGAAAAAGTGTCAGCCGTTCCCTTAAACAAACTGCACGAAACATAACAATGCGCAGAAGGAAACTGACACTAATTGATTTTCGTTTGTTTGGCTAAGCGAGGAATCACCCTCGTCTGCAGGCTGTGTTTCCAAGCAATTACAGATCGCTGGATCTGCTAAGCTTCAAATTGGATAATCGCCTCCATTCTCACTAGCCCTATTCTGGCACCAGTTAAAAATAACTAGAGAAGCCCCTTTTGGCCTTTTTCTCCTGGCTAGTGAAAGTGAGAAGACTCGGTGACCGTTACTCGAAAAGACAGGTTAGTCTATTATTTCATTAGAGGGTTTTGTTGGCTCCCCCCCCCTTTTTAAAAAAAATCTCCCCCTGCATAAACCTAAAGGAGAATTAATGAACTGGAAGAAAATGATTGAATCAGTAAAGAATTCGGAGCAGTGTTAATTCTCCCCCAGCGGGCAGTGAAATGGTAGAAGGAAACTCCCAAGATTGCAAGGGTAGGAAGCCTTCCAGTTTTTCCTTGACTGATTGAATGTGATTGACGGGCCGTTCAAAGGAGGCTCGTATTTTTGGAGCCCTGCCAAAGCCCCCTTCCACCTCTGACCTTGTCAACATTGGGAATGGTGTGATGGATTGACTTTGGTTATGGACTGGAAAACCATATTGGGATCCTGATGGGATGTCGAGTCCAGGGGCCTTGCAAGTAAGGGATTGGGGAAGGGGGCAATGAAAAAGCAAAACTGGGACACGAACAATGGGAAGCTTCTCACATTGTGTTGCAGGTCCAGGATAAATACTAGTTTGTTCAAAAGTGTTTGTGCAATCAAGACAGCCCATGATTTTAACACCTTTTGACTAGCTGTCTTAACCCAAACAAAAAAGGAGAGCCAAAACCCTGCTTCGCAGCAACAAAGGTGGGGTGAGGATGATGCTACCATAAATGATTGGTTGCTGCTAATTAAAAGCTCATCAGTTTCAGACTGTATGCAGCTTATATGCAAGGAGGCAAAGTCACACAGCCCAAAATTAAAGCAGGGGTCAGAAACACAATGAGAAACGTTGGCACCTGGGAGAACTGACACCCAGGTGCCACTTTGAACTGAGGGTGGGCATCCCCTGAAAGGAGGAGGAGGAGAATGTAGTGTCCCCCCCCCAAAAAAGAAGAGATTCATACTTTCAGAGTAAAAAAGGTAACTAGATCTTAATCTTGTGCCCTCTAAATTAGGTGCCCTTGTTGGCCCACCCTATTTATGGCCCTGGCAGCGACTCTTTAATTGGTGGCAACTCCCCATTGGCACCCATATGTCATTTCTTGTATGCTGATGTTGCTATACATGAGGATACTCGCCTATACAAAATGTATATAGGTGAGAGTAATAATAATTGTACTGCAGAGCTGGAAGTGACCCTGTCAAGGCAGAACAGCTGGGAATTGAACTCCCAGCCTCTGCCTCTGCAGTCAGATGCCATAACCACTGAGCTGGTATAGTGTAATGATGTAAGTTGCTGGGGTATGTTGCTATTAGTTAGCAAGCTGATACTTGCATCCGTTTTTGTTTTGAGGGGCATGGTGGAAAACCAGCGATACAAGGGGGCCAATTGTTGACAGCAGCAATTCAGTCTACAGTTTACGCAGTTGTACTTCCTCTAGAGTAGCTAACCATAAGGATTTTGGCCAGTATTTCTATAAACCTGCCCAATGCCATTGTGCCCTTCAAAGTGAAAAATAGGGCTCCAGACCCCTGACTCGATGCAAAGGTCCTCACTTATGGGCATTCTGCTCAGTTTTGTCGCCAGCACAAGCACAGATGATGGGGACACCCAGGAGGGTCTTCTCTGTGGCAGCTCCCAGGTGATGGAATACTCACCCTTGGGAGATCAGGCTGCCTCTCCTCCCTTTTATCTTACCAATGACTGCTAATGATCCATCATTTCAGGCAGAGTTTTAACAAGCGTAAACTGAGTCTCTGAGTCGCTTTTTAGTTACAATAAGTTTTGACATTTTACCCGTTGTAATTATTCAATGTATTGTAATCACCTTTAGAGTGTTTTTTTAACTATAGTATATATATATATCATCGTGTTTTTTTTAAATTCCATCCTTTTTAATACTGTGAGCCCCCTTGAGTCCCGTTTTCAGGAGAACAATGGCCAATAAATGAATAAATAAACCTGGGGTCTCTCCCTCTCTCTTTTGCTTGTGCCCTGACGTTGTCCTTTAGCTACGCCCTGCATCAAGGCTATTAGTCCAAGTGAAGGGTGGACCACAGGTGGCGCCATGGTGATCATTATAGGAGACAACTTCTTTGATGGTCTACAGGTCGTGTTTGGGACCATGCTGGTATGGAGCGAGGTAGGCACAGTTGGGCTATGATCACAGTTTGTTAAGTTGCTCTCCTCTTCAAAAGGGTAAGGGGGGTTGGGTTTGTTCTCGTTATCGTTTCTAAGGGCACAAGAGCATACCACCACTTTTACTGTCACAGGTCCATTCGACAGAATCCTTGGGTTTGTCGCTTGGGGAACCATTTAGAACACCCTGGGTTTGCCATGTTAGATGTTGCTAGTTACTGTGGTGGTGGGGTGCATCTCACTCACATGTTCACACACATGCCTGGTTGAGCAGCCTCGGTACCAAAGAGCTTCTGAAGCTTCTCCTACAATTTATTCTTCTTCTGCACAACTTTTAACAGGGTCCTGTTCTCCAGGATAGTATTCTGAAGTATTCTGATTCTATCTTATATGGGTACTCTACTTTACTTGGAGTGGAAGTTAGGTTTTCAGCAAGGAACCATTCTTTGTGGTTATCTATCTATCTATCTATCTATCTATCTATCTATCTATCTATCTATCTATCTATCTATCTATCTATTTATCTAATTCATTCATTTCCTTCCTTCCTTCCTTCCTTCCTTCCTTCCTTCCTTCCTTCCTTCCTTCCTTCCATCATCTATCTATCTATCTATCTATCTATCTATCTATCTATCTATCTATCTATCTATCTATCTATCTATCTATCTATCTATCTATCTATCTATCTATCTATCTATCTATCTATCTATCTTTTTGGGTTCATTTAGGGTCTCTGAGTATACAGCTGCTTTCGCTCACAAATACTTATTTCCTACAAGCAGAATATGCAAAATGAAAGCTATTGCTACTTTTGGTGGGGAGGTAATGCCCACATTCAGTTCTGATCAACAACTTCCTAATTATTCTGGAGCAGGACACCTACACCTTGTGCCCTTTAAATGTATGGGTTAGGCTGACTGATGATATTGAGAGATGCTGTCTCGGGCATCTAAGCAGCACCAAGTTGGAGAAAGCTGACCTAGAAGCCCAAACGGAGAATGATGATGGTTTTTGTGGAAAAGCTCTGACATCCTAACATGTGTCTCTTTGATATTTTCCAGCTGATAACCCCACATGCCATCCGTGTACAGACACCCCCTCGGCACATCCCTGGTGTGGTTGAAGTAACATTATCGTACAAATCCAAACAGTTTTGCAAAGGAGCCCCTGGAAGGTTTATTTATACAGGTATGTGCGAATCATGCACCGCAGAGGAGAGGTGCCGTATTCAATTGTTCTTTATTGCAAGTGAAACCCACATGTACTGAGGGGAAAGTACCAGCCAAGCTCCCACTGTAATCTCTAAGCACAGAAGTATGACAGTCTGAAGAGGGGGAGGCGGCTGTACAAGGGTAGCTTCTCCAAGTGACAGGGAACACCAGTTTTTCCACATACATTAATCTCATGTGAAGCGGGTACATAGGTACAGCAGAATTCCCTCTCTCATGCTGCCAAACCCCATGATGTTTAATGTTTAAAGTTGTTTTGAAAAAAGTTACTCTAGAGATGAAGACAAATCAGAAAAATGATGATTCGTTTTTATTCATGATTCATCAAGGTCAACAACTCATATATATATATGATCATAAATTCATTTGTGTGTAATACAGGGGTGTCCAAACTTTAGCCCTCCAGATGTTTTGGACCACAACTCCTACAGTCCTTTGCCATTGGCAGTCTAAGCTTAGAATTCTGGGAGTTGTGGTTCAAAACATCAGGAGGGCCAACGTTTGGACATGCACTCTACAAACAGTTGAAACGTCGATCTACTTCCCTGTGTTATCACTCACTGAGTTGTAGGGTTCCTTTTGTGTGGTGTCACCACTACTTATTCTTCTTTCCCTTTTTGGAACATGGCTGCAGCTAGCTGCTATCAAGACTTTGCTGTTGGAGTAGAACTTGGGACTAGAGATGTGCACGAACGACCAAGCCGGTGGTTCGTTCAACAGTTTCCAGCCCCGCCTCCTGTGGCAGGTACCCACTCAGAAACAGCACCCTGACTTTCCTGCCCCGCCTCCTCTGGGTGGTGCCTCTGATTGGATGCTGACTTAGAGGGGGCAGGTCTGGGAAGTTCAAAACACCTGTTTAGCAAAAAAAAAAAAAAAAAACAAAAAAAAACCCACGAACCAGCACAAACTGACAATTTGGCAGTTTGTGCCCATCTCAACTTGGAACCTATGATTCAGTGAATCAGCCAGGGTGAAATGCAGACCTTTTTTTTTTTAAGTACTGTATATGACTTCCATTTGGCCACAGAGCAGAATGTAAACACGGAAATAGCTGGAGATTGTTTTCAGATTCATCCGATTAGGGTGGGGGAGAGAAAAGTTGTTTTGATGGTGTATACGAGGTGCTGCTCCATAAAATTAGCAAAGGGGAATCAAGTAATTTCTCAGCCTCTCTATCTAAGTAGATCATGACAAGCAATACGATAAACACAACGATTAAGCACAGCTGCACCTGGTGTAAGCAATTCCCCAAGCTCATTTTGGCTGGTAGCAGAATAGTTTGAAGAAAAACACAAAACAACAAAATAAGAAATTCCGAACCGTATAATTAGCCTGGCATGTTGTTTTTCTTCGCCGATCACTATATTAGCGGTATTCAAATACCTGTTATGAGCCTGGTATGATATATTTTTTTTTTAAAAAAACATAATTACAGTCAGTTATATTTATATATTTGGTCTGTTTTCCTTTATGAATCTGTATGTTGTTTTGGAAGGCATGCGACCTGCTCCATGTGGCTGTGATAAGGAAACACTGCTCTGAACAAAGGCTTCGATAACATAAAATTGGGAAGCAAAATGTTTTCCACCCTCCAGGCTTTTAAAACTTCATCACTGGTGTCATTTGTTGATTGTAGGTAAATTCCATTCATTCCATAGGCAGTGGTCTTGTTTATACATTTTTAATTAGTGTCAAGGCTGAGGACTCCGATTTCAAAACGTCTTCCAAACAACACACGACACTAACCATGTGATTCAACCTTTTTTTTTTTTTGTCAGAAACAGTGTAGAGCTTAACATTCAGGATAAGGTTGTGAGGTTCCTTCTGTAGGAAAAAAACATAGAAAAATGGAATCAACTGGACATTATGTACAGCTGAGCAGTGAGAAGAGAGACAGATATTTTGGAAACAAGACACACGAAAGGCAGGCTGACTGTAAATCAAGATCTCTATGAAAATCTACTCCAAAAGGCCAAGGCCTGGGACCAGAATTTCTATCACCGATGTGGTGGCGATGGTGTAGAAAGATTTTGGGAAGTTCACAGTGCAAGAGCTAAAGATCTAAGAAGAAATCTTCAATATTTAATAGGAAATCCAATATTCATTTCGTGTTCAAACAGATTAGGCATTAACTGAACAAGAATGGCACCGAGGCAGCTTGTTTGAAGAGGAGACAGCCATAAACTGTTAAAAAGACAACTATAAAAATTAAAGATAAATTCCAAGGGTAAATCTAAATGCCACAGAGGGAGCTGTTATTGGCACGCATATGTTCCCTGTAATGGGCACTTATAATAGGTTGCAGCAAAGTGTGTCACGCTCACATTGCAGTAGTTAAGGATATGTCAGCAGTTCCTCTCAGTGTTATCAATGAAGGCGTGCTATACAGCTGCTGGCAGACTGAGCTCCCTGGTTATGAGTTTGAATGGCTTTCTCCTTAGCCCTGAGAGAGATGGAGAGGACCGATAGACCTTCAGCACAGCTGAATAAGGGGGCCATCAGACGTCTCCAAAAGAGCATCTACTGATGACACCAGGAAGGGTCACTTTAACAAGAGTGGCCTTCCATTCTGTGATCCTTCCATCTTGTGGGTCTTTGTTCCAGCCCAGCCAAAAAAAGAGAAGTTCTACAGAAGCTTGGGCACAGATGTGAGTGAGGCAGGACCATATTTCCCCGTGCATCCTGTCATCACTGGGAAATAGTTTTGAATTTCTGGTAAAATTCCTTTCATTATGCAGTAAAAGTACTTCAGGTTCCTCAAGGTTCAGCCCTTTCTCATTAACTGGCACTTAAGGTCTCAGTAATTCACTCTATGATAGTTGAAGTAGAAAGAATAAAAGAATATTTCTTTATCTCCGGTTATTTGCAATTATAGACTTGGGCTTGCTCCTTTTTGAGTACACACATACTTAGCAACCAATTGAACAGATCAACAGAAAAACAAGACACACAACACACAACTGACCAGTGAAAGAGAAGGAAAAGAATGCTTAGCAGAGAGGCAGGTCTCTCTTTGACATCAAAGGCTGAAGGGCACAGTTGATGAGCACTAGCTAGAGACACAATCATCCCAATGCAAAGAAGGTACTCCCAGTCACAGAAAACATAGACAACATGCAAGGTTGCAAACAAAATGGCAACAACTGGATCCCAGTACAGGTAGACCATTCCACAAGTCATGATCTATTTCCCGGTGTGGTTACATTCTAAGTTTCAAAAACTCTGTGCTGCCAGTACAAGGGGGAGGGGAAATTTAAAAAAAATATTTTTAAAAAGAGCTGACGAGCCCCAGGCCTAGCTGGTCAGGGCTGGGGCGGAGGGGGGGCAGAAAACCAGATCACATCTGAGCTCCCACAGACTTCTGGCTCACATTTTTTACTGGAGCAAACAATTCCCAACTTCTCTGGTAGGTCTTGGAAAACTCGCTAAAGGGGGCATAACCAGGTTTTTTTTTTCTTTAAAGCCCAGTGGCTGTGGGGACAAGATTTTTGGAAACACTTTATCTTGGAATTTAATCAGCATTTTAAAGAATGTGTGATAGAGCCCTTAGTGACTGGAGCTTGGGAGGAGTCTTTAAATGGACTGTTGTGCTTTGTTGCTTCGAATCCATTTTTAATATGTGTACATTTACTGTTTTTTAAATGATGTGAGCTACCTTGGGCCCTTTACAAGGAAAAAGGTGGGATGAAAATATTATAAAGAGAGAAATAAAGGGGGGGGGATATGTGGCTTTTTAAACTCTGAACAATCTTGAGAACACGAAATTTGATTTTGAAATGACCAAATAAATTGTGAGATTCTCCACGCAATGTGGAACCAAGCGTTACATGCTATCATGACCAAATAAATACATTTATAAAATCTTTCTTGACTAGTAGCCAGATTCTTTTTTTTTTTAGCAAGAAATCTGAATATTCCTATGAGTTATTTTTACTTAAATATGTACATCTCAGTTGTTTTCATAGTGGGATTTTAAAAGAAAAAAAAATAACAACTCAAGTTTATAATCCCCTTTTCCTTGACCCAAGGCATGTAACTTACTAAAGCGATTAGACTTACCGACAAGAAGAGAAATGGCAGATAGTGATATATACGATCTCAGGAGAATTCTGACAAATTCTCACGATTATTGTTGCAACTTCTCTGCCTGGCTCCCCAATGGGAAATAGATCCTGTGGCAGTTGAAATGTGTATTATTAAATTTCTTAAGCAGTCTAGAATGGTTCCCAGTGGGCAGAAACAGACTGTCTATGTATAGTAAAGCTGAAACTCTCCGGTCTAAGGTTTCTGTAATCCACTCCCTCTTGGTTTCCTCCAATAATAGTTCAACTGAACATCATAACTCCATCACAGTGTATTATGACTTCTGGCTTCCATATTGTTCCGCTCAAGACAAGCAAGCAAAAAGATGTGAGGCTGATCAATTTTTTTTTCTGTTTCATTCACTGCTGCCAGTCAGAGCTGGTGTCAAGACCAGCCCAACAAATGCAACAATGTTTATTTCCAAGTACAGCCCCTCCTCACTTAACAACGGAGTGCCCTTCCTACGACAAGGTCATTAAGTGAATTGGTTGTTGAGCGAGGAGCTTAGGGTAGATGTCTTGTGTTGAGGCTACCCGTTTTGAAGGCAGGTCAGAAAATGGAGGCTCTCTGGGAGGCCATGGCAGAAGCGGAACAAAAAGGAGGGGAACATACAGTAGAGATGGAGGTGGTTGGTGCTTTGGTCATTCTCATCCCCATGGGAGGCTCCCATTGCAATGCCTGCAACAACACCTGTTTCTTGGAAACAGCAGAGGAGGAGGAAGGTTTGTGTGTGGAGGATTGTAACCCCGCTTCCTCCCCTCTGAATTGCTGTCAAGATAGGTGCAGGCAAGCAGAAGTAGACTGGATGCTTGGGCCCAAGCTCTGTGAGATAGAAAAGCAGGTGCTTTCTGTGGTAGCCACTAGGTGGCAGTGACTTTGGCCGCTGCTACTGGTTGTAAGCCTGAGCGGTCATTAAACAAGTAGGTTGTTAAGTGAGGAGTCCTTGTTATCTCCCAATCAGCAACTGCCCCCCCCAGCAATGTTAATTAACACTTTCCGTCTTTATACCATTCCTGTTTTATGGCTACTTCTTCTGCTCAGCTGGGCCATTGGTACTGCTGATCCATCTGTTGATTGCCCCTTAATTAAACCATTTTGAGACCCTGCTGGTGTATCTGACTACCGCTTCCTTTCCATTATTACTCTTTTTCTTTCTTCATATAAAATAAGAGTTGGTTTTCCAGAGGGAGGTGGGGTTGTTTTCTCTCTTTTTTATTTGCATTAATCTCCTGTTATGATTATGTCTGATCCTTTGCCCCAACCTCTGTTTCAGCATTAAATGAGCCTACCATCGACTATGGTTTCCAAAGACTCCAGAAAGTCATCCCTAGACACCCTGGCGACCCAGAGAGACTAGCCAAGGTATACAGTTTTCTAAGCCTTTTCATCAAAATCTGTCATTCTGGATTTGCTACATCAGAAACTGAAACCTGTACATTTCTAATCCAATATAGAGAGAAGATTTAATTGTGTGGTTTTTTTTTAAAAAAAATGTAATTGCACACAAATCCTTGAATTTCTTCCAGTCCACTCATGCAAGGCAGCTCAGACTCAGAAGGTTCTCACACAAGTGAGACCTCCAGCAAGAGCAATTATTCTAGCTACAGAATTCATGTGTGGCAATCTGAGTTGATTCTAAACTGGCATTCCCATTGGCTACCAGTTAGCTAGGGAGGTTCCATTTATAACTCTTGGTTGTCATCTTTCCTTCCAGGAGATGCTGTTGAAAAGAGCAGCTGACCTAGTTGAAGCACTGTACGGAACACCGCATAATAATCAGGTTACATCCTCTCCTCTCTCTCTTTCTCTCTCTTCCTCCCTCTCTCTGTATATCTGTAGGGGAAGTCAAAATCCTGCTGGCTAACTTTCCTCCATAGTTGACGGTTACAGCTGAAGTTTTAGATCTCACCAAAGCCAGCATGGACTTCCCTTTCAAGGAAGGCCAGAGCCCGACATTAGAGATACCCCATGACTGGAAGAGGGCCATGCTTAACTAACATACCTTTTACACAACCCCTAAAATCCGCTGCAAAACACTTGCAGATCCGGAGCATAAAATTGTTTTCCCACCAGCAGAGGACTTTTTTAAAAAAAAAAAAATACGCCCACGCCCACTTAAGCGCACCCCAGCACACTTTACAAGTACCTGGTCTCCGGAGGTTAAAAAAATTCCAATGCGGATTGTAAAGCTGTGGATGCTGGGCTCTCCTCACCTTCTGTTTGTTTTTGTTGTCCCTGCCGCCCCTTTAACAGATAGGAATCCCTATGGGGCTGCTCTGAATGCAGGTGGAGGTGAGCCTGTATTTTTTTCTCCCTCCCCTCACCGCAGACAGAAGCAACAGAGTGCGGAAGGGTGGGAACACAGGAAGAGGAACAAAACCCACATGATATCTGGCGGGGGGAATCCAAATTTAAGCTACCAGCAGATCTTAGGGTCGTGTAAAAGGGCTCTAAGGTGGATGTCTTAATGTCAGAGCAAAAGCTTCCTGCCTACAGATTAAGTTGCTTTGTTTGGTAATTAATGGATCTTAATGATTTAAGCACAAGATTCCTTGAAGGCGGATTTCATAAACTTGGAAAGACCTCTCCAATCACTCCTTGGCCTCATGTTCTAATTACGGGCTACTGTTAATATACAATATATTTCTAGCTTTGGCTACTTCCCTCCTTGCAGTCTTTTCATTTTCACAGGATTTTGGCTTTTGAAAGAGTGCTAAGGAAGGGTTTTATTACATTGGGTGTGGCATTTTTTGTCCTTCCTCCTTTCAAATGGATTTTATTTTAATTCTGTGTTTGCTTATTGTAGCAGCTTTTAGAGATTTTAGTTATGTTAGATTGCAGCTTTTATAGTTATGTTAGGTTGTTTCGGCAACAGCAGAAGCAAAACAAACAAGGGTTCTGGGATCTTCACAAATTAACAAATTTGTTCCAGTGTGTCTGCAGAAGCAAAATCAGAATCTATGAAACTTACAATGAAATAAGTTTCTTGTCAGTCTCAAACGTGCCCATGATCCTTTTGATTTTGTAGTCCCTTCTGTTTTAATATGACCCCTTGCTGTGCTTTTTTGACATTATGATTTTGAGCTCCGTTGAATCCTACACAGGCAGAGAGACAAAGGAAGGAAGGAAGGAAGGGTAGGAAGAAGATAAAAGGAAGGAAGGAGGGAAGGAAGGAAGGAAGGGTAGGAAGAAGATAAAAGGAAGGAAGGAAGGAAGGAAGGAAGGAAGGAAGGGAGGGAGGGAGGGAGGGAGGGAGGAAGGAAGGAAGGAAGGAAGGAAGGAAGGAAGGAAAGAAGGAAGGAAAGAAGGAAAGAGGAGTAGGAAGAAGATAAAAGGAAGGAAGGAAGGAAGGAAGGAAGGAAGGAAGACTCTTGAGTTACCTAATTAAAAAATAACTTGCTTGTTCCATGCAGGACATTATTCTGAAGCGAGCTGCAGATATAGCAGAAGCTCTTTACAGCGTTCCAAGGAATCCCGGTCAGATCCCTGCTTTGTCTAGCTCTCCGGCTCACAGTAGCATGATGGGAATCAACTCCTATGGCAGCCAACTGGGAGTCAGCATCTCAGAGTCCACACAAGGGAACAATCAAGGTAAAGAGGGCAGTAGCAGCCAGGAGGGCTAGGATTTTCAGATCTTCTGAAATACCAACACCATTATTCTCTATTCTGCGAGTCCTACATACTTTACAGACCCCTCCTCACAAGCACCTAAATAGGATGCCCCTGGGAGAAAGGTCTCAACCAGAAACCTTTGAGGATTCGTTAGGCCTAACCCTGCTCAAGCGTCCAGCTAGCGTCACTGCAAGAACAGGACGCTTTGGTGGATCTAGACTTAGAACCACCAGCAATTAAGAGCACTGTAAATAATATCTAAGACTGCTTTCACATGACCGCTAAAATCCGCTGGCAACTTAAATGCAGATCCCCCCCAATGTGGTTTTTGTTCTGCTTCCCATGTTCCCACCTCCCGCACTCTGATTCTATTGCTTCTGCCTGCGGTGAGGGGAGAGAGAGAAAAATGCAGGCTCACCTCTGCTTGCCGTCAGCAGCAGCTAATTGTTCCAGCCCGTTAGGATTCCTGTCTGTTAAGGGGGGTTGGAACCCAACAAAAACAAACAAAAAGCGGAAGAGGGCCAGGCATGGAATGCTTTAAAACAGCAACAAGGAACAGCAACAAGGATTTTACCTCCTCAAGACCAGGTACTTGTAAAATGCACTGGGGTGCGCTTAAGTGGGCGTGGTCATACTTTATTTTTTTTTAAAGTTTGCTGCTGGTGGGAAAATAATTTTATGCTCCGCATCTGCGAGCATTTTGCAGTGGATTTTAGGGGTCGTGTGAAAGCAGCCTAAATGTTCATAATGAAGGAGCAGTTTGCACCTCTACATACCTATAAATTAGAATATGAACTTTTTACCTCCTGTTCTGTTCTGTCTTGGATAACTCTTTTTGGGGTTGTTATAATTTCCCAACCACTCACTGGGAGATACACAGAGACCTTTCCTTCTTATAATATAGGTTGAGAATGTGCGTTAGCATTAAAAAAAGAGAACAAGAACAAAAATGAAAATGAAATGCATAAGTGCCATTAAATGAGTAGTGTTTCAACAGAATGATTGACTATTGATTTGCCAGCCAGATTCCTTTTTTTTGGGGGGGATTATTGTCACAAGCAAGCAAGCAAACAAAATATATTCCTCTAATTGCATTCAGTTGGAGACCTGCTAAAATAGTCTATATTGGTCAAATAGCGCTTATGTTTGCTGGGGAGAGCCGTGATGCCTTATTATGTGGAAAAGTTTCTTTCTTTTAAACTTTCCAAAAGTTTCCTTGCTGCTCAACCCCTGCCCCACCCAAAAAAAAAACCCACACAACCCTTCTATGCAATGGAGAATGAGCCTCTGTATCTCCCTTGAAATCGCTGAGAAGTTGCAACCTTGACCATAGGTTGCAGCCAAACCCACATTAATGGAATAAACACGAGAAACAACCCTGCGATAATTTCTTCCAGAGGCCGAAACGCCCTGCCACGTCCTTTCAACCGTCAGATGTGATCAGCCGAAAATGCACACGTTGTCAAACAAAGGTGTTGTTTGACAGTCCTCCGGTGCAATGGGCTTTAGGGCTGAGAACCTGGAAAGGGATCGTATTCAAGCGATCCTTCAATCTCAGGCTGCTCTTTGAGGATGGCTTTTCTGCCTGCATTTTCACACACCTTGGCAGTACGCCCTGGATTAGAAAGGCAGGCCTTGGCTACAACAGTGATGTCCCTTTTTAAAACATCCAGTCCGCTTTGAGAGATATATACAAAAGAGAACAAGGGGCAAAGAGGGGAACAGGCTTCCTCGTTCATTGTGTAGCAACAACAAGGCAAGTCCAGGACACTGGATTTGGTGGAATGGAAAGCACCACTGCCTGTGTTGGCAGCATAAGAGCAAAAGTAGGTGTTCTCAAAAGAGCATAGAAGCATTCTCTCTCTCTCTCTCTCTCTCTCTCTCTCTCTCTCTCTCTCTCTCTCTCTCTCTCTCTCTCACACACACACACACACACACACACACACACACACACACACACACACACACACACACACACACACACACACACACACAGAGAGAGGGGGAGGGAGGGAGACACCCCCAACACACAAAAATGCATCCTCTCTGCCTCAAATGGGATAGAAGACAAGATTGAGATGGCTGGAGTATGTCTGAAGGTGAAATAGCACCTCACTTGTCCTAATAGATGAAACTCACCAGTAAGAGGTCCTCTTTGTGAAGACCCATGGCAGGGATGCAGAGAAGAGAGCAAATTTTGTCTTGACACAACTCCACGGAGCTTTTTCTGGAAGTTGGGTCATGGCTACTGGGCTTCTTTTTCTTGAGACTTTTCTTTTTCTTGAGAGATAGAAACATTTCGCTGCTCATCCAAACAGCTTCATCAGTCACCAGCTTCATCAGCTGTTTGGATGAGCAGCGAAAACGTTTCTATCTCTCAAGAAAAAGAAGTCCAGTAGCCATGACTCAACTTCCAGATAAACTCACCTGGATGACTGAGAATCTTCACAGACATATCCATGTAGCTTGTGTGGTGTCAACGTCGATGCTCTCCTTTTGCTACTAGATAAAGATTAATGACAAACAGTACTTGGAAAGTACAGTGTAAAAGTAACCACAACAAACTACAAGCAAGTAGACTATGTACCATTTCTGAAACAATACAAGGAGTAGTACAATTCTCTCCCTCACCAAGGTATAATCAATAATGTTTCCTAGTTAGTTTTAAATGGGGCTTCTTAAGAGCCCTTTTGGAAGCAATTTAAGTAGTTTTTATAAAAATGTTCTTCTCTTATGTCCTGTTACGTCTGTGGCCAGCATCTTCAGAGGGCAAGGAGCTCAGGGAACTGGGAGTTCTCTCTGTGCTCTGGGCCACAGAGTCTGGCAAAACGTCTGGAAGAAAAACTTCCACAACACAGCCAAACAGCCCGAAAAACTCACAACAACTATCATGAGACAAATGGTTTGCCAAAGCAAATGGAATTGAGGGAAATATACTGGAGATATAAAATGCACATGGACTTTGTCTGCCCTGGCTACCACATGCAAGGTCGGAATCATTGCATTCGAGAAAAGGAAACGGACCGATTGACCCATTTCCTAGTCTTGGTGGCTAACGGCAGCCAGGGGGAGGGAGATTGTGCCGTTGTCCCCATCCACGTGTACTCAGCGAAGGTCTCTCCCTTGGTAGGCTACATCCGCAACACCAGCAGCATCTCTCCGCGAGGTTATTCATCCAGTTCGACCCCTCAGCAGTCTAATTACAGCACCTCCAGCAACAGCATGAACGGCTACAGCAACGTCCCCATGTCTAACCTGGGCGTTCCTAGCTCGCCTAGCTTTATTAACGGCTCTCCCACAGGATCGCCCTATGGCTGTGAGTATTCCACCTTTTCCTTCTCATTGTTGTTGTTTATTTCCTCCCCCCCCTTCCTCTGTGCTGACCTGTGCTTTGACGTAGGCCAAGAGGCAATCTGCTGGAAAATGGCTCATGCCTCACTCTGGAGGGAGGGAGTGGAAAGGCTTCCCGACCTCGCCAGCAGAAATTAAGTGCCAAGGTGTTGCGGAATGAGATCGCGAGGGCACGCGGCTGCTTCCGCCATCTCTGCCAGGCGTGTAGCTAAAACCTTGAAAGCTGCTCTGAGAAGTAATGAGTTACGGTACCAAGAGACCTCCAAAGTATTTAGTCCCTGCTAGTGTTATAATTGTGGAGAAGGATGTGCTTCCCTCGCCTTTTCTTGGAAGTCACTGAATTGTTGGTTGATTTGGGCTGGGCAGTTTGCTGGCTGGCAGATTGGTTTTATTTATTTATTTATTTATTTATTTATTTATTTATTTATTTATTTATTTTACCACTTATATGCCGCCCACTACCCAAAGGTCTCTAGGCGGCTTACAATCAAAAGAATTAAAACAGTTTAAAATAGTTAAAAATAGAATATCCATAAATAATCAAAGCTATAATAAAAACCTTACACTAAAATCATTACACTAAAATTGTCATCAGAGGACCCACAGTCTATATTGTATCAATTAAAAAACTTCTGGAACAGGAAGGTTTTTACCTGGTGTCGAAATGTAATCAATGTTGGTCCCTGGCGGATCTCAATCGGGAAGGCATTCCATAGCTTGGGGGCAGCTGCCGAGAAGGCCCTATGTCTACAAGCCATCCCTCTTACCTCCTTGATCTCCTTGATCTCTACCCCCCTGGCTCGATCTTAATTGCTGGGTAGGTTCGTATAACCCCTTTCTCTCAACACCGGGACCCCAAGACATTCACATGATTATAAAACAGATAACAACTAATACAGATGTCGATGAGAAATAGGCCCAAGCTGGAAAACAATTAATAGAGGTGGTTTGTGGCTACCCACGAGCTGGAAAAGACGGCCAGGTCATGCTTCACCCCCCCCGCCCCCAGTTTGTGCATGGGGGAGGGAATCCTAATGCCTCCAACCAATCTCCCACTTGCCTACCTCCTTTCCACTGTCCTGTCGCCTCACTTCCTGATCCTGCCACCTCCTCCTCTTTGTCCTCAGCAGATCGACATGTGCATGCACAGGTTTAAAATATTGCACCCATTCAGGTCATATCCATTTTAAATGCAATAAATAAATAAATAAATAAATAAATAAATAAATAAATAAATAAATAAATAAATAAATAAATAAATATTGGTCTGTGTTTTCTATGTTGTCACTTTCCCCCGTCAAACATGCACCACATGTAGGTACACCTGAGAGTTCTCAAATCTCAGCCCTTTCCGCACCTGCATCATAAATATTTATGATATTTAAAACATATCTCTGTTTTGTGTCTCCCCTTCCCTTTGCATGGAAAAAAAAATGCAAGTATTTCTCAGACCACCTTTACTGAAAAATTCCAGCCACATTTACCGTTGTCTGTATTCTGCCTTTCCTTTCACTTTTATTTCCCCAGACTTTTACTTCCTCTCGCCTAGGACCAATATCATAAAAATAAAATTAAGCAAAAAAAAAAAAAAAAAAAACCATGCTTAACAGGATAAAATACCCTGGCTGTAGTAAATATTTTACATTTTTCTCCCCGCCACTCACACCTTGTAACCAGAAAGCTTGCAAGGATATTATTTGTTATTATTTGCTTTCTTCCAGTTGTGAGGTGGCTCACAATGGTGCTTAAAACAGATATGCAGCACTAAAAAAAACTGAGGGGTCTTTCAGACAGCGGAAAGTTTTGTGCCTTTTGTCTCTCTTATTCTGTCACTTGCTTAGGATGTCCCAAACATCACATCTTGACCGTGAGTGGTTTGTTCTTGCCTTCCATTTCAGTGCTGTACTTGTGCTTCTCAATAGGGATGGTATTTTCAGTTTTATTGGACTACAGATCCCACAGTTCTCCAATCTTGGACTACAGATCCCACAATTCTCCAATCTGCCAGTTCTACAGACAGACAGACACTTGACAGGCACCTAAATGTGGCTGGCTTGGCAAGCTTGGAGGCTGAGCTAGGCCTAACTGCCTAGCTTCTTGTTAATTGAACATGAGTCAGCAGTGTGATGCAGCAGCCAAGAAAGCCAACACGATTCTTGGTTCATCAACAGAAGCATAGTGTCTAGTTCAGGAGAAGTGATACTACCACTCTATGAGCTATGTCCAGTTCTGTGCCACCTCAATTTAAAAAGGATGTTGACAACCTCGAGCGGGTGCAGAGGAGGGCAACCAGGATGGTTGAGGGTCTGGAGGAAATGTCTTATGAGGAACGGCTTAGGGAACTGGGAATGTTTAGCCTTTCAAAAAGAAGACTGAGAGGGGATCTGATAGCTATGTTTAAATATTTGAAAGGATGTCACATTGAAGAGGGGACAGGTTTGTTTTCCATGGCTTCAGAGAGGAGGACTCGGGGCAGCCCATAGGGAACATTTGTTATCTGAGCCAGCCCTATAACTAGAAATTGCGATTTGTTATCCGAGTCAGGCCATAGCGAAAATTCGTTATCCGAGGCAGTCCCATACCTGGAAATTGTGATTCGTTATCCAAAAAAATCATTATCTGGGCATTCGTTATCCGAGGTATTACTGTAGTCTTAATTCCACAAAGCGTTGGCAGTCGAGTCTTTGAGGGAGGCAATAACAAGCAAACAGCCTCTGATCAAACTTTAGGATTAAAGCAGGGTCAGATTGGGATGGGCGAGTCATTTAGAATACCTTGGACTCAAGCCATGGAGGGTTTCTTTCATAGATTGTGTTACCAGCTCTCGGACCTGTGCTAATCCTGCTGCAAAAGCAACTTTTTAAAAAGTTGAAGTGGTTTAAAACACACACACACACACACAGAGCTCGGTAAGGGTTGAAGATGCTGCAGAGCTATGTTCAATGTCAGTTAGGAAAGAAAAGAAGAAGAAAATAATGGAATGGAGCATCCCACAAGGGGAGGGGGGGCACGGCTGGCTGGGACATTTTTAAGTTCATGTTCGCCTTGTAATTTTTCTATGGCTGACCTGTTTGCACACCCAAAGAGACACATATAGAGAGCCCAAGAATATTATAGATGATCTGTAGCAGAGCAGGGATGAAATTGTGAATTTTCCTAACTCACACGGAGTCTTCTAGGAAGGTCATTGTTTTGCCGCTGACAAGGTCTAATTGTTTTTCCTAAACAACCCCCGGTTTGAAAAAGAAGATCTCGAGCTTCCCCCCTCCCTCCCCCTTTTTTGTAATTTAACAACTATTTGCCTGTTTGAAAGAATCACTCTTTAAAAAAAAAAAGAAATTTGAAACGTCTATGATTCTTGCACAGAGAGATTAAAAATGGCCAAACAGATGTTGTGGTGGGTTTTTTTTTTTTTTTAAAAGAAAACTTAGAAAATCCACTTCCTGGCTAGGTCATATGTGCCAAGTTTCAGCTCCAGGGAAAAAGGGAGAAATTTTTGCAGCTGAGTTATAAACCCCTGACAATAAGGGTTTGCAATGAGATGCTGACAGACCCTTAGGAAAAAAAATATTTAAAAGGAAATGTTCCATCTCCGAGAAGAATATGTGCCGAGCACAATCCAGCTGTGATTGTGTGGGCATACCATGGATTTGTGCAAGAAAAGAAAAAGAACGTTTTGGCCTCAGAAGAATTCCAAGGGCTGCTTGATTTCATCGTGACCTGTTTCATACTGCCTCTGAGATCTTCTTTATTTTAATCTTCTTTTAAAACAGCCTTCAGACATGGTACCATTCCCATCATCCCCAATTCCCACCCTGCATGGTATGGTGGAATTTATTGTCCACCACATCTGGCTCCTTCACTGCTCTCCCTTCAGTTTCAAGAACATCACAGCTTGAGGAAGGCAGTTTTAAAATACTAATGGAGGAAGGGGTTTACTATCTTGACATCTGATAGGTAGAGACTGGAGGGATACCTGATAGTCAAATACTGCCATGTTGGATATATGGTAAACCCCCACCTATCGCGAGGGTTAGGGACCCGACCCGACCCACAATAATTGAAAATCCGCAACATGCGGATGTTGGATCAGGTCAAGAGTGGGCGGGCTCTCTTGTACTTACCCCAGGCCTGGCACTGCCCCAAACGGGCCTGGAAGGGGCTTTACAGTTCCCCAGAGGCCCCAAAAGTGCTTTCTAGTGATCTGGAGGTCACTTCTGGTTTACTGGAAGTCACTTCTGGTTTGCGGGGAAGCACTTTTGGGGCCTCCGACGGGCCTAGGAAGGCCTTTTCTCCTTACCTCAGGGGGCCTTTTTTCATATACTGCGGACCCACAATATACTGGGACCGCAATATATGAACCGCAAAAGGGCGGGGGACAACTGTATAGGACACCATTATCAGAGATGCCATGCATTTGGACTCCAGTCATGTGTCAAACAACAGTGGGAGAAAGAGAGCATTTGTCTTCATTTCTTTCTTTCTTTCTGTTGGCTTGGTTGTCTCTAATCTCAGATCATCAGGGATTGGGGGGGCAGTCAAAACAGAATTCCATCCCGGGTAAAAAGGAGCTCCTTCCTCTGTCCTGCAGACACCCAGGAAATGCACAGACACTGTTATTCAGTCGTTCGGTACACATGTGCCCTAAGACTGGGGTATAATAAGAAGACCTTAAAAACTAGGAAGATGAACATTTACGGTCAGTAACATGGATTGTGCATCATAAATTGTACTTCATTCGGTAAGACACCTGACTGTATAGAACTTTGAAAGTTATTGGTCTCCAGAAGTAATATATGCTAGGATTTGGGGAAAGCTTTCAAATCAGTTTGTAGAATGGTAATGTGCTGGAATGCTTGAGCTCAGCAGTTCTGGGGTGTTACTGGAAATCTTATATTGAACATTTGTCATGTGCATTATTTGTGTGTGTCTATGTGTGTGTTCGCACATGTGCGTGGAATTAGCATTCGTCAGTGGCAGTTGACTAAAATCTCATTATAAAGCATTTTTAAAAAATTAATTGTTAAAGTTTTCCAAGAATACAGTCAAAAGGTCAACATCAACTTGCTCCCCCTACCAAAATAATTGTCTTTTTAAAAAGTTTTGAAATAATAAATGGCATCATGCTATTATTTTCCAACTTCAAAAAATATTACACGCTGCAGATGACCCTGTTCTCGGTGAGCAAATATGACCTGGTCGGTCTGCCCTTCTCTTCTAAAATGTATTTTCCCTCCTAAAATTATAGGGATGATTTCCAGAGTTGCCTATATACTCGTAGAATAACATCTGCAAACAATGTGCAAATTGGTCTCTGCTTTTGCCTTCCTTTTTGGTAATCCGGTTCTTCATTTTACACAGGAAAGAAAGAAGTGGGTGGGAAGGAAGGAAGGTGGTCCTTTTGGTTCTTTTTTTTTTGCCATCAAGGAACTCTCGATTGCTAACGGAAGTTCTGTTTTTGGCTCCTCCTTAGTGATGTCTTCAAGTCCAACTGTCGGCTCCTCCAGTGCTTCCTCCATCCTTCCATTCTCCTCCTCTGTCTTTCCTGCTGTCAAACAAAAGAGTGCCTTTGCCCCGGTCATCCGACCCCAAGGATCGCCTTCCCCAGCTTGCTCCACTGGCAATGGGAATGGGTTTAGAGGTAAGGAAATACCTGTTTTGCTTCCCTTCCCAAACCTTTTAGGGAAAGGGGGTGAGATTCATTTCAAGGACCTGTGAGACGCATTGCATCCATCGAACACCTTGTCTGCAGCCCTGCAGCCACCGGACTGCCAGTGGCTTGGCCATCATCCCAAACCATGCCTCCAAAATCGCCACCAAACTTCTGTTGGCATAGGGCCACATTTCTCTAACCCAGGCATGTCCAAACTTCGGTACTCCTGATATTTTGGACCACAACGCCCAGAATTCTAAGCTTAGATTGCCAATGGCAAAGGACTGTGGGAGTTGCGGTCCAAAACATCTGGAGGGCCGAAGTTTGGACATGCCTACTCTAACCGCTGCCATACTATTGCTTTCCTTTGCAGCAAAATTGACAAGGTGAAACTAGGCATTATGATTAGGCATAGTTGACACCGCTGTTTTCTCCCCCATAACGTTTTTTTGTCTGAAATGCAGGTTTTCAATAATCAAACCTACAAATCAAATCCACATTTGGCCCCTTGGAAAGCAACATGTGGTGCAAATGGAAAGCATCTCAGATGGACAGACATCTTTGATCACTTAGAACAGCCGTGCTTGCAATGACAACTTTTGGGCTATCTTTTTGAGTTGTGTAGTTTAAGAGGATCCTCCGCTACCCTTGTGGACAATATAGCTGTCAGAGTTGCTTCCAGATAGTTAGATAGATAAATACTAGAAAAGTACTACAAAAGTAGATATTTTAGTATTGTAGTACCTTGTATAAAGGAATTGATTCATTCCAAATGAAATTATGTTAAGCAAAATTTTCTTTATACAAATTACCATAGGAATGGATTGAAAACAGAGTAATCCCTAATCACAACCATTTTTATGTTGTACGGACTCGCCCCATAGGCAATTCTGTTAAGCAAATTTCCCCTATCTCTGGATTTTTAGGTGGTACAGATTTTATGTTATACAAACCTTTTGTTATACTAAAAAGTAGATTAACCTCTCTGTATATGAATAGACAGACAGACGTACACACAAATACGTGGGTTAGTAAAGAATATATGCATTCAAACACACAAACGCAAACACGCACACACGATAGATAGATATAGATAGATAGATAGATAGATAGATAGATAGATAGATAGATAGATAGATAGATAGATAGATAGATAGCAACAATGACATACAGCCTGGGATATTTTCTCTTCTTTCTGAGATTTCCTTGCAGCCAGATAAATAAGAGGGAAATCTGACAGAAAAAATTCTGTGTCCTCCAGATAATCTCCAGGAGTATTTCTGAAAAGTCCCAGAAATTAAAGATGCCCATCCTGTAGCAGAATTGGTAGTTCCTGAAGAGGAATGGCAAAATCCTGTACAGGATCTGGATTTTCCTGTGCAGGAATCACCACTTCCTAGGCAGGGTTTGGCAGTCTCTACATCAAATGTGATTGGTGGGAAAGGACAAGCGAGACGAACAGTGAGGGAAGTGAGCACTTCATAATAATCTGTCAAAACCATACAGCACTCCCATTTTGTTCTGAGAATGAATAGCTGTTCTTTTTCCACTTGTTTGGGTTGGGTTGGGTTGGGTTGAGGCATTTTTAGTGCCAAAAACAGTGGCTAGAAACAGCAGCCTAGCCTAGTCTTGACCTAATCTGATTTATCCTGGGCAAATGGTTGCCAAGGTCAACCTCTGTTCCTAGTCCTGGCAGCAGGTCAGCTGTGGCAGAGCTTCTGTTATCCCATTTGCAATGCAGCCCCAGAGCTTGCTTACCTGGGAGTAGAGATGGGCACGAATCAAAAAAATGGTGTTTCGTTTGTCGTTTGTCGTTTAGGGGGTCCGTTTCGGTTCGTTTCCGTTTTTCGTGAATTTTTGCAAAAAAATCATTTTCATTTTCGTTCGTTTCGTTACTGTTTCATTTCCATATATTTCAATTTTTTGTGATTTTTTTTAGCATTTAAAGCAGTTCAATGTATTGCCGTAACGAAAACGAAACGGACGACAAAATTTCTGGTGTTTCTGTTCATTTCGTTTCATTTTAGAGACAAAATTCCTTTGTCGTTTCATTACGTAATGAAACAAAAAAACAAAAATGGAAACGAAAAATTGTTCATTTCGTGCCCATCTCTACCTGGGAGTCAACTGCACTGCTCTCTGTGGGACTCATTTTTGAGTTGCCATGTATGTAAGAGCACTACGATTGCTTTAGATCTTCCAGGAAAAGATAAAAATTCTTCCAAATCTCAAAGAAACAGATCAGGATGCCATAGTAAGGGAGTGAAATCTGACCCTGCTAGCCATATAAGTTTCCCTTTACCGCTTGAACCTTTATACCCAAAGACATAGAATGAATGAGTCTGAATACATTTCAGCTCTTGGTAGAGCAAAGGGAATTCATTATAGGGGAAGTCAGTGGTTCCATAGCCTTCCTGGTCTCTACAGAGATCCCCCTGAACAGAAATTATTCCGAGAATTCAGCAAGGCAATGAGATTCTGTGATAATACTGACGGAAGCTTGAAAAACAGCCACAGGTCCAAAGTATATTAGAAGTCTCTTCCTCGATCACCAGGGGTTTGTCTAAACTGGAATTATTTTGCTACACAAGAAATTTTAGTAGAGGTATATGCTACAAACCCACACACACCTGTTTTGAAGGTAGTTCTGCAAATGGAACTTTGCTTGCTTGCTTGCTTCCTTCCTTCCTTAATCTTTCTATTTCCTGTTTCTCTACCACATCTTTTCCTCCACTGAGTTGCACCTTTTGTGCACAGAAAACTTTGAAAGTTAAATTGGGCTTTTCCTTTGAGCAAGCTTCCGAACAGCAGAAGGGGCAGCAATTTTTGAAGGAAGGAGGGCTGATTGTAGGTCAAGAGAAAAAGGAGACACATCCTGGTCTGGCACCCATCTCAGGCCCCACCCTACAATTAATCTTATGGTTTATAAAATCCTGTAGATTATATAAATCTGAGTCCAATCTCTCTCCCCCCCCACACACACATACACACCCCAGTCAAACTGAATATATTTGTAGAAACCAAGATGATGTATCTCTCCAAAAGCTCACCTCGACATATCCATTAGGATTAGGGACATCTTTCCCCCTTATTCTCTGCATTCCTTCTCCATACCACCCCTTTGACTTGGACCAGAGGTGGGGAGTTTGGGACACAAACTTCCATTGGTTCTATGCTTGTTCAGTCATCCAAGCATAAAGCAAACAGTAGATGTTAAACAGATCCCAACCTGCCGATGAATTCAAGACTTGGAGGAAACAAGCCAACTAGAGATGGTCCAAGGCAAGGAAAGATAGAGGGGAAAATCATTGATCTTTTGGAATCAATGACATCCTAGGATGGTCATGCAGAAGTGTCTTATGATATGGAAGGGCTGAAGAACTGTGACCAGTTATTAGTAATAATGTTGGATTGTGTTGGCCCAAGATTTGACTTAGAATAAAATAGCTAATTATCTTCATCTTCCTATGCCTCATAATTAAAAGCTCTTAGTCATGACAGGTAAATAAGACCTCCCTCCTCTAATAAAGCACAAAATAATATCAGTTTCTTCTGCCACCTCAAACACACCTGGTTCCCTCTGATGTTGTTCAAGTGGAGTTAGAAAGAGACTGGTCTGAAACCGTACAGAGCTGAGAGTACTAAGCAGCAGCGTAGCAAGGTTCTGGGGCACCTGGGGATAAAGTTGTTTTTGCACCCCCTCTGGCCTTCCCCAGCCCCATTGCATCCAACCAGCGTGGGGGGGGATCCTACGGGCATGGGGAGGGCAGGTGCACGGGTGGCCATTTGTGTGTGTGGCCCAGAGGTGACCCAGATCAAGGTGAGGAAGACTTGGAGGAGGAGGAGGAGGGCGCTGCAGCCACCGCGCTCGCATGCCTGCCTGACTGCTTGTTTCACTGCTTGCCTGGCATGCGGTGGCAGAGGCGGCGGCTATGATGGAGCGGGTCCCGTCGCCAAGTCTGAGGACTGCTGGCGGGAGGGCGCAGGGCTTCCTCCTCCTCCTCCCCTCCAGATGTCCCCAGATTGCTGTACCTGGGGCAGATGATGTACCCTTCTGCCCGCCTACCCCAGATACACCCCTGGTACTAAGCTGTAAGAGTCAAAATGGACTCAGTACAAGGCGGTGTCCCATTTTCCAGCTGCCGTGGAAGCGGTTTTTCCAGTAAGCCCTGTTCGAGGTGGGTCTGGAGAGGTGGAAAGGATCAGCACCAAGGACAGCTCACAGTATATTCTTTACTGCAATGATGGCTAGAGCTCCACCCATCTTGCGAATACTACTTCTAGGCTCCATTGCTCCTCCTACAAAGTAAAAGCTTGGAACTTCTTCACCCTTCCCAGGAGCTCTTGATCTAGTGCACTGTAGCACTGGATCATACAGCAGGCAGTCCCAGTGTTGGCTTTGGGCTTCTACATTTGCCTCGGGTCTAGGTTCGAAAGTGTAGTTTTGGGATTGCTCTGGAGGCTCAGGCTTGGCTGGTTCAGGGATCTCCTCCAGTTCTGTGCACCTCAATTTAAAAAGGATGTTGACAATCTTGAACGGGTCCAGAGGAGGGCGACCAGGATGATTGAGGGTCTGGGCGAAATGTCTTACCAGGAGCGGCGTAGGGAGCTGGGAATGTTTAGCCTTACAAAAAGAAGACTGAGAGGGGATACGATAGCTATGTTTAAATATTTGAAAGGGTGTCACCTTGAAGAAGGGACTGGTTTGTTTTCCATGGCTTCAGAGACCAGGAGGTGGAGCAATGGTGTCAAACTATAGGAAAAGAGATTCAATTTAAACATTAGGAAGAACTTCATGACAGTTAGAGCTGTTCGGTAATGGATTATGCTGCCACAAAGGAGGATGGTGGAGTCTCCTTCTTTGGAGGTTTTTAAGCAGAGGCTGGATGGCTATCTGTCAGAAGCACTGTGATGGGGGTTCCTCCATGGCAGGGGGTTGGAGTGGATGGCCCTTGAGGTCTCTTCCAACTCTAGGATTCTATGATTCTATGTCCAAGTCTGTGCCCGCCTGCCTGAGACATGACATATTGCTTGCTAACTTTGTTGACACATCCATCTGGCTCCTGTGGCAACCGGATTCTTGAACTACCTGGACAGACTAGTCTTCTCTCCTGCTCTGCACGCCATTTGAGTGCTATTATCACCTATTTGCGATAAAAAGCACGCCGTTTGAAAGCTTGCAAGGCGATGGGTTGTTATTTCAGCATGCTCCATGGTTCTCATTAAAGTTACTCGAGGGAGGAAACTTACATGGTTCTTGGCTTCCAGGAGGGTGTTGAGAAAGGCACACAGATACCCTCAGATAACCTGCCTTGTGCCATGTGTTCCTGCTTTCTGCTCCCTGCATGCCATCTGCTATGCATTCCTGTTCTGTAGCCAGACGTGGAAGGCAGGGAAGCGGGGGGGGGGAGGAAGTGGTGGGCCTGACAAGACCCTCCTCCTTTGTCTGCTCCCCCAAATTGAGAGCAGGTGCCCTGATCCAAAAGAAAGCCTGGCATTTATTTTGTGTCGGACGTCAGGGCTGCTTAAGAAGAGCGTGGGGGAGATGTAATGTGACGTGACGCAATGCGAAGTGATGAGTACCCTGGTGTCTAATTGTCTCCTTGCAGATGTAAGGCAGCAAATTGGAAACTGCTGGAGCAGCTCAGAGGAACGGCTGCCCACCTCTGCCTTTCACTATTTTTGTAGCTGGAAAGGGGAGAACGGTTGCTTCTTTTTCTAACTCTCAGGCTGTGGGTGTTGTTGCACTGGTCGCCAAAACAGCACCACCCACACAGAAGAGGGAGACCACCGCAAGGCATGAGGGTATCCTTGGATTTACAGAAGGGCATTGAAAAACATTCAGGAAGAAATGGGAACCTGTCTAAAGTAGAACTGTGCATAAGATGCACCAATTCCAAGTTCTGTATTTATTTATTTATTTTATTATTTTTTGTACTTGTTGACCACCCGATTTTCCCACGGGAACTCAGGAAGGTGTACAACGCGTTGCAAAACAACTTGCCCAAACATACAAGGCCCCAAACATAACAATACAAAATACAAATAATAAAGGATACAATAGTAATAATAAAATAAAATACAAATGGGAATAAAAATAAAAATAAGCATTACTCATCACCAACCATATAGCATGAACAAGATCCAGCAGGAGAGGGCTGGGACCCACAGACATACAGACTAATAACAAAACCACAGTAAGCTCAAAGGCCACCCAAAACATTCCCTGAAGAACCAGGTCTTTAAAGCCCTTCTAAGAGCCAGTAGCGACTCCAACATCCTAACCTCTGCCGGCAGCTTGTTCCAGTATGCCGGGGTGGCCACTGAGAATGCCCGATTTTGGATAGAAGCCCTTCGGGCCTCTCTAGGTGTGGCCACCCGGAGTGAAAGGGAAAGTGAAGCTCTGGTCGGTCCAGACCAAGTTGACCTCTGGGAGATCCGCTCTGCCAGATAGACAGGTCCCAGGCCATGGAGGGTTTTGTAAACCAAATGACCCTGGCTCAGATAAATGTGCATAAGGACCAGATCAAAGCTGAATAAACACTGGTGGTCCTAGAATGAAGTGAACTGAGTTTACAAATAAATCTAAATCTAGGGCACAGACTGAGTTTGACAGGAAACAAATCATTTCAGCCAAATAATTAGGTTTTTTTTAAATATATAAAGAACTTAAAAGGTTTGTAAGCTTGCTAAATCTGGCATGTTTCCACCTCTGTTTAACTTTTATCCTACCTCCAAATGTTCTATACATCAGTGTAAAACCAAAAACCGTGTGGTCATTTTGATTTGTTAGTACTTTGACTTCACAAATTTACAAAGCCTGTTGGATTTGGGACACACATTTAATGAGATGGGTCACAAACCCCTCCAGGCCAAATCCAGATGATTTCAAAATTGATCTACACACTGATTCAGTGTCAATGCTAGGGTAAGCCGCTGACTCCATTTGGGGTTTTCAATCCAACTTATGCATTAGTCGTATTTACATCCTTACTTCTTTATATTTTTGCCACTCAATTCAAGGAGGTGTCCAAATCAGTCCTATTCTTCGTTTTAACCTCACTGCAAGTCCGAGAGGTAGATCAAGCAGAGGGAACAATATTATTGAACTCTTCAATATTATTGAACTCTTATTTCCTTCTCTTCCCCCTAGAATAGGATATTCTAGGACAGGGCTGTTCAACTTTGAACAGGCCAAGGTCTACTTTTTCTGGCCCAAAGTGCCTGAGGGCTCCTACACTAAAACCTCTACTTACAATTTTATCTGTTCTGAGCACATGCTCATAAGTAAAAACTTTTGTAAGTAGAGCAGTGGTTTTCCATAGGAATGCATTGAAAAGCAATTAATCTGTTCTGGAGGGAACAGATTTCAATGCGCCACGGCCCTTGAACTGCCCCACTTGGCTGAGACAGTGAGCTGGCAGACCCAGAACTTTGCTGGGGCAGTGGTGGTTGGGGTGGGGGAGGGAGGGGTGGAGAACTTATTCCCTCACTTTTTTATTTGATGACCAGTGGGCTACTTTTGAAACCTTTGTGGGCTACCAGTAGCCCGTGGTCTACCTGTTGGGCAGGCCTGTTCTAAGACAACAAACATACAAACAGAAGAAAATGGAAACAGAAATTGAAGGGAATTTTAGATAATGGGCTTGAGAAGTGAAAACAGAATGAGATTGATTTATGCATGTATTTCTTTTCGTGTAAATGTACACCTCTTCTTAGTATCTCTGCACAAATCAGAGCATCTCACAGCATATAATATTTCACATGTCCATTTAAAATATGAATAAAATGCAAAGTCTATGATCATAGGGAAAGCAACTTTTTTACAAAACAGTTAGCAGATCAAATACAGTGGACCCTTGTATAGCAAAGGGTTTGTATAACATGAAATCTGTACAACATAAAAAAAATCCAGAGAGAGGAGAAATTTGCTTAACAGAATCGCCCATGGGGCAAATTCGTACAACATAAAAATGGTCGCGATTAGGGATTACTCCGTTTTCAATGCATGCCTATGGAAAATTTGTATAAAGGAAAATTTGCTTAACAGAATTTCATGTGGAAAGAATGAATTCCTTTATACAAGGTACCACTGTACTTTTGGAGTGGAAATCTTTCCAACAATTAGTGGATTGCTGGATACATTTGTGGCTTTACGTAGGTTAAGAGTTCGATTCATCACAAAGCCTACTCAACAGGGTCTAGGCTTCATGGTCTGTAGAATCCTTTCCAGCTCTGCACGCAATTCTAAGGTAATGATGATGATAAAGATGGTGATGATGATATTCACCGCTGCACCCACCTGTGCTTCATATTTATTTATTTATTTGTTTGTTGAATTTCTACCCCGCCCATTTTCCTATGGGAACTCTGGGCGGCTTACAAAGGGCTGATCAATTCAGCTAACAATACAAATATAAAACCAACAACAACAATATAAAACAACTTTAGCACCCTTGGCATAAAAACACGAGTAGCTCAGCAAACAGCACTTCGCTAACTGAGCTAGCAAACAGATGGTGGGGGGGGGGAACTAAACTAGGTCGCCAAAGGCCTCGCAGAAGAGCAAAGTTTTTAACGCTCTACGAAAGGCCAACAGGGACTCTGCAGAGCGCACTTCGCTTGGTAGATTGTTCCAAAGTCACACCGAGAAGGCCCGGTTCTGGGTGGAGGTTTTCTGGGCCTCTCTAGGGGTGGCCACCTGAAGCGAGTGCGCCCGTGACTGCCGAACTGGACGGGCCGAGGTTGATCGCTGGGCAATCTGCTCTGCCAGGTAGTCCGGGCCCAAGCCATGGAGGGCCACAGTGCTTGAATGGCTTGTTTTTTGTCATGGTCAGGTGTGCCTCTAACTGTAGGTGACACAAAAAGGAGAGCCCTCCTGCTGATCTCCGGGATCAGGAGTCAGGAAGTTTCCACTCCCTTCGAAACTAATATTTCCAGTTTCTGCTCAGCACAATTGTACCCTACCCGCAATTGCTTTATTACGCAACACTGCCACCACAAAGAAAACGGCATTACACTAATGCTACAACCTGGGTCCCTCCCGATGGTAGTACCAGGAGCATGTAACAGTGGAGTCGAGGGATGCTTTGCTGGTTTGTGGAAAAATTAATGGGGGGGGGGAACAACCTGCATCCCTCCCCATATCTCCGTTCCTTTGCTTTGTGCCTAATGAGCTTAAGATCAATGTGTTTTTGTTAAGAGAGGAAGAATTGCACTCCCTGTTCCAAGAATGGGTTGCATGCATGTGTTAGAAGTGGTCGCTTTTAGCAATCTCTATCAAAAAGGCAAGGATTTTGCAAAGAGGAAACAAACATTGAAGACATGATGGTGTTGGTAATGAGAGAAATTTGAGAGCCTCCGGGCCTTGAGCGGCACATGTCCAGAGCGATTGTATATCTTGTTACCCAATACTGAGTCTGGGCTTTCAACAAGTTACTGCAGTATCCCTCAGAGGCCATGTCTGAAGAAGCTAATGGGGGAGTCAAATAGTTGCGTGCCACAATATTTTCCTCCTTAAGTAAGTGTGTCTGACTTTTTTCAGATGTTCTCAGCCCAGATCTCTCCTTATATCGTTACCGAGTTCAGTGCTGGTAAGATGTGATCCTTGGCAGCATTGCATGTTGTAAAGACTGACCAAAAAGTTGAGTCGAGTTGACAATCCTCAACCAATGTTGCAAATGCCCCCAGATTCATCCTAGAACTTAGACTTCCTGCTTTATGGCCACACCAGGAGCGTATGTGCACACTTAAAGTGAGCACACCTGTTTCTGGAGACATCTAATGTGGCTCCATGTCATCCCGCTTGGATTATTATAACAAGCTCCGTGTAGGTCTGATTTTGGAGACTAGTTGGAAATGTCAACAGTTCAGGAAAACGTGTGCAAAAGCCGCATGGTTGTTGAAATCCTGCAAACACAAGAACAGGTGATGCCTTTATTTTTAATGCTCAAATAAAAACACACAGTGTGTATGTAAAATCACAGCAACACTATTGGCAAGAGCTGGCTGTTGTGAGCACACAATGCCTCAGGAAGAACATCTCCACTGGCTACTTGCCCATTTCAGGTCCCAGTTCAAGATGTAAGCCGTGACCTATAAACCCTACACAATTTTTGAGTCCAGGATTCATCTGGTGGTGGACTTTTGTTTGGTCTCACTGTTTGGTCTCACAGGATGTCTGGAGAGAATGCAAGAGTTGAAACGGAGGCGTTCCCATGATTGCTCCCCAACTGTAGAGCTTCCTTCCCCAGAAGCTTAGGCTGACCTCTTCACTGACAACCTGCCAGCTGGCAGGCTGTTTCTTTTTCAGCCAAACTTTTGGTGACTGAATAGATGATAGAGAAAGGAGACAGCAAGGGAGAATGCGACACTTTTTCTCTTTTTCTGATGTGTTTTTAAAATGTTTTTGGAGTTTTTTTTAAGCCAGTGATCTTTTCACTCTTATATGTTTAACTCCATTTCATTATTGTAGCTTACTGCGTTTTTAGCTTTATCTGTTTCATAATCATTTGGGAGGGGCTGTCTACATTGAAAGGGGCTGGGAATCTATCAACCATCTATTGAAACCAAATCCACAAACCTCCTCCTCTCCCCATCTCTCGATCAGAGTCTGCTTTCTTCTGTTGTTTCTTTATTCGTTCCTATGTTTCTTTATTGCCTGCAACTTGTCCCATCTTTGGTGGCTTTAAAAATAAATGCCATTCACATTTCTGTGCAATGTTTTTTTAAGCTGCACGTGTTGATTCGATGTGGTTTCCCCCTTGACTAAAGCATGTTTTCTGAACACTTTGGAAAAGGCACACATAGGATAATGTCCACATTTCAGTTAAATGTTTGCATTTTACGAAATGCACCCACAACTCTCTGGGACCATAAAGATTTCAGACTAGAAACTGCCCTAGCCCATAGTTATTCCTGGTAGCATGAACTGCATAAAACTGTCATAAAAAATCTGCCTACCATCCATTTCACATTTCTTGTTACCAACACCGTACAGCTGGTTCTCTTCTTAAATTTCTGATCCTCCTTGAATTATAAGGCAACCAAAAGTTCTTTCCTTTGAAAGGTATTTATTAGTATTATTAACAATACGTGCCTACAGTGTGCATGTCATGGCAGCATCTGGATGATTTTTGACAGGTTTAATCAAGCGTTTCATCAGATAATGGCCATCTTTTGAGGTTAACACAAGGTACACATCTATAATTCTTTCTTCCATTTCTCTTCAATAAAACAAGAGAGAGAGAGAGAGAGAGAGAGAGAGAGACTCCCTGTGGAATAATCACAGGGCTTCTGATATTCCCCCACTCATTTTGGAATGTCTTGTCCTGCATTGAACCACCTTTATTGAAAAGTTACATCGATTCAATATATAGTAATACAGGCAAAAATAATTACAGCTTTGTGAGCAGTGTCAAACCTTAATCCAGAGCTCACAAACATTCAATAAAAAGTAGTGTTGAGTGGGAAATAGGCTCTTGGCCAGCCAGCCCCAAAAGGGAGGGAAGGAAGAGCCATCAACCGGGCTTTGAGAAAAAAAAAGTAGGTGATAAAAGCTGCTTTCACACGACCACTAAAATCCGCAGCAAACTTTGATCCGGATCACACATACACCCCAGAGTGGTCACGTGGTTGATGTTGTGGATCAGAAGTTCCCATGGTCGCATTTTGGAAACCCGCAACCGTTCTGATCCCACAACTGAGAACCGCAGCAACAATATGATAACCAGGGGTGAAAAAGTTTTGGTGCCGATTTTCCGTGTTCCCACTGACTCGAGGAATGGTTTAAAATCCGTATCGGAACAGTGACAAGGATTTTACCACCTCGAGGCCAGGTACTTGTAAAATGCGCTGGGTCGCTGCTTGTGGGAAAACGATTTTATGCTCCGCACCTGCAAACACTTTGCAGCGGATTTTAGTGGTCGTGTGAAAGCAGACATAGTCCCATTAAGTCCTCTCTGCCTACGCCAGATGACAGACCACGTGGAAGAACGGGCATTTTAGGAATCAAGAAAAATATACTCCTTGCATTTTATCACTAAAAACATTGATTTAACAGGTGAAGCCTTGTTCTGTGTTAGCTTAGCTCTGAAAATAGCATCCATTTGCTCACTTATACTTGCTTCTCCTTTAGGCCTGCCTCAGGTGGACTTCTGACTGGGCTGGAATGTGAACAACTGAGGGTCTAATCATTTGAGTACCTTTGGGTACCTTTGGGTAGTGGGCGGCATATAAGTTGAATAAATAAATAAATAAATAAATAAATAAATAAATAAATAAATAAATAAATAAATAAAAATTCCATTTGAATCATTTCTTTTCCCTACTTTTTGGTATTGATATATTTGTACGTATAGTCAGGTGTCATATGTATACCTCCGGGCCATTGACATGGCTGTCATTTGATATATTTCTTGCTGTATGTACCAGTTCTGTAGGCTACACGTGCCATCTCATATAAATGGATTCATTTTCCATCCTGTTTCTGGGTCCCTGCTACCATAAATGTTCTTTAAAACAAAAATCGTAAGTGATACCATGTTTCCCCGAAAATAAGACACTGTCTTATATTTATTTTACCCCAAGAAGATACACTAGGGCTTATTTTTGGGGTAGGTCTTATTTTCAGGGAAACAGGAACTGCAAGCAAACATGCTACGAAGTACGGTAACTTTGGTGGCTCAAGCAAAAGGGAGGAAGGACCATGGATGGAAAGGGAGGGGCAACGTGCACTCTGTGTGTGTGTGTGTGTGTGTGTGTGTGTGTGTGTGTGTGTGTGTGTGTGTGTGTGTGTGTGTGTGTGTGTAGGCACAGCGACGTCCATCACTAGGTCTTATTATTGGGGTAGGGCTTATATTATCATGCATAGAAATCCTGCTAGGGCTTATTTTGGGGGTAGGTCTTATTTTCAGGGAAACAGGGTATATTGCTAAAGTGGCATATACATGCCATTTTCCTGTTGTTTTCAACTGATAGTTGATGCACCACCTGGTGGGATATGTCACTAGATAAATATAGGAAAGCATTAAAAAGGACTTGAATTGTTGTTGGAAAAAGATGGGGAAATTAATGAACTATAAGTTTCATACAAGCAGGGAAGAAATTTGCTCAACCAGTAGGCTGTTGTGGAGAAGAAATAATAAAATAAAAAGTTAATTATCGCTAAGCACTTAAAATGTAAAAGGGCACAAGCACAGTTTGCAAGACCTGTTTGCAAAGAAAATAAATTCACTGCAACATTCACACCAAAATGATAACGATTGAACTTATATATCACCTGCCTGAATGAATCAGTGTTACCTCTGCATTATGTGAATGAAAATTTATAAAATGAATTAAACAACGGCACAATCAATAGAACCTTTGGCACATGTGACTGCACCTGAGACTAGAATGAGCTGTTTCTCCCCTGTTCCCATTGTATTTTCTTCTGTTTTAAAAGACATTAAGACATTAATGTTTTCCTTCTTCATTTTCAGCTATGACCGGTCTTGTTGTTCCTCCAATGTAAAAGAAGAGGAATTTCTGGTGGTTCCCCACAAGTTTGTTTTCTTTTTTGCAGCACAGAACTACTTATTGTTATGGAGCTAAAAAAAAAAAGAGTGGGACAAAAAAAATCAAGAAAGCACTACACGTTCCATTGGTGGGGGAAGCCATGTGCAGAAGGAAAAAGGAACTTCTCCCCACCTGTAAGAGGGTTCCCTCCTCTGTTCCAGATTTCATACATGCTTGCATCACCACCCAAGAACATTACAAAGAGGGAATGGCCGCGATCCAGACGTCCGCTGTTTATGGGACTGAATCTTGAGACCAAGGTTGTCGGTTTGTTCGTTTGCTCGTTCGTTCGTTCATTTTCTTATGGACTCAAAACCTTCCTAACGTTTAAAAAAAAAAAAAAATTAAAAGGAGGAACAAACTGGCCAATCATTCAAGCTTGATATTTTGGATACTCTTTGTTTTACTTTGTAGGGGGGGAAAGTTGAAGTTTCTATTTTCTATGGAGCCTTTCAGATACCAATTTAGTTTGTGCAGAAAAATAATAATAATAAATAAATAAATCACAAAACAGGGTACCAGCATGGAAGACTTTGTTATGAAACTGATACGAATGGCGGAACGTGGATGTATGTGTGTATTTGCTTATAGTTTAATCTCTTTTGAAATGGAAAATGTAAGATGTTTTACAATTATTTAAATAAATAAACTTGTAAGTTATTGTATGTAGAGGTAGAAATGGAAGACTTTGGGGGGAAAGGGAGATTTTTTTCCTGTCTCCTATTGTATAAAGAACAACAGTAAACACTAATAATGATGCAAAAAAGCAGCAACAAAAGCTCTTATAGGATCTGTCCTCGCTTCCCTCCTGCTCCATATTGAACCATGTACAAGAATCTCTTAAATTCTTCACAAAGGATTCATCCACAAGTTTTTATACAACATAATGGTATATATACATATATATAAATATAGGGCAGTAGTTAATGTATGAATATTATACAGTTTTTCAACTTTTGATTCAATTAAGGTTTCAGGTACTATCAGTAACTCCGTGACATGTATGGGCTTTTTTAAAACCAGGCTTTCATGTGGAATTGTCGTCGCTTTCCAGGTTGCAGTTTATGCAAGAGGGAATGGGGCAACTTTCTCCCTTGAGTTGCTTTCCGTGTAGTAAAGGCAGAATTCTGCAAACGTTTCCAAAAATACTGACATGTACAGATGGGATTTGACTATCCCAGATGAAACTTGTGAATGACCTAATGATGACATGAATGACACGCGACATTCACTCAAGCATCTCAGAATTGAGGGGTATTTGTGAATATTTGTCCCGGATTTGTCCATGTTCACATCATAATGTCAAACGTCATCAGATTTCAAATATTTAGTGTAACATAAACCAAAATCCCATTTTTCATCCCAATTAGAATTGAGCCATCAAGTCAGAGCCACTGGATAGCTTAGTGGTTTAAGTATCTGACTTCAGGGCCAGTGGTTGGGAGTTTGATTCCTCACTGTGCCTCCTTGAGAGGGGGTGGACCTGATGATCAACATCAATGGTTCTCAACCAGTGGGTTCCCCAGATGTTCCTCGACTGCAACTCCCAGAAATCCCTTCCAGCACAGCAAGTGGTGAAGGCTTCTGGGAGTTGCAGCCCAGGAATATCTGGGTTCTTGCAGGTTGAGAACCATTGATCTCCTACCTATGCAGTTCTGGGATTATTATTATTAATAATAAGTCCATGAGACTTTGGTAATTCATTTTGAGTAATTTACTAAGCACCACTGAATCAATGAAACTTCTCTCCTTTGCATTAACAATAGTTAGCCCATATATTTGATTAGAAACCTACACATTCTCAATGCAGTGGAAAAGCAGCAAGACTTCCAGAATTGCAATTGGAACCAACATTTGAATCTCTGACAGATCACTGATTTCCATGGGTTTGATGGGAAAGCTATCATTAAAGAAACAAATAAATGTGTCTCTGTTCACTTGGATAGAAGAACCGGTTGGGTTCAAGCGGTTGATCGCATATGTGTAACAGGTCACTTCACTGAAATAAGCAAGGAGGCGTGTTTTCAAATGGGATCCCTCTGGGTGTGCAAACTTGCACAGGTATATAATTGGGAGCAATGTTTTCTAGCCGCTCATGAATAGTGGCCATGGCTCCCCGAACCCCCCATGTGCTGATCATTGGTAAAGTCTGGTTGAAAGTTAGTAGCTTCCTTAAGACCGTCTAAACCCCCTTCTGTTGCTGTCATTGTAACCATCTCTACTGGAGTCCCGTTATGTTGATAATATGCCTATAAAAACCTGTTGATCACTTATTGGCTTTTTACAATATACTATTTATATATGTACCTGTATTTTAAGGTGAAACCCAACCTCTGTGCACCCAATGAGGGTAACTGTGTTTTTCAGGGGAATAAAAACATTAATGTTTTCCCATGATGATTGTTTGTGGAAGTTCATGACCAACGAGAAATGAAAAAGTGGATCGTGCTGTCTTCCTAGGGTGAGTTTGCATATTGTCGGCAATCACACTAATTTTTTTTATTATGTTGAACACATTCAACAGTCCAGGCAACAAATTTCAACAAATGCTCTTTTTGTTTCTTCCCAAGGGGAATTGGACAGATTCCTGGAGGAAAAGTCCATCCCAGGTGACAAACCATGATGGAGATGTGTCATCTCCAGGCTTAAAACCAGGGTACTTCATGGGCCAGATGCAGGGGAGTGGTTTCAGGAGACAGAGATCTAGTCTCTTGCGCTCCCAGAGGCATCTGGTGGGGCCCCTTTGAGATACAGGAAGCAGGACTAGATGGGCCCTTGGCCTGATCCAGCAGGGCTCTCATGTTCCCTAGTGGAGATGGTTCATTATTGTTTCTATTTTGACTACAAAGGATCTCTACACATTACCCTTGAGTTGCATCCAAAAACATTCTCTGTTGACAAGTACCTCTCTGTCTGATCTCCCTGAAATGTTAAGCACAGGTCAGGATCAACGAACATGTGAAAGGGGGGAAAAACAGAGGCAGAGTTAAGGACCAAAGAGGTATTTAAAATGTTGCAACACACCACCACTTACAAAGACCTTGGAGGTCAAGAAACAAGGAATGGATAAACAGAATCTTGTGACACTTTTATGACAGATTTTTTTTAATTAATTGTTAGGTTTCCACTTCTTCAGGTGCAGATCTGATGGACTCCGGTGCACCCCAGGATCCTTTGGGTTGATCAAAGTGAATATTCAGCTTTAGAAACAGAATACACCATGCCTACTTTGGTCATAAAAGACAACAGAAACTGCTTCCCATTGTTCCTTTTGCTTAAATTTTTAAAAATTGAAAGGAAACAAAGAACATAATAAAACTAGACCAAAAAAAACCCCATCCAATCACAATTTTAAAAGGAACCAAGATTTCAATAGCAATAATAGCTACTTTAAATGAAAAGAATCTCCAGTCTCTTGGGGGGGGGAATCTAGATGTCACACTCATATAATGAACTAAAGTGTTTGTTTTGGTCAGCCATCCATTCTACATTAATCAGCGGTAAAACAGAAGCCTTTCTCCTGAGCACTTATAGTGAACAGCCAGGTAATTGACGGCACAGTTCAAATATTTAGTTCAGTGACAACCTGCAGCTGCCGCAAGAGAGGGGATCTGAGGGCCTCTAATCATGTGGAAGGGTCTCATTAACTCTGCTCTCAGGACTAGATTAAACTGACAGCTTTGGGGCTGTTCGAGAAGGGTGCAGAAAGGAGGAGTTTGACATGGGTGCTGCACCTGTTAATCATGACACCCCCCAATGGAAGTCAAAAGTTTCTGCTCTGATCATGGACGAGAAGGAGACACGAAAGAGATAGTTTATTTATTTATTTATTTATTATTTACAATGTATACCGCCTCAACGATGGGGACGGTTCACAACATCACAATTAAAACAACACAAGGGAATCAAAGCAGTACCAAAGCTACAATGAACAATAATAGTTGGCGGGGTTATAAAATCCAAAAATATATATAAATGGAAAAAAAAAAAAAAACCAGAGTGGGACCTTAGACATCGCCGTAGGCTTCTCGAAAGAGGAAGGTCTAAAACATTTGGAGGCGTAAATCACTGGGAAGTTTGTTCCAGATGGATCTGGACGGGCAAAATAAGGCCACGAGGCTCGGGAGGGAGGATTTGATTCGGGAGACGCTACAAAAATAAGCCATGGAGGGCACCTTGAAGTCGGGAAGTGGAGTAGAGCCAGGACACTCGACGCGCACCAACCACCAGCCTCCTTCTGCACAAAAGGTTCAAGGGAAATAGAGAACAGTAATCCAGCCTCAAATGACCAGTGCCTGTACCACAGTCCTCAAGGAGGATCGAGGAGAACGAAGATAAAATAAGAATACCTGACCACGGCTGACACCTGAGGTTCCAGGTCAGATCCGGGCCAGGGTATCGCCAGCATCTGGCAGCTGGATGACCCATCCAGACTGGGATTAGGGCCACAGACCCCTGGAGAAGAACAAACCTCGGTCTTGCCAGTCTGAGCCTGTGGGACCTGGTTCCAAACCATGATGGAGGTTACGGCCTCCACTGCACAGGTGGAAAAGGAGAGATAGAGCTGCGTGTCATCAGCGTACTGATGGCCAGACTCCATAACTCCGGATGATCTCAGCCAGCGGCTTCATATAGATGTTAAAGAGCATTGGGGAGAGCGGCGACCCCTGAGGCACCCCACAAGAGAGTGTCCAGGAGCCGACAACTCACCACCCAAGCTCATGCTGGGTGCGACCCCGAGGAAGGACCGGAGCCAGGCCAAAGCCTGGCCTCCAATCCCAACCTCTGAGAGAGCTCCAGCAGGATACCGTGGTCGACGGTATCAAAAGCCGCTGACAGGTCGAGAAGGACCAGCAGGGTAGAGCAACCCCTGTCAGCCCTCCTCAACAGATCATGGGGACCAGGGCCGTTTCGGTCCCATGACTGCCTGAACCCGGACTGGAAAGGATCCAGGACATGGTTCTCCTCCAGGAACGACTGGAGACGATGGCTCGATCACCTTGCCCAAAAAGGGAACATTGGCTATGGGGCGATAGTTGGACAAATCGTCCACTGCCAGGGCTTTTAATAATGGGCTTACCACCGTCTCTTCAAAAGACTGGGAAAAATTCCTTGAAGGAGGTTGAGGCAATCAGTGAAGCCCATTTCTGGCATGCTCCCCCTGCGCTCTTAATCAACCAGGAAGGGCAAGGGTCGAACGGAGAAGCCGCAGGCCTGCAGTGTCCCAGTGCCCTGGAGGCATCCACTGGTGTAACAGGCCCAAACTCAACAAACCGAGGCGACCGAGGCGGCCCGACACTGGCCATGACAGGGGCCGGATCAGGGCAAACGGCATTCGGAACGGATGGCCTCTATCTTAGATTTAAAATAGGCTGCGAATGACTCACTAGTGAAATCACTAGGAGGAGGCCCAGGCGGAGCGGGATTGGTGAGGTCTCGGACCACACGGAAAAGTTCCGCTTGACGATTCGAGGCCTCACCAATTCTCAGAGCGGCAAAGATCTCCTAGCCGCCCTTATCGCACGAGAATAGCGACCGTTCAACGCCTTAACCGCAGCCCAATTCTGAACCGTCCGAGCGTTCCGCCATCTGCTCTCTAGCCTTCTCCGCTCTTGCTTCATCGCCCGTAGCTCCTCGGTAAACCAAGGGGACATCGGGCTCGGCATCGGATCAGGCAATGGGGCGATCCGGTCGACAGCCCCAGCCACCTCCTCAAACCAACGTTGGGCTAAAAGTCGGCCGGATCGTCATCCAAACCGTCTGGTACATCCCGAGGGCCTCCGAAAACCGCGCAGGGTCCAGGAGCCCCGGGGCGGGCCCAGATGGACGGGCCCACCCTGCCGGGCGGGTGGCTACCCAAGAGAGAAAGTCAGTAGATAATGATCCGACCATGACACGGGCCGGGCCAGCAATCTCCCGACCCCCAGATCAAAACCCCGCGATGAGGAGGCAAAAACCAGGTCCAGGGTGTGTCCACCAGTATGAGTGGGTCCGATGACTAATTGGGACAGGTTCATGGAGGCCATGGACTCCATGAATTCCAGAGCTACTCCAGACAGCCCAACCTCGGCCGTTGAAATCCCCCACCACCAATAGGCGGGGGACCTCAAAAGTGCCGGAGATGCGGAGAGCTCCGGAAGGGAGAGTGCAGGGTCGCGGGAGCATACACAAGCACTACCCCAAACCTGTCCCTGTGACCCACCATAAGGTGGAGACATTCCAAACCCGGACTCACCAACGTCGCGGATCTACTGATATGAAAAGAGTCCCTAAAGACCATAGCCCCCCGCCCCCCCGCCCTTCGACCTGCCCAGCTGCTGCAAACGGTAGCCCTGGGGGCAAAGGAGGGCGAGGGAAGCCCCACCCCCCTCGCCAACCCAGGTCTCCGTGATGAAAGCCAGGTCGGCCCAACAACTTAGACATCTTGAAGGAGACAAACTCAAGATGGCCCATTTGTATTTGTTACCCCTTTATGAGGAAGGCTAAAACATTTGGGGCTCTTTAGTCTGGAAAAAAGGCACCTGAGGGAGGATATGATTGAGACATACAAAATAATACAGGGCATGAGTCAAGTGGATAGAGGGACACTCTTCTCCTTCTCACAAAATACCAGAAATAGGGAACATCCACTCAAATTAAGGGTTGGGAGAGTGAGAATAGACAAAATAAAATATTTTTTCACCCAGCACATTGTTAGTCTGTGGAACTCCCTGCCACATGAGGTATCGCTGGCATCTGGCCTGGATGCCTTCAGAAGGGGATTAGATAGATTTCTGGAGGAAAAGTCCATCACAGGTTACAAACCATGATGGAGATGTGTTATCTCCAGGCTTAAAATTGGGGTACTTCAAGGGCCAGATGCAGGGGAGTGGTATCAGAAGACAGATATCTAGTTTCGTGCGCCCCCAGACGCATCGGGTGGGGCCACTGTGAGATGCAGGAAGGTGGACTAGATGGGCCTTTGGCCTGATCCAGCAGGGCTCTTCTTATGTTCTTATGTTCTTAATATGGGCACCACAGTCTGGCAGGTCAGGGAGGCCCACACTTAACATTTCTACAGACCCTGGCAGCAGAGCCATTAGCAATACTTAACATATCTATGACCCCTAGCCAAATCTTCTTTCCCACCATTTGTACAACCAATCATCTCTCCCTCCTCCACAAACCCATTAACAATGCTTAACATTAGACATGGGCACAACAGCGAAATTCTACACTTCCGTTTTTCGTTTAGTGTAAGCCTAATTACTCCGCCAGAACTCAAACTCAAACCGAAAAAAGAAAAATTGGGTCTGATTTGTCATTGTCATTCCTGGCAGCCCAAGTGCACAGAAAAAAACTTTTAAAATAAATAAAAACCCCGAGCCAAAAAGTAGGAGAAAATATGCCTGCCTGAGTGAGGCACCTACCAGAGGGGTAGTTCCTGGGGAGGCCTCCCCCTCTCCTGTCCTGGGCTGCTCTGGTGGGGGCCTCGTCGTCTCGCCAACTTGCCATGCCATGCAGTGTGGGCGGGGATCCAAAATGGGGCGACCACAATATTTATTTTGAAATCGTGGTCCAAAACACACCAAAGCACCACAGAAACATGTGAAAATAGCTATTTTAAAACTGCCTGAATTTTACAGTAGCAGCAGTGGGTTTTTCTTGCAACAAAAACGTCTCCATTGATTTTATTTTATTTTATTTTATTTTTATTTTTTACACCCGCAATGATGGGCTGGCCATGGGAGTGGACCATGCAAATTTTGGAGCCATTCCACCAATTGCATGGCCACTTGGCCAGGTTTTGACCGAGACTTCTGGGATGTGCCAGTCGGGCAAAAAGCCCACTAACCCTAGCCCAGCCCGAACCCTAACCCTAACCCTAACCCATACGCCAGTACACTGTCCTTCTTAGCGGGTCAGAGAGGCACCCAGAGGTGCACCCCAGTAACTCACCCTAACCTTATCCGTAACCCTAAGCCTAGCCCTTTAACCCTAACCCTAAGCCAGATCTGTGGCATTGCAGGACAGCAAGTACACTTCCCTTCTTAGTGAGCCAGAGGGCGCCCATAGTGGTCCCTCTCACTTTGTTCCTCCTCCCCAGCCCCAGCCCAAGTGCACCGTATGCCAGGCAGTGAGTCACAGAGGCACCCGAAAGAGAGGTGCCTCTGCCTGCCACTGCAACTTGGTATGCATATCCAATTGGCTATGTATCAGCGGGCCAGAGGAGGCACCCACCCCAGAGAGGTGCCTCCAGGAGCCCACTTTCCCTTCATGGTGGGCCAGAGGAGGCAACCACCCCAGAGAGGTGCCTCCAGGAGCCCACTTTCCCTTCATAGCGGGCCAGAGGAGGCACCCACCCCAAAGAGGTGCCTCCAGGAGCCCGCTACCCCCCCAAACCAGTACTAATGACAGACGAAAAAACGACAAACGAAACGACAAATTTTTATAAAATTTCACGACAAACGGAAACGAGCCGAAACGGGCCAGCTCCGACACACGACAACTCGAAACGTAATTTTTCCTGGTCGTGCCCATCTCTACTTAACATATCTAAGACCCCTGGCCAAATCCTCCCACCCCATCTACAACTAATCATATCTCCCTCCTCTCCCTCCACCCCTATCCACCAATGATCATCTGGTATGAAATGTATATCTCATCACATATTACATTACACACCTCATTCTGCTGCTATATGTCTGAAGAAGTGGACGTGTCCACGAAACCTTACATCAAAATATGAGTCAGTCTTTAAGGTGCCACATGTTTTGTGTCTTTTTTATTTTTGCCTGCAATTCCAAGTACACCCGTGAAGGTGGTGGAACGGAGCGAACAGCCTCTTCTGATGATCTTAACACTTTAGCAGGCTCATAAAGGGAGATGGGGTCCCATACAGTGAAAGCAAAGTTTAGCACCCCATGGTTAGGAGCTGCAAAACAAACACCTCGTCTGAAGTTCACGGTGCTTTGAACTCCACATCGGCCTTATCTCTCAGCTGGAAGACTTCGGAGCTTTGGGAAGCATTTTTAGCCGGTAAGCAACAGGAAAGGGGGAAATCAGCTCTTTATTTATTTGTATGCCTCGATGGCAAAGCAAATGAATCCTTAAGCAGCTGACATCAAAGCCTGCGTCTCTCTGAAGTTAAAGAGTCTATTAATCGCTGTTTTAAACTGATTTTTAATAACCTCCTGATATAAACGACACACAGAGAGAAGGCAGAAGAGCAGAAATTGGATACTGCAGAGGGGTTTTTCTTGCGCTTGTTTGTGTTTTAGATCTCATCAGATATCCTCTGTGGTCCTTCATTGCTGCTGCCTCTCACTATCTCTCTCCTTTGGGTATTGTTTATTATTTCACTGGGCTAAGCATTTAAAAATGGTTGGGTAGGGGCCTGATCCTGAGCTCTAGTTTTCAGCAGAAGGAATGATAGCCATGGATACCCTTGTTCTCCATGAACTTGTCCAATGAAGTTGTTCTCCAGGAACTTGGTCAACACTGCACCCGTGGCTGTTACAGCAGGGAATCTCAAATCTCAAAAGCTTTCAGTGCCAGGCGTTTGGGGATGGCACAAAGGAATCTTTTTAAACCATAATGAGAATCTTAGAACTTCAACACAGGGATTCTGCCATTGTGCCACTAAGATGACTTTGCCCTGGATCTACTGTTAGGAACAGCTGCATTCCTAAAATGGGGACAATATAACTGGAATGTCCAAAGGAGGAGAAGAAGAAGAAGAAGAACAACAACAACAACAACAACAACAACAAGGCAGGTTTAGCTTCCAGAAAACAATCTGTAGGAGAGATATGATAGCAGCACTTGAAACACTATCATGACCTGCAGTAAGCAATATTTGATGCCAATTGGGCAGTAAAAGGACATTCAAGGGGTTAACGGAAAAGGATGGCATCAGATCTGGGGTGAATTTATACACTAAAGGCTGGGATAAGAATTCATGAGCAGTTAATCAGAGATAATTAAACATGGTGTAAAACCCTCAGGGAGACGTTCTAGCTATTTTTGTTCACCCATGGCCTACAAATTTTTAATATGTGTGTGTCTGTTTGTGTGTAAGTCTGGAGGTAATTGGATTTGGATTATTTTTCTTTAAATTCACTTTTTTTGGATCATCTAAGTGACGGGTAGCCATTAGTTTCTAGCACAAGGCAGTGGTCTAACTTTGGCACCCATTTGACCACGTTCAATTAAATGCAATTAGAACAAGGGCCTGGGGATGGGCTTGCATTGCAATATCTGTTCCTGCCCTCTGATTCAAGTCTCCATTTTCTTGACTGAGCTGGTGTGAGGCTATAGAATCTCTGCAAAGATTCTACCTAGTCTGTGTAAGAGTGTCAGCAGCTAGCACAGGCAAACGGAGCACCTTCTCCATGAAACTCTAATCTCAGGAAAACAGAACCAGGGACTAGGTTAGGAAAAGTGTGTGGGGGGGGGGAGAGAACCCTCCCAATTCCTTCATCCTGTGAACATGCTTCATATTCTGCCCCTCCAACCAGAGGCTTAGCCAAGATTTGGAGCGCCTGGGGACAACTTTCATTTTTTGCACCCTTCCTGCAGCTGCCCCCACATCGCCTCCTCCAGCAATGGAGGGGCTGAACCCTGCAGGTGTGGGGTGGGTGCGTGCGTGGGGGCATATGGGCATGTGTGTGTGTGTGTGTGTACGCATGTGTGCCATACACCTCTCCCACCAAGGTGAGGAAGAGGAGAGGAAGGCGCTGAGCAGTGACCACTGTACTCCTGCTTGCCTGCCTGCTTCGCCACACGTCTGGTGCACAGCGGCGGAGGGGGTGGATGGGGTGCCTTCGCTGAGCTTTAGGGGAAAGAAGGACTGCTGGGCGGCAGGAGGGTGCACGGCTTCCTCCTCCTGCTCCCCCTCCAGGCACCCCCAGATTGCTGCGCCCGGGGCAGATGCACCCTTCTGCCTCCCCCAGCTACGCCCCTGCCTCCAACGTTAACCTGCATGGCCATCATTTTTCCTCGTTTCAATGCGCTGCGAATATTTGAGGGCAACCATTAATAGAGTGGCCAATGTCCTGGACGGTCGGGTTTGTCTTTGATGATATCTGCTGCTCAGACTGAGGTGGTTGCTAATGAAACAGTTGCTGTTTTGTTGACAGAACATTAATTACTTGATCTTAGGACTTGGTAATTGCGCAGGCCCCCTCTGTATACACCACTAATTACATTAGCAATTATATGGCATTTTAAAGACAAAGAAAGGACTGCGGCAGTTGCACCGTCGGAGGGGACCCTGCTGGTATATTTCCATCAAGTTCCTCATGTTTCTGAGACCTGTCAAGAGTGCACAATCTGGAAAATGATTCTGGAACATAGTGGAAGCGTCAGATGTTCCTCTCCAACTCTATCCGCTTGCTGGTGCCATTTCAGTCTCTCTCTCAGCACACTTTACTGTAACTATAGTACCCTCAAGGGCTGGTGTAAAGCAGTAGACAGAGTGAAAGGCTAGAATTCAGGGGATCTGGGTTCAAATCCCTGCTGTGCCATGGAAATTCCCTGGGAAGTGGCAGTGGTAGTAGAGCCACCTATCCAATATCCCACGTACAGTACCTTGCAAGCCCTATTAGGGTCACTAAGGGCGCTTTTACACGACCCCTAAGATCCGCTGGCAACTTAAATTTGGACCAGAGATCTTGGGGGTTTGTCGCTCTTCCTGTGTTCCCACCCCCTCCGCACTTCCTTGCTCCTGTCTGTGTGAGGGGAGGGAGAAAAAAGGGGAGAAAAGAATGCAGGCTCACCTCTGCTCTGCGGTTGAGCTGCTCCGGGAACCATACCAGTCTCTTTCAAAGCAAGGAGAGCCCGGTACTCACTGCTTTACATCTGGATCAGAAGTTTTTCACCTTGGGAGACCAGGTACTTGGAAAATGTGCTGGGACGCACTTAGGTGGATGTGGTCATACTTTATTTTGTTTAAAGTCCGGAGCTGGTGGGAAAACATTTTTAAGCTCCGGATCTGGGAGCCCTTTGCCCAGGATTTTAGGGGTCGTGTAAAAGCGCCCTAAAAGTCAAATGAGACCTGACAGCAGGTAACAACACCTGTTGTACCATATGCCCGAACAATTGATAATGTGATGGAAACAGGAATATACAACTCAGTGAAGCATACTTTAAGCAAGATGTTAGATCTGCTGTTTCCTCACAGATTCACCTACAACATTCAAAACAACAGATTCCAGACTTTCTTGTTACTTTTTTAAAATGGGCATGAAATTTTGGTACCTTTTTAAACCAAGTACACATTTCCTTTGCAGCATAAATGACTGATGCACATGTTCCCAAATGTGCACATATCTGTGTGTTTTTAATAAGCCTCTTCCTTTTTGCACAGCTATGGGTGGATTAATAATATGCATTAACCGATTGACTTTAAACCTGATGTTTTGTGAAAGAACATTCCAGGGATATTTTTTTCTGTCACTTCTTATGGTTCGGGGGTGAGTGGTCAAAAAGCACCACCAGACTAAATCCTCCCCCATCTGCAGTTTGACATTTCACATAGACTTTGTGTTTATAACTACTTATAAGCTTGTAGCTTTAATGTAATGTAGTCTATTAATGCTGTAAGATGTCCCTCAATTCCTTGTTCCCAAATACTTGAACATGTCTTCATTGTAATGGACTGTATATTATCCCTCATTACTGTAAGCTGCCTCGGGTCCTTTTCCAAGGAGAAAGGTGGGGTAAAAAGTACCCTAAGGGTGCTTTTACATGACCTCTAAAATGCACTGGCAACTTAAATTCAGACCAGACATCATGGGGGTTTGTCCCTCTTCCTCTGTTCCCAACCCTCCGCACTCCATTGTTCCTGTCTGCGCGAGGGGAGGGAGAAAAAAAGGAAGAAAAGAATGCAGGCCCACCTCTGCCTGCCATCCAAGCAGCCCCAAGCAGCCCCGTAGGGATTCCTGTCTCTTAAAGGGGCAGCAGGGACAAAAAAAAAACCAAACAGAAGGGGAGGGGAGGCCGGCATTCACAGCTTTACAATCCGCATCGGAAGATTTTTTTACCTCTGGAGACCAGGTACTTCTAAAGTGCGCTGGGGCGCGCTTACGTGGGCGTGGTCATATTTAATTTTTTTTTTTAAAAGTCCTGAGCTGGTGGAAAACAATTTTAAGCTCCGGATCTGGGAGACCTTTGCCTCAGATTTTAGGGGTCGTGTAAAAGCAGCCTAAAATAAATAAATAAATAAATAAATAACGGCTCTAGAATGCTAGAAATGGCTTGCTTATCTCAGGCAGATGTTTCAGCTTCATGCACTCCGTTCCAAAGTGCAGACTGAAAATAACCTCAGAGACATCTCTGTTTCAAAAGCAACACTCCCCGCAGTGCATCTAAGCACCAAACACAGAAGTTAAGGTAGCAATAATCATGTCTGCAGGGACTCTGATGCTATTCCTGTCAGCGATTGTTCGTCTTCAGGTTGCCTAATGATACGGACTACCTACTCTGTTTGTCCACTACTCTCCTCACGGTATCCCATCCCGCTCATTTACCTGGCCCAGGGAAGGTGCTCTTGTTCCGATCAAAGCTTGGGCAATTTGGGTTCCTCCTTAATTAGTGTGTGGCTGCGTGCAGAAATATCCCACTTAAAAGATATTGTTTAGCTTTCTGTCACCATGAAAGGCTGCTTTCTTCACCACGCCCGTTGTTTGATTACAATCTGAGCTACTTCCCTCAGACCCTCGTTAACTTCTCACATCTCCATGCGGAAAGGAGTTATAGATCCTTTTCATTCAATCACTTTTCGAAAGAAGCGTTGGTGAGGGAAAGAAGGAGCTGTGTTTAATACCGTACAGCAGCGAGAGAAATCTCCAGGGCATCAAACATTGTTCAGGTAGACACATCTGGTGAAATGCATCGCATCAAATTAGCACCAAGGGTATTGAGATTCTAAGCCAGCCAGCAGGCGATTCCACCTTCTAATGTACTGCTTTTTAGATTGTTGGAGAAACTTGAATCCCAAATCACATGTGGAATGAGTGATGCTAACAGGCTGGCTCAAATGCTGAAAGTGAAGATCAAAGAGACACGTGTCCAAATTGTCTTTGCAAACAAAGCAGCATCAGGACTCCCCAAGGGAACGTGGTGCTAATTTTATCAGATCTCCTGGACTTTTTTTGCTCCTCCACCCAACCCCTCCTAGGCCTGGATGCTTTTTGCCATTTCGGAAGACAAAACGTACACCCATGTTTCTCCCAGCCAGCATGGCCAGTGAGTCAGTTTAGATGGTTCAAAACAAAACAAAACAAAACAAAAACAGCCACCACCAAAAAGTTAGGGGGGGTAAAAAAGAGAGAAAACATCCCAAACACCACATCATCAACATAATCTCCTTTAAATGAAAACGCCTTGCATTTGCAAACCCACCTTCCACTCGCACACAAACCCATGTGCATCTGGACACGCTCAGGGCCATGAATATTTCAATACCAGCCTTCAGATCAATACCGCCGACTCTCTCAAGCTGTATTGATTTTCAGAGGTTCGACTCACCAGGGTGATAAAATATTTCTCAGGTTATGAAGCTAGAGTTAAAGAGCTTTTGCTGACACTTCAGCATTTACAAGACACATCTCTCTCCTCCTCCTCCTCCTCCCCTTTCTTTCTTTCCAGATTTATGACTAAGCATTAAGCCTTGCAAAGGTGGGCAACAGGGTCCCATCGGGCCCACTTAAGGTCAGAAAGAGAAGTCTGTGTAACCGAGTAGCCTTCAGGTCCTTACGTTCCACTTTCCTAACCAACCCTTATTCCCTCCCACTCTCCGCCCATCCACCCACCCCCAAATGCCCCCAGCTTGACAGCTCTCCCACAGATTCCCTGAGGCCTTTAAGCTCATAATTCCAGAGAGAGAGAGAGAGAGAGAGAGAGACTCATTAACCCATGGATCTGACTCCCCAATATCATATCTGAGGGGTGGGTTGAAATGGACACCAACCCAGATGCAGATAAACCAACTTTCTGCTCAAACAAACATAAACACACACTCTCTCTCTCTCTCTCTCTCTCACACACACACACACACACACCACAATCTTAATCCTTACCATGTGGAAAAGGAAATATACTTCATGTGCATTCCTACCACCTACTATTCATTTACAGGTTGCTTTGTTTATTTTTCCTTTATCCAAGGCTGAAATATGAACCCAATATGAGATATATATATGGGAAAACAGAGGTGTTACACTTTTCCATTCAAGTCCTTGTGCCCTTTGAAAACTCACGGTGTTGACTGACAGAGTTGGCTGGCAGAGTTTTTCAATGTCATATTGAACAGTGGCTGTGTTATAACGGATTGGTCAAACAAGCAGAACAGTCCCCGTATTCAAGAACAAGGGTGACCCAGCTGACTGCACCAGCTAATGGCCAACCAAAGGATGCAGAATGAGGGATGCCACCTTTGAAGCTTGTCAGTGCATAGAGAAACACGGAGAGAAGACCCAACTATGGCATAGGGCCTGGAGAAGGTGTTCCGCTATGGGTCCTCCATAACCATTGTGAGTAAATGAAAAAAATATTATTTTATTATTTCTCTTGCCAATTTCTCAGATACAAGACTAGACCAGGTGATACCAAAAGTTGCAAATATTTTGAGGGCAATATCATCTTTTTCAAAGTTGTACCAAAAGTTCAAGCATGGCAAAAGATGGATTTACCAGGAGTTAGTTCTTAGATGTAGAGTTCTTGGCTACCATGGCGGTAAGAGCCAATTTAATGAGACAAAAAAAGGTTGTTCTGTTCTAGGAAGGTTTGAAGCTAATTCACTTCTGTAAGTTCCTGCACTTCTGCAATAGAGTTGCCATTTTTAACCAAAATTAACCGAGGAGGAATGCAAATCACCAAAAAAGCATATTTAAATACAGCATTTAAGTATTTTTGAACTAGACCTTTCTGTCCTAACATTTCATACTTTAGAGATGGTTGCACCATTCTGCCCAATGGTAGGGCCAGACCCTTTCCCAATGCAAGCTGTCATAGATCCAGTCTCATCCAAAGCTTCAGAGTTTTGCTGTTAAGTTGACATTTCTCTTTTTAAAAACCCCGAATCCCTGCAATTCTCTTTTAAATACCCTCCTAGCATGAAAAATGTCACTACAAAATGTGAGATGTGAAATCCATTACCTTGCAAAGCCCACATATTTTGCCAAGATTTTGCTCTATGTGAAAATAGCTCTCTTTTTTTGTTGGAAAAAAAGCCAAGCAACCAACACCCAGTTTTTTTCCTCTAATAAAACAACATAATTTGAGCTGTTCCCTTTCCTGAATCTCATGCAATTCTCTCTAAAATACCTTTCCCAACCACCACCATCAAGCAATAATTACTTGCTACTTCTCTTTCCCCTTTTGAATAATGGGTGTTACATTTTCTTCTGTTAAAATCCTTGGGAGCCTGACCTGTCATGATTAAACTCCTGAAATTTTCATATTTTGTTTTGTTTTGTTTATCCACTCCCCACCTCCCCAATTTCATGTACATTTCCCTTCTGTCACTCAGACCCTCTGTGGGATGCCTCCAAGTCTCAGCAACCTCTTTGGCAATCACTGAGTTTTATTTTCACTCTTAACACCTTTTGTGTGAATGGAAATAGAAGGGCAAGATTTTTCAGCAGGTGAAAAGTGGCAGAGCGCTCTTGAAATTGTCATAAGTATATGCTACATTACACACAGTGAGGTCCTTTGTCTTAAGAACATAAGAACATAAGAACATAAGAGGAGCCATGCTGGATCAGGCCAAAGGCCCATCTAGTCCAGCTTCCTGTATCTCACAGTGGCCCCACCAGATGTGTCCAGGAGTGCACGAGACTAGATCTCTGTCTCCTGATACCACTCCCCTGCATCTGGCCCTTGAAGTACCCCAGTTTTAAGCCTGGAGATTATACATCTCCATCATGGTTTGTCACCTGTGATAGACTTTTCCTCAAGGAATCTGTCCAATCCCCTTTTGAAGGCATCCAGGCCAGAGGCCATCACCACATCCTGTGGCAGGGGGTTCCACAGACTAACAACGGACTGGGTGAAAAAAAAAATTTTCTTTTGTCTGTTCTTACTCTCCCAGCCCTCAATTTGAGTGCATGTCCCCTAGTTCAGGTATTTTGTGAGAGTCCCCCAGTTCTGGTATTTTGCTTTCACAAAAGCATGCATTTCTCTCTCTTAATTTTTTTTTTATCCTGACACCCAAGTTATCCACAACCTAGACCAGTGATGGCGAACCTTTTAGAGACTGGGTGCCCAAACTGCAATTCAAAAGCCACTAATTTTTTTTGCAAAGTGCCAATACAGATGGCTATGAAGGGGTGATGTAGGGTGCCCACAGGAAGGGCTCCAAGTGCCACCATTGGCAACTGTGCCATAGGTTCTCCATCACTGACCTAGACCCTTTCAGATAGGTCGCTGGATGTTCTTGGACTAAAACTCCCAGGCGTCTTCACCACTAGCTATGTTGGCCCAGATTTCTGGGAGTTGAAGTCCAAGAACATCTGGGAGACACAACACTGAGAACCACTGGTTTAGTATGTTGGATCAAGGCTCAGAAGACCTGAGTTTAAATGTCTTGTTTGCCATGAAGCTCTCAGAATGATCTTCAACAAGTCTCAGTTTGCCCCCATCAGCTACCTAATAGAGTTCCTGAGAAGGGTCAAAGGAGATCTTTGTATGGCATTAGAGCTCACTAAACAAAAGATAGGATGTGTGTGTGTGTGTTGTGTCATTACAGTTGTGACTGACTCTTCGTGAAACCCATGTCTATGGAGTTTTCTTGGCAGGAATACTGGAGTGGTTTGCCAGTTCCTACTCCAGGCACCTACAGCACCTGGTATTCCCTGATGGTCGCCCATCCAAGTACTAACCAGGCCCGACCCTGCTTAGCTTCCGAAATCAGGAAAGACTGGATGTGCTTAGGCCATCCAGGCAGCTAAAGATAGGATATAAATATGATTAATTAAATCCTTCACATTGTTTACATCATGAAAGAGTGCTGTTTGAATAACAAAGGTGGATACCCTTCACACCTTGATGCCTTAACTTCAGCTCCTTGTTAGTGTGTCTGCCAGGCATTTTGGACTACAAATCCCATCCACAAGCCCTATAGCAGGGATTGTGGAAAGGAGAAGCAAAACTTCAAAGAGGCAAAGGAGTGTATTCAAAGAACGATCTGAAATTCTAGCAGTATCATGACCCTGTGGCCTTTTTCTTTTAAAAAAACTAAAACAAACAAACTTTAATACATAATATTATGGGATTTCTGACAGTCCTTGTTTCAGTGCTGGAGGGGCAGAGGTCAATGCTGGGAATGTCACCGGGGCCACTGCTTACCAGGCAGAGACAATTAGATGACCTGTCTAGACTGCGGAGTTTAGGGCAGGGTGATAAGCGCCTTATCAATGCTCAGAGGTGATAGAAACAAGATGCCAGGCCAAAGTTTGTTTCTTTAGGCTGCTTTGCCCGTTTGCTGGAAGCCAAGGCAAGCACTTGGCTCCTGTTTGCCCCTCCTCCTCCCTACCAGCTTGGTGCCTCTTTCTGTAGCAGATCAAAGGATAGATCCAGATAGAAAGATATGATCCTTAGAGAGAAGAGAGTACAACATGAAATCTGTGACCCAAAAGTTCTTCAAAGGTTCCTGGGATGGTTCTCAATGAGCCATTTCACACGACCCCTAAGATCTGCTGGCCACTTAAATTTGGACCAGAGATCTTGGGGGTTTGTCGCTGTTGCTGTGTTCCCACCCCCTCCACACTCCTGGCTGCTGTCTGAGTGAGGGGAGGGAGAAAAAAGGAAGAAAGGAAGAAAAGAATGCAGGCTCACCTCTGTTCTGCTGTCTTGCTCTGATCCCGGCAGCATAGTATCTCTTAAAGGGGCGGGGGGGAGGCAAAACAACAACAAACAGAAGCGAGGAGAGCCCGGCACTCACTACGTTACATCCGCATCAGGAATTTTTCACCCCCGAAGAGCAGGTACTTGAAAAGTGCGCTGGGACATGCTTAGGTGAGCGTGGTTGCACTTAATTTTTTGTAAATTCCGGAACTGGTGGGGAAACAATTTTAAGCTCTGGATCTGGGAGCCATTTGCCGCGGATTTTAGGGGTCGTGTGAAAAGGCCCAATATGAACTATCCACTGTTTTTGTCCCAGCAGTTTAGATAGAAGGGATGTGTGTCACAAGCCTCAGATTGCATTGGGAGATTTTTTTTCCTGCAGTAAACCACACTGTGCTGTACATGGTGCTGCCCTTGATGATGAGAGATTGATTAGAAATTGGCTCCAGTTCTTGTTTTTTTTTTTTACTGCAAGAAACATTTGCACATTTCTTCCTTGTCAGTTCAGGAGGGAAAGAAGTTGAGATTTTAAAAACGCATCAGGGGAAACAAATGGCAAATTCATAATCCAACTCAGAGTTTTGAGCGTTTAAACCATGAATAATCTGTGCTATTTATTCAGCAACCTTTGTTTGGGGTTGTATGCCACATTGGACTATTTGTCCAAGCTCATTGGAAGCAGAGCTTGGACTTCTTTTTCTTGAGAGATAGAAATGGTTCGCTGCTCATCCAAACAGCTTCCTCACTCTGAATACAGCTAGTGCGAGCCCTCCATCTTATAGTCAGCTTTGACCTCTTGTCACCCTGGTCTGAAATAGGTTTATAAGCTGAACAATGACCTTAATAGGCTCATTAGTTAGAAAATAGTATCCATAGCCTTAAGGTGAACAGTGGCCTAAGGTGCTGAAACCTATAAAGTATGGGTGGTTACTTGGTTTACCAACCTCAGAAGGATGGAGGGTTGAGTCAACCTCCTAGGTAGTGCATCCCAACCACTAATAGAAACAGCCATTAGCCTCCCTAGGAGAAGACAAACACCTCCTTGCCTATTTCCAAGTCAAGTCCATGAAGAAAGAAATCAAATGTTCTCCTGGTCATCCCAGTAAAGGGACTGTAACTGAATCCCCTCCCAATAAAACAAAACTACACATGGGAGGGTCTACTAAAGAGACTGCCAAGGAATCCCTGCCCTTAAAAGAGGCTGGTTTTCACATTTTTATAGCTGCCTTCTTGGCTTTATTGCTGTACCTTTTCCATGGCTATTCAGATGAGCAATTGAGTACAATAAGATATTTCATTCATTTTTCCAGTTTCACATGCCTTAGCAGTTTGGAAACATGGTAGACTGATTCACTCCCACTGGTCCCCATGCACTGATTTAAACTGTATTGATTCTTTTCCTTCTGAAGTGCCTGGAGAACAGAATTACCTTTCCCACTGTCAAAAAAAGTGCCCAAACTATGATTACAAGACCATCTAAGATATGTTTCAGTCATGTTTCTCAATATCTGGTCTACTAGGTCTTTTCGTCCCTCTGAAAATCCCCTTTTCTCAGTTGATTTAGAAAGAGTTTCATACTGAATCCTTCTCAAGCAGTTAGTGATAAAAATAATCATCGTAATACCCCAGTTACCAATGATCTCATAATTGTGCCGTGAAGAAGACACGAATAAGGAAAACAGAAGTCAGGAGAAATCACGGATGGCTTAACCCAGCTAGGGGGAAAAGTTGTTTTCGTGAACCGTCCTTAAAAAGCAAGGATGTTTTCAACTTAACGATCCTAAGAATCATGAGTGGCATTCAGGCGTGATGATCATCTGTGCCTCTCTTGGCCAAAGACCCTGCACAGCCTGGCGTCCTGCGTTTCCATGAGTTCAGACACTTCTATTAAACTGGAAAACAGTGGCCTACTCTCAACACACCTATCAAGGCATTCCTGGTCATCTCGGCTGGCACTGCTTCTGCCATTAGCAAACCACAGGAACAAGTTGTGAACTATTTTGCATAGGGAAGAAGAGCCCAAATTAACGAAGGGTTCTTTCAGTTTCCACAACCACAGGTGACATCTGAAAAGGGGTCAGGAAAGATGTTGGTTGTGTTCTCATGTCTTTATATTTTAGTGGGGGCAACAGGGTGGAATGCATTTTGCCTTAGAGAGGTGCACAATACTGGCCTTTGTCATTGCAGGAAAGTATACACAAATAGGTGCTGGTTCCGATGGAATGGGAGGCATCTCTAGTTGCACATGATGACTAGATATGGGCACAGGGAGAGGAGGGAACTGTGGTTTGTTATGGTTTGTGCATTGTCTCTGTTCGTGAACCACGAATCATAAACTATCGGGGTGGGCGGGCGGTGGAAATGAACTTTTCCATGGTTTGTTTGATCCAGGATGCCCAGGAGCCGTAGAATAACCCACTGGCTAAATACATCTTCGTTTGGGCAAGGGAGTTTGCTTTGGTGGGCTATAACTCAGACGTCCTAAATCCAATATCTGTCAAATTTGGGGTAGGGGTGGGGGAAGAGCGCCACCTGAAGGCATGCTGTAAGTTTGTTATCTCTAACTCAGGGAGGGGAAATTTTACCACTCCTGGAAGTACTGAACTGCAGGAATCATGACATTTATTTATTTATTTATTTATTTATTTATTTATTTATTTATTTATTTATTTATTTATTTAAATAATAAATATTTACATCAGGCATGTCCAAACTTCAGCCCTCTTGATGTTTTGGACCACGATTCCCAGAATTCCAAGCCTGTATTTCCAATGGCTAAGGACTGTCGGAGTTGTGGTCTAAAAAAAGTTTGGACATGCCTGATTTGAACAAAATAAAAATAAATGTATGTATCACCAAAGCTGATAATACTTCAGGGTTTTGTTTCATCCTGGGCAGCCCTCTGTTTTAGTCCCTTAGGATTCTATCCCTTTAAACCAGACTTTGCCAGGGCAAGGCTTTATGTCAGCTCATGACTAGCTTGTTTCCAATGGAAATAGTTAGGGGAAATGAAGAGGAACACTGTAAGATGCCTTCCACTGAGTTACGGCACTGGTGCTCTTGAGTAATCCCTCTAAAAGAAGGTGATGTTTTTTTCTCTCTCCATGGAGCACTTATGATTCCCAGTAAAATCTGCACTTTGATCCCGATGCCTCATCACAAAACAAAATCTGATTCATATCCTGAGAAGCTGAAAAACATCACTTTAGGGAAGTAGTTCTCAATCTGTGGGTCTCCAGATGTTCCTGAACTGCAACTCCCAGAAATCCCTTCTAGCCCAGCGAGTGGTGGAGGCTTCTGGGAGCTGCAGTCTACGAACATCTGGGGACCCACAGGTTGAGAACTGCTGCTTTAGAGCAATGGTTTTCAGCCTTGTGCCCTCGGGTGTTCTGGAAGAGAAACTCCTAGAAGCCTTCACCACTGGGTGTATTGGTCTTGATTTCTGGGAGTTTGGGTCAAAGGACATCTGGAGACTCACATTTGGGAGCAACTGATTTAGAGCAAACAAATGAATTTAGCTTCTTATGAGAGCCCTGTTTCTGATGAACTGCTCACTCTGTTCTCTCTGTTTGCCCTAGCTGTAGACCCTCCTTAGATAACAGGAAGCCTTCAAAACCAGATCCAGTCATGAGTTAAAGCAGCAGAAGAATGATCATCTTCCAGAGCAGCGTGGACAAGTATCCATTTCAATGCCACACAAATGCTTTAATGTGGCTCCTAAATTCAGTTTCCTGAAATATATATACCTCTTCCAGCCATCTCAGCATCAGAAGTTGTAGGGAAGAGAAAAGGAATGACAACAGCTTGCATATTTATGGACAACACCAGAAGATAATACCTTTACAATGTCGGGACAAATCAAAGAGAGAAGTATCAAGTGCAGAGCTTTGGGGGAAGTAGGGGGGAATCCCAAACCTTTTACTGAAGAACCTAAGTTAGGGATAAGAAACATCCTTCCAGGCAGCAATAAAGATGGAGGACTTGAAATGAGCTGCAAAGGACTTTTGACAGTGCCAGGAACTCCAAGTCGGAAAATGACAGACCGTGTTTCCTCTTACCACTCTCTACGGTTACAGGACCATCTGTCTCATCATCCTAAGGTAAAGGCAGCCTGTCAAAGGATAGCTTTTCAAGGGCCATAAAAGAACTCAAGAATGCTCCCTAGGCAGCCTACAAAATCCAGCAATACCCAGGTGTTTAAACAGAAGAGAAAATTCCAAAAGACAGACTCTGGGTTTGTTCCAGATGCTTCTTCCTTCCCAAATGAGGGAGATAGGTAATATAGATGTGAATTTAGGATGATCAGTGAGTTGACAGAAAATTTTCTTAGTGTGTGTGTGTGTGTGTTCTACAGGGCCAGGCGGCGAAATTAGAGAGTAGCCAACACTTCGCTATCAATAATATATTTATCCGTTTAGAATATTTTTAAAGATGGCCTTCAAGTTAATTTCTTAATCATTCTGAAACAACCTAGTGTTACAAGAAGCACTATGTCGATTTTCAGTAGGAAGAAACAAGGGTTTATTCATTATTTATTTATTTATTTATTTATTTATTCATTCATTCATTCATTCATTCATTCAACTTATATGCCGCCCACTACCGAAAGGTCTCTGGGCGGCTTACAATCAAAAGAATTAAAACAATTTAAAATAGTTAGAAATAGAATATCAATAAATCATCAAGCAATAATAAAAACCTTACACTAAAATCATTATCCTAAAATTGTCATCAGCGGACCCACAGTCTATATTGTATCAATTGAAAAACTTCTGGAACAGGAAGGTTTTTACCTGGCGCCGAAATGTAATCCGTGTTGGTGCCAGGCGGATCTCAATCAAGAGGCATTCCATAGCTTGGGGGCAGCTGCCAAAAAGGCCCTAGACCTACAAGCCATCCATCTCACCTCCTTGAGGGATGGCTCTTTCAAAAGGGCCCCCTGGCTCGATCTTAATTGCCGGGTAGGTTCATATGGAAGGAGGCAGTCCTTAAGGCATCTAGTGGTGCAATGTGTGCAATCTGGTTGAACATGGTTAACTGGTTCATAAGTTTAGCTCCTTAAGTTTACTCTGTCCCTTTTCTAGAGAAGTTTTCAATCTTGGGCAGAAAATCAGCACAAAATGCATTTTTTGTTCACTTTTTTGCTTCATGGACAAAACGACCTGCAAAAGTTGGCTATTATATACCATTTTGGAAATGGTGTTCTTTGATATAACTCCCTATTGCACATTTCCCCCTACAAGCATGCATATTTTTAATACACTTTTCCAGCATATATACTGCTACTGCTGCTGTTCATTACAAATTTGGGGGAGGGGGGGATACAAAGAAAGCTATATTCAAATTGACTTATTGGGATACACAACTTGAAAAGTTATGCTGGTGCCCAGTCATATTCTTTTCAGGAACATACTAACATATAGACCATTGCTTGAGCAAAAAGATATTTGCATGATTGTAGAAGCATAACAGACAGGGAATACCTTAATCCTAGTAGAGATCAGAAGAGTATAGAATATGGAATAAAAGTGGTCACTAGAGATGGGCAGGAACAGCTGCTATCGTGGTTTGTGCCAATTTGGACAAGAGCAGGTAAAGAGGAGGGCGACCAGGATGGTTGAAGATCTGGAAGAAATGTCTTACGAGGAACGGCTTAGGGAACTGGGAATGTTTAGCCTTTCAAAAAGAAGGCTGGGGGGGATATGATAGTTATGTTTAAATATTTGAAAGCATGTCATATTGAAGAGGGAACAGGTTTGTTTTCCATGGCTTCAGAGACTAGAACTCGGGGCAATGGTTTCAAACTATAGGAAAAGAGATTCCATTTGAACATTAGGAATAGGAAGAACTTCATGATGGTTAGAGCTGTCCAGCAGTGGAATATGCTGCCACAAAGGGTGATGGAGTCTCCTTCTTTGGAGGTTTTTAAGCTGAGGCTGGATGGCCATCTGTCAGAAATACTATGATGGGGGTTCCTGCATGGTAGGGGTGTTGGACTAGATGACCCTTGGAGGTCTCTTCCAACTCTATGGTTTTATGATTCTATGAATGTAGGTCTCCTGTGGCTTGGTGCCCCTCTGTCTTTGGTGGGCAGTCACTCAAAAATAGCACCCCAGCTTCCCTGTCATACTTTCTCCCGGTGTTGTCTCTGTGTGGGTACCCACCAGAGATGGTGGGGCACCAAGCTGGAGAACACCTGTTCAGCCATAATCCCATCTCTAGTGGTCACCCAGACCCTTGTGGTCATCAAGGATGCCTTGTCTCACACCACTCTCGGAGGTCCATCCCATGGAGGTTGGGGACCAAGACAAGGGTTTGTCCTAAAGAACAAAATCATAACCAAAGCAGAAACACTTCTTCATTGGCCCGATCTTGGTGTTCTGAAATAGGGTCTCATCCCCGCACAATGAGAGAAGCATTTAATTTTTCATTCTATGGTCTGTTTTGATTCAAGAGTTTGGTCTTTTTTTGTAATCTGCATTTATCCGTATTTTGTCTGTGCTGTCATTTTGACCATCCTTTGGGGTTGAATGCCTGAGACAACAAATGAGTAAGTTATTGACCCATCTAGCTGCAAACAAGGATTTATTTAGGGAAATGGTCGTGTTGAGTCCCGTCATGTGGCACAGTGGTTAGGTGTACCACATGAGATTTTCAAGAACCCAGTTGAAGTCTCATCTAAACCATGAAACGAGACACTTTGTTTCAGCCTGACATAATTCACATGGCGGTGACGAAAAGTAAATTAGGAGAACTCACTGGGCGAAAGGTGGAATAATAAATAAGCAGGATATTTCTTTGGTTAATACAGGCTGTTGGGGTTATATACAGGTACTTGAGAGTATTAACATGACCTTGGCATTGTCCGGGGCTGTCAAACAGTGCATGAGACAGGTAAATAGCCAATGAGCTCTTAATGCTCTTATTATTATCTTTTCTTAATACTTAAACCATGTGTTTGCAGTGCAACAGACTCCAGTTTTTGACATGTTGGCTTCTTGATTGGTCAAAGGTCACATGCCAAAGATGTAGACTAAATATAGCCAGAAATTATTCTACCAGCTCAAATGAAACAAGACCCTCCAGAGTTTCTCCCATAAACACTTACCAATGCAGCTTCCCACATAATTCTCTCTCTCTCTCTCTCTCTCTCTCTCTCTCTCTCTCTCTCTCTCTCTCTCTCTCTCCCTCCCTCCCTCCCTCCCCCCCCTCTCTCTCCCCCTGTAAAATAATGTTTTATTAGAGAGTCCCAGGAATATAATGGATTCCTAAACAGTAAAGAGTTGTGTTGTGTTGTGTTGTGTTGTGTTTTGTAATGCACTGGAAGGGGTAAATGGCTGTGAAGCTCAAGAGAAAAGCCTTTAGTGCAGAAATAACATGGAAGTTGACCTAAAGCATGTTTATTTTCCTTGCTGGCCTGACAGCTTTGAAAATCAGCAAGTTTCTCTTTCAGGTCAATTAAACTTTTGTTCAGCGAAATTGCTCTGGAGCCAAGACGCCTGGAACATGAGGTATTGATTGTGAAGCTCGCACATGGACCACAGGATCTCTTCAGCTTAACACACAGGTAAGTGATAGCAGGCTGGCAATTTTCCCACACGGGGGCTGGGTGACTGTGAAAGGTTTTTGGGTGATGGAGACTTACTGTCGAAACTCTAGTTGTGTGGCCAAGACAGATGTCTTGACCTGGACCATATCCAAAGGTGGCTGGTACCACCTGGCATCCTTTGGCAGCGAAGACAACACAAACGCCAAGGGCTTCTTCTTACCTAGAAGCAAATGCAACTATCAAATCAAGAATCGAGAAAATGCATCATCAATTGGGTAGGAGTAATTTGATATCATATGCAATTCAGAAACGTGGTGTTTAACCAACACTACATAAAACGCCCCTGAATAGGATTCCAGCGAGCCTTTGCAAAAGTGTGCCTTCTCAGCTATTTTCTGAACCTCCCCCTTGCCATCAGTAAGCTTTTCCAGATTTCCCCCAAAAACAAAAGTTTTCATTTTATTTCATTTCTTGTGTGTAAAGGAAACTGACACATTCTGGCATATCGGCGTTTCTAATCCCTCCTGTGCAGGAAAGATGCCTTTCTGTGCAGGCATGGCAACAACTCTGAACAGATTGATGTTTCTTCTGCTCTTTTTTTCACCCAGTGTGTTGTTAGTCTGTGGAACTCCCTGCCACAGGATGTGGTGATGGCATCTGGCCTGGATGGTTTTAAAAGGGGGATTAGACAGATTCCTGGAGGAAAAGTCCATCACAGGTTACAAACTATGATGGAGATGTGTCATCTCCAGTCTTAAAACTGGGGTACTTCAAGAACCAGATGCAGGGGAGTGGCATCGGGAGACAGAGATCGAGTCTCGTGCACTCCCAGGCACATCTGGTGGGGCCACTGTGAGATATAGGAAGCTGGACTAGATGGGCCTTTGGCCTGATCCAGCATGGCTCTTCTTAGGTTCTTAGGTTCTCTTTCCAGTTGATAGATGGGAACATCTATTCCTTGAAGGAAGGAAGGAAGGAAGGAAGGAAGGAAGGAAGGAAGGAAGGAAGGAAGGAAGGAAGGAAGGAATTCTGTATTTCCAACATATATAAATTAGGTGACGACATGAGGTATGTCAATCAACTGAAAATCTGAGGTGAAAACATTCCTCTTTCTTCTTGCAGTGGCCATTCTCTGTGAGAGGTTCCCTGCCATCGATAAATCTTGCAGAATTTCCCTCATGCTTATTTATTTATTTATTTATTTATTTATTTATTTATTTATTTATTAGATTTATACCCCACCCATCTTCCCATAGGAACACTGGGCGGCTTACAAGAAGCACCTATCTGCAGGAAGTTAGTAACATTTCTATGCAACATGGCATCTTCCACAGGCCAGATTTCATGCAAAGAAAATTGAGTGGTGTCAAATTTGGCAGGATTTTTTTTGTTTTTTGTTTTTTGTTTTTTTGCATGGTAAGAAACAAGAGTAGGAAGGCAGGCAGGCAGGCAGGCAGGCAGGCAGACAGACAGACAGACAGACAGACAGGGAAAATGATACCAGAGGTATTATTTCTTCAGGCAACTAAAAAATCACCAATGCAAGAAGAAATCTTGGTGTGGAATCTCCATGGGAGAAAACTCAGAAAATCACCAAGAATCAGATTTTATTTCCACATTCTCTTTACATTGCCACTGAATAGAGATGGGCACGAATAATAAAAATGGTGTTTCATTTGTCGTTTGTCGTTTGGAGGGTCCGTTTCGGTTCGTTTTTGTTTTTCATGATTTTTGCAAAAAAATCATTTTCGTTTTCGTTTGTTTTGTTACCGTTTCATTATTTCAATTTTTGTGACTTTTTTTAGCATTTAAAGCAGTTCACTGTATTGCCGTAACGAAAACAAAATGAACGACAAAATTTCCGGTGTTTCTGTTCGTTTCGTTTCATTTTAGAGACAAAATTCGTTTGTCGTTTCGTTGCGTAATGAAACAAAAAATGAAAACGGAAACAAAAATTGTTCGTTTCGTGCCCGTCTCTACCACTGAATTTCTGACACAAGTAATTCAGAGGGGTTGATATGATCTGGATGAATGGTATTTCTTTCTCATGCTTTGTTAAGGACGGTGTTGCCTTATCAGCACAGAACGGTTGGAGACTCTTTCTTCTTCTTTTTCCAGATTCTCTCTGAAACTCCCAAATAGGAAGCAAAAAGTCATTAGCAAATCAGAGCCAATGGGAAAGCCCAGTTTCAGAAATATGGCTTCTTTTGTTTCTAGTGTTCAACCCAAATCGCAACGCCAATACGGTTATGTGTTTGTTAGTGGCTTTTATTGGTTGTTCTGTCCTATCCAAGCGACAAGCAGGCATCCAGGCTGGGAAACACTCTAAGCCCAGCTAATTTGGCCGATTGTGATTCGGTTGAAAGGTGATACTGTGTGCGTTTACAGGGTGATCCTTTCCTTGTTAAGGCCATCATTCAATCACGACCACTAAGCCTCCGAGAGAGTGGAGCCACTCATGGTTCCCCGGGGGATTCCGTCCTTCCCTCAGACCAGGAAATGTGAGGTTTGTTAGTTCAAACAGCATCTGTAGGAAGCTGGTAAACAACAGCTGAGATGATGAAAGATCAAATCAACTCCACACTTTGAAGCGAAAGGATATTAAAACAGTGAGTGGAACAATTCGTATTATTAAGAGAGCAGAGAGCTGTCTGACCCCACACCTACTCCCCGCTCTCTGCTTCAGAACGGGTGCCTCCATCATTTTTCAGGACATGTTATGAGAAAAGAAATCCACTACCCTGCACAAACAAACTGATGAGTCATCTTAAGCTACTCAGATATCTGAAGGAGCACCTTTCCTGTCCACAACTAACGACGGCCCACAGAAATTCAAACTAGATCTTAACAAGAATAACCCTGATCACTTTCCCTGTGATTAACCTGTTTGTCCTCCGACAACAGAATTTCCTCAGAGACACATACCTCAGCGATGAAACTTTTCATAGAAAGTTCCCGTTTATCTCCTAGCAACCAATCAGAAAATGAATCACACTACATCAACGATAGGTCAGTGAGGAAAATCTGTCGTCTGTCCCTCACTGATTAATGCTTCCCAGAATCCATCTATGTGTGTGGCTTCCAATTTTTAATGAAAGTCGGAGAAAGATGTATCAAAATATGCATGGAGAGTCTCTGAACAAATGCATCTTGTTTTAACAACCGCAGCAGCAGCAACAGCAGCAACAGCAACGATGATGATGACAATGACCAGAACAACAACAACAACTAATTTTAATATATTGTATTTCTTGTATTTAAATGTTTTATTGTTTTAATTTTATTGCAATTTGATACTTTAATTGTCTAAATTGTTTCCTTTGAATGTGAGCCGCCCAAAGATCTTTGGGCAGTGTGCGGCATACAAGCTAAACAAACAAACAAACAAACAAACATCATCATCATCATCATCAACAACAACAACAACGGCCGTTACTTCACGAACCTCTCGCTGCGCGGCGAGCCGTGATTTCCGCGCGAATCGGTCGGCTTTGTCCTCACGATCCTCCATTTTGGATGCGGCGCCACCCCGACCACGCCCCGACCACGCCCTGAAGCGTGCTCCAGCGGGCGAGATTCCCCTGCCGGAGGCCGGGAATCTCCTCGCCGCACGTATCCAAATTCACGTGTGGCCAGTTAAAAAGTATAATTATTTTTTTTAACTTACTTTTTCTCCGAAATGCCGATGCATAGATATTTCGGTTAACCCGTTCTTTTGATCTTGCCTTCTGTACACGGGGCAGGGGCAACAGAGGGGGGGCAAGCGTCCCCGGGTGACGTGAGCAGAGCCCCTCCGCTGGCAAGGGATGGGGAAGGGCTGCGCAGAGGGAGGGGGGAGGGGGTGTCGGTGCCGCCGCTGCAAGACACCCCCGCGCGCGCCCACCCAGAGAGCGGCGGCGGGGCACACAGGGCGATGAAGCTGAGAGAAGCCTCTCCCGCCCCCCAATAAAACCAACCCAGCAGCTCTGCTTCAGGGAAACAATGGCCGCCCACAAGTCCTCTGACCGCAAATGACAGCCGGGTATTGATGCATCGATACGCCGTGGTAATTTTTTTTAAAAAATAAAAGAAAGCAGAAACCGGACGTTGCAAGTAAGCTTCCGAATGCGAAGGGAGCACGTGAAGTACTACTGGATTCGACCCTAAAACCTCGCCCGGTGAGGACACGGAAAGAGGGGTGGGGGACAATTCATAGCGAAGGCAATTTGAAGAGAAGTTCTTCGTGAAGTGACGGCCAACAACAACAACAACAAATTTTGAAATATAAGACCATTGTAGTTTTTTTTGCATTCAGGAAGTTAGGTCAATTCATCTTAAACTGTGAAAATCATTATCATCGTCAACAACATCATCATCATCAACCTCATAACCTTAGAACGGCCGAACTGGAAGGAACTCTAGGGAGAATCAAGTCCAACCCCTGACAAGGAGGTACAATGGGAAGAATAAAATCCCCAGCCACTGGCTCTGCAGCCAGGTACCTACAGTGGTATCCTTGTATAAAGGAATTAATTCATTCCAAATGAAATTCTGTTAAGCAAATCTTCCTTTGTACAAATTTCCCATCGGAATGCATTGAAAATGGAGTCATCCCTAATCACGACCTCTTTTCTGTTGTACGGATTCGCCACATAGGTGATTCTGTTAAGCGATTTCCCCCCTACCTCTGGAAATTTTTTCCTTTAAGCAGATTTTCTCTTAAACAAACCACTTGTTATACGAAGGTCCGCTGGTACTTCGCTTCTGATAGTGCGTCAGAATCCATGCCTAACCAACAGCAGAAATGCTGCAACCAAACCACTCCGGTATTCCTGCCAAGAAAACTCCATGGACATGGAGTCATGAAGAGTGGGTCACGACTGCAATGACAACACAACACAACACAACACAACACAACACACACACACACACACACACACACACACACACACACACACACACACACACACACACACACACACACACACAAAGGGCGAGCCATAGACATCAACATACTCTCCCAGGTGTTTATCTGCCATAGTGTAAGAGAATAGGGCTGTGTGCAGTCCGATAACATTGGAGGGGGGACACTTTGCAGATTCCCGCCCCCCCCATAGAATCCCATGCCCTGAATTGTCAGAGCCACTAGCCCTGCAGCCTATCTGCTTGCCCTCCATTCCTTGGCCCAGTCCTCCCTACATCCCAGAAAGAAAGGGAAAAAGCAAGACACTTAGAATGTTCTGCTCTTCCCATGCTTTTCTCCCATCTTATACACTCGGCGAAGTCAGGTAAGGAAGCAGCGGCAAAAGGAAGATGGAATGGAGACATGACCGGATGAGATCTTTTCTGAGTCCCCTGCCACAATATGAACTCCAACGTATGTCTAAGGGTTCAAAGCACAGGAACTCGCTGAAGTGGTCTGGGCCCTTGTGGCCTCTCAGAAGTGTTGTGTAAGCATTGGCTGTAAGCTTCCATTTTTTCATTCTTGCATCTATTTTCTCTTCCCCTCCCCTCCACCCACCCACGCACACACACACACACACAAAATCATCCTCTCATACAGACAGAAACAAGAAGAGAAACGCTTCAACTTTCACAGAGCGCTTGGCCAGCTCGAAACCCACTTGGGACATGTCGGTGCTTCCATGGAAACCGAATCATGAAATCTTTCCCTGGAAATACAGCCAGCCAACACTTGTTTCTTTCTGGTACTTATTGTTGTCACTGATGTTTTAGTTTTGTTGCTTGTCTTTGCCCCTGCTTCTGTTCTGGGATATGTAGTGCCATCAGCCCCAGCAATTGGCGCATAACGGGTTACTGCTTTACAACCCAGACGTAGCAAGGTGTGTGTGTGTGTCGTTACAGTCATGACCAACTCTTTGTGACCCCATGTCCATGGAGTTTCCTTGGCAGGAATACTGGAGTGGTTTTGCCAGTTCCTACTCCAGGCGCCTACAGCACCTGGTATTCCCTGGTGGTCTCCCATCCAAGTACTAACCAGGGCCGACCCTGCTTAGCTTCCAAAATCAGGCAAGATCGGATGTGCTTAGGGCATCTAGGCAGCTAGACGTAGCAGGTAGCTACTAGTTAGAAAGCCATGGATTGGCTTGTCCTTCAGAAATGTGTCTCATCTGATGATGAGCTGACCTCAGGCTCCTCTGAGCTCCTCTCCTGTTTTGTTTTGTTTTGTTTTTGTTTGTTTGTTTGTTTGTTTTACTCGGTATGTAAGGGGACTCAAAAAAAAAGATCTGATTAACCACAGTCATGGGCACGAACTTTTTCAAAAATACTTCCAGCTACTTACCAGATGCTGAAGACCGTTTAAACATCACAAGTAGGCTGAGGTTATAAACCTTCCATGCAAAAATCCATTCCCAGCATTTAGTTCTGAACCATCTTATTATTATTTGTATATTTATATTTAATTGATATTACGGATGGGTAATATCGGTGTTGAATGTGTAACATTTATATTGCACGGGGGATTGCCGATAGAATGCTTTGTTTTGTGATTAGTCGCTGAGGGATAAACATGGGCTTTCTTTAGAAGTCTTGATCGAAGGAGGGGACATCTCATTCTGGGAAGGAAAACGTGTTAATTGCTAGGAACACAAATGACTAGCTTGACCCTGAGTAATGGGATATCGTGTCCCTAGATCCCCAAACTCTGACAGCAATGAGTCCCACCATTTGATGGGAGGCTGAGTGAGGAGGTGCTACCAGTGGCCTGCCTTAAATCTCCCCCTGAACAGTTCCACTAGATGGCCATGAGCAAATAGTATGATGAGAGACAGCACTTGGATATGCCTTCTGAGAATTTCTGAACCAGGAGACACACATCTGCGGCCTTTGCCAATGAACTCAACAGCGTGCACACCACATGATTTTACTCTTGGTCATGCCGTGCCAGCACTGACTCTCGCCCACTTGACTTCACGTCTACCAGCCCGAGAGAAAGTGGTGCCTTCTCCCCCTGATGTCCATTATCCCTCCACCCTCTGCAAACAAATCATTATCAGGCTGCACTTAAATTATAAATTAGTAACTTTAGGGGAAGAAAAAAGCAATAGATTTTATTCAGTATTACAAATTTCATTTTTTTATTTAAAAAAAAAGAGCAAGCAATGTCAGAAGCTGAGACAGCAGCTGTTTTAGGAACACGGTCTTTTTCTTTGTTCGGAATGCTATTTAAACATTGGCAGGGGGCCTCATTAAAGATGAATCGATGAATTAGTAAGTAGAGTTGTAGCCAGGAGAGGCAGCGTGTGCTCCTGTGGCGAAAACAGATTTGCACAAAAGGAAAGGGAAAGGGGGAGACGTAGGACCCAAGTCCCTATATGTACAAAAGTCAATATTTTATAATAACCTGCCCTGGGGGGGGAGCGAAACAGACCAAACCAACCCTCGGCAGCTGTTCCCAGCCAGCCAACAAGCCCGAGAAGGGTTCCACCTCATTTCAAAAAATGCCGAATTCCTTGGGATGTGTTGGTGGAATGCCTAGATGTGCTCTGGGCCAATGGGTAAGAAACTTTCCAGCTCTTACTCTGTGTCTCCAGGAGGTTGAGTGCAATCTAATAAGCATCGTTATGACATCTGAACTGCGAAGCTGAGACAGACCAGAAGAAGTCTGTTTGCCTTCGGGTTCCTACGTTGCAGTCTCTTGGCTTTCCTTGCGAAGGCTTTCTTTTTTTTCCACAGCTGAAACCACGATTGCCAATCAGGTATCATTTTACAGGACCAATTCTCTCTGGTGATTTCCTTTCCTTCATATACACAAATGCACATATTAACACACACACATAACACATGGCTTATACACAAATGTATATATTCTGTGCGCACATGCGCGTGCACACACACACACACACACACACACACACACACCCCACAAGCTTTTAAAAAGCACTCAAATACAGTAGCTTGCTTTACAGCTGCTGGATGATGTATTTATTTGTTCCTTTTCCAACCGTGGATAACTGAATCAGTGGGTAATGAATCAGTGGATACGGGGGTCCTACTGTATCTAGACTCATGACTTCCATCTAAGAGGCAAGCCTGCCCGGCAAAGTCCATCATGCCAATAACTGATGGATTTAACATCTAAGAGCAACTTGTTAGGCAATATCCATCTTGCCACATATGTTTGGGCTAGAGATGGGCACGAATCAGAAAAATGGCATTTCGTTTGTCGTTTGTCATTTGGAGGGTCCATTTCGGTTCGTTTCCGTTTTTCGTGAATTTTTGCAAAAAATTCGTTTTTTTGTTTCGTTCGTTTCATTACCATTTCGTTACCATTTATTTCAATTTTTGTGATTTTTTTTAGGATTTTAAGCAATTCACTCATATTGCAGTAACGGAAACGAAACGCACGACAAAAATTCCGATGTTTCTGTTCGTTTTGTTTCATTTTAGAGATAAAATTTGTTTGTCGTTTTGTTATGTAACGAAACGAAAAAACGGAAACGGAAACGGAAATGAAAAATTGTTCGTTTCGTGCCCATCTCTAGTTTGGGCTTTAAATGTTGGGCTGGCACTAACCCGAGGAAGTGGGATTATATATTTATTATTTAGCATCTATAAAGGTATCACCTCTTTTTGCCTTTGTATTTTCTTTAGCCTTATCCTGTGTGTATAGAATAGTGATTGAGGGTTACGGAGTCAGTACCCATGCAGTGGCATGTTACCTTACAGAGCTTGGGAATGCCAATTTGGACTACGCTTCCCAGAATCCTGAACAGCCAGTGGTTTGGGTGCTTCTGGGTGATGCAGGCACCCCCTCACCCAAAAATAGCATTTCCAAGAAGAGTCTCAGTACAAATGCAAAAGGGAGGGGCGGTCGTTGTAAGCTTCCTTTTGCCCATCTCCTATTGTTGTCTCTCTTCCCACCCCACCCCCTTTTGCAAGGTTCTTGCTGCTGCTCAACAGAGGAGTTCCCCTATGCAGACTCCATAACAAGTTCATTTTCTGAGAGCCCTGGTGGAACTGACCAGTTTCCCCGGTTTCCTGCTGAAGCTGGGATGAGGAGAGGGCCCTGCCTACCGGTGGGCGGAATGAGGCAGCTGCCTCGCCAGACGGACGTTGGCAGCCATCAATGGCACCTCTGTAGTCACTCCCTTCTCTCGGAGGACAGAGCGGTATGTGCTTCTCAGCCGGTGCGGTACTCCATGGAATACACTGATGCCCCCAGGTGCGGAGGCTCACAAGTATTGAAGTAAAACTCCATTTCCCCAAACACTCACATTTTGTCTATGGAATGGGGTTAGGGAAGACTTCAGAGCCTCAGGCAACAAAATCTGAGACAGCGTTGTGTAAGAAAGAAGGAGCTGTATTATCTGTGGTGCTTCGTGTTACTTTTCTTCTTCTCCAGTTATGTGGGGAAGATTGGTGTGGACTGAACTGCCTCCCTGCCCCCACAATCCACTCCAAAGAGCTTTGGTCCGCTTTTTATTTATTTATTTATTTATTTATTTATTTATTTATTTATTTATTTATTTATTTATTTGTTAACTGCCCGATTTTCCTGAAGGAACTCAGGGTGGTGTACAACATGTTGCAGGAACAACTTGCTCAAACTTACAACATCATACATCAACGAATCATATACAATAATAAAAAAATAATGATCAATGTAACAGTATGACAAAAAAAAAAAGAATGCATTCAAAGAGAAATATGCAAGCTGCATCAGCAGCCAAACTACAAAAACAAACTCCGGCAAGACAAGTCAAGAACCAGCAAACAGATGAACTAAAAACAGCCACCGGAACCCTGAAGGCTACCCAAAACATTCCCTAAAGAGCAAGGTCTTCAGTGCCCTTCTGAATGCCAGCGGGGAGTCCAACTGCCTGATCTCAGCTGGCAGTTTGTTCCACTGTGTCAGGACGGCCACTGAGAATGCCCGATTCCGAGTTGAAACCCTTCAGGCCTCTCTAGCTCTGGTCAGTCTGGACGCAGATGCCCTCTGGGAGATCCGCTCCATCAGATAGACAGGTCCCAGGCCATGGAGGGTTTTGTAAACCAAAACCATTACCTTCTCTTTCTCCCTTTTACTCGTTTAGACCAACAGTGACTGTGGGCTCAGACTGCCTACCCCAGGGGTGTCCAAACTTTTTGAAAGGCGGGCCAGATTTGGTGAGGTCAAAATGTGTGTGGGCTGACCATTCACCTGCATTTGGCCCCCAGGCTGGACTTTGGACAAGCCTCTAGGACATGCAAGGGGGTGGCGAGGATGCTGCAGCAATGGAGCAGGGTACGGGTAGCCTGGGCGGGTGGCTGGGAGGACAGACGGAGGCAGGAAGGGCAGGCGAACCATAAAACTGCAAGCTAATGACTCCATCCGGTATGGAGAGGGGCCAGCTGGCAGGGATGCACGACAGCCTGAGCTGGTGGGGAGAAGAGGCCGTGGGCCACTCGAATTTTGAAAACGGGCCACATTTGGCCCCCAGGCCTGACTTTGGACATGCCTGGCCTACCCATTTCACCGGCCACCCTCGCTGCTGGATTATTATTGATACTATGAAGATTTCTGAAGGGTGTGTTTGACGCTCGTGGCTTGCATATGATGGCGAGAGGGTTAAATGGGGGCCATGGCAGATTTTCGAGAGCGGGAGGCCAAGGAAAAACAGCAAAAGACCAGCTTAGCTGAGCAGCTCTGCTTTTTGATCAAAATTACTGCTGGGATAAAAGTGTTCCATATTAGATGGGGGAAATTGACTCCCTTCTATAAAAGTAATTGCCGAGATCCTGGTGTCATCATTATAAGGGTGATATTGGTGCGCATTAAGGAGTCGATTTCTTTTTAATTAATTTTGTCTCCCTTGCTGCCACTCTCCCCTCCCCCACCATAGCATGCCCGCTATCCTTTGGCTTTCCTTATCATTTTGGAGAGATGACTCCGAGGGTATCAAGAGTGCTGACATTCAACCAGGCAGCAATGCACCATCGGTGGAGTCTACGCTTCTGTCTCCCCTCCCGTTGGGTTTCTGCATAAAGGGCATACTGATGAGAACCCTGCCGAGTCGCCAATTTTTGTTCTGAAGGGCCTGTGAAAGTGATGGAGGGGTGGAAAGAACACAATTGGGTTTTGACCCCTCCCTCCCTCTTCCCCATTCTACTTATTGCATTTCTTGGCGCCTCCATTTGTTTACCTCTCTGAGTAAAACACCAAGAAAGTCCACTCCAAGACAGTTGGGTGGTGGAGTCTTCTTCTTTGGAGGTTTTTAAGCAGATACTGGATGGCCATCTGTTGGGAGTACCTTGATGGGGGTTCCTGCATGGCAATGGGGTTGGACTGGATGGCCCTTGAGGTCACTCTATGATTCTGTGATTCTGTGATTCTGTGATCACTCTATGATTCTGTGATTCTATGACATAAATACACCTCAGTGATATAGCAATGGCCTGGCTGCTGGAATATGGCTCATTCCCTGAACTGTTAGAGGACTAGATTTTGTTAGCTTAGCAACCCTAACTGTTAGTTTCTGAAAAGTGCAAGATTCCATTTGAACATTAGGAAGAACTTCATGATGGTTAGAGCTGTTCAACAGTGGAAGATGCTGCCCCAAAGGAGGGTGGTGGAGTCTCCTTTGGAGGTTTATAAGCAGAGGCTGGATGGCCATCTGTCGGGAGTACCTTGATGGGGGTTCCTGCATGGCAGGGGGGTTGGACTGCATGGCCCTTGAGGTCTCTCCCAACTCTAGGATTCTATGACACGCATCTCAGCTACAGGACACAGCTTTCATCAAAAACTGGCTTTGAAATTGAGAAAGCTGGCGGTCTGGGCTCGAGGGCTGGTGTGTTATGGCAGTGGGAGGTGGGCACTGATTAGAGAGAGAGAAAGAGAGAGAGCGCACAGAGAAAAGGAGGGAAATTGTGTATTTCATGGCATTTCCCCACACCTCTGGCAGTGTGGTACTTCCTCTGGTTAGAGTCATAAAGAAGATTGTACCTTTAAAAAAATGTGCTTGAAACTATTGATTTCTGCTGCTCTAAAGCCCCTGACATTCTGGTGCAATGAAGTTATTGCTGTGGGCCCATTGTGCCTCCTCATACTTCTCCTCTCCTAGCCCAGGTCTCGAAGGAGGGTATTAAAGATATTGTAGCTCCCACTTCCTGACTCTGGGATATCAGTGAGATCCTCCTGTGTAAAGAATAATTATCAGCACTGCTGTTACCTCGAGTAAGTGTGTAATTACATGCTCTGCTTTTTTTTTTTTTTTGCAGGCTGTGGGCTGTGCAATTTTGAATTATAACCATAATGTCCAAGACAGTCCATCTACCTTTACCCCACCCTCACTGGTTACAGCCTTCCTTTAAAACAAATAATACAAATAATAAATCATATAGGAAGCTTTTCTCCTTTGCCAAGAAAGGTTAGCTAAGTGGGGAATTTGGAGCACAGGTTTGCTTATCTATATCTATATCTATATCTATATCTATATCTATATCTATATCTATATTAAAATATACTGTGTGTGTGTGTGTTGTGTCATTACAGTCATGACCGACTCTTTGTGACTCCATGTCCATGGAGTTTTCTTGGCAGGAATACTGGTTTGCCAGTTCCTACTGGTCTCCCATCCAAGTACTAACCATGGCCGACGCTGCTTAGCTTCCGAAATCAGGCGAGATCGGATTTGCTTAGGGCATCTAGGCAGATTAAATATGATGCCATTGTAATTGCAGGGGTAGGATGCAAACTCACCCCAAACGAAAGGGAATCGGATCAACAGTAGAATCAGAGAGGAAGAGAAGGAGGAGGATTAGGGTGGGGGGATAGCAGGAGATTACGAATTTAAGCAAACTAGAAGAATGGGCAGGAAGCAGAGCTATGAGAAAATAGCTACATGGTTACCATTGCTACTCAATTTCACATATATCTCAGTAGTGGAAGCTTTCTTCTGCCTAATGGTAGGGCTGGCTCTACAACCCAGAACCTGCAAGAGATGCTCCAAGTCCAAGATGATAATATGAGCTTTATCAAGAATGGGTGTCTCTACTAATTTTAAAGCACTTCATATATATATTTATATTTAATTTCTCATTTTCTTAAGAAATGAAAAGAAAAGAAAAAGAAACAAACACCCCCCAGAACTACATTGAGAGGTGCTAGCAAATAATGAACAAAAAAAAAAAAAACCACATAACATCAGAAGAGCCTTGCTGGAACAGGCCACAGCCCATCCAGTCCAGCATTCTGTCTCACACAGCAGCTCACCAGTTGCTTCAGGGTATTCTCAAGCAGATGTCTTCAACTGCTTAAGATTCCCTGCAAATGGCATTGAGAGATATCCTGCCTATCTCTCCAACCCGGAGGTTGTCCTTAGGCATCCATCATGATAGCCATTGATACCTTTGTTCTCCATGAACTTGTCCAATCCTTTCTTAAAACTGACAAGGCTGACAGCTGTTACCACTTCTTCTGATAGGGAGTTCCAGAAACTAGTGATCCTCTGGGTGAGAAAAGTACTTTCTCTTATTTGTTTGAGATCTAGCACCCAAAGTTTCATGGAGTGCCCCCTAGTTCTAGTATTGTGAGACAGGGAAAACAGCTTTTCCTTATCTACTTTGTCCATCTATACTGTATGATTTTATAAACGTCAATCAGGTCACCTCTTAGGCACTGTCATTCAAGAGTGAAGAGGCCCAGCCATTGCAGCCTCAGATGGTAAGGAAAGTGTTCCAGTCCCCAAATCATTCTGGTTGCCCTCCTCTGCATTTTTTCCATTTCCATAATATCCTTCTGGAGGTATGATGACCAGAACTATACACACACAGTACTCCAGATGGGGCCTCACCATAGATTTATAAAGAGGCAAGATGACACTTTATAAATGACACATATGACCTACTGAAGAATAGGAGATGCGTCATCTAGAAAATAAAGCATGCAGATCTATATAACATTGGCAACAGATTTATTTATTTATTTATTTATTTATTTATTTATTTATTTATTTGTTGCACTTATACCCCACCCATCTTCCGGAACGGAACTCTGGGCGGCTAACAATAGAACAAAACAACAAAAGGGAAAAACAAAAGTCAAAAGAAAACTCCCAGTAAAATCCCAGTAAAACGGGAAGGGACTATACCCTCCAGAAAAGGTGGCACAGGTGGCAAAGAGAGAGAGAGAAAAAAAAACTTAAATAAGAAGGTCGCCAAATGCCTCCTTAAAAAGGTGCATTTTCAATGCCTTTTTAAAGGCGGGCAGGGACTGTGCAAGGCGCAGCTCACTGGGGAGATGGTTCCACCACGTGGGGCCCACCACAGAGAAGGTGCGTGAGCGATTTCCGTGCCTCCCTGGATGTGGCCACCCTAAGTGAGTGCGCCTGCACCATCCTGCGATGATGGGAATCGGAGTCCCCATCTCTGCCTTTGCAGCCAGCTGTCTCAGCCACTGAGCTGTTCAACAGCTCAGTCAAACTGGGACAATTCTATCAAGGCGCAAGAACAGAACTGCACCATTATGCCCTATATATGTGACGGCAAACCTTTTAGATACCGAGTACCCAAACTGCGATTCAAAACCCACTAATTTCGCAAAGTGCCAATACAGCCATTTAACCAGAACACAGGTGGCTGTGAAGGGGCGATGTCGGGTGCCCACAGAAAGGGCTCCGAGTGCCACCTTTGGCACCTGTGCCATAGGTTCGCCAACACTGCCCTATGCAGTGGTACCTTGTATAAAGGAATTAATTTGTTCCAAATGAAATTACGTTAAACAAAGTTTCCTTTATACAAATTTCCCATAGGACTGCATTGAAAATGGAGTAATCTCATTTTTATGTTGTACGGATTTGGCCCATAGGCGATTCTGTTGAGCAGATTTCCCCTATCTCCAAAATATTTTATGTTGTACAAATTTTATGTAATACAAGGTGTTTTGTTATACAAGAGTCCACCGTATTCTCATGCCTGAGCTTCACATGCGTACTCGAAGTTGCATCTTAGATCGCAACCGGGTTTCAGTTGCTGGAATTTCAATGCCTGCTGCGACTCCATTTTTGCATTTCTCGTTCCTGAATATTCACGAGCAGTTTGAAAGGAGGTTCCAGAAATCATGGCCTCGCTTTATTTGCACACGTGCTCCTTCTGATTTTTATGTCTCACTTCAGCACGTTAATTTCAGAGAAAGCGAGACGCCTGTGGTAGTGGGGGGGGCGCAAGGGAACTATTGCTGCATTTTCTCCCACCCGTGGCCCCATCGGTCCTGTTATTTTCCACCAGCTGAGGGCTGGTTCCCTGGGTAATGAACACACTGAAATGTAATGCCTCGACACATGCGATACGACGCTGCCTTCTCTTGCGGCCATAAAATCAAAGGTGTTTGCGTGGCCCTCGGAGGCTGTGCTAGAGAATTTTTAAGAGGGATAAAACCAGTGGGGATCTATAGAAGTTATTGTGTATGCCTAAAAGATTTAATATGGCCTACAAAATTCTTTTCTGAGGTGCATATATGCCATAAATATTCCCATCTCCCTCTCTCCCTGAATATATATATATTTTCCTCAAAGACCTTGAAGATTGGTGGTTTACTGGTTTCATTGATCCTGGAAGGCCCTCTGCTGATTCAAATGGCAACAGTTCCACACCATCACAATAGCTGATGTGATAGCTGAAATAACTATACTAATGATTATGATTTGTTACTTTAAATATTAATTTATTTCTGACAAGCCCAGTGGCCAAGTCCTATGGAATGGATCTTTTCAATGCTGAGGAAGATGTTTTCCAAATTTCTATCAAGACACACTGAACAAAAAGTGCCGGACTCTAGCCCTTAGAACACAGGAAGCTACCTTACAAGGATTCAAACCTTGAGTCGATCCAGCTTGAGGGTGACAACTCAGTTGTGGAGCAAATCCTCTTGTTTTCAGGAGGTTGGGTGCCATCACCCTCTGACGTTGTCAGGATTGAATCTAGAGCAATGTGCTTTTATCACTGAGGAACTTGACCCAACTCAAAGTAGCTTTGATGGCAACTCCCTATCAGTTCTTACCAGCACAGCCAACGGATGGTAATGCAACCGCATGCTCCCTCCCCACCCTCAACAAAGCATCGGAAGTTAAGAGCGGCCATTTTGATGCCCCTGGCGAACTGAGGCTCTGAGGGGTTGTGGGGATTTAAAATGGCCACCCAGATGTGGTGCTGATTCAGCACACGGTGGGTCACAGATGCTTTCTCCCCCCAACCCCCAGATTAGCCAACCAAGACCGACCAAGGCAGAGGAGCTCATATATAGGGTGTTTTGGTGATGGCCATCTCCAACCTGTGTCTGTCCCCGAGACTGAGCTGCAAAAGGGAGCAGGGGGACTCGTTTTAATGTCTTTCATTGTGATGAGTTCATTAGCCTCCATAATGCACCAATGTTTTTGTGTGTTCCAGAGAAATAGTAATAGGTGTACCTGGTAGTGGTGGTGGTGCTCTTGTCCTTCCTACTTGCTTCCCACAGAAATCTATTGGACTGATGGGATGTTGGAGCTGGGTTGCTAATTGCTAAGCAGATCTGTAAACCATGCACGCACGCGCGCGCGCACACACACACACACACACATATCCAAGGAGGTATATCTACTTCCGTCACCCATCACAGATTGCTTTCCTACCAAGTGTTATCCATATATCACAAAACATATTTGCAGCGTGAATATTGTTTACACTTGCACGAAAGTCACCCACATAAAATATGTGATAATGTTATCACTTTTGGTGTGGACTTATAATGAGTGGAAAAAACCAAAAACGGGTTCCACATGCTAATAAGAAACAGACGCCCTTCCCCTCCTCCCCTCCTCTTCGCTGCCAGATGGAAAGGCAGACGAACCCTGCCGTGTAAAAAAAAAAAAACACAAGAAAAAAAAATCAAAAACAAAATCTCACATAGTATTTTAATCACTGTATTTGCCTGCAGGGTAGGGAATTCTTAAAAACTGTGTAGAATTTTCCTCTTGCAATATCTCTTCCCCTTCCTTTCCGATAAACTGCTAAGATGGCTTTCAACAAAAGAAACACCGTCATGTCCACAAATGTCCTGGGTTAGAAACCCATTCATTCCATCCTCCACCCGAATGTACTGGCCTTCTTTTTCCAACCCTCCAATGTTTTCTTTAGAGCCTCCAGTGTTTTCTTAGGAGCCTCGTGTTGCAGTGGTTAAATGCCTGTACTGCAGGTCAAACTGTGCTCACAACCTGGGGGTTCAAACTCAGGTAGCAGGTTTAAGGTTCAATCAGCCTTCCATCTTTCCGAGGTCGGTAAAACGAGTACCCAGCTTGCTGAGTGGGCAGTGTGTAGCCTGCATATTGTGATTAAAACTGTAAACCGCCCAGAGACTACTTGAAGTGGTTTGGGGCGGTATATAAGCAGAACACTTTTTAAAAAATGGTCATTTTTATCCCTCAATGCGGGACTTCCCTTGCGTGGAAACTGAGCACGCTCTGTAGAAGTTTGAGGGTAATGGTTTCATTCACATTGACACCGTTGCTATAGTTACGAGAAAATATTTTAATTATTAGTGTATAATAATTGCTCAGTGGTTATAGTATCTGACTGCAGAGCCAAAGCTGGGAGTTTGATACCCCACTGGGCCTTCTGGGTATAGAGTCAGCCTTAGGCAAGTTTTACCGTCCCTGGACATCCCCAGAACTGAGGATCTTTAATCTCCAAACCAAAAGAGGAGGGCGGCCATTGTAAGCTTAATGCTGCAGAACTGGAAGGGGCCCTGTAGATCAGGGCTGTTCATCTTTGAACAGGCCGAGGTCTACTTTTTTCCAGCCCAAAGTGCCTGAGGGCTACTACACTAAAACCTCTACTTACAAATTTTATCCATTCTGAGCACATGCTCATAAGTAAAAAAGAAAAAAACAGTAAGTAGAGCAGCGGTTTCCACAGGAATGCATTGAAAATCAATTAAACCATTTTGGAAGGAACAGATTTCAATGCACCATGGCGCCTTGAACAGCTCTGCTCGGCTGAGACAGTGGGCTGGCAGACCTAGAACTTTGCTGGGGCAGTGGTGGTCCTTAGGATGGGGGAGGAAGAGGTGGAGGACTTATCCCCTCACTTTTTAAATGGATGACTGGCGGGCTACTTTTAAACTCTTGGTGGGCTACCGGTAGCCTACGGTCGACCAGTTGTGCAGGCCTGCTGTAGAACATCAAGTCTAGTCACTTCCAAGGAGGTCCATTGGTAGAATCGAACTCCCAACCCCTGTCTCCATAACCAGATGCCTAGACCGCTGAGCTATCCAGCAGCATTTGATTATAACTGTCTCATTTACAGCCAGAGGAAAGTAATCCTGAAGTGGAAATTTTTATATCATGGTTTACAGAACTGTGCAATGATTTTTTTAAGGATCAGGTGCTACAAAAAGCTCATTATTAGTGGTCCAGCTGAAACTAGGGCAGAACTGATTTCAAGCTATAATCCACCCAGTAATTTAATTTATGAAATCAGTAATATTATTTATTTATTTATTTATTTTTACATTTCCAGGCCCTTATGATGTCGGATATATTTTAGGGCAAACCAACTCAATAATATTTGTATTACAACTACACACATTTCTGCATTTAGTACCAAGGTCCTGGAAGGGCTTTCATTTAACATTGATGGTGCTACAATTTTGGCCAAGCTCAGATCAGATACATGTACCCAGGGCAATGACAAGACAAGTGTACTTTTTCAGGACCGGCCCAAAGGCACTCTGCTGTCTGACCTTGAAGGTCAAGATAGCACCTCTTTCCACTTACAGCAGTGGTGGCCAAACTTTGGCCCTTCAGATGTTTTGTACCACAACTCCCAGAATTCTAAGCCTGTATTGCCAATGGCAAAGGACTGTGGTAGTTGTGGTCCAAAACACCTGGAGGGCCAAATTTGGTCACCACTGACTTACAACATCCAAACTGACTGACAGCTGAATTTTGTTTGACACAAAGTCCCTAGTACAGGCATGTGCAGACTTCAGTCCTCCAGATGTTTTGGACCACAACTCCCACAATCCTTTGTCACTGGCAATGCAGGTTTGGAATTCTGGGAGTTGTGGTCCAAAACATCAGGAGGGCCGAAGTTTGGACATGCCTGCCCTAGTAAGAAGAATGAATACCAAAGTAGGAAAACTACATATCCCAGAATCCTCCACTGAATATGGCCATTAAGCCAAAGAATTAACATTTCTATCCTGAGGGGGGGGGAAGGTCCAGCATTCTGTCTGACACAGTGGCTCATCATTTGCTTCAGGATATTCCCAAGCAGATATTTTCACCTGCTTACAACTCCCTGAAAATGGCATTGAGAGATATCCTGTCTCTCTCTCCAATCCAGAGGTTGTCCTTAGGCATCCACAATGATAGCCATTGATACCCTTGTTCTCCATGAACTTGTCTAAAGTTTAAAGCTGTCAAGGCTGACAGCTGTCACCCCTTCTTCTGGCAGGGAGGCAGATGTTCTATGTAATTGACCAGTGGAAAGGATGAAGCTCTGAGACCCAGGTCACACTCCTACTACTGATCAGTTACAAGAAGCTTTGTCATGCCAATAAAGCAGTGGTGCCTAACCTTGGGGCCACAGATATTCATGGACTAAAGCTCCCAGAAGTCCTCATCACTAGTTAAACTGGTCAAGATTTCTGGAAGTTCAAAAGAGGGGAACCGTCAAGGGACTACTGAGGAGGGGGACCTTCTACTGGCGGGAGGGTGCTTGCTTTAGCTTTATGGGGATGGAGCTAGCCAGGGGGGCAGAAATCTGTTCCCAAACAGATTCAGTACCTTGGATAGCACCATTAAAGTTCACATTATGACTTTGGCCGTTACTTCACGAAGTGCCTCGCTTCGAACCAACCTTGCCTTCGCTGTGAATTCGGAGGCGGTCATGTGGCAGTCACGTGTTCTCGCTTCACTCCCGCCCCTGTTTCTCAGTACTCACGAGCTGCAGTTTTAGGACCGATTCGAGCACAACCTCACGTGCTCCCTTCGCATCCGCATGCCACTTTTCAACGTTCCTTATTTCCCATCCGTCCTTTAAAAAAATACCTACCGACGGCGTATCGATGCACTGATGCTGGACTGTCAGTTGCAATGGCTCTACTGATTTCAACTGTTTCCTGGCATCATTGGCAGCCCCCCCCCGCCGCCGCCGCCGCTGCCCTGCATGGCACAGCCGCCCGCCCTCCGCCGCTTGCACGCTGCCTGCCCCGGGTGCCCTGCTCTGGCCGGGTGAGGCGGCAGTGGCTCCTCCTGCTCCCGCCGCCGCTGCCGCTGCCGCCGCCGCTACTCGAGCGAGGAAGTAACAGCGCAAAGCGATGAAACGATATAGCGATGCATCGATATCCCTGTTTGAATATTTTTTTAAAAAACTTGAAATAAAAGCCAAAAACCGAGACCACACGTCACGTTGGGAGCGAAGCGAGATGCGAAGCGAAAAGATTCCCGGCCGCTGGCAGGGGAACCACTCACCCCGCTTGGAGCACGGTAAAGGGGGCGTGGTCGGGGTGGCATCGCAGCCAAAAAGGAGGAGCGTGCAGACTGAAACGATCAATTCGCACAGAAATGAGGGCTTGCCGCGAAGCGAGCGGTTCGTGAAGTAACGGCCTTTGTGTAGTCTCTCTCTGTGAAATTATACAAATGCAGTAACAGGTGGTACCTTTATTAGACCACCACAATAAATAAATAAATAAGTAAATAGATCCAACAGCAAACAGTGGACATTGGAGGATGACTGATCTCCTTCAGGGTGTGCACCAAGGTCTTGAGGCTGGTTCCAAAATGTATATGCTTTTATTCAAGTCCCAAAGTCTCACAGCGATTATTTGGGGCAGGTTACCTTCTTAGGTGGAAACAGATGCAATCCACAAGATGCTATAGGGGAAGACTGTGGTTCCAAACTCTTCCTCAGCCAGCAGTTTGGAATTTATCAACTAATGAAGATCTCTCATCTCCACTGCCCTCCGTACCACTAAACATCTGCCACCTGAGACAACCATCTTAGGGCCTTTTCATATGACCCCTAAGATCCGCTGGTCCCTTAAATTCGGACCAGAGATCTTGGGGGTTCGTTTCTGTTCCTGCGTCCCCACCCCTCAGCACTTCCTGCTCCTGTCGGCGTGAGGGGAGGGAGGGGAAAAAAGGACAAAAGAAGCCTTTACTAACCTGCCGGTGCCGGTCGAAGTTGCCACAAGCCCCATTACTTCCTGGTTCCTTCTCAAGGGGCTCTTAAAGGGGCGGGAGGCAAAAAAACAACAGACAAGCGAGGAGAGCCCAGCACTCTTATCCGCATCAAGGAATTTTCATCTGCTGAGAGCAAGTACATGAAAGGTGCGCTGAGTCGCGCTTATGGGGGCGTGGTCGCACTTAATTTTCCTCTAAACTCTGGAGCTGGTGGGGAAACATTTCTAAGCTCCGGAGCTGGGAGCCATTTGCAGCGCAGCTTAGGGGTCGTGTATAAATGCCCTTGGTTTGATGGACATTAGGGCCACCCTGGATTTTTTTCTAAGACTTTTTTTTATATCTTTCTACCATCAATCCACAAAAACTCCCTGTGCACGGATTAATCATAAGGCAGGAGTATAGGAGTAGGTTCCACCCTGACCGATCTTAAGACAGTTGGATCTACCACCAGGGAGAATGTGCAGCACAGTGTAGGGCAGTGGTGGCAAACCTTTGGCACTCCAGATGTTTTGGACCACAGCTCCCACTGCCCTTTCTCATTGGCAATACAGGCTTGGAATTCTGGGAGTTGTGGTCCAACACATCTGGAGTGCCCAAGGTTCACCACCACTGGTGTAGGGGATGACGACTATGGAGGGTGAAGCCCTTGGAGTTTCTGAATAGCGGTGGCAATGAGATTGCCCCCTGTTCCTTCTAAGGTTGGAGGTGAAAGGCTGGCTTTTCATACCAATGTAAAATCAGGAGGTCTATTGTTTGGCAATGGACTGATTCTCTCTCTCTCTCTCTCTCTCTCTCTCTCTCTCTCTCTCTCTCTCTCTCTCTCTCTCTCTCTCTCTGTGTGTGTGTGTGTGTGTGTGTGTGTGTGTGTGTGTGTGTGTGTGTGAGAGAGAGAGAGAGAGAGAGAGAGAGATGATATTACAAAAGGAAAGCTGCTGGGAAACCCGTAGCACAGAACAGAATTGAAGAGAGTCGGCTTCAGCCAAAATTAAATCTGATAAGAGTTCGAAGGCCTTTTGCAGAAGGACTTTTTCATACAGCTTAATGGGCTCTAATGGATCGAACAGAAAAGGACTCATAGAGATTACAGTATTCCCAGAGAGATGACTGCAAATTTAAGGGAGAGGCCCTGTAGTCAGCAGCCTAATTCCGGCCACCCCCTCTGAGTGAGCGTCAATTGGTTTGGCAGCCCACCAGGCTGAGGGGAGAAGGAGGTGGGGAAGAGGAAGGAAAAAGGAGAAAGCCAAAGGATGACCACAGCCACCATTGCTTTTGGCCACTGCCAACGTGGAAGACCCACATGATTGGCTCTCGAGGAAACTGCAGGAAGACCCCAAGCTGCAGTCAGCTTACCCACCAGCTACAATACAAGAGCTAACCAAACATTAAAATTTGTGGTCATTCATCCCCCACCCCCCATCCAACCCTTTTCATTGTGAAACAGACAGGAGGGCAAGGTCTGTCCTTCAATCCCACCACTACAAATAACAATTGCAATATTTCCATGCCTTCAAAGTGCCATTGCAGGGCGCAGGGAACTGAATTTGTTCCTTCCTTGAGCTGCGTCCCAGAGGAAAATCACAAAGAGCAAAGAAAGAAAGGGTCCATTTGCAAAACAAAACAAAAATACAGCAAGATTACAGGCCACCCATTAACCCCCCCACACACAATGTACACATCAGGTTCGAGATGGCGATACAGTTCCATTCCCCCCGCCCCAAAAAAAGACTTTAATTGACAGAGGGCTCTTGATTGCTGAAACCAAGGTAAGGGGCCGAAGGTAGAATGATCAGACCTCCGTCCTGGTAATAAATCACCGTAGCCCAGGTCATGGTTTTGAGTGGAAACGCAGTGTTCAATAAAGCAACACACTCCACCTTTCAGCTTCCAGCCGACCCCAGCTAATTGACCTCATTGTGGTCCCCCCATTAATCATTTTGGCACAAAGGGGCAAGAAGGCAGCTGTACTGTATAGACTGATGTGTGGGAGAGAGGAGGCAAAGAGAAATCATAGACAATTCACCCTTAATTAACTCATTGGTTAGTGTGTCTGTGCATGTGCGCCGTTCTGTTTTGTTAGCAAACGCAGCTTTGCTCAACCCGCAAGGTAACAATAGACGCCATGTGGCTGGCGGACGTTCCCTGACCCCTTGCGTGTCCAGCTTATGGCAAGTAAGAAAGCAGACCTGGGAACAATGGAGACAGGGAATGGGGATGGCCAACCCAACCAACGTGGTCGAGGAGCAATGAAGAACCCATCAAAGGCCATTGATCTGGCCAAAGGGTCCTTGAGTCAGTGCAGATGATGCTCGTTATAGGAGAGCTTCCTACCCATCTACCATCTACCAGGGCATAAAGAGGAATGAAACTAAAATTCAACAGCAGTTACTTTGGTAGGACTTTTATTTAGCAATATGATAACTGTGGGTCAAAGTTGCAGACATCCTATGCTATTGGTGCAGTGTGATTCTTTATTTAAGCCCGCCCTTCAGAAGATGCAGGATTGGTTGTCATTATTAAGACATTATCGTTGCTATTAAGGCATAACTAATATGCTGCTTATTTCTACTTATGTTTATTCCACAGAGACAACAGTATTGGCCTATCGCAGAACAAAGACTTTCATAGTCTTAGAAGAATCACAAGCATATTTGAGCTTACTGAGTGGAAAATCTTCACTCTGTAGAAATTCATCTGTGTGGCACTCCAGGTGCCACGTGTTCCCTGCCCTTCCACCCCCAGCCAGTTGTCCCACTCACAATCTGATGCACGCTGCCCTGGTTCTCCTCCAGTGGCACCCCAGTCCAGGCAGGACCCCGGGTGGCTTTTATATGCCTCCTCTGACATGCAACCACTCATTGGCCATACAAATAGAAGCCATGCCCCACCTCCATGCAACCTACCCTGCTTCTTTAAGGGATGGGTGAATCACTCCTTATCAGTAGTTTTCAACCTTGGGTCAACTACAACTCCCAGATATCCTGGCCATCATAGCTAGTGGGGTGAAATCTTCTGGGAGTTTTAGTCCCAGAACATCTGAGGATCAGAAGTTGGAAACCACTGTTTGGATAGTTTTGCATATGTTGAATCATATCCATTCTGTCCATTTTTTTTTGTGGCAGCCTGTATATATGAAGAAAAACAGAAACCAGAAGATACATATTTATTTTACGTGTGCATCCTTCCCTAACATTCTCATTTTCTGCACAAACATCTCTCACATAAGCATCTTTGCACACAATATTCGACCACAACATTGGAAGAAACACACATTTTGGAGCAGATTGATGCTCTAAGTCACATATTATTCTGGGAAGTGCAGATTAGACTGATTTACTTTTTTTTTTTTTTTTGAAAAGCTGTGACTGTACTAAGTTCTCCCTCAGCCCTAACCCCTGTACCGGTTACTAATGTATATCTGGGAACTGATTCAAACACAGTGCAGAAAGAAATCTTGAAGCAATCAGGCTCATCACAGTGTGAGTGTGATCAGGCACATAAGATTCTTTACTGCCTGGCATTTTCACCCATGTTCATACACATGCCCAAGCATAAGTAACAGTGAACGAGAAAGAGGAAAAAACAGATGGAGGGTGGGAATTGAGATAAACCATGCATGTTGTGGTTGTGCAATCGTCTAAACAAATTTTAGAAGCAAGGAGGGAGGACACAGAATAGAAGGCCGTCAACACATGAGTAACTTTGCACAAGAGTTTTTAGAAGAGTGTTTTTCAACCACTGTGGCACACTACGAGATGTTGCCTGGTGTGCCGTTGGAAAAGCTGAAGAATATCAGCTTTGTGTTCAGCCAAACAGGCCCAGGTTGCGCACTGAATAAAGTATTTTATAATTTTTCATATTTCTGTTTACTTACTATTTCATAATAAAGTAATTATAAAATACTTTCTTTGTGTTTATTTGATTCCTATTCAAGAGAATTACTTTATATATAGTCAATATAGGCACAGAGTTAATTTTTTTAACATTTTCTAATGGTGGTGTGCCTCGTGATTTTTTTCATGAAACAAGTGTGCCTTTGCCCAAAAAAGGTTGAAAAACACTGCTAGGAAACAACTGATGCAATTGCTCTTCCAGAGTCTCAGGCAGAAACATTTCTCATCATTTTCTTCCCCTCACAAGGATGGACCCATGTTGGGGTATTGGTTAAATCCGCTCCATCCCTGTGCAAGCACCTCTACAGCCCTGATGAAGCCTCAAGACAGACCTAAGCTAACTAATATCATGAAATCTGTGGCTAATGCGCTACAGTGGAGTTTTTTCCAATCTAGAGTGTTGGTTGATAACAGTCCGGAACCATCTATTTGCCCTTCTCAATCCCTCTCATGGGAAAGGGAAAAGACGTAAAGCACACTTCCTGTGAACTGGACCTTTCAGGCATTACATGAATTATACTGGAACTCAGTCAGTTTCTTGAAACAGTCCACCAGAGGCCAAACTACCCAAGATGCTGCTTTGCAATCAGAAAGTGACAAGACATTGTCTCTCTCCAGAAGTCCCTTCCTCCCAACCTGCTGTGTCTGTGCAATCCACTTGCGAATGAAGCCTTGATGGGATGACCTCCCATGGTCCAACCTTCAGACAACAGCAAAGCTGATTTGCCATTTGCCAAGATGCAGGAACTTCATGATGTGTTCAATAAACATCCTTTAGTTGTTGTGAGCTTTTCGGGCTGTTTGGCTGTGTTCTGGAAGTTTTTCTTCCTGACGTTTCACCAGACTCAGTGGCTGGCATCTTCAGAGGGCAAGGAGCTCAGGGAACTAGGGGTTATTTCTGTGCATTGTTTACTGTCCAAGGAAGCTCCACTCTGGACTAAGAAGCTCAAATAAAGACAGTGGGATTAGCTCTTTCTCTCTTTGTTTGTGGTGAAGAGGGAGGCTTCAGGATGGCACAGAAGGTGAGTCCAGAGCCCCCCATAAGCCAGGTAGAGTTTCTAGTAGTCCCATGGGCCAGATGCCATTCTTTCACCCCAAAGACCTGTTCCTTAGAGCTGGAACCCCATGTTTAGGCATTCAGACAATGACACCACTTCCTACCTGCTTTGCCATGATACTTTGGTGAGAGTCTCTGGAACAGAAGGAGAAGAATGAATCCCACCCCCCTGAAAGAAAGAAAAAATAGACTTCAAAGGTGAGGAGAGGAGGGGAGGAATCCCTGGCAATGTTAACGGTTGCTTTTCTAGCCCCCTATAATTGTCAGACGTCCCCAGCCAGCATGGCTTGTTGTGGCCACAGTGATCTGCAAAATTCTAGGAGGTGCCATGCAAAAATGTAACTTTTCTGTGCTCTGCTCCCCGCAGCCTCTGCAGACTTGAGGTGAGGGTTGCCATGGAGAAAGTACACACACACACACACACACACACACACACACACACACACACACACACACACACACACACACACACACACACACACACACACACACCATGCCTCTCTCTCTGAGTTTTCTTCCATTTACATCAAGTAATGCTTGAGCGCTTCCCCTATAGCGATTCAAAGTGAGGAGAATCCCCTTTGGAGCTCAATACACAGAACCTATTAATAAGAAAATGGAAAGAGTCGGCTCGTATTCCTCCCTGTTTAATTCCTCGGTCACCAGAGGGCCGAGACGTTTCCCTTCAGGGCCTTCCGTCTACACGTGCGGCGTGGCGAACGGCAGATTGCTTCATGCCAGGCGTCACTTTCCTTGCGTCCGCCCAGGAAACGAAAGCCCATGTCTTGTGCAAAGTGACAGAACAAGGGCACGGGAAGGGAACATCAAGGGGGGGGGGGGCTTGAGGTGATCAGATACATGCTTGCCTTGCGCTCACGATCAGGGACGAGGGAGTTGTAGAGCCATCACCCTGAGGCCACCATGGAAAACTAGCAAGAGCCAGGAGGCGGCCACCTCATTTGCATCCCTCTGCTAATATAATTGGGAAACTGTGACAATTATCGTGCTGGGAGATGTGACAAGTCTCCTTTCGCCAGCTGTGTCTTCCAGCTCAGGTAAAGGAGAACCTTACCCCCCAACGCACGCACGCACACACACCACCACCACCACCACCACTGACTGCTGACTTCAACATGTCAGAAACCAGAGGCTGGGCCACCATGGGGACCAGGTGGGGACAGGTCACATAACAGGGGTACCATTTCAAACATCCATGCCACTACCTTGGGAAGAGGGAGGAAGATATTTCACAGTGCAAAAGGTTCGGCAAGCACCACTTAGGAAATGATTTTTTTTTGTTGTTGTTCAAAGCAGTGTTATTGAAAACAAGCAAGGGTTGGACTCAAGTTTTGGGACTAGCTGTCCTACTGGTGACTTGACTCAGGATTTTTTCCCCAGTGACTCAGACATGGCTGAGAACGTACCCAACCCTCCCTTTCCCCCCATTTTGCTCTCCCCTCTTATCTTTTTTTCCCTCTTCCTTCCCTCCTGGGCATTTAGCATTAGAGGGGTGGGGGGAGTCCCCATTTACACCTATGGGAGCTCTTGTGAGCCTAATTGCTACATTAGGAGACAGCGCTTGGGAAAGGTTACACATGTCACATTGGAAAACAGCACAGAACTTATTGAGCTGAGAGACCAGGGGCTCCCTATCTTTGCCTAACCTAAAGTTTCTCCTTCCCCGCAACTAGAAAAGGGCTATAATAAATTATGCAAAAGACTGCATAAATTAAGCACAGGAATTCCAATTAGCTTCATTTGCATAGTTGACTTGATTTTCTAATATGTAACAGAATTTCCCTTTCCTGTTGTAAAATAGAAGGACGTTTTCTGTACAGCCTATGAGGATAGCTGTATTTAAGGATACATAAGCACGCTTTCTCCTTTTCAAGACCAGGGGAATGGAATCGACTTTCCCTGGTCAACCACTATTGGAAAGGGAAAGAATGAAACTAGTTCAAACATAATTGGAGCTGTAATGCATTTTGTGCCCAGTACATTTAGACAGCATAGGACATTTTCAATTGTGTTCCCTTTATAACTGGAAATCAGAACGGTGTGCGGTTTTTGTATGTGTGTTGGGGGGGGGGAGTTATTTCAAGAAGATCTCTGGACATTTTATATTATCCTACAGGGACACTGAAAACACCCTGTTTTGATTTGACAGCTGAGCTCATGCAAAGCTTATCTTGTCGAGTACCAAAACCAATTCTGACGAAACAAACACAGGAAATAAAGCAGAGATTAGGATATCAATACAGATAACTCACAGTCTCTTACTCAAAAGGATAAAACGAGAAGAACGGCTTCCCATTGGATCGAGTTTTTCCACAAATCCCTTATTAACCAGTTCTAAAAGAACTGAGTCCAACTGTGAGTCCAAAAATAAGAGTAGACCAACTGGATAAATAGATGTCTTTAAGTCAACACTTCTTTAAGTCCCACTGACTCAGTGAGGCTACTCTAGTCAGCGCTAGGAATTGGATTAAGCCCTCAGAGTTGTATATATTTCTCAGGAAGCATGCCCAGGACCAGAGTCTGATATTGCATAAATCCCACTGATTTACCTCTTTGTAAGGAGGCTGAAAACTGAAGCTTTAGAAAATCTCCAGGCCCTTCCCACAGGAGGTTTCTGATTCCATTTAAGGGCAGGCCTTCATAACCATGGTTCAGAGCAAATTATATTCCAAAGTCATTTTCTTGCATTAGATATTGACACTTTTCTCCAATGCAATCTTGTCTCGTCCGTCTTGGTGACACGCCAAATACATACCCTACTCCCGGGAGGGGTGCTAGTGGGGGGAGGTGAAAAGCTGGCTGTTTTAACTCTTGCAAATGACTCATCACACTGCTCACAACTTCCAGCTCCTTGACCCTACTTTCCCCGTCACTTTGTTTTGTTTTGTTTTCCTGGTTGTATGAATCGATGTGACCGGAGGATAACAGCAATCATGTATAAACATTCCAGTTGGTATCCCTGGTGGCCGGAGAAATTGTGCCTATGATTCCTGTCCCCACTGAGTTGGGAGAATCATGATGGTACCTGGATGACCATGGGACGTCCAGGCAGATGTCCTGATGCGGCCCTCAGAAAGGTTACTCTCTTCACTGGGGTATTATGGGAATCATGATCCCAAAAAAGTAACACACACATTCCAGGTTCTGTTCTAAGAGCAAAGGAAGTGGTTCACACAGCTCTACTTTAACTAAAATCCAATTTCCCTACTTCCAACATCTACTTATTTTTGATACCATTACACTCAGCTCTGTTCCATGCACACACACACACACACACCACATGGGTTTTGTCATGGGATAGAAAAAGGCCCTGTCTGATTATTTATTGTATTTTGCTGGTTTTGCAGCCTTTTGGTAAGCCGCTTAGAGTACCAAGTAGATAAGCAGGATATAAATATAACAAATAATAAATAACAAATAGAAGGGAACGGAGGCATGTGCATGTCTTAGAGGGGACCTTGCCCTACTCTGATCTTCTACACCCATCAGCTTCTGAGTAGAAGGTTTTTTTCCCTAGGAAATTGCCCTCATTGCCCTCCTCAAGCCCTCCTTACCCCCCCAAAACCTGGGAAACTTATTGACTCGAGTATAAGCCGAGGGTGGGGGTTTTTTTCCAGCCAAAAATAAGGGCTGAAAAACTAGGCTTATACTCGAGTATATACAGTATATGGTTGCACCAGATTCTGGTCAGGAGGCCTCTGGACTTCTTGAAACTCAATGCCAAAATGAGAATAAAGTTTATTCCATGAGATAGAAGCTCCCTGTCCTTGTTGTTTGTGGTTCTCCTGGGTTTACATTTTGATGGTTAAATGTTACTACCTCTGTACAGGAGTTTGAATGGCCATAACTAGATAGCAGAGAGAAGAATATCCTGGATCCACCACCATTGAGAAATCACTGTCCAGCCCAACCATAGAGCGTGCAAATGTTTCAACAATGGGAGCAACCCAAAGCGAATGTTAAAAGAAATGTAAAACCCAGAAGAATCCTGAACCACAAGAAATGCTTAAACAGGAAAGACGCTGGGCTACACGGACAGACCTGCTAGTAGTCCTTGTATGTTGAAAAACTGGTGGTTTCTACCTATCCTCCGTGTTCTACATTATTTTCATTGCAATCCAAGAGAGTTTACACCTCTCTTTATTCCAAGCAGTATAATCAATAATGCTATCAAAATCAGTTATGCAAATTAACCAGAGGTATGCAAATCTGCAGATGTCATTCCAAACAGATAATAAGAGTCAATTCCAGAGGAAGGATTTCTCCCCCTCCTCCCCTTCGCTTTGTGCCAAGAAGGATCAAACCTGCCAATGTTACAGTGAGGACATGGTCGGCTTCCAATCATTTCTTAGAAGCACGCTTGCAAAGCAATGGCCTGTGCACTCCAAGTATTGTTTTCACTGTGCACTCTGCCGTGCCTGATCAATCAGAAACACGGTGTGGCTTGGAACACCATAGGAAGATCGATAATGATGGGTTAACCTAAGGAAATTGCAACAGTAGATCCCCCATTAAACTGCAGTGCTGCAGCCCAGCCTCCTCTCAAAACCCGAGTTCAACCCTGATAGATAATCATCATCTTAGAACTTCAGAGCCAGGAGGGACCTTATGGGACCTAAAGTCCCACCCCTGGGGACTTGAACCCCTAAACTCTATCTCCGCAGCCAGAGACCTAAACCACAGTGTGATCCAGCAGTTCTAGTGAGCTCAAGGTTGACCCAGCTTTCCAGCCTTCTGAGATGGGTAATATGAGTATCCAGCTCCCTGGAAGGCAAAATGTTGCTTCCATAAATGTGTCATCAATTGGAGTTACAAAGGAATGTGGGTTGTTTCTCAGCTTTAAATATATATATATATTTAGATCTCAATCTCAGAATGTTTCGGGGCAACATTGGACATTTCTCTTTTGCAAACTGTTGCAAAATGAACACCATTGTTATCGTCCTCATCAACAACAACAATGTTTAGTGGTGGGGGGGACTGAAGGCTGTGCTGGTGGCCATTCCTAATACTGAGTTTTACTGCTTAGAACCTCCTGGAGAAATTCTGTTTGTCAAATTAGGTGGGGCATTTCAAGACACCATCTGCACAGAACAGTATGGGCTCTCCGTCAGAGTGGACTGTCATGAACTGATCTTGGGAAAGTTAAATAGATGTAAGCTTACACCTACTATATATATTGAATTAGTCAAATATAATCTAAGCTGTTCAGTTAAACGAAGAATCAAGTTCTAGAATCGAGACTATTGCTAAGACTAAACTAGCTAATACAATATTGTAACATATGATCAGCATTTTTTGTACAGTAGGACCCCAGTATCCGCTGGGTATTGGTTCCAGGCCTTCCCGTGGATAATGAAAACTGTGGATAAGAGAGAACACCTGCCCGCCCACCCCCAAACTGTCTGTGAAGATTCTCAGTCATCCAGGTGAGTTTATTTGGAAGTTGAGTCATGGCTATTGGACTTCTTTTTTGAGAGGTAGAAACGTTTCGCTGTTCATCCAAACAGCTTCATCGGTCTGTTGGTATCCCTGGTGGCCAGACCGATGAAGCTGTTTGGATGAACAGCGAAACGTTTCTACCTCTCAAAAAAGAAGTCCAGTAGCCATGACTCAACTTCCAGACACCCCGAAACTGCTGTTTCCTGACAGTAGCTTGCTTTATGACCACTGTTTTGAGACAGTTGCTTGCTTTATGGCCTCTGTTTGTGACAGTAACTTGCTTTACAACTGCTGTTTGTGACAACAGCTTGCTTTACAGCTTGCTTTGTGGCTGCTGAATTATTTAATTTTTTCCTCTGCCAACCGTGGATAATTGAATCAGTAGATCATGAATCAGTGGATATGGAGGTCCTACTGTACTAGATGAAGACAGAGATAAGTAAAGACGAACATAATACTGACCGGAAAATATTAGAACAACATTAATGGGGAAAAATACTTAATAAATATGGAAATAGGAAAATAATATTGTTTAACATGAGAAGAGAAATATGAAACAACTAGGCCGATTTATTGGAGAAAACTCTTCCTGATATATGTAACACGGCAGGGGATAAGCAATGTATCTGTTTTTGCTTTTTTAGTTTTAAAAATAAAAAATATTATTTTTAAAAAAATAAGACAGTTCCCGCAGTGGTCGGGCCAGTTGGATAGGTTGTTGCAGGTGTTACCTCCTGCAAAAGTATTCCACCTCTTGCTCCATAACCACTAAGGCTGTTATCCCATGATCACTAAATACTGCTTCAAACTGCTCAAAGATGCAATTAATAAAATTGTGTCCCCATGGCCACGCCCACTTAAGCGTGACTCAGCAAGTTTTACAAGTACCTGGTCTCGAGATGGTACAAAGCTTGTCTCAGTTCCGATGCAGATTTTTAACCAGTATTTGAGTCCATGGGGACTCGGAAAATCCACATCAAAACCTTTTCATTCCACTGTGTTGCGGTTCCTGCTCATGGAGACACAAAAGATGCGGTTCTTTAAACGGCACCCATGGGGACTCAGGAACCGCATTTTCAACCACGTGACTGTTCCGGGGCAAAATCCACATTTTACTTTGATCCGGATTTTCTGGCCGTGGGATAGCAGCCTTAGTTCTTACATTGGGACAGAGACAGCAAAGTTCTGTAGATGCCTCGGAGGGCATAGAGTTCGTTTGCTCCCTGTTCTCAAAGTGGAATGTAGGAAAGTACCTTTTTATACCGCAAGAGTGGAGCACAACACGCCCAGAAAGCCAGCTGGCTTGAGGTTCATGAGTGTTCAACACTGTAAGAATGACCTGTGTTGGGTTGTGAAACAGGCACAACCTCCACATACTAGAGACATCTGCAGTCGAGGCTATTAGCTTGTAATTTCAGATTCTCCCCCCACACACACCCCTTCCTCAAGGCAGGATTGGATACACTATTGGGGAGGGGGTGGTTTAAAGGCATATCATATGTTTCAATACCTCCAATCAACCCAATGGTGAGGAGGAATAATGGATGATGACCCTGCCCTTACGAGGACACGTGTTATTAGGCTAATGCATAGAGAGGAGTGATGCATTAAGGCATTAGGAATCAAAACAATCGCATTAAAGCTTGACAGCGTAAGCAGGAAACAAAATATGAGGACTGTTAACGCAAACCATATGGCTTTTAATAGCTAAGACCACATTTAAGCAACTTTATTAAAGCAGATACCTCCGTGTCCGTCGGTATTCTGCAGGTCTTGAGGTTTTTTCCTTTCCCCCCCTCGCCTGCTTCTCATTCTATAGAGCCCCTTCGTGACGATTCTAACGCTACTGCTTCCCACCCGCCACTGTAGGAAGCCCATATCATACGTCAAACCAATTAAGCTGACACCATTGTAATAAATGAGGGTTGTCAGTTAGTCTCACTTGAGACACCAACTCTAGCTAATATTCCTCAATATGCAGATGTTTTCTGTCTGTTTCCTCTGCAGAGAGCAACAGAGAGGGGGGAGGGAGAGAGAGAACGAGTGTGTATCTTTCAATAGATTAATGATGAATTGGTAGTATTGTCTGAATGGGGGATATTATAACGTGAAATGAGGTTACATCAAAAACAAGTCCCAAACTATCCAGAAGAACAATCCAGTCTTCTGTTGTTGTTTTTCCCTGTGTGTTGACCATTTTGGAAGTTATTTTCGAGACCACACAACCAGATCTCTTCGCCCACAAACACATAACGAATTAAAAGTGTTAATAAAACAACACGGGGCTTTCTAGAAACCCAGAGTTATCAAAAACCTCTCCAGGGGATTCCAGGGGAAATATGGAGAGAGAAAATAACACAAAGCAGAAGGCAACTCTGATGTACAGGGCTTTTTTTTTTTTTTTTTTTAAGGATGTGAAGAGGAGGGAAAACACGAAAAATGACAGACCTCAAACCTTGGAGCGGAAAAGGAGCAGAAGTTTGGCATGAGCCCTGCTTTGGGAGATAGAGCCACTCGGTTATTCCTGTGGTATGTTTCAAACCCTGTGCAATGAATAAAACAGATGTGTAAGTGGATCTCAAGTAATAATCGTTGATTCATCTTTACATGCACATTTATTTTTATTACTGTTATTATCATATTATAACATATGTGCTCCACTTGTCTTTGAAAGAATCCAGAATGGCTTGCAAATCCAAGTCCAGAAAACAAGGTATCACGCTGCCGCCCGCGTTCTTGGCCACGTCCGTGCAATCCCCTAGTCTCTGTGCATACTAAGAAGGCTCCCAAGGGTTAAGAAAGTTTTTTGGTACCACCAAATACTGCAGCGGAAGTAAGAGAGGGGAATCATCCTGGTTCTGCAGCAATTGGTTCCTGAAGTAGAGCAGTGGAGTTTAGCCAAAATAAACATTAAATTATTATGACACTGAAAATCTAGCCCTTCAAAATACCTCTGGTTTATGAATCGGGAAGATTGTGCTTCTGGATGAGAACAATAGTGCAAGCGCTTGTGACCTCGAGAACAGACTATTGCAACGCTCTCTATGTGGGGTTTCCCTTGACCCTTATTCGGCAATTTCAGCGGGTGCAAAATGCTGTGGCCAGACTGGTGGCGGGTGTGCGTCGATATGACCACATCACCCCAGTGCTGGCCCACTTGCATTGGCTACCCATTGCGTCCCGAAGAAGATTGAAGGTCTTGGTTTTAATTTATAAAACCCTCCGTGGCTTGGGACCGGAATACCTGGCAGAGCGAATTTCCCAAGGTCAACTGAAGCCCGACCTACCAGAATGTCGCGGGTGCTCTCACTTCGGGTGGCCACGCCCAGAGAGGCTTGGAAAACCGTGACACGCAACCGAGCCTTCTCTGTGGCTGGCCCTGTGCTCTGGAACCATGTCCCGAGTGAGTTGCGCTTTGCACAGTCCCTGCCAGCCTTTTAAAAAAGCCTAAAACACCTGGCTTTTTTGTGAGGCATTTGGCGACAGTTAATTCCTCCCCCCCCTTTTTGTCCCACCATCATGCCAGTTACTTTTTTTTGTAGTATTATTATGTTTTATTTAGTTTATTATTGTTTTCATTGTTTTCATTGTTTTCATTTTTTCATTGTTTGCATCTTTGTTGTAAACCGCCTGGAGTTCCTCCAGAAGACGGGTGGTAGATAAGTATTAAAATAAATAAATAAATAAATAAATAAATAAATAAATAAATAAATAAATAAATAAATAAATATGATTCAAAATGCCAGGAAATGACCCAGTGTTGCTGCGTTATATTGTGCCTGCTGCCACATCAGCCTGAAAATGGATGATGAGCTTTATGTAACAAAGGGCAGTCTGAACGCTGACAACACCAGTGGCAACACTCAAGGTGGTCTACAGGATCTCCTCTTCTGCACATGTCCATTCTCAAAATCATAGAATCATGGAGTTGGAAGAGACCCCAAGGGACATCCCTGTTCCTGCCAGGCAGGAACCCCTATCACAGGACTCCTGACAGATGGCCATCCAACCTCTGCTTGAAAACCTCCAAAGAAGGAGACTCCACCACCTTCCATAGCAGCATATTCCACTGCCAAACAGCTCTAACCATCGGGAAGTTGTTCCTAATGTTCAAGGAAGAACTGACAGAGCTGTTTGGCACCATGCAGGGGAAATCCCAGAAGCTGGCTTCCTCCCCCGCCCATCTTTTAGCCAAACCCAAAGCAATTTCCAGAGTAGTTTCTCAACAAGTTCTGTAGGTGTCTCTTGCTAAGTAGCAAAAAGCAATCAAAACACCTAGAAGAAATGTGTCTTTCAGATTAACGGTGTGCAGTCAAGTATATGGAGTATGCGGTGGGCATGCAGAAAGAAATCAAATGATATCCATGAGGAGTATCACACTGGAGTCTAGTGGCTCTGATGTTAATGAAGATATTCAGCATGCTGAACCAATTTGGGTGAAAGGCTTCAGAAGCTTGAATAGCACCTTCACGGTTCAGAGAAAAACCCGGCACGGGATTTACTGTCCCACTGACATGATTGCTACCAGCATCCATCATGGAATATGCAAAGCTAGCTCTGTTCTCTGCACACTCAACAGCTAGCATCTGAATGCTGTCATGTCGAGTGATATAAAATGTGTTGCTTTTTTAGATTTGTTATACTCATTATGGCATATCCCTGTCCATTATACTGCTTTGTATATGGTCCACCAAATGTTTTTATAAAGGAAAGTTGTGATTCTTTTACTTGCAAAGACCTTCAAAATTTCAGACCACATTACTTGTTGGAGAGTCTTTCCTCAGTGCCACCTGCCTGACACATCCATGTTCCTTCATGTTGCCACCACCAGGGAGGCCCACAAGTCATCTGGAAGAGGTAGGGCCTTCTTTGTAGTGGCACCAACCTTGTAGAATCACCCCCCAGAGAAGCTATGCCTGGCTCCATCCCTGCTGGCATTCAGGAGTGAACTTAAGACAGGGCTTTTCATAGCGGCCTTCCACACCAGCACTGGATGATGTTACCCCTCCTGTTTGACCATGATGGGGGAAACCGCCTCAGGGGCCATCTGTTTTATTTGTTATTTGGTCTGAATTAGAGATGTGAAGGCCCAGGAAAAAACTGGAAAAATTGGGGTGGGGGGCAGTTTTTTCCATTTTTTTCCAGAAGCCTTTTGGGTTGTTTTTTTAAAAAATTGGAAAATTTGAAAAAAGACAAAAATGATTATGGAATAGCTTTCAAGCTGTAAAAGGGGGTGGGGAGTGCTAATGCAACATTTTTTCAATTTTTCCAAAAAAATCTGTTTTTTTTTCAAAAAAAAAAAAAACCTGGGGGAAATGAGTTTTTTCCAAGCTTCAAAATTTCCAGAAATTTTACAACTCTAGTCTGAATTGTTTTAATCTGTTACCATTTTATTTCTGTTTCGGTTTCTTTTTGTAAACTGCCCAGAATATGGTCCCAGTGCTAATAATGGGGCAGTTTGTTTATTTGTTAAATAAATAAATAAATAAATAAATAAATAAATAAATAAATAAATAAATAAATAAATAAATAGTGCATTAAAATAAGACTAAGTTGTCATGTGATGTAAAGCAAAACAAACAAAAGCATACAAAAACAAACACACCAATGGCATCATCATTAAATGCCGTCATCATTAAAGGAACCAATTGATTCCAACGGATCTACGCTACACATGGTGGAATCCGTCTCCAGCCTCCAGGGTGTCCTTCCAGGAAAAGCTGGCAATTTCCTTGGGTTTGTGATGCAGCCTAACCATTCTTTTTGAAAAGTAAATAAAACTCAGCTAGCCAGTAGGTGAGCTTAAGTCAAAGCGCCTGCGTTTTATGCAACTGCAAAGATTTGACCTGTATTTTAAATAAGTCTGGGGGCGGTAGTGCTAGAGGAGATGAGCAGGGAGAGTGAAGGAAAAAGTCAGCATAGCCAAGTGGCGGTGCTTTGTAAATTATTCCAGACTGTATTGTTTTTAACAAATGCAGACCTTGGATGCTTCACTTGGTTTCTCCCTCCTCCCATTAGAGTTGCTTCCCAGTCTTGCAGTTGGCAAAAGTTACCAACTCTTGACCAGCTTCCGATCTTTAATGGCCAGTCTCATCTTGGGCCATTTACAAGCAAGTAGTAAATAGATCCTTGACGGCTGACTTTCTGGAACGAGCAAAAGCCCACCTGGGCGTCTGATGTGCCAGAGAGGATGGTTTCGGAGTGGAAGCTTTTGACACTGACCTAGACCCACACATAATAAATAGAGTTCTCCTTGAAATGATCAAAACCAGCTGGCCAGAGCAAGAGCTGAACTGGAGAGAAATGAATTAAAGATAAAGCTTGGATGTGTGCGTGTTTAAAGCATTTCCTAAGTGACCAACGCTGGTTTTCATAACGAAAACCCGGGGATTCCTGCTGGAAAAACCAGCCGGTTTTTTGAACTAGTTCCCAAAACATGGAATATAACTGTATCTCTTATTTGTTTCTACGACATCAGAAATGCCAAAACATGGACAGTTTTAAGACAAACAGAATGAAAAGAAAAGAGAAAGTAAAAACATTGAGGAGAAACAACTTTGTGTGTGTGTGTGTGTGTGTGTGTGTGTGTGTGTGTGTGTGTGTGTGTGTGTGTGTGTGTGTGTGTGTGTGTGTGTGTTGTATACACAAAGACATCAGGCATGCATGGATGCCTTGAGTTTATTGGCTGCAGATGCAATTGAACTGGATAAACACTCTTTTTCTTTTCATTTTACCTTTTGGGGTAACCTGAATATGCAATTTTAATGTTATAAGTTTGTTAACACAGAGCATGTGGATAGAGTCTATCTGTTTGACAGGGTCTCTCTCTCTCTCTCTCTCTCTCTCTCTCTCTCTCTCTCTCTCTCTCTCTCTCTCCTCTCTCCTTTCTCTTTCTATTCTCCCTGTTAATGTTTAATGTTTGTGTAGAAAAGACAGTAGACACAAGACATACATCTGCAATGTTAAAACTGCTGCCACCTGAAATCTGTGTGAACGCAACCTAAGGATGACTTCCTGTGAATTCTAGTTTGATGCCATGTCAAGGGAGTGATGCAATTGGGCAGGATGGGCTGAAGCAGAGGTGGCCATGAACTGCTGGTTCTCCGGTTCATGTGGGTTCCAGCCCCCTCCTGCGGGCACCAATTTGGAAATAGCACCCGGCTTCCTTGCCTGAGCAAGAGCTGAACTAGGCACTGCCTCTGAGTCAGTAGGCACTGCCTCTGAGTGGGCACCTGCCAGAAGGGTTGGGCACCAAACCACAGAACCTTTCCTTTGTTTATCAGAGGTGACCAATTTGCATAAATTTTAAGGCTTTCACGGCCAGGATCTGATAGTTGTTGTGAGTTTTTCAGGCTGTTCGCCCATGTTCTGGAAGTTTTTCTTCCTTTCGCCAGACTCTGTGGCTGACATATTCAGAGGGCAAGGACCTCAGGGAACCCAGAGCACAGAGAGAACTCCTAGTTCCCTGAGCCCCTTGCCCTCTGAAGATGCCGGCCACAGAGTCTGGTGAAACGTCAGGAAGAAAAACTTCCAAAACACGGCCAAACAGCCCGAAAAACTCACAACAACTACCAGATATAATGATTAAATAATTTCTTCCTGATATTTCTCCAGACTCTGTGGCTGGCATTTTCAGAGGGCAAGGAGCTGAGGGAACTAGGAGTTCTCTCTGTGCTCTGGGTTTTCCCTGAGCTCCATGCCCTCTAAAGATGCCAGCCACAGAGTCTGGTGAAACATCAAGAAGAAAAACTTCCAGAACACTGCCAAAGAGCCCGAAAAACTCACAACAACTATTGCATACATTTGCACATGAGAAAAACCAATTGTTCTGGCACTCAAGAGCAGGGCTGATTTCTTTCCAGTGGCCAGACGTAGCCGGCATCATCTCCCAAGAGGCATTCTTCTAATACTGTACTTGCCACCTGCAGTTTTTATAAGTCTTATAAAACTCTGGATACCTTCAGGAAACAATGGCAGGAGTGAAATTAATCTGAAGAATGTTCCCCCCTCCCCCGTTAAAAATGAAAAAAGAAATCTCGACATATGCTCTCTGATGCATTGGGAGGACCTCTTTATTCATCTAAGAGATTTTCATTGATCCATCTGAGCAACTGAACATTCAGAATGAAGTCCACATGCTCCCATGGATGTTGTGCATTCATGGAAGTGGGTGCATATCTGAGATGCACATCCTTTTGTGAACAGACCCCAACACTTATCTGTGATATCTAAGACGGTTACTTCATGTCCATTCTCATTCCGGGAAGAATTTCGTTGCGTGTTGACATCGGGTCATGGTCACGTGGTCTTCTTGCGCTTCTGTCCCTGTTCTCGTGTACCCACAGGCATGCTTGATGATACTGGGACGACTGTTACTGCACGTCCTCGTTCCGTGATAAGATGTGAAATTCTATGCCTTTGTATTCTCTTTTTTTTTCAGTCCGACCTTCCATTTTTCGATGTTTCGATTCTCCGAAGCCTTGCCTTCAATGCGTTACGGAGCAAACTTCGAGGCATTTGTCTTTTAAAATCTCAGCACTGCATTGCTAACTCCATAGGAAATTTACTGGCGAATGTCAGTTTGCACTCCTGCCACTAGACAATCGGCACTCGTTCCACGACGAGATTTACTTCACGGGCTCTTGTCTTGGAATGAGAAGCATGACGAACAGATTCCTGAGGCCAGGGAGGGGAATTGCTCATCCCGCTTAAATCACAGTTCAGGGGGCGTGGTCGGGACAAATTCCCATTGTCACGCAATGGATGCGCGGTAAGATTACTTTGTACTGGTACCAAGAGGGACCGCAAACTGCAATGAAAGGGATGTGAAGTAACGGCTTTAGACAATACATAAGAAACATGGACCAAATCATCAACAAAAGGTAGCCACGTTGTTCAAAATTCCAGACACTGTGTTCCATTTCCCCCACTTTGCTTTTCATCTCGTTCCAATGCTTATCTTGTTCTGCGGGAACTCAACACTTTCATTTCTCATGGAGACTTTCCCAGGGGAAGCATTGCAGTCTCCTCTTTTGGGGTTCCTATAGGATTTTAAAAAAAAACTGTAATTCTACAAACCTTGGGTTGCGATCACGCCTGCTGACATTTCCATCCTGTGCATAGATAGTCCAGTTTGGCTATGCAAGCAAGGAGCTTCAGAAGCAGAAGGAACAATTGTTGTCTATACTCCAAAGGATATTTTAGGGCCCACATATGTGTTCATGGTTGGACATAGAAAGCAGGATGGAGAGGTGGAGAAATCATTAATGCTATTTTTAGTCCATCAAACAAGGCTCAAAGTACTTTAGTACAACAACAATAATATGATAGTTAAAGCAGAATAAGATATTAAATATGGGGGGAGGGGGGAACAGAGTCTAAAATAAAGCAATCTGACCAGCAGACACACAAACACACACATATTCATATCAAGACTCGAAAATCATATTTATTATAATGTACTTTCAGATTTGGATCACACTTTTTCTTCTGACAAATCCATCAATTATTATTTTTTTGAAAAATCAAACTCGCCATCTATATGGATGTACATTTGATATCTAGAGCAAGATATGAAGCAGTGTGGTTCCATATTAGATTTATAACGATGAATAAACTAACAAATCTGAAAACACTGCAGCAACATAACGTCAATATATAACCTAACCAAATATTGCATCTCACTAACTAATCCAATAAGATATGGGGATGATGAATGTGACTCCCTGAAAGCTTCAACAGAACAATACATTAAAATCAATGAAGGGGTTTCTTCAAGAGGCAGCAATTAGACATTTGTCTCTCTCTGCTCCCAGGCCAGCTGTTCCAGGTGCCTCTCCTCCTCTGAAGGAACATGTCCTAAGCCCAGGAGATGGCTCACAAAACACCAGAACTAGGGGAGATCCATTCAAATTGAGGGAAGAGTGAGAACAGACAAAAGATTTTTTTTTACCCAGTGTGTTGTTAGTCTGTGGAATTCCCTGCCACAGGATGTGGTGATGGCATCTGGCCTGGATGCCTTCAAAAGGGGATTGGACAGATTCCTGGAGGAAAAGTCCATCACAGGTTACAAACCATGATGGAGATGTATCATCTCCAGGCATAAAACTGGGGTACTTCAAGGACCAGATGCAGGGGAGTGGTATCAAGAGACAGATATCTAGTCTCGTGTGCTCCCAGGCGCCTTTGGTGGGGCCACTGTGAGATACAGGAAACTTGACTAGATGGGCCTTTGGCCTGATCCAGCATGGCTCTTCTTATGTTCTTATGTTCTAACATGCATCTGATGGGGACACAGGAGAGGACCTTCTCTGTCGCTGATCCCAGACTTTGGAGCTCACTCCCACAGGCCAGATGCCATCACCACATCCTGTGGCAGGGAGTCCCACAGACTAACAACACACTGGGTTAAAAAAAAACATCTTTGGTCTGTTCTCACTCTCCCAACCCTCAGTTTGAGTGGATGTCCCCTAGTTCTGGTGTTTTGTGAGAGGGAGAAGAGCCTCCCTCTATCCACTTGACTTATGCCCTGCATAAATTTGTACGTCTCAATCCTATCCCCCCTCAGGCACTTTTTTTCCAGACTAAAGAGCCCCAAATGTTTCAGCTTTTCCTCATAAGGGAGGTCCTTACTCTTCGCCAAACCCTGCATGCCCTGTCATGTGCATAGAAATGGGACATCAGATCTATAGCTACCTGGGCATTTCTTGTGACTAGAGCACCCGGCTCCATTTTCAGAAGGAGAGGGAAAGGAGCCTGGCATTGTTCTTGGATGGCTGTATAATAAAGGTTTGCCTCTTCACCTGAATTCCTATTTAGAACGTTCTTCATTTGGTGTTTGGAGGGGAGGGCGAGCAGGGCAAGCTGTGGATGGTGAATAGAGATGGGCACGAATAAAAAAAATGGTGTTTCATTTGTCATTTGTCATTTAGGGAGTCCGTTTCGGTTCGGTTCCGTTTTTTGCAATTTTTGCAAAAAAATTGTTTTTGTTTTCGTTCATTTTGTTACCGTTTTGTTTCCATTTATTTCAATTTTTTTGTGATTTTTTAAGAATTTAAAGCAGTTCAATGTATTGCCGTAATGAAAACGAAATGGACGACAAAATTTCTGGTGTTTCTGTCCATTTTGTTTCATTTTAGAGACAAAATTTGTTTGTCGTTTCATTACGTAACGAAATGAAAAAACAAAACGGAAACAAAAAATTGTTCATTTTGTGCCCATCTCTAATGGTGAACACTGGATGTGCTGAATGAATGCCCCATTCTTGGCCAGAGCATCTGGGAAAGTGTGGCTAATTCTCTCCATCAAATCCATCAGGAGATTCAGGAGGCACTGAAAAATGGTGGCTTAAAGAGAGAAAGATAGAGGGGGAGAGAAACCCTCCTGTTAACACAAGGCTGTTGATTCCACCAGGGAAAACAGATTGTTCTCGCAGTCTCTGGGTGCTGTGTTGTCACCCCATCCACCAAGGAAATAGAGTCAACTAGCAAAGCATAATGAAGTACTAAAGTTATTTAAATTAGAAAAAGGAGAGGTGTTTGACAGTCCCCTGGATGCTGTGGAAAGGAAAATAGGAAATAAATAACAAAGCTGAACAAAAGAGCGGGGGCTCAAATAAAAGGGCTTAAATATAAATAAAGATGGTTTTCTCAGTCACATTCCTCCCTTGACTTGGATACTACCAGGTTTTCTTTCCAAATGCATGAGATATTTTGGCAGAATCATCCTAAAGGACAAAAACATGGGGAGGAATGGGTGTTCATGCAAAATGCACAGTGGATCCTGGATCTTCTGACCCCCATCCCACCACCACCACCACCAGCAACATTCATGGGAAGTCATTTAGACCAGTGGTGTCCAATCTTCGCCCTCCATCAGCATGGCGCATTGATTAACGGGTAGGACAAAGGCTTGAGAAAGCTGAGTTCAAATCCCTACTAAATCTGGAAACCAATGGGTGTTTTCGCTTGCAGTCTCTCAGTACGAATAAAATAGGGAGGGAGAAGGTTCAGTAAAGCTTGGATATAAATGAAGCAGATAATGGATTGATAAAGAGATAACGTAAGGTTAATAAGGTAAGCAATGGTTGGGGGCGGGGCGGGGTGGATGAAGCGCTGCAACTCCAAATGCATTTCAAGTTTTCTGGAAGATGCAAGCCTTGTCATTAGGCCAAAATGATGGCTGATTTTGTCATCTGTATCCCACTTCAAGGGAAGGCCTGTACAAGCCAATGGCTCCAACAGCTGCCAGAAAGCTATTCTTTTGAAATAACCTTTAAATCAAAGCCCTTGGACGATTCTCAAGACGATGCCTGGAAGAGCCGGACACTATGATAACATTCCTGGCACATGCTACAGGGTTATTAGAAGGATTACGGAGATGATATGTGCACATGGATATCAGGAACAAGCCTTCATGTGAGGAGGCAAATGAAACTGAAGCAGCCCTGCACTCCGTTTCTGATCAAGGGCTGAAAGAGAATCTATGCTAGGCATGTCCAAACTTCTGCCCTCCAGATGTTTGGGACCACAACTCCCACAGTCCTTTGCGATTGGAAATATAGGCTTGGAATTCTGGGCGTTGTGGCCCAAAACATCTGGAGGGCTGAAGTTTGGAGATGCCTGATCTATGCTGTTCATGAGTCATGGCGCTGCAGTGAAGCAAAGCAACCACAATTCGTCTATTTCATTGGTTCTCAACTGGATTTCCATCAGCCCCGGTCCCCAGATGTTCTTGGACTACAACTCCCAGAAATCCTGACCAGCACAGTTGGGGGTGAAGGCATCTGAGAGTAATAGTCCAAGAATATCCGCCAACCCAAGGTTGTCCCCAGGTTGCCTGGGAAGCCCACATTTAATTTCCCACAATGTTCCCCACTTTGCAATGATCCAAGGCATTGGTGGAACTTAAACTAGCAATCCTACATTTAGAAGGCTGGTACAAATCAGGGGTGCCACAGAGGATTTTACTAAGGGTGCCCTCAAACATGGATTTATAAGAATCATATGCTGTTGGGTCAATTCTGACTAATAGTGACTAGAGATAGGCACAAAATGAAAATAGAGTGTTTTGTTTCATTTCTTTAGCAGTTTTGTTTCATTTCGTTACTAATGAAATTTTAAAATAATTTCAGAACAAAACAAAATAAGATCCTATATAATGGCTTCCCTGGGTCCCAGAGGAGCCAAAATAGCAGGGGAGCTTCCTCAAGCTCTTCCCTGTAAGTCCCCAAATTTGGAAAGGATTGGTGTTTTGGGTCCTGAGTTATTAAAATCTAAAGGGGGTCCCCCTAGGAGAAAATCATTTGTCATTAAGGGAACCACTTGCGGAAGCTTCCCCCCTGGAGGAGCGATTAGCTGTTTCCTGACTCAATTAGAATTATTTTCATCTAGGGGGACCCGCTTTGGATTTTAATAACTCAGCTCCCTGAACCCCAAACCTCTCCAAATTTGGGGGGCTTACAGGGAGGAGTCCAAAGAAGCTACCCTGTGAGTTTGGTTCCTCAAACTCAGAAAACAGTTTTACATAACGAAACTTTTCAAAATGACAAAACAGCATTTTGGGTTTTTTTTAATCTCCTGCCCATCTCTAATAGTGATGACCCTTTTCTGGGTTTCGCAGGTAGAGAGAAGGCTCAGAAGTGGTTTGCTGTTCTATTCATCTGGGGATGCCCTGCAACAACAGCACTTGCCCAAGGCCACATAGGCTGGCTCTTCTCCTAGGAAGCCCAGAGACCTAAACCACTGAGATATTCAGGCAGCAAAACTTGGATTAGCCCTGGTTTAAAATTTGAAAAATATTTCTTTTCCATAACTTTAAGACCCCAGTCTCACTCACTCTATACCCCAGAGCTCCCTGCCCTCTGAAGATGCCAGCCACAGAATCTGGTGAAATGTCAGGAAGAAAAACTTCCAGCACATGGCCAAACAGACCAAAAGTAATTCACAACAACTGCAGAAAAAGCTAAAACAAAAGCCCAGTTCTTTAACAAAAGCCCAAGCCTTCCTAAAACCAACCAGGCGGAAATTAAAAAAAAATCTTTGCATGTGGCTTCCATCCAGGGGAGAAAGTCACCATCTGTTTGAGGAATGGGAGGTTAAGAAGGGAAATATTATTTGAGCTTCCAACACTTGAAGAGCCCATTTGTCACCAAACACATGATAACTGAAGTGAAGAAACTCGCACACTGGCTGAACAAATAATACATTAATTTTGGTCTTGTTTTTCCAAAGGGCATGATGTATCCCTGAAGTTCAGAAACGCTCCAAGAATGTCAGCACTCAGAGAACTACAGGTGATGGAATCCATTCAGTTAGAGCTTTTGTGGAAGTGTGTTACAGCAGGGGGCTAAATCCAATTGCACCCCTCCTAGATAGAGGAGACCCATTGGAACAGCCACATTGGGTCTGTTTTCTGAGAGAAAAATGACAAAGAAAGGAGGCAGATAGCCATATAATCAATGAATTGGTTTAGTCAACTGTTCAGTAAGTCATGTGGATGAAGTAGGTCGACAATGACACCAGTTGGGGTCAGCCATTATATTTAAACCAAGTTCTGTGAAACCAAAGTTGGTAGATTGATGGCCACCACCCCTAATACAAGGTTGGTGGCGTGGAAGTCTTAAGATTCAGCAGTTATTGAGTAACATCCCCCCTGGATATACCTTTTCTCCAATTACGTTCTTCAGCAGGTTTACTGCTGATGGTGCCATCATTAGAGCTGCCATTTTGGAGGCAAAAAGTTGAAACCTATTGTGAGGGTTCGAATCTCTCCCTCGGCGGATCCGAGTCACAAACCGGAGACGAGTCAGTTTTTAATAAAATATCGAAAGGATTTTTATTGTGTTTTAAATCAAAGCTTCTATGGGCATATTCAGTAACTTCAGGAGTCAAATCAGGCATAACAGGACTAACGTTGGGTCCAACGTGAGGGTCTTCAAGAACAACATCAACGGACATTAAACATAAGTTCGGGTCTCTTACGGGTGAGATCCTTGCCATTGTGGGTGCTTTGCCTACTGCGCCACAGAAACGGCAGGTCTCGTGCTTTTCCATTCTTGAAACCTCCTAGAGTTTCCCGGCCACTGTATGGGTCTTACATGGACAGCCCACACCCATTTGTCACCTTTATGGACCTTTGTCCATCTGACACACCCACAATCCAGACCCTTGTCAGTTTTGGTCCCTGTCTCCCTTGACCGTTGGTCCCAACTGTCATTCTTTCCTCCCCTCACATCACATCTCCCTAGAGCGTTCACCCCATTGGTTGGAATTTTCCTCTACCACCCAATAGGCATCCTTTGCAATCTCTGCTTCCCAATCTTCCTTTATGTCATCCACTAACTCAATGACATGAAGTCTTTTAATGTCTCTCTAATTCCTTGCAGCGATTGCTCTTATTTTGGGCACATCGTGAGAAGACAGGTTTCTTCGAGAAAGGCAATAATGCTTGGAATGGTAGAAGCCAGCAGGAACAGAGGGAAACCAAATATGAGATGGAATGACACCTTAAAGCAATAATCCCCCAAAAATTTTTTGAATGGCAACCTCCCCTAAATAACACACAATCTCACCATCATATTTGCATCAGGCCCTTGAGGTCTCTTCCAAGTCTATGATTGGGGGTGGCTGGTCAGGTGGCAAAACCGTGTCCACACTCCACAATAGTTGCTTCCATTTCTGCTAGGGTTTGCGCTCCACATGGTGTTCCCTAAGACCCATGGGACACCTGGTGAGGTACTTATTTTTCTGAGCCCTTCACTATTGAAGGCATGGCTGTGGCTGCTGTGGAGATTTGTGGGAAGTTCACAATCTCTCCACAAAGGTTCCTTTTCCAGGCTGCTAGGCCCCATTACATAAAACAAGAAAAGTGTGTGTGTGTGTGTGTGTGTGTGTGTGTGTGTGTCCATCTCTCTTATCCTCTCTCCAGTCCTCTACACTCCTGGCCTTTGGAGGGAATAGCCAGATTTCGCAGGCAAAACACATAGCCAGCAAAAATGCAAGAACTGGAGAACATCCAAATGGAAACCAGCACAGGAGACCCGTGTCTCAAAAATGCTGTAAAAATTACATTTTATTGCCAGAAATGCCCAAACACCTTTCAGGCTGTTAATATCTTATAGCCTTCTTGGGGGCTACAAAAATACAGTGAAACACTTATGCTCAAAAAAAAAAAAAGCCTCACCCTGAATAAAGACTTTAAAGCATTAAGAGGCTAAACTTTTGTGGTTTTTTGTTTTTTTTTTTTTTTTTTTTTTTTTGCATCAGAGATCATTTTTAGCCTTTTGACACACATTTCTCCTACCGTGAGTAATGCGCACGCAAAGACCTTTCCATTGAGGCAACAAAGTATATGACACCAGGGAGGAGGGAGTGGAGATAATTATCCAGCCTTTGAACTATCTCCTATAAAGCCCTAAATGACTTGGATCCGTTATCTCCCTTTAGGATCCTGCCTAGATATTAAAAGCATCAAGAGAGAGGCCTTTCTCTCGGTTCCATCACCATCACAATGGGAACACAGGAGAGGGCCTTATTTCTTGCTGCTCCCAGACTTTGGAACACACTTATGCAGCGTGTGGACAACCTGTATCATTCCCTGACACAATATGCAGCAAGAGCTGCTGATGGGGGGGCCTTTTCAAGAGAGTAGATAAATTGATGGATTCTGTGAGCTTCTAGTCCAGATGGCTGTACCGCTCCTCCCACGTCAGAGGCAGTCTATCCATTCCTAGGAAAGGTGGAACCCCAGGTGGCTCTTGGGTTTCCCAAGGGCAACTGGTTGAGGGTTGTGTGAACATAATCCTGGACTCCTTTGCCGCAATCTGGTTTGTGTAAAGGATTAAAGAGCAAAGCCAAAGTTTATGAAAGACCTATGGACTACCTGATTCAGCCCAGTGGGTGGGGGGAAACTAAGGAATGGGTTGTGATTCAGCATTTTCATTGGGAAAGAGAGGAGAGCCAGAGATCGACGGGAACAGCTATTCTCCTGAAGGATAGAACATAAGTATTGACCGTCTTTCTTTGGATAGTAGAAGTTCAATCTATTTGTGAATCCAAGACTTGAGTCATGGCAACTGGACTACTTTTCTTGTGAGATCAAAACAATCACATCCACCACAGAATTCCCAGTCACCCAAACTGCAAGCAGCATGCGAGGTTGTAAATAAAAATCCAACAAATGGAACATTATTTTATATCATCCAGCTTGGATGGTTCTTCCATTAATATAGTTGTTTTGTTACCTAATGAGAGCGAGAGATTCGTATTTTGTAAAGTTTATTTTCTTTGCAGTGTAAAGAATATAGCCCTACAGAACCCAGAGAGTGCTACCCTTAAAATGACAATGTTCCACGTATATGTTGCTAGATTAATGGAAAACATTGTGAGAAACCATCAATCAATAATATCTTCTAGACCAAGCTAGTCAGCCCCCTTCCACTTGAATTAATGTGCTGAATAACCATTTGGAAAAGCTACCTATTTGTGTGTGAGAGCTAGAAAGCAACAGTTGTTCGGGGAAAATGACATTCATCTACCCAAAATAGCATATATTCACTTTTGTGGACAAGTGTCCCAAATATGTCACTTTTCAGGGAGGTGACAATTTTTATGGAAAGAACTAGGGCAGCTTGATACATCTCCTCTTGCAAATAGGCCAGCAAATAGATAAACCTTGCAATATTGCTTCCATGGGATGCTCTAGAACAGGGCTCTTCAACTTTGGACAGACCAAGGTCTACTTTTTCCAGCCCAAAGTGCTTGAGGGCTACTACACTAAAACCTCTATTTACGAATTTTATCTGTTCCGAGCACATGCTCAAAAGTAAAAACTTTTGTAAGTAGAGCAGTGGTTTCCCATAGGAATGCATTGAAAACCAATCAGTCTGTTCTGGAGGGAACAGATTTCAATGCGCCATGGGCTTTGAACTGCCGTGCTTGGCTGAGACAGTGGATTGGCAGACCCAGAACTTTGCTGGGGCAGTGGTGGTCCTTGGGATGGGGGAGGGAGGGTTGGAGAACTTGTCCCCTCACTTTTTTATTGATGGCCAGCGGGTTACTTTTGAACCCTTCATGGGCTACCTGTAGCCCATGGTCTACCTGTTGGGCAGGCCTGCTCTAGAAGAATCTACCATAGGGGCCAAGGTGTGTGGGGGTGGGGTGGGGGAGTGTCATGTCTTCTACCTGCCAGAAGTGCCAGATAGCATGGCATCATCAAAGCTGTAAACAACAGTAATGGAAAACTCAGTGTCCCCCACAGTTGATCTATCCCATAGGAAGCCCTTGGATGAAAGCTGTCTATTCCAAGATCCAAGGTATAGATTAGAGATGGGCACGAACCACTGGTTGTGACAGTTCAGCGCAGCTCACTTCATATTTGAACAACTGATCTGCAGTTTGCTGCCCCGTAGGTGCCCACTTGGTGTCAAGACCACACCCCTCCTCTCCTAGCTGCTACCTCCACCTGGGCTCCCTCTGGAGGGAGTGGGACCCCACCAAACTGCGCATCAAGGTTTTGACCAAGAAACGAACCATGCTGAACCACCGAACTAATGGCTTTTTGCCCATCTCAGGTATATATTAGATGGTATTTTTATTTTAGTTTATTTTTATTCCATACATTTATATTGCGCTCTATATTGTGGGATCTCAGATGGGTTACAGAGCTGTCCAAAATGATTTCAAACTCATTTAAAATCAATACCTTAAAAAAAACAAAAGTAACATATTCACACATCCTAAGGATTTGCATGGGCCAGACATGTCCAAACTTCAGCCCTCCAGATGCTTTGGACCACAACTCCCACAGTCCTTTGCCATTGGAAATACAGTGCTACTGTACAGAAAGTCCCTCCCCCATGTCTCCACATAATGCACTGTTCTCAATACTGGGACACGAAGGAGGGCCTCCAAGGAAGATCTTAGCTATCAGCCAGGTTTACATACAGAAAAGTGCTCTTTCAAATAACCAGACCCCAAACCCTTTGGGGATTTGGCTGTTTTGGACTCAATCAGCACATCCTATAATACAGGGGTTCTCAAACTATAGCCTGTGGGCCAGATCCGGTCTTTCGGGGTCCTAAATCCGGCCCACTGGCCATTGCAGGCCCTCTAACTTCCCACCCCCACTGGAGCTGAAAACTTGCTGCACCCTCCCTTACCCCCTTGGAGCTGAGGGAGAAGTGGGGCTGTCACACAGGCCGGCAGGCAAGGAGAGTGGCATTGAATGCTGCATGCAAAGTATTTATCAGTAAGGGGTGGCTAAATCACCTTTGTTATTCTTCCTCTTGAGTACGATTTCAAGAGGTTTAGTAGCCATGAGGCCATATATCATGCCAAGATTTAAAGTTCAAAAATATACATTAAAACAGAAACTTGCCCCATCTACAGAGCAATTTTTTCAAAGACTACTCAAGAGTAATTTTAGTCTCAGAGGTATCCAAGAAGGTTGAATATTCTGACAGCCTTGTTCTGAGGAATCACTCTTTTGCTACGGCATATTTTAGACAGTAAATAAAAGCAGGAATAACGTAGCAGGTGAAATACTGGATGGCGTGCATGGCTGAACGGCTGGGTAGCTCCATGCTTTAGAGGTTGGGAATTCGATTCTCCACTGTGCCTTCTTGACTTGATGATTCATAGGGTCCCTTCTAGCAGCCCTAAGATGATGGACTATCACCCTATTTTTGCTTCCTTTCCTCCAGTTAAATACAGACCCTGCATTTGGAAGAGGCTGAGAACTATTTCACACCTTTAAAAGTTCTTGACTTAGAGGCATAGGAGTGACTCAGCAATAACCTCTCTGTGCTCTGTGGAAGCCTGGGTCATTGGACAATGTCCAATAAAAAGAGCACAAATTCAACTGTCTTCGGCTGGTCAATGATCCATAGAATCTCACGCTAAAATATAATCGGTTAAAGGCCCATGATAGTTGGCTTCCCCATCTCTCTGTGTCTCTTTTCCTTCTTTTCCAATTCTGCCGAAATGGTAGGGAAAACTAGCATGGCTATTTCTTTGGAAACAACTAAGGAGCAGGAGACTTTTGAGTCACCCAAGAAAATCTAAAACACACTGGCTCTTCATCCTGGCATGAGAAACATACACCTTGAGGAGCCATGTACTGGTTCGCTCTTCTCTTCCCCCTAAAACAGAGGCCTGGGTCATACCAAGCCCATTATTCCACTACCAGTAAGCAGTATCATTCCACCTTCTGGCAATAAATCTGGCATCCCTCCCTAACAATATGAGGAGCATAGATAGTGGAGCCATTAAAAAGACCCAGCAATGCTGGGAAATGTAAGTTTCCTTAGGACTCTGAGGGGATTGTGATCTGTTCCACTGAGGCATAAAAGCTTTTTTCATGACTCTGTTGACCTTTCCTAAACGTAGGTGGCTTACAATAATAAGTGGCTGAAACAATATTTCACAATAAAATTGGACACAATAAAATTGGACACATGTAATCTCTCTCTCCCTCCCTCCCCATCCTCTCTCTCTCTCTCTCTCTCTCTCTCTCTCTCTCTCTCTCTCTCTCTCTCTCTCTCTCTCTGTTGGTCTGTCTGACGTGACAGAAAACCAGACGTGCAACTCATTCCTTCTTTATATTTGGGTTCCTCCGGTGCATCTACTATTCCCTCTCTCTCTCCTCTCTCTCTCTCTCTCTCTCTCTCTCTCTCTCTCTCTCTCTCACACACACACACACACACACACACACACACACACACACACACACACACACACACAGAGAGAGAGAGAGAGAGAGAGAGAGAGAGAGAGAAATTGAAAAAGCAACAGATAATTCTTCCAAATATTGCAGTTAATCTGTTATCCTGGGAGACTGATTTTCAGTTTCCCACCTTCAGCCTGTTCTAGAAGGAACTTTGGCCCATCAATCCTTCTCAGCCCGACCTCCCACACAGGGCTGTTGTGAGGTTCACGTGGAGGCAAGACAGAACCATGCCCACGGCCTGAGCCCTTTGGACGAAGGGTGGGGTATAACAATCCAGTAAATAAGTGAAAATCGAGAGCAGATGTTTCAGGACCATATTTATGAAGACTCGCTTTTTCCTAAATATAATTGAGTTTTCCTAAAACTATGAAGTAAAGCAATCTTTTGGTCTGGTTTCCACAGCCCTTCCTTACCTCCGGATCCTCTCACCCACACGCATGTGAAAACACACACACAAGCAAGAGCTTTGGAGGGTGAGGACAGGACAAATATGGTTCTAAGTGCAGGAGAGGTCTTGATGTACTGGATTTAGAAGTGCATAAACCATGAAAAGGTTTCAATTAAAAATGAACAGATTGGTCGCTGAAAAGAGGGCTCTCGCGAGCGATTCTTGCCTCCCATAACTTGAAGCAGATGTGTGTACGTAGGAGGCAGCTTACAGGAGGGGACAGTGCGTTTGCTCTGCTCTTAGTAGCATACAAGGAGCCAACAGGTTCACAGAACCAAGTTTACTAGCCCAGCTTCTTAGGTAGCCCACTTCTGTGTTGTGGATTTTCTTTGTTGTATGGTCCCACTGGTCTACGCGTAACATCCTTAGGACCACATCAGCTTTTCCAGACATCAGAAGGCAGCAGAGGGCATTTGGGCATGGCATAAGAAGACAACTACAGCCAGATAAAAGAAAAATAAAACACACTAGAATGCTGGTCAAGGTTGGAGGCAGCTGGAAAAGAAGACCACAAAATATGAGAATATGAATTGACTCCATAGAAGGAATATTGCCTTGAGTTAGCAAAAGCTGAGCTGTTTAATGAGACACCATCTTGGAGGTCACTTACAAGTCAGAGATGACTTGATGGTTACCACCAACAAGAAGTTCACTGGAAGGACAGATTTTGAAGCTGAGGCTCCAGTACTTTGGCCACCTCATGAGAAGAGAGAAGTCCTTGGGAAAGTCCCTGATGTTGGGAAAGATGGAAGGCAAAAGGAAAAGAGGACGGCGGAGAATGAGATGGTTGGACGGTGTCATTGATGCAACCAACATGGATTTGACAAAACTCCAGGAGGCAGTGGAAGATAGGAAGGCCTGGCGAGCTCTGGTCCATGGGGTCACAAAGAGTCGGACACGACTGAACGACTGAACAACAACAACCAACAAGAAAGCACCAAGTTGGATTTACTGTAGCACAGATTCTCTCTCTCTAAAAAGCAAGCAAAGGAGAGAGAGAAAAACTTACTCCTCCCTAATAGTTGGCTGATCTAGGAGCCACATTGTTCTTAGGTAACAGAAGGAAGCATGCCTTATATTTATCTTATATTTATGTTTGCGGTTCGGGAGTGTAAATGTTTAGAGACCATAGCTGAAGTGTGACCGTAACCTTCTTGTATCCAAACAACAACCACCCAAAGTGTAGAAAGGCTGCTATTTGGACAACCATCACCCCAGCCATTGGCCTTGCTGGTGGTTGGATTCGGAGATGAGTTGTCCACATAGCAATCGCCACCCCAGCCCTGCCTCTTTAAAGCCCATCTCAAACATAGCACTCTGACAAACAGGAAAATATGAAGATGTTTCATGCAAGCATCGTCTCTAGATCCAGCTCTCTGGAGATAACAGAGTGTAAAAATAGCATTTCCTCCCTAGAGGAAATTGCTGACTAACATCTTAAAAACCTCCTGTGCTAGCTGGATGTATACTGTATTTGTTTCTTTTAATACCCAACTGTGTTCATCAAAAAATAAAGGAAAATTCTGCTAAAATTTCTCCTATTACCTTTGCCATCCACAACATACTTCATGATTATAGATGCAGTTTTTCAGTTGAATGTTTGTGAGAAGGTAAGAATAGGGTCTACCATCACAGAAGACCCCTCTTTAAAAAAAAACATTAGCATTACTGATCATCTAGGGCCCCAACGCAGCAATTGTTAAAACTATCCCAAGTGGGAATCTTCAATCCCAGATTCCACCTCTTGAAATCAAGACAGTAAAGAAATTGTGTCCAGAGAATCCTGAGTGGAAAGAAATCTGCAACTAGATGGCCTGGCTTTGCAAATCTTTGCACAACCCATTTGCAGGCAAATCCACTCAGAGATTCGCCAAAAGAAGGGTCAGCAACTTTTCCCAGGCTTCCTGGGAATGTGCATGCAAGAAGAACATTTTTGATACCCACTTTATGTTGATGCATGAGGTCCTATGAAAAAGTATACCGTCCGTTTTCCATTCCACGCAAGCAGTGATGAGGGATGAAGGATTGGCTTCTCCAAATCTGGAAGTCCCAAATTCCCCATTCCTCTTCGGTTTGAAGGGTTTGAAGGGTTTGGCTGAATAAATTGCCAGGCGAGATTCGCCTGGCTCCACCCCTGGCATCCTTTAAAAAGGCTGTGAAGACCTGGCTGCTTAAGAATGCCTTCGGCAATTGCTAGGAGTGTTGTGTTCCCTGCATTGTTTTCTGTTTGTTGGATTATATTTTTATTATTACTGTTATTACTTTTCCCTCTTGCCGGGTACTTGTTTTGTTGTTCCATTGTGGTTTGTATTATTATTATTTTTCTCTTTAGACTATTACCATTTTTATTATGTTTTGGGTTGTTTGTTAAATTGTTGTTGTTAACCGCCCAGAGTTCCCATTTGAGGAAAACCGGATTGTGGTATACAAATAAATAAATAAATAAATAAATAAATAAATAAATAAATAAATAAATAAAGGAAAGAACAAGAACAAGGAAGGCAAAGCTTGAAAGTTGACTGTTTGGCCCCCACCCCTAAACAAAAGTGCAAGCATAATCAGACATGTTCATACTCCTTCCTGTGAGGGTGAGATGTCTTTTATTCCTTTTTAAAATTGATTCGTAAAATTGCACATGAATGAGAATGTGGAAATCTGTGGGGGGGGGAGGGTTGTTGTGCTTCATTTCTGTTTCTTTAGTGGAGGTGTGACAACTGGGGTGCATTGGGGTGACAATTGGTGCTGTGGGGGGGGAGGTACAGTAGGATCCCGGTATCCGCTGGGGATTGGTTCCAGGTCTTTCTGTGGATAATGAAAACCGTGGATAAGAGAGAATACCCCAAAATCTCCAAAACTGCTGTTTTGTGACAGTATCTTGCTTTACGGCTGCTGTTTCATGACAGTAGCTTGCTTTACAGCTGTTGTTTGTGATAGTACTTGCTTTTCAGCGGCTAAATTACTTATTTAATTTTTTCCCCTGCCAGCCGTGGATAACTGAATCAGTGGATAATGAATCAGTGGATATGGGGGTCCTATTGTATCAGAGAACACACAATGACAACATAAATGAGAAGAAGGGGCTTTATTGCCAGCATCATTCTCAACAACACCATCCCAATCATTCTGAACCCTTGCCTGTCCCACCCAGAATCAACATTCAGTACAATGCGGTTATAAGAATAACCAGGTTGGATTCAGGAGGCTTGAGTTCAAATTCTGACTTGGATTAACTAATGACCTTGGGCAAGCTGTACTTCAACTAGACTTATTTTACACAATTAAGGAGCGAGAAAAGAGCCACACACACCGCCACTAATTCCCTGGAAGAAGGGTGGGAGAATAGATACAGTGGCCATTAGACCTCCTGAAAAACAGAGGACATCAGAGGACATCAACTTACATATAATTGTGTATATTGGGAGAGTGAGGCAAAAGAAAATATTTTTTTAACCCAGCGTGTTGTTACTCTGTGGAACTCCCTGCCACAAGATGTGGTGATGGCATCTAGCCTGGATGCCTTCAAAAGAGGATTGGACAGATTCCTGAAGGAGACGTCCATCACAGGTTACAAACCATGATGGAGATGTATAATCTCTAGGCTTAAAACCAGGGTACTTCAAGGGCCAGATGCAGGGGAGTGGTAGCAGGAGACGGATATCTAGTCTCATGCGCTCCCAAATGCATCTGGTGGGGCCACTGTAAGAAACAGGAAGCTGGACTAGATGGGCCGTTGGCCTGATCCAGCATGGTTCTTCTTATGTTCTTATGTATGCATCTGCTGATTTGTATGGGCAGATGCAAATTCAGAAATGATTTATGTTGTTTAAACAGATGTTTAATGGGTCTCACTCAAGCGGAGAAGACTGTGGTCAAGTGACTCATATGCCTTCCCCATCCAGGTTCTAACAGTGGAAGGGAAAAATTTGGATGATCTCTCTTTTCATAGTCCTTTATGTTTGGATTGGACCTGAGCTAACTGTCCCTTGGAAGGGAGGACCATCCTACCTAAAAGAGGAGATGTGGCCACCCTAAATAAATAAACAAACAGCTACCCACTTTTGGCTTAGCTCCACATAAGAACATAAGAACATAAGAACATAAGAAGAACCATGCTGGATCAGGCCAACGGCCCATCTAGTCCAGCTTCCTGTATCTTACAGTGGCCCCACCAGATGCATTTGGGAGTGCATGAGACTAGATCTCTGTCTCCTGATACCACTCCCCTGCATCTGGCCCTTGAAGTAGCCTGGTTTTAAGCCTGGAGATGACACATCTCCTCATGGTTTGTAACCTGTGATAGACTTTTCCTCCAGGAATCTGTCCAATCCCCTTTTGAAGGCATCCAGGCCAGAGGCCATCACCACATCCTGTGGCAGGGAGTTCCACAGACTAACAACACGCTGGGTGAAAAAAATATTTTCTTTTGTCTGTTCTTATTCTCCCAGCCCACATTTGAGTGTATATCCACCTCCCAACCTCTCCCAGGAAATGAAGGGGTTATGGGATGCCCTCCCATTGTTTTCAGAGGGAGAGGTTGGGAGCCACCCGAAAATCAGAGCAGGTTCCAGATGGTCTCCACAGGCTGTCAATTGGCCACCGCCAGTTTGGAAGACAGGGGAAGAGATGCAGCAAAAAAGCCTCCAAGTTCCAGGACCGAGACAGCAAGTATGCACGAGTGTGCCTCCTGGCAAAAACGGTTTCTGCGGATTGCCAAGAAATTTTAGCTGCTGCAGGTGCAAATACTTTTCCAATTCTGGGTCATTAAAATATGAATTTTGCAAAAGGGGGGGGTTGAGTTGAACATCTGGGAATCCAAAGGCTGAGGATGGGAGTGCACTGCAGGGTGGACACCAAGATGCACCGTGTGCAGATAAAAGCATGCAACTCTGTGCACGCAGGACCAAGGAAGAGCTTTCGACATCCAGGCCAGGCCAAACGGCTCTGTTTCGAGGTCCCCGGACTTTGCTAGAGGATGACCGCTGTGGGAAAGTAACCCGAAGATGCCAAAACAACAGGAAATTACCCCAAAGGTCTGTCAGCACAATCAACTGTGATTTTCATTGTTCTTTGGCAAATTTATACAGGGTCAAGAGCACCTGGCCTGGCGCGCTGCCCAGCTTTGACTAATAGCCAAGGGATAGGAGCAGTCATCTGTCTTCGGAGGGGTTTCCTACCCCTCGCTCCTCCGAACATGTGGTTTCACTTTTCCCCTCTCTCTCGGCAGGAAATGGCAGGACAGTGAAACGCAGAATAAATGAGTTCGATTCCAAAAGGTGGCCTCCGCGGAGGCTGCTCCAAAAATAACTGTCCTGTGAGCGCCTGTTAATAACCAAGACTCTATACACTGTCTTCAGCAAACAACATTTCAAAGGCACACTCTTCGCGGACTCCCTGGGCCTCTGTGTAAACCCCAAACAATGGGGAGCAAGGAAAGAATAGCAAGCCAGAGGCCTTATAGGTAAAGGTAAAGGTCCCCCCCCACACACACACGTGTGTGTGCTAGTCGTGTCCGACTCTAGGGGTGGTGCTCATCTCTGTATTCAAGCCGAAAAGCCAGTGTTGTGCAAGTCCGTGGCCATGTGGCCGACATGGCTGAAAGGAAACACTGTTTGCCTTCTGACTTTTTACAATGGTACCTATTTATCTACTTGCACATGGTTTCGAATCCCTAGGTTGGCAGGAGCTGGGGTTAACAGCGGGAGCTCACTCCACAGCGGGGCCCCCGGGATTCGAACCACTGAGCTGCCGACTTTGTAGCTGACAGTTTTCAGTTCTCTACCCCGCTGAACCACCATGCCTCTCACAAAACAATATACTGTACATCAAAGAGCAAAAAAGAAACAGAACTTGAAAGCACAATTCCAAAAATGAATTTCAACATTCTTTTTCCATTCCATTCCATTACAAACTTACTGATTTTTTACAAAATAAAATAAAATAAAATAAAATTAGCTCTGTAAAATAATGCCCATGCCTTGCATAAATACATGTCTGAGTTGCAACGGGGGGGGGGGGGGGGAGGGGAGGGGAGGGGGGCTTAATTCTCTTATCCTCCAAAATCCCCATCTTGCATTGGAGATTTGCAAAGCTCTTGAAAAAGACCAGGAGAATGGCGCAATCACCTGCCTCCTGGCTTTATCTCCACGGGGACAACCGGCTTTGGCACTGGGAGACTTCCCTGTAAAGGATCACCTCTTTACGAGAACCACCTGTCTAAAATGACAGCTTGTTCCTTTAACTTCTGAACATATTTTTAAGGTTAACATACCACTAAACGGGGTGGGGTGGGGGTGGGGCGGAGAGAAAACAGCCCTTGCTTTCCCTGCCCCGGTGTTTTAGATGCCCCGTCTGTGCAACAAGCCTGTTTCAAATAGACTTTGTCTTCAACCCCCCCCAACCCCCAACCCTGCTGCAGCCCGTTCTGGTCTTTCGCTTAATTGTGTAATATTTTAAGGTTTCAGATTGGAGCCATTTGTGACAGTGGTGTGGTTTTTGTCAAGATTTCCCAAAGTTGGCTACTTGATCCATGAATATCTCTCTCTCTCTCTCTCTCTCTCTCTCTCTCTCTCTCTCTCTCTCTCTCTCTCTCTCTCTCTCTCTCTCTCTCTCTCTCTCTCTGTGTGTGTGTGTGTGTGTGTGTGTGTGTGTGTGTGTGTGTGTGTATGTGTGTGTCTGTGTGTGTGTGTGAATGGTAGATTCACCGGAGGATCCCAAATATAAAGAAGGAATGAGTTGCACTTCTGGTTTTCTTTCACATCAGACAAACCAACAAACACAGAAACAGAATTCTGGAGACAGACAGCCAAAGGAAAAAAGCAAGGCCATACACTGGCTGAATGAAAGGAGCCTGCTGGATCATACACCAAGATCTAGTTCCCTTCAGCTGCAAACAGCATGCTTGTGGCAAGTTCAGAGGCAGGATATTGACACATTGGCAGTGTGATGTTGTGGGCAGAGCCAGCGTTTAGGAGTTTGATTCTCCACTCTGCCTCCTTGGACTGAATGATCCATAGAGTCTGTTCCAGCGTTGCAGCTCTGAGATTCTAAGATTATTACTTACGATTGAACAGATCAAACAGCAAACTGACAAACATGGCTGCTTTAGCAAGGGGGAAGCAGTGGGCAGAGAGAGAGAACTCTGTTTGAATTCAAAGGCAGGAGAGAACAATTGGTCAGTGCTGGCTAGATCAAAAGTCAAACTATAGAAAGCTCCCCCCAAGCCTCACCTTCTCCAAGTGGCATGTGAGGATGCAAAAACTCCAACACATACTTTAAAAAAACCTATCAGGGTAGCCATGAATCAGAATTGACTTGACACCATGTAAGGCAGCAGAAAGTGCTGCCTAGATGCCCTAAGCATAAGCATATCCGATCTCGCCTGATTTGGATGGGAGACCACCAGGGAATACCAGGTGCTGTACGCGCCTGGAGTAGGAACTGGCAAACCACTCCAGTGTTCCTGCCAAGAAAACTCCATGGACATGGAGTCATGAAGGGTTGGTCATGACTATAACGACACAACACACACACACACAAGGCAGCGCAACCCATTTCTCCCACCTTTCTTCCTCCGCAAGTCATATTCAAAGCAAGGGAAGTATCACTTTCAAAAAGTAATTAGTTGCTGATATAATTTCAGATGCCAAAAAGTAATTAGTTACATTATAGTTATGCTTTAAAACTACCTCTTTACTTTCCTGGTTCTCAAAACACTTGTTTCTAATTACTGTAAAAAAATTGGAATGCTGCCACCTGCTGGTCTATCATATGAGACACGCTCTCCTCCCAGTCTAAATTGAAGCAAAACAAGTTGAGGAGCAGTGTAGCCATCACAAAAACCAAATACAAAAGTGGAACTCCATTGTGGCATCTGCCTCACTGTGAAATCCAAGGAAAGCAGCACAGGTCAGCACTTGGAAAACACTCACACAATATTGAACACCCTCCCCCCACTTAGGAACTCCCTGCCACAGGACGTGGCGATGGCATCTGGCCTGGATGCCTTCAAAAGAGGATTGGACAGATTCCTGGAGGAAAAGTCCATCACAGGTTACAAAGCATGATGGAGATGTATCATCTCCAGGCTTAAAACCGGGGTACTTCAAGGACCAGAGGCAGGAGAGTGGTAGCAGGAGACAGATATTTAGTCTCGTGTGCTCCCAGATGCATCTGGTGGGGCCACTGTGAGATACAGGAAGCTGGACCAGATGGGCCTTTGGCCTGATCCAACAGGGATCTTCTTATGTTCTTATGAAGGGATGGTGAAAGAGACCTTTCCCTTCAAAAGTATACAGTGGAGATGGACACGAATCAGAAAAACGGCATTTCGTTTGTCGTTTGGAGGGTCCGTTTTGGTTCGTTTCCATTTTTCGTGAATTTTTGCAAAAAATTCATTTTTGTTCATTTTGTTACCATTTTGTTACCATTTATTTCAAATTTTTGTGATTTTTTTAGGATTTTGAGTAATTCACTCATATTGCAGTAACGGAAACGAAATGCACGACAAAAATTCCGGTGTTTCTGTTCGTTTCATTTCATTTTAGAGACAAAATTCGTTTGTCATTTCGTTACATAACGAAACGAAAAAACAAAAATGGAAATGGAAAATTGTTCGTTTCGTGCCCATCTCTAGTATACAGTGTTGCTCAGGTGAGGGAAACAAAGAGAAATTCTTACTCTGTCAAAGCATGAAGTTTTTATGGACAAACAGGGGTTTAAACTCAGTCCTTATTTGATGCTCTATCTAGCACACACTGGCTCCTCTTTTGCACAGAGCTGTAATCTGGGTGGAGCAATTGGGATGCTGCCTCTTGAGGTGAACATTAAGAAACTTCAGGTTTCTTTTTGAAAAGCTTCCAGTTTATGAATGTGGGGTGTGGTGCTTTCTATATTCATCATTAGCAAGGCCCGAGAATGACCTGATGTTGCTGTACAAAATTGTGTCCATGTTAACAGCAGGGAAAAAGGATGTCAAGCTTTACAGCCTGAATGTTGACATCATCAGTAGCAGCAGGCAAGATGATCTATAAGATACCCTCTTGTGCTCACCTCTACTCAAACAAATGACACCAAACTGTAACTAAGGTGGAGCAATCAGAGCTTTGCTCCAGGGCACCAAAATCCTGCAATGAGTCTTAGGAAAAATGTAGCACCTTCTTCTTCTTCTTCTTCTTCTTCTTCTTCTTCTTCTTCTTCTTCTTCTTCTTCTTCTTCTTCTTCTTCTTCTTCTTCTTCTTCTTCTTCTTCTTCTTCTTCTTCTTCTTGCTGCTGCTGCTGCTGCTGCTGCTGCTGCTGTTAGCATAAAACATTTCCTCCCTTTGAGAAGAAACCATGTTCTCATTCTCTCTTTCCGTGCAAGTTTGGGTCTGTGCCTCCTGTTGGTGTCAATGGGATTATAATACTACTTGACCTGGGGGCCAAAATGGCTGGTTAAATGGCACATCTTTCATTAAAACAGTGGTGCAAACCTCCAATAAAATGTCTCACTTCCTTGACTCCTCAGAGAATTGGTATTCACAGGTTTGTTTCTTATTCAATTTCTTTATCACCCATCTAGCAAATATTTACACCATACCTTGTACAACAAAGAAAACAAACATAAGTTATAAAATCACAGAGGACCCTTGTGTAACAAGCGGTTTGTTTAACAGAAAATCTGCTTAAAGGAAACATTTCTGGAGATAGGGGGAAATTGCTTAACAGAATCGCCTATGGGTGAATCCATACAACAGAAAAATGGTTGCAAATAGGGGTTAACCCATTTTCAATGCATTCCAATGGGAAATTTGTACAAAGGAAAATTTGCTTAACAGAGAATGAATTAATTCCTTTATACAAGGTGCCACTGTACTGTTAAACACACAAGCCAAGATGGCGGCAAAGAAAAACATCAGAGCGCACACAACAAACCCCCTCCTCCTCCCTCCACTGTCCCAATTAATTAGGGAGAACCTAAAGCTTCCCCAAAACAAGCTGTTTTGAGGAGCTTATAAAATATATCTATGAAGGGAGGGTGTTGGCCGTAACTCTTGCAGGTGAGGATTCCACAGGAGGGGTCCCACAGCTGATAAAACCTGGTTTCCAGTTGGTGGTGTTTTTTCCCGTTGTTGTTTTTTGGTCGGCTTCTCTAGGCACAAGGCATCCAGAAACGTTTGGCACTACCACTACCACGAGCCATCTGGCGTGTATATTCTCCCCACCCCCTGCTTTAAACATGTTCCGCAGTGTTACTTTCACACTTCAGGAAGTGGTGAAATCTAGTGAGCCACCAACATTTCATTGGGGTTCAGCGCCAAGCCCATATTGGGTAAACTACACCAAATAAAATTCATTTCCTTTTTTTAAACCCCAGCAAAGGTGAAGAATGCAACAGATCGTTTTACCCTGGGCAGGTGCCCATCGGTTTTACCCGTGCACCCACTCTCAAACAGTCATGGCTTTTTTCTTTGCTTACGTCTGAGCTGTTTTGATGTGTTTATTTGTTTAATTTGTTTATTTTGACTGGCTCTGATTATAATTGGCAGCAAGGCACGGAATTAACATCTGAGAGTGTCTTCGACTTGTCAGTTGTGATAATGCAAAAAGCATGCAGAAAGCAATTCCTAGCTGAAGAAGGGACAATACGTAGAGTTTAGCTCAGTTTCACTGTGGCTTTGCATCTTGCTGAGACGGAAGAGGAAAGGGAACCGAGAACTCTGTGGTGAAACCATAATAAGTTACCTGGATATTGAGTCATGGCAACTGGACTTCTTTTCTTGAGAGATTGAAACATTTCACTACTCATCCAAGCAGCTTCGTCAGCTTGGATGAGTAGCAAAACGTTTCGATGTCTCAAGAAAAGAAGTCCAGTTGCCATGACTCAACTTCCAGATGACTGAGAATCTTCACAGACATAATAAGTTACAGGATGTTCTGGGAATTAACATTTCATTTCAACAGATGAAGAACCTTTTAATAAAATTAACCAGTTTATTGCACTATATTTATTTTCTTAAGTAAGGACGCTTGCTTGGTTAAATGGATTTTATTGTGCATATCAGATAAGTGTGTTTACTTATACAGTAATACCTCGGATAACAAATGCCCCTGATAACAAATTTTTCGGATAACGAATTGCAATTCTAGGTATAGGGCTGCCTCGGATAACAAATTTTCCCCATGGGCTGCCTCAGATAACAAATTTCCAGCATGCATTGGTAAAAAAGAGTTATCATGGGATGCATCACACCTGTACCTTTAAAGTGCACTTTATAAAGAGTTTTGAGCAAAAACCCAGGTGTCTGTGTCATTTTCCTAGGCTCTGGAAGGGATTAATAGGTTTCCCATTCATTCCTATGGATAATGAATTTTTCAGATAACGAGTTGCCTTGGAGAATGAATTATATTCATTATCTGAGGTACCACTGTAACTTATTAAAGTTATACCCCCACCCGTCTTGTGGCAAGTTACATCTCTGAGTGACTACAAAAGCAACCAACAAAGATACGAAGCAAACAGGAAAGGGAAGAAAGTTTGGTGTTTCATTTTCCTTTGCAAAATTGGAATTCCCAAAGTGGGTCATGAAACGGACTACGCATCAGCCTGGATCATTAGGGTTTGTTTGTTTGTTTGTTTGTTTTTTTTTTTTTCATTTGCCAAAAAGTTGCAAATTTTCATTTGCCAAAAAGTTGCAATATTTCTGCAGCCATCCCACTGGTGAGACAATATGATATAAGAGCTCATAAGGACCATCGCAGCACCCAATGTTTCATCCTACCTGAAAAAGAATAATAAATAAAATAATTCTCCTCATGTATACACTGTTTGGCTCCTGGAACCCCCATGTGCCTCTTTGACATTTTCTCTGATTCCTCTATTGAAACAAATTATCCCACTGTTTGGCTCCTGGAACTACCACAGTAACTCACTTCTTTTAGTATCATCTTATTTGATTAGCTTTTACTATCACCTAAACAAATTAATGAAACACCTTGTATGTAGCTCAACAATGTCTTAGCTCTAGTTACAGTGGACCTTTGTATAACATAAAATCTGTACAACATAAAAATTCCGGAGATAGGGGAATTTGCTTAACATAAAAATCCGCCCAACATAAAAATGGGATTACTCCATTTTCAATGCATTCCTAGGGCGAATTTGTATAAAGGAAAATTTTGCTTAACATAATTTCATTTGGAACAAATTAATTCCTTTATACAAGATATCACTGTATTAGGAAATTCTATGCCAGAACATAACAAGAACTGGTAGGGCACAGAATAGGTGATTTTTCTGGACTGCAATGCTTACTCAGAGACAACAATTTGGCTTCCCTTCCTGCATGCCCCAGGCACTGCCTGTGAGTGGGTGCCCACCAGAGGAGGTGGGGCTAGCTAGTGCAAAATACTTGACTGATAAGCGAATCAGTACGAACCACCGAACTGGCCATTTGTGCCCTCTCTAACTACTATCTCTAACTTACTATCTGGCAGAATGGCTCCTGCCCCAAAATTCTGCCCATAACACCCGATCATCTCAGGCAGGACATTTGAGGGTGCTGCCGCTGAAGGAGGCCTGTAAATCTTTGACAAGATATTGGGGCTTTCTCAGTGGTGGCCCCTCGGCTCTGGAACCAACTTCCTCCTGAGACCTGTTTGGCATCTTCCCTCCCAGTCTTTAAGAAACATAAGGCTTTCCCTGGATATTACCGTAATGTGTTCTATTAGAGACTGCTATTACGTATTTTATTTTGTTTTTATTTGTAGCCCATCTTGCTCCTGGTCAATGTTTTTGATATACAGTGGTACCTTGTATAAAGGAACTAGTTCGTTCCAAATGAAATTCTGTTAAGCAAATTTTCCTTTATACAAATTTCCCATAGGAATGCATAGAAAACAGAGTAATCCCTAATCACGACCATTTTTATGTTGTACGGATTCGCCCCATAGGCGCTTCTGTTAAGCAAATTTCCCCTGTCTCCAGAATTGTTTATGTTGTACAGATTTTATGTTATACAAACCATTTGTTATAAGAGGGTTCACTGTATACTGTTTACTAGTTATTATGTTTTTACTTATTTGTGCTTATCTATTATATTTTATTATATTGTTTATGGATTTGATTTCTGCTCAGTTTTGTAAACTGCCCAGAGTAGCTGTCCAGCTAGATGGAGTGGTAAATAAATAAATAAATAAATAAATAAATAAATAAATAAATAAATAAATAAATAAATAAATAAAACCATTTATTTATTTGTCCTCCTGAGAAGTCACTTTTGTCAGCCGTGGGTCTGAGACTGCTGTATTGCTGAGATGAGCTGGATAAATCTGTCCTTCTCTCCTCTGTTCTGAATGCTTAGATCTCAAGTTCTTTCTGTCCTTTTCCAGAAAAATTGTAGAAAAATATATCTATCTATCTATCTATCTATCTATCTATCTATCTATCTATCTATCTATCTATCTATCTATCTATCTATCTATCTATCTAAAAAAATAAATATATTTAAATTATAAATGATTTATTTGAGGGAAAAATAACCCACAGCCTTCTCTCTCTCTCGTTTCAAAGAGTGTCAGGACGGCTACTCCCAAGGTGAAGAAGCCCACGTTGGACCTGTCTGCCCTTAAAGATGAGGAGCCTGTCAGAGGGAAAAGAAGGGTTGGGAAAAAAAAAGGTGGACACTCAGTTTCAGCACCAAAAACATGGTTGAATACACATGGATTCAAAGGCAGACTTTGAAGAGCTAACCATTCAAAACCTTTGCGTGGATGGATGAATCTGTCAGCTCTGCTTTCTCCCAGATTTGATTTTTTTTTTTAAAAAAAGAACCAAACCTCAAGTTCTTGCTTTTTTCATTTTCTAAAGGAATCTGCAATTCATGGTAAGTTCTCCCCACCAGCTCTGATTTCGATTTCTATCCATCCCTTTCTCTTTCCCCGCCTTTGCCCCAAGTTTTGGGATGGTGTGGACGACAACAGATCTTGTGGGAGGAAAATTAGATCCCTGGAAGAGCATTGTTTGTCTACCTTTGTGTGCCTTGTGTTTGAACCAGGGCTGTGGAGTCGGTAGATAAATGTTCTGACTCCGACTCCGACTCCGACTCCTAAGTTTTTTGTACTTCCGACTCCAACTCCGAATCTGATTCCAGGTACCCAAAATTTCCTCAGACTCCGACTCCTCGACTCCAACTCCACAGCCCTGCTCAGGGCTGTGGAGTCGGTAGATAAATGTTCTGACTCTGACTCCGACTCCTAAATTTTTTGTACTTCCGACTCCAACTCCAACTCCAGGTACCCCAAATTTCCTCGGGCTCCGACTCCTCGACTCCAACTCTGACTCCACAGCCCTGGTTTGAACCCACAATAAGAGGCAGATAAGAGGCAGCAGTAGGAACCGTTGGCATGGTTCTGGTCTACCAACAACCTGACTTTGGGTGAGCTGCCTCTCATGGGCCTCATGGATGGTGAGTGACCAACCTGCATTGAAAAAAAAAGATGAAGCCAAATTCTTCGCAAAAATAATTGGCATCCAAATTGGCTCACGGTTGATTTAAAATGAACCTACCCGGCAATTAAGATCTAGCCAGGGGGCCCTCTTGAAAGAGCCATCCCTCAAGAAGGTGAGAGGGATGGCTTGTAGACATAGGGCCTTCTCGGCAGCTGCCCCCAAGTTATGGAATGCCCTCCCGAGTGAGATCCGCCTGGCACCAACATTGATGACATTTCGGCGCCAGGTAAAAACCTTCCTGTTCCAGAAGTTTTTTAATTGATACAACATAGACTGGGGTCCTTTGATGGCAATTTTAGTGATGATTTTAGTATAAGGTTTTGCTGTTGTTTTAATTATTTATTGATATTTGATGTCTTAACTGTTTTAATTCCTTGTTGTAAGCCGCCCAGAGACCTTGGGTAGTGGGCGGCATATAAGCTGTAAAAATAAATAAATAAAAATAAAATAAATAAAAAATGGAAGTTAATAATTTTGTGCCACTTGACACTACGAATGTGTTCTGAAGTGTCTTTATTTTGCAGTTTGTAGTTTTCAAGTTGGGGGTTGTCCATTTATTTTACTGTTGCGATGCCTGTCGCTGTTTGATGGAAACAGCTTCAAGACGGAGGTCTACATGAAGTTGGTATATAAATAAAACAACAGTGACAAAACCCAGATCACTCGCAAGCCTTGTCGATCGCAATTTTCCTCATAGCAGTTTAAACAGTTCACCCATCTATCCCAGTATTATGTGTTCCCACTTCATTGTTTAGGAAACTTCCAGGATAATATAACCCCGCACCCCACCAGTTTTTTGCTGCTAAGTGAATCCTTGGCCCAAAATCCTACGTGACCTGACAGTAAATACTTCATTGTTCTTTCGAGCAGTGAACTCCGCAGCTCTGGAGCAAAATACACTGAAGCCCTACACTATGCAACTCACCAAGGTAGTGTTGCAAAAATGCTGTTTGGTTATCTCCTGGCATGTCCGGTTTTTACCTGTAAGGAGGGAGGGAAAAGCATCAAGCACACCACAATAGCCTAAGTCCAGAAATATTTATCTTGCAAGATAAAGGAGAACATAGGGGATTAATATCCAAAGACTATCTCTCTCCAAAGACCACATTATATCATTCTTATATAGGATTTCTGTTACATACATTGCTAAATTTTATCCAAACCAATATGCTTCTTTTGGTCCTGTCTACTAACAGGTGACTTCTGAGCATTTTCTAATAATGGCTAACCTAGTATTTTGTAGTAATATGATCAAAGGTTAGACATACATTAGGCCATTGTGATATTCTTCTCTGGGGTTCATTAATGTTTGTTCAAATGTCCCTTCCTCTATTTATGCATATAATAATTTCTCCAGGTTCATTATTTCCCACAGCACATTCAGGATTCTCTCGCAGAGGTGAGCAACTTAACAAAGGTCCAGCAGCCCTACACACACTTACCCCTGGCTTTTGGAGGGGCATGCCAAACCATGCAACACAACAACAACAAAAATCTTGCAAAATGAGACTCCCCCCCCCCACCCTCTTGTGTCGTCTAGCAGAGCAAAAACTATTAAATAATAAGTTGAGTGTGGCGGATGGCTAGATCTAAGAAGCCTTCAAAGCATTGGGAAATGGCCCCATGGCCATTAGATGGCACAAGGGAGACTCTTGAGTCAAAAAAGAAAGAAAGAAAGAAAACATCTAGTTGGAGTTGTTGGCAAGCCAATACGTATATAGCCCATGGGCTACCATTTGCCCAACACTGCTGTAACAAGATTGTTCAAAATCTATCAGCCAGTCTAAAGGAACCAGCTATGGCCAACCTATGACATTTTTGCTGTCTGAGGCAAAAACAAGATGGTACCATCTCCCCAAACTTGACCGGCCTGGCAATTGAAATTTGGCTGGAATCCTGTTGCTTAGCATATAATGAGCCATTATATCTGTTGTGATTGGAGTCAACCAACTCCTCCAGGAGTTCCATTGAATTTCCATTGGCCCAAATGGGCCTACTCTTCGTACAGGGTACTTTAATGCAATAAGATGCAAATAGAGTAGGCCTGTTTGAATCAATGGAACTTATAGAGGGGTTGACTCACCAAATCCCCACTGGTTCAATGGGTCTACTCGAGGGCGACTTACTAGGCAACACATTAGGATTTCAACTGACTTAGAAGATGATAACCCCTCCCCAATAGGTCCAAGTTATAAATTTTTGAAGCATTTCCAATCTCATGTGTGTTGTTTATTAGACTGGTCATGTTCTAGTGAAACTTGAATTAAAAGAATTACAGAACTTACACCACTGATCACATTGTCCATGACTTTGAATTACTTAGTCATGCATGCTACACCCAGTGTGGTGTAGTGGATAGTGTGATGGACCAGGGCCTAAGAAAACGGGGTTCAGTCCTCCACTCAGCCACAGAAGCTCTCTAGGGGTGTGGAACTGGTAACACAATTCCTTGAAATCCCTATCAAGGGTTCTGACTGGACAGTGCATAACAAGAAAATCACTTCAGGATGTTTCTGGTCCTAGCAGTGGTGGCCAAACTTCAGCCCTCCAGATGTTTTGGACCACAACTCCCACAGTCCTTTGTCACTGGCAATACAGGCTTGCATTCTGGGAATTGTATTCCAAAAACATCTGGAGGGCCGAAGTTTGGCCACCAGTGTCTAGGCCTTTCAGAAAAGCCCAAGTTCTGCACAGATCAACTCCCCTTCAGAAGAAGGAAGGGCTTTGTGTATGGCTCTCTATTGCCATCTTGTGATGTAACATTGCACTAACCCAAGGATAGGGAACATGGCTGGTTTGTATTAGGAGGAAGCTGGAATCAGGAGAAGAGAACTGCTCAATGTCCTGCATACTGAGCAGCGGTGTTTTGGTCCCACTGTTATTTTCTTCCCTGGTATGTTTACCTGACATAAAAAGTGCCTCCATGCCGTAAACTCTATGTACATCTTCATGCAAGAGAATCATACACCAGTCACAGATATGTTTACGCATGCAGTGAACGTCTGGATAGTTCAGTGGTTAAGGCATCTGGCTGCAGATTGGGAGTTCATTTCCTTACTTTGCCCCTTTGAGAAGATCAGGACTCAACAATCCATGCCGTCACTTCCACCTCTGTCATTCTAAGATGGCGATGATCTCTCTTTCAAGGCAGAATACTCCGCTACCGCTTTCCAAATGGTTTTGGACTACATCTCCCATGATCCACTGTAGCCAACGGTAGGAGTTCTGGGAGCTGCAGGGTGGAAGTGCCTGCATACCTACCTTTGACTGCCTATTTTGGGGAAAAGGTAACAGGTGAAATAATTTGGTTAATTAAATCATTCTTTGAATTCAGAGCTAGCATTTCTCATCAACAGGGGATTCAGGGAAATTCACCATAAACAAAGTAAACATGAAATCCTCTTCCAGGACACAGAGGTACTGGAGAGCACTACCAATCACTATATCACTAAGCCGTTGAAATCCACAAACATAAGCACAGTTTCAACCAAAAAAGTAGAAAGTCTAAAAATCAACAAAGCCTGGCTTCCAGTACTAAAGGCTGCAGAGTGCAAAAAAGGTCAAAGGTCAGTGATTCCCATCCAGCCACAAGCAAAGGTGATCAGTTCACACAATAGGACAACTAACAAAACCCATCAACTACATATTAGGATGTTTGCTATCCCTGATTACCTTGAAACTTCTTAATCAATCCATCACAATACAATGACTAACAACTGTTGTCCTGCATAGGACAAGCTTCCTCTTTCCCACAACTTTAAGAATCCCAGTCTCACTCACTCTATACCCCAGAGCACAGAGAGAAACTCCGAGTTCCTGAGCACCTTGCCCTCTGAAGATGCCAGACACAGAGTCTGGTGAAATGTCAGAAAGAAAAACTTCCAGCATACGGCCAAACAACCCGGAAAACTCACAACAGCTATCAGATCCTGGCTGTGAAAGCCTTCAAGAATACCATCTTCGTGGGCTGTTTAGGGGAGTGTCTCTTCTCAGCAATAAAACTGCTTTCCTTCTTGCAACCCCAGCTCTGTACGCCTGAGCAACCAGGTTGTCAGATTAAGCCCACGTTCACCTTTCAACGAATCCCAAAGCAACGGAATACATGGAAAGGAGGTGGCTCACTTGCTATGACGAACAGGCCTCTTTCTCCATCCATGGACCACCTTCCCAGAACAAATTGTGCTAGAAGAGTCTAGCCCAGTGGTGCTGAGCCTTTGGCACTCTGGACGTTTTGGACCACAACTCCCAGAATTCCAAGCCTGTATTGCCAATGACATAGCTGCCTAGATGCCCTAAGCCCATCCAGTCTCGCCTGATTTCGAGATTGAAAGGGCTCTTTAGCCAGCTGGTTTTTGCCCATCTCTAGCTATAAAGATTACCTTATGGGCTTCCTCCGTCGTGGGGTGTGTACGGTTCTTGCTCCACCGCTCCTAGAATTGCACAAATGCCATCATTTGCCAGTGTGTGTCTATGTGGCACATTTGATGAGGGCCACGGTCTGGAAACAATTCTTCAAACACCATCTTATCAGGACAGCTACACAACTTACCCAATTCTGATTGGTCCTCTGTTTCTCTCACATTGTATTTATGGCCGTGGCAAAAAAAACAAACAAGCAAACAAACAAACAAATACAAACCAGGTTGAGAAAAGTTTATTTTTTGCGTATTGATCTGAAGACAACCCCAGTCTTGTTTAGCTTTTATAACTTCAGAATCCTTTGCTCACGCATTTGTCAAATAGATATTTTCAACCATGAGAGAAAGAAATGTTTGAAAGGTAACAAAAGACGACCCCCACCTACAAACATTGAATTTGCATTCCAGAACAATTGCACATCCTGGGTCATATCCCTGGTGCTTTGGGTTTTTTTTTCAAACTGCAGGGGCTGACTATATTTTACATTTAGTAGGGCTGCGTAAGGGCCCTCCAATGCAGTTTGGAGACCAGTGTGAGAACTGGGGATGTATTTTAGTTTGTTCTGGAAGTGATCTGTGCCTCCTTCAATTTGACCGGTGTCCTGTTTTCTTTTCTACATTAAGGTACATGACCTTCAGGGATGTGCTAGACCAGGCCTGCCCAAACTTCGGCCCTCCTGATGTTTTGGACTACAGCTCCCAGAATTCTAAGCTTAGATTGCCAATGGCAAAGGACTGTGGGAGTTGCAGTCCAAAACATCTGGAGGGCCAAAGTTTGGGCAGGCCTGTGCTAGAACCTTTGGACAACAACATTTGGACAACAACTCTGATTCCAGTAATGCATTAATTTAACATTTTAACATAATGTTATTAATCTTCTTTTTTTAAATAGTTGAACAATTTACTGATTTTAGCTTGTAATGTTTTGCTTTTAATGATGTAAGCTGCCTTGGGTGCTTTTTTTAAAAGGAGAAAGACAGGGTAAAGCATTTTAAATAAACAACAAATGAACGGGGATACCAAGCATGCCAAATGTCCAAGCTATCCTCAAGGACTTCCATACTAATCATTAGAGATGGGCACGACTCAAAAAATGGTGTTTCGTTTGTCGTTTAGGGGTTCCGTTTCGGTTCGTTTTTGTTTTTTGTGAATTTTTTGCAAAAATTTTTTGTTTTCGTTTCATTACGTAATGAAACAAAAAATGTAAACAAAAAATTGCTGTTTCGTTAGCATTCATTACAGTTCAATGTATTTGCCGCAATGAAAACGAAATGCACGACAAAATTTCTGTTGTTTTGGTTCGTTTCATTTCATTTTGGAGACAAAATTTGTTTTTCGTTTCATTTGTAATGAAACGAAAACACAAAAATGAAAACGAAAAATTTCTCGTTTCGTACCCATCTCTACTAATAATCTTTAAAATATGCTTTAAAATGGCAACAGTTCCTCTTTTTTTTGTCTGGCTAGTTCCATTGGGTCATAAAGATGGGCTTATTGGGAATCATGCCAAAACAGCATTTTGGAAAGCTACTTCCCCGAAATTGCTTCTTTTCAGGAAATCTTGTGGTCCCTTTATAATAAGTAAACAATCTACTGCACCTCCATCTTAGAGCTTCTCTTCTAGAGCTATTTGTTTTTGTGTGCCTGTAGCGAAAAGAGAGCTAATTTAAAGCTTCGAACAAGGATGCTCTGACAGCAGAAACAAACTTCCACCTGGGAACGTAATAACTCCTGGCTTTGGAATGAAGCGAGCTTAAAAATAAACCTTGCCTCCAGGAGAGCACAGAAATAATCATTGTATTAAACAACACAGGGAGAACACAAACACCAGAAGAGCAGAATCGGATGCATCAAAGAGGACAAATGCTCCATTTTCACACTGAAGATCAGGCTGGCTTAAGTGTATGTCCAGATCTATCCATCCATCCATCGGTTCGCCAACACTGCGTTAAGTCATTTGGCAGCCACCATCTTGAATGGTATTTGCTAAATGTTTTAATCTATTTCAAGTTGTTCACGCTGTTAGGCAACGTCCGTGTGTTTGTAATTTCTTAAAGTCTGATGTTGATTTGATTTAACTGAATTGAACGCTGCTTTATCATAATTGTTGATTGCCATTTTATTCTGCTGTAAACTGCCCAGAGTGCTGCACTCACAGCCTGGCCAGATAAGTAAGTAAGTAAGTAAGTAAGTAAGTCAGTCAGTCAGTCAGTCAGTCAGTCCGCGGTCTCACTAAAGTTTTCTGCGCATCTTAATTTGTTGTGTAGTTTTTTCCCCGGGTGGTCACATGGTGTTTGATGCGCAGTTAGTATCCTGTTGACAAAGTAGTATTTACTGCTCTGTGCCCATCTTTGCTTGCTTACTGCACATCTTTTTCCTTTTCCTGAGTCGATTTTCTAAGTTGGACCCACAGGAAGTGGCAGGAAAAGGGAACAAAGCTAATTACTGTGTATTTCCTGGGGTCGCACATCGCTAGAGTAGCAAAGAACTGTGCATCTTTAAGAGAAGTTTTTAAAACCAACCCTTAGCGGTGGTTTAAAAAATTTCGGTGAAAGTGCGCTTCCGGGGGCGTGGTCGTTCAGGGCACCAAATTACTTCCCTTCACGGTTAAGATGCAATCTTTTCCTGCGCAGTTCGCCACAGCAAAAATGCGCAGAAAACGCTGGTGAGACCGCAGCCTATGTAAGTTAAGTAAGTAAGTAAGTAAGTAAGTAAAATTTATACATCACCCCATAGTGAACAAGCATTCACTCAGGAAGAGTTCAACTGCCAGGACATCAAAGCTACAAAAATGCACCTTGGAGAGGAATGTAAACACTTGCTAGAACAACAAAAACTAGTTTATGGCCTTTTGAGTCATCAAGCATCTAAATAAAGCAAAAGGTAGAGGCGCAACAGGCTGAAAAATATAACAAAAAGCATGGGGAAACACCACACTTTCCTTCAGCCTCCGTTATTCTACAACGCTGCTTTCTTCCCTGGTTTATATCATTTTAAAACCTACAAATAAAGGGTGCACAGGGCTCCCTCCTCCCTTCCCCCCCTTTTAAAAGAAACATACATACTGTAATTTCTCAGGAAAACGCTCTGTGAAAAGTAAGCCATATATCGCGGGCCAGGAATATGCAACCGCCATTCCCGCCGCCACGCAAAACATCTGTGACCTTGCACAGAGGTCATCGCCGTAATCATGTTTCTCTTTACTTTTAAAGAAATGTCAGGCCATTTTTTACACAAGACTTATGACAGGCTGCTGTTTATTGTATCACCAAGCCACTATAACTCCGCCATAAGGAAACGGCTATTATTTGGAGAGTATATATCTTTCTGACTAGCAGTAAAGATGGAAATTAAGAAGAGGCTTTTTCATGGAGGTCACGAGTGTCTCCTTTAATAACGTTGACATCTTCTGGGGACCTGAGAATAGAGAGTTGCTTTCCTTTCCTCCTTCCAGAGCCCTGGTCAAACCAATTAAAACGCGGGTACTTTTTTTTCTTTAAACAGTCAAGGATGAGTCCTCCTGAACAAAACCATACCTTAAGCGGCGACCTGACCCATACAAGCTCGGGAGGTTTGGGAACTGAAAGCAGATCCGAGTTTCCTGGTGAACCTCGGGCAGTTGAATGTTCCTGAACAATAACCAGGTATTCAAATTCCACAGAACTTAGGTGACCTCCGGCCTGAACTCAGCCCCAGACATTTTAGAGCTCACACGGCCATAACTTATCCTGGGGCAGACATCTTCCGTGGAGGAGGTGGTAAGACATCTGGGTTGAACAGCGAGGAACATGCTTTCAAGGGCAAAACCGAGCTGGAGGACCCAGTTGAAGTTTTCTTCGGCGCTTGCATGGAGAGAGTCCACCGCCTCTGGAGGAAGCAGCTGCATGGTGGCAAGCTGGCCAGGGGATACTGGGAGAGGTAATCCAAAAAACAACAAACAAACAAATAAACACCTACAGAAAGCTAGATTTAGGCTGAATTTCAGGAGAAGAAACATCTTAACTGTTAGAGCAGCACAACAAGGGAACACGTGTCCTTGGGTGGAGGTGACCTCTCCGACACTGGGAGCATTCAAGAGAAAATGAACAACTATCTGTCCGATCTGCTATTATTTGGATTTCTCCCTTGACCAGGAGGCTGGACTTAATTTTATATGAATCTATAGGCTCACATAGACTTTGTGCTTATAACTACTTATAACCTCATGTAATGGATATAACTCATGTAATGTTGTCCATTAATGCTCTCAGATGTCCCTCAATTCCTTGTTCTCAATACTTGAACATGTCTTAATTGTATTGGGCTGTGTATTTATTTATTTATTTCTTAAACTTATAAACCGCCCAATTTTTCCAAAGGGAACTCTGGGCGGTGTACAAACATGTCGCCCCACAGCGACTACCCAACACAATCACAAAACAAACCCCAACAGAAGTAAACATTAAAAGCCTCAAAATACAAATCAAACAACCAAATGCCATGTTTAAAAAAACTTCAGGTAAAATAGCATAGCACAACTGGCCAAAGTAAATCAGGTCAGAGTTATGTCTGGCAAGGAAATATCCCTCATTACTGTAAGCCGGCTTGGGTCGTTTTCCAAGGAGAAAGGTGGGGTAAAAATACTCTAAAATAAAAATAAAATAAATCAATAATAGTCCCCTTCCAACTCCATTAATCCATGATTCTGTGATTCCATTAGACATAATAACGTTAGCACTTGTCTATAACTTATCTATTCATATTTGTGTGTGCAATGGCAGAGCTGAGATGTATAGCAGATGCTGTGCTCTCCTTTGAGGGTAATTATTAATTTTCCAGTGGGCATCTTTTTTTTAAAAAAAAAAAGAAAGAGAGAAGAGTATGGGTCTCATTATTGGCGAAGCTGGTTGTTATTCATGCTTTTTATTTCAGTCAGCTTTTGATGGGTCTATCAAAACATGCATGCTGTTTCACCAAACACCTGTACCTGGCATCATCTCACTTCTGAAGGCTAAAGTAGACTAGGTTGGGTGGAAGGTGACCTAAGATATTTTGCTGCCAAACACAAGATGGCCGCCCCCTCTCAGTCCACATTCAGAAGGCAACGAAGTTCAACGTGGCTGACAGGGCAGTCTGCTCCATCTCATCTGAAGAGAGCAGGCTTGGTTAAGTAACACTTTAGTTTCAGCCTACAAGTCCCAAAATCCCTTCACCAGCAAGGGTATGATACCAGCTTCAGCATGAACTCCATGTATTATTCCTTTAATATACATAATGAGCTGGTTCGGTGGTTTAGTTATCTGGCTGTGGAACCGAAGGCTGTGGAACCGGAGGTTCCCTGTGCCTTCTGGGAGAAAAGCCAACCTGTGTGGCCTTGGACATGCTGCACAGACCCAAGGTGTCCCCAGAGGTAGGGAATGGTCAGACTGTATCCTCCATCCGGAACACCCTGCCAAGGGTTGCCATCAGCCAGAACTGACCAAACAGCTCATGATTATTATTAATATACATAATTTGTCCACATGCAAAACACAGAGCCTTCCTCGTCTGCTTGGGCTTCAAGTCACCTCTCGTTGCATGCAATACCAAGGCAAAGCTGGTATGATGATGATGATGATGATGATGATGATGATGATGATGATGATGATGATGATGATGATGATGATGATGATGATGATGATGATGATGTCAGATGTTAGTTAGTGAAACTATGCATTAGACTGGTGTATAAACAAATGGACTGTATGCATTTAATTGATTTCTAAGATGGAGTCTGCAAATGTGCAAAGTCACAGTGATTCATTCTAAAGGTTTTTTCTATTAGACTGCACGTGAAAAAAGTGGGCTTAAATGGGTTTGGCTGATGCAAGATGCAGCAATAGCCATGATGCAATGTGTTGCCTGATTGGACAGACAAAGGTATATAAGTGCTCTGTTAATCAGTATTTAATGTGCCTTTGTGAGTAAGGCATTCATGTTATGCTGTTGATTTGTCCCCATGTAATTTATCTGTGTAATATAGATGTTTTGTTTTAAGTAAGCTCTTTGTCTGATTCTGCTTTTATGTAATTGTTCAGTAAGTATTTGCTTCCACTGGCAGAACAAATTGCAAAATACTCTGACAAGTAATAATAATAATAATAATAATAATAATAATAATAATAATAATAATAATAATAATAATAATAATAATAATAATAAAAGTTTTCAGCCAATTTCCCAACCCAAATTAAATCATGAACTTCTATAATTAGTTTTTACTCCAGAGGCCTCTAGCGAGAAATGAAAGAATTGAAAGAGCCATAAAGTAAACAGCTTCCCCTCTGCCATTAATATCTGGCTCCCCAATGCAGCCCAAATAAATCTAGTGCAAGAAATTAGGAGCTTTAAAGCCGACAGATTGGGGAGCATTTGGATTTGTGCATTGGGCCCCTGAGTGCACGGCTTGTTTACGCAGATGGAAATACCATTGTACTCACCAGAGCTGACTCCCATGTCAAATTCCCTTGTGTCGAAATGCAACTTTAGCAATCCTGTGGATTAAAGATGGTTTGAGCTATCCTGGGAAATCTTTTTGTTTTCCTCTGCAAAGTCTTCTGCACTTCCTTATGGAGTGCAGAAGACTTTGGGTCTCTCCTGCAAGCACCATAGGCTCACAAGTCAGTCTCATGACCATGGCTGTAGGTTGCTTGGTTGAAATTAGCACAGTTACCTCCTGTGGTGTGTGTGTGTGAAATGCCAGCTCCACAGCTCCACATGTCCTTGCAGCTCATGGGTTCCCAGAAGTGATGTATACCCATAAACTAGTTGCAGCATTTTCCTCTTCCTGCAGGAGCAGGTGTTTTGTACATCTAATGGGTCTTTACTGCACATTTCAGACTCAGCCGCACATATTTGGCATTAAAATACGAATAGCTGAACATAAACTGGCTGGGGAAAATCCACCTCCACCCTAGCTATAGCAAGTATTTCAGTTAAAGAAGTGCAAATCTGAGAAAAAGTATAAATTTGAGGAACATCACAGAGACCATTATTGTCCTTAATGGAGCTCAGAAATAATTAATTGCAACCAACATAGCTATTGGGGCACTTTGGGGGTGTAAAAGGTAAAGGCCTTTAAAAAAAATAACATCACAGCATCAGGATTGTTTCAAAATTTAATCAACCCTAAGCAGCAAGGGAACATTGTTTCTGTTTGCATTTTTCAAAATAAGTCCAAGGTGAATTTTTCGAAATAATTCCAGAGTGCATTCTCAGAATTGTCCACTAGGGGGAAACTAGAAAATCTAAGCTGACCTCTAGAGGGAGCCAGAGACCATGTAATGTTTTGATACTTCTGTGTTTTGTTGTTATATTGTTACAATTGTGACTGACTCTTCGTGACCCCATGTCCATGGAGTTTTCTTGGCAGGAATACTGGAGTGGCTTGCCAGTTCCTCCTGCAGACTTCTGTGTTTATCAGCCACCAAATCCACTATTACTTTTAATAATTTAATTCCAAACTCTGTTTGGAATACTACACCCCTGCCTTGTTGTCCCAGGCATGGGTTATACACCTCACTCTTGTGCTAGTAAGGTTTGGAATGGCTCCTTGCAAATTCGGTGGGAGATGAGAATGCATGAAGAATAACTCACATAGCTATATGCCAGAGTTCTTGTTCCAACCAACAATATTGCCTTTAACTTGTTACCTTTATAGGATATGTACCTAAAATGCTATTTTGTTTGCGAAATAACATAGCTGGACTCCGTTGTGCCAAACTAGGACTCAGGCCCTGGGTTCAAAAATCCTTCCTTGGACTAGCAATCTCGAGAGCGGTGGTAAGGTTAAAACCCCTCCTTGTATGTCCCACATTCTAGAAACCTCTATTAAGGTTGCCCAAAATCAGAACTTACTTAATGGCACATTATCAATAAGAGATGTTCTCATGTATTGCTTATGCCCGGTTGTGTAAATCAACTGGTGTAAATCTCAGCTGTTAGTTGTCGTTGTTAGCTAAGAAATTCCTGTCACACACCAGTTGTGTGGCTTGGCAGGCAACGCGAAGCACGGGCTCTGACATCTTAAACCGTTGGCCTAATTCACTGCTGTGATTTATGCCACTGGACATAAATGGCATACTGTCCAATTACGCCGCTTGGTGTAAATAAGAACCTTGTGTGGTGTAGCCACTAGACGGACGGAGCCGAGCTCAAGAGAGATGAATTTGAAATCCCAATCGGCCACTAGAAAGACAGAACCACTTTGTACACATCCCACCTTGAACCCTCAACCAGGGTGTCTGTAATTGTGACACCATTTGACAGTGCATTGGATATACGAGCAACAGAATTCGGGGCTAGTCCTTGGCTGGAGGCTGTACACTTTGGAGGTTCCCTTTGTCTGTCAATGGTTGGGTTTCCTTGGTGGCCAGTCAGTTGGGGAACGCTTGGATGAAGGCAATCCCGCTTTATTTATTTATTTATTTATTTATTTATTTATTTATTTATTTATTTATTTATTGCACTTTTATACCGCACCATTTCCCAAAGGGACTCTGAGCGGTTTACAGATAAAACGTCAGATAAAACAATAAAAAAAAAAAAAAAACATCAACAGGAGGACAACAATATGGGCAATAGAGGGAAAACCCTCAACAAGAAGCAGCGGGCACAAATAATAATAATAATAATAATAATAATAATAATAATAATAATAATAATAATAATAATAATAATAATAATAATAATAATAATAATAATAATAATAATAATAATAATAATAATAATAATAGCTTTGCTTTCTCTCCCTTTGGGGTCTCCTTTTCCACCTCTAGCCCACCTCCAACTCCCCTTGGCCTGGTAGGCTGCCAAACCAATCAAGGCTCACTCACAGGGGGCTGTTGAAATTAGGCCGCTGGCCACAGAAAACTTCACCCCCCTCCTTTTTTTTTTTTTTTTTACATTATGCTCACCGGGAATAAATCTCTGTAATCTCTACACTTCCTTTTCTGCTCTCTCCATTAAAGCCCGTTAAAGCCTTATGCAAAATTCCTCCTGCAAAAGATGACCGAGCTCTTGTCGGATTTAATTTTGGCTGAAGCCAACTCTCTTCTGTTAAGTTCTGCGCTAGTTTCATTCATGGGTTTTCCCAGTGACTTCACCCCCCTTTTTTTTACACACACACACACACACACACACACACACACACACACACACACACACACACACACACACACACACACACACACACACACACGGGGGGTGAGAGGGAGAGGGGAGAGAGAGAGAGAGAGAGAGAGAGAGAGAGAGAGAGAGAGAGAGAGAGAGAAGAGTCAAGCCGTTGCCAAATAACCTACAGTGCTGCCTTGTATAAAGGAATTAATTTGTTCCAAATGAAATTCTATTCAGCACATTTTCCTTTGTACAAATTTCCCATAGGAATGCATTGAAAATGGATTAATCCCTAATCACAACCATTTTTTCTGTTGAACGGATTCGCCCCATAGGCGATTCTGTTAAGCGATTTCCCCCTATCTCCGGAACGTTTTTCCTTCAAACAGATTTTCTGTTAAACAAACCACTTGTTATACGAGGGTCCACTGTACTTTGATTTTACACCATTATTATGAAATATATTCCTCCCTTGGATTGTACTGATCAGTCCGGCATGGTTTTTGGTTGCGCTGCATATCTGTTGAGATGACCATCGGCTTTTTTCTAAATTTGCACATGTACAGATAAATCAATATATGTACATTTTAGGTACATTGGTGTCCCTTTTCTTCCTCATGGACATATGTGTGTGTGCGTACACGCGTGTGTGTGATGCACTACCTTTCTGAGTGTGCACCTACCCTGTAACACCATTCTTGCGTGGTGATGTTTTAACATTTGGAAGTGAGGGTGTTCCTTGTGACCTGTAACAAAACCCTTCATTCTGAACGCCTGGATAACCTAGCGATTTAGGCCTCTGTTGGAAGTTCAGTTCCCTATTGGGCCTTGTAGGCAGGGACTGGATGCCACTTGTTTTTTCTCTGTTTTTTTTTTTAAATATTATTTTAAGTTTAGATGGGTAGGCCACATATGCTATTAAAATTATAAAAAAACATATTTTAAAAGGGAGAGAGAAAGCCCTTTCAAGAAAATAAGGGGGGACTGGCACAGAAAAACTTTGTTGCAGGTCTCGCCAGAAGTACGAGCCAGAAACATCTCAGAATCTCTCACTCCTTTGGACTCTCGCTGCTGGTCTTCTCCAGGACATCTCGCGGCTACAGAGGACCCACTGAGCTGTAAGGAGAGAACGGCGCGGCGCGATTTGCAACTTTGCCCGATCAGATGAGATTCCCAAACCAAAGGCAGCTGCCCCTCTCCTTTTAACAAGCTGTTCTTCCTTTAATAAACCATCCTGGGTATTAAATGTCAGGCCCTGTGTTTTCGTGGATCTACGGGCGATTTCCAAGCCCAGCCATTACCAGTGAATGCGGTGACATTAATATGAGTAAATGCAGGAAAAAGGATGAAATAAAACATATCCTATTGAAGGAAATGAGAGCTCCTTAAGAAAGGAAAACACACAGAGGAAAGACGCGGGCATATCACAATACAAATGGGCCCCGGGGAGCCCCAAATTCCATAAGCATGATGCGATTGAAGTGTTTGATACCAGAATAAGCACCTGCAGTTATGAATTACGTCGTTGTTCGGACCGCGAGTGTTGGCGCCCTGACATCTCAGGAAACGCTGATGTTATATTTCAGACCCCGCTGCCTATTGCACCGGGATCAAATAAATCAATCCGAGCTACAACCGACCTTATCGGAAGGGGCTTCCAGGATGTGCCACCTGCATTCTAAACATCTGGGGGCAGACTAACACAGGGAGGGCATTGCAGGAAGGCTGCCCAAACCAGGAGCCTCCAAGTGCTCCCTCCCTCGTCTGATTCCTGTAACCCACCGCGGAGAACATGTGTCTAAAAGGTCGTGTTCTCTCTGTCCCATGTTGGGAGGAAATTCACACATGTCAAAAAACTCTTTAGATGGGAATATGAGCCCACCATTGGGCCACTGGATCCAGCCTGCGTCAGATGATGTCTTTTACAGAGCCTAGGAAAGCTCCTATCTTTTTGACAGCAAGGGCTGCCATGCCAATGTTTCCGAGGTCTTATTTTATCCATCATAGAATCATAAGAGTCTTAGAGTTGGAAGAGACCTCAAGCGCCATCCAGTCCAACCCCCTGCCATGCAGGAACCCCCATCAAGGTACTCCCGACAGAGGGCCATCCAGCCTCTGCTTGTGTGTATGTGTTGTGTCGTTACAGTCGTGACCGACTCTTCATGACTCCATGTCCATGGAGTTTTCTTGGCAGGAATATTGCTTAAAAACCTCCAAAGAAGGAGACTCCACCACCCTCTGTGGCAGCATCTTCCACTGCCAAACAGCTCTAACCATCAGGAAGTTTTTTCTAATGTTCAAATGGAATCTCGTTTCCTGTAGTTTGAAACCACTGCCCTGAGTTCTAGTGTCTGAAGCCATGGAAAACAAACCTGTTCCTTTTTCAATAGGACATCCTTTCAAATATTTAAACATAGCTATCATATCCCCCCTCAGCCTTATTTTGAAAGGCTAAACATTCCCAGTTCCCTTAGCCGTTTCTCATATGACATTTCTTCCAGACCTTCAACCATCTTGGTCGCCCTCCTCTGTATCCGCTCAAGGTTGTCAACATCCTTTCAAAATTGAGGCGCACAGAACTGGACATAGGACTCCAGGTGGGGTCTGACCAGATGTGAAAAAGAACCTTTTTTGGTGGGGTGGGGTAAAAATGTGGTGGCAACACAGATCTTGGAAACTAGAATGTAGAAGCACTCAAAGCTCTGGGTCCTGGAAGAGTAGTTGACTGGGACCAAGGGGCGCTCCTTCTAACATTTTTGGAATGGGGAACCTCCCATATCCTGTTCCACAAGCCACCTGGGGATCGCCCCCCCCGAAAGAATCTGTCAATTTTGGCTTCCACCATACCCTATCTTCAGCTTTTAAATCTCAAGAAATGCTTTTGTGTTGATTTTGCATTCCAGATACGAGGGAATCTGTTTATTTTTCACCCTTATTGTGGCACCACTACAGATTAATAATAAGCCATGCCCACTTTTACCCTGTTGTTTTATGTGCCATGTCGTCACCTATCCAGGGGTCTTTATGGACAGGAAAAGCCACCAGCTGCAAGAAGCAGGGATATCAAGGTTCTGAGGCCGTATAGTACATTGCACACCACTGACGGGACCGCTAGTCACGCTTCAGAGAACGAGGGGCGAGTTCAGTGAACTGGGAGGGAGACAAGAGACTTGGGTGATTAACCAATTGTCCTGCACTTTGGCTGGTCTCAGCCCACCATCTATCTACCCACTTCTATCTGCACATATACTGTACTGCCTTTGCTACAGGTTGGAATTCTCACGTTGGGACAGTCTTTCTATGAAAGGAACCCGTTTGTTGTTACTCTGTGGAACTCCTTGCCGCAGGATTTGGTGATGGCATCTGGCCTAGATGCTTTTAAAAGGGGATTGGACCAATTTCCGGAGGAGAAGTCCATCGCAGGCGACAAGCCGTGATGGGGAGACATGTTATCTCCAGGCTTAAAAGGAGGGTACCTCAAAATGCCGGATGCAGGGGAATGGCATCAGGAGACAGGTATCTCATTGTCTCATGTGCTCGCAGAGGCATCTGGTGGGACCACCAGGAGCTGCAGGAAGCTGGACTAGATGGGCCCTGGGCCTCATCCAGCAGAGCTCTTCTTATGTTCTTATATGTTAATACTAAAGAAGGAAGGTTTCTTGTGGAACTCCTTTGTAAACTGAAGAGGAATCAGGAGTGACGTTCAGCCTACATTTCATTACTGATTTCCTCTAGACAGGTAAAGCTTGGGAAAGTTGCAGTTTTCTTTGGGGTGGGGTGGGGTAGAATCTCATTTCCAGACCCCCTCCACCCATGATGTCCAAAGGATTGTATGAACCAAAGCCTAGACAGGAACTTTCCAAACTTTTGCATAAATCCACAAGCGTTCTTTGCCTGCTGCTCCTTTTCTCACGCACCTTCTTCGTTAAGTTCCTTATTCCTCGGGAATGGATGTTTTGCAGTTGCCCCTCCGTTAGCAATCGGACCCTCCGATTGAAAACGCACCTTCCGAGTGTCCGTGTTCAGGGCTTTATTTTCATTTCAGCTCCGCTCGCAACACAAGAAAAGGAGAGAGAACAACACTGAATAGCAGAAGGGTTTGAGTTTCCTTTTTTTTTTTTTTGGAAGAGGTGGGGAGGGAGAGATTTACATCTTCAGCTGCAGTAATGCGTAAGGCCAAATGTGGACAGAATAGTAATATGTAAGCAGTTCCTATGTTTTCTGGTGGGAATACTTAACAGCAGAAGTATGTTTCCCCAAGAGACCCCCTCCCCCACCATTTGGTCCAATTTCTTACTCTGAGAACTGAACCAGTTCATGACGTAACGCTCAGGGGAAAAACATTCCTCTCGTAAGTGTGTCTTCCTAGGAGAAGAATGGATAAAACATCTTAATATTGCTTAAAGGGCCCTGGGCGTTTTGCTGGCTGACTGCTTTTAATATCGAAGGCCCGGAGAATGAGGACCGACGGACATCTCCTCTCTCAATATTTGTGAACGACTGTGAAAGCCCAAGGAGACTTTGGAAGTGGAGGGTGCAAAGCAATGCTGTATGTCTTCGCCGTGGACAGAGAAAAAGCTGGGTTCAGAAAATTCCTTTCTAACAGTAAGGGCTGTGTAACATAAAGCACAGCTATAGAACATAAGAACATAAGAAGAGCCCTGCTGGATCAGGTCAAAGGCCCATCTAGTCCAGCTTCCTGGATCTCACAGTGGCCCCACCAGATGCATCTGGGAGCCCACAAGAGTAGATCTCTGTCTCCCGATACCACTCCCCTGCATCTGGCCCTTATAGTACCCCGGTTTCAAGCCTGGAGATTACAGGATGGACTTTTCCTCTAGGAATCAGTCCAATCCCCTTTTGAAGGCATCCAGGCCAGAGGCCATCACCACCTCCTGTGGCAGGGAGTTCCACAGACTAACAACACGCCGGGACATTAATTTTCATCTCTTTTCTTTTCCTTTTTGGACTACAACTCTAAACTTACTACTCGGTTATAGTGTTGGGAGTTTGGAGAGACATGACTGCATCGCCCCCACCCCGAAACTTGCCTGCCTGTCTTAGCCACCATACCAAATTCAAAGTGTTGTTGCTGTTGTATCCAGCGCTTAATAAATCTGGGACCTTACTGCCTGTTGGAGCCTCTCTCCTGAAGATCATCAACCCGGGTCACTTGTTCTGCCCAGGTTTCGCGGCTGCAGGTGGTCACCTCAAGACTGTCCCAGAAAACTACCATCAGGAACTGGGCTTTCTTGGTGGTGGCAACGGCACTGCAGATCGTGTTGCCTGTGGATTCATGCCAGGCTCCCTCCTTCTTGACCTTCAGGAAACATGTGAATTCTAAGCTTCTGCCACTGACCCATGTGTTTGTTTTTTGTTTGCTGTTTCTTCCAGCGTTTCATTCTTAATAATATGTGTGTTTTGCATGGGGCTTCTCTAGGTCTCCAACGTTAGCTTTCTTGGATCTGGGCTGACCAGAATGGTAGTGCAACATCAGAAGGTATCTGTGGCCCCATGAGTCTACTTTTAGTCATTTTAATCAGGGGCGGGGTGGGAGTGGCCAGAGAAAGCAACAGAATATTTTTCTCTGTATTAATAAAATCATTTAGATCAGAGGTGGGTAAATGAGGGCTTTCAAATGGTCTTAGGACTCTCTTTCCAATTAGATTTGCCTGGAAAATCTAATGATACAGTATCATGGGAGGTGTGCTCCCACATCTGGAGTGTGACAGTTGTCTACCTGATTTAGACTTCCTCTATTTTATTTGTTCACAATCCTATTTGGAGTGTGGTTTGTCAGAATTATATATATGTCTTGGACTTTTATACTGGAGCGTGTGAATGAGCTGACTGGATGTCACTTTTTAATCTCGTATTCTAAACGATGACAATAAATTCTATTCTCTCTCTTTCCCTCTCTCTCACTTTGCATATACTGTATATACTCGAGTATAAGTCGACCCGAGCATAAGTCGAGGCCCCTAATTTAGCCCCCCAAAACTGGGGAAACGTATTGACTCGAGTATAAGTCTAGGGTGGGAAATGCAGCAGGGCCTGGCAGCTCCTCCTGTGTGAGCTGGGGGGAGTGGTGTGTGATGTTTAAAATGACTTTTCGCCACTGATGCAAGTGCTTGGGTCAGTGGCTAAAAGTCTTTTTAAACATTGCGTGCTGCTCCCCTGTGATGCAGAGGGGGGTCATGAGAAGCGGCATCCAATGTTTAAAATGACTTTTAGCCACTGACCCAAGCACTTGCCTCAGTGGCTAAAAGTATTGACCCAAATATAAGTCGAGGGCCCCCTTTTTCAGCCCAAAATTAGGGCTGAAAAACTAGGCTTATATTCGAGTATATATATACTGTGGATTATATATATATAACCTTGACAGTTTGGCACAGTATCCACTCTGAGTCTGTGGACTTGCATCTTTCCTTGGAGGCTTTGTGCCAATAAATTGTAGGTTATTATTAATAAATATAGTTGTTATGCTATAAAACCTGATGTTGCATTACGTGACCTCCCCCTTCTTTTATTGAACAGTACAAGCTCTTCACCAAATTGATTTATAGTGGCAAAAACATCAGTTAAGACCATTGCAAGGAGGGTATTTAAAAACAACCCTTCCTGGGATTGGAAAGTCACGAGAACGTGCCTGTCGAGGGAAAGGCGGCTAGTTTTTGCCCAAGTTAAATGTTTGTAGGCATGGTAGTCCCTAAAATTTAAATCTCCAATTCTCCAGTCGGCTTTTATGGCCCACCAGTGAACAACTTTAAATAAGATTTTCCCCCAGTGGCACCACTTGAAGGGAGTTGGGCATTTAAAAATGGGAAAGATGAGCATGGCACTTGGAAGTCTTTTGAAATCTAGACTGTAGCCTAATTAAAGTTTTTGCACCTTATATTTTTTTAAAGATGCTTTTACCTGCATATTTAAAAATATATTAAATCTCTCTCTCCCTCACCCCATCCCTAGTGGTATTTTCTTTGGCTTTAACTCATCAAACTCCACGAGACTAAAAATGGTCAGCCTCAAAACTCTTAATGACTGCCCGTTGGAGCGAAGCACACATCCAGGTTTGGGGAATAAGTCGTGTTTGTTTTGGCAACTGCGGCGGCGGGGGGGTGTCGAACAGTTTCCATTCCATCCGAACTCAGTCCAACGGTTTTGAAATATTGCACAATAAAAGCCATTCATTATAGCTATCCTCTCTTGCCTTCCAAAGAAAGAGGAAAGGGGGGGGGGGAATTACGACTGACCAGTTCCAACTCTGTGCAGGGGGCAGGAAGTGAAGAGTCACAAGGTCACTGGAAATCACCCAAAACTAACACCACATCCCCCACCCCCCACCCCAGTTGCAGTTAGGGAATATGTTCCATTTGCCTTCCTTTCCAGCTCACACTTGGGTTAGAGCCCTCAACCCTCCAAAGACTGGCTCAAAGTAGTTAATTGCTCTGTTATGCACAATTTGCAAAGCTTAATTACAAAACTAATACATTAGCCTTCTTGTCTAAGTGTCAGAGGCAAAGTTATGCCTTCCCACAAGGCCGGTGGGCAGTTAAATCCATTTTTTTCTGCATCCACTCTACGGGAGGAAACTGGCCACCATGGGCAGGTTTAGGAAACCAGAGCTGGGAAAGGTTACATTCTCAAGCTACAGCTCTCAAAAGCTCTCAGACAGGATGGGTTCATCTCCATACTTCCTTACATAGCCACTGACGAACTACTATTCTCTTCACCAGACGCCAGCCTGAGCTGGTGTCCAACAGATGCAGGAGATCTAAGACATCGGAGTGGCCACCACTGCTACCCTTTGGCATTGCATCTGGTATTGGTCCCACAAGCTGATTTTCAAGCCCCGCCCCCCAAAAAACATCTTGTTGTTTGGAAGCAGTCAGGGCAGAAGGCTCAGAATTGCATAATGCAGGCTCAACGGCCATCAAGTCTGCTCAGTTCCAGAAAGAATTACAAGTCATATCATCAATTCCCTGAACGCTGGTGACTTGGTAACAGAGGCTTCTGGACTTGATGGCCAAGAAATTAAATGGCATTTTATAGAGATGGGCACGAAACAAGCAATTTTTCATTTTCGTTTTTTCGTTTCATTACGCAATGAAAATGAAACGAATTTTTTTAAAACAAACCAAAAACGAAACGACCAAATTTGCCGTGTTTTTCGTTTTCGTTGCAGCAGATGCATTGAACTAAAAAGAATGCTAACGAAACAGCAATTTTTCGTTTTCGTTTTTTTGTTTCGTTACCTAACGAAATGAAAACGAATTTTTTTGCAAAAAACGTCACGAAAACGAACCAAAACGGACCCCTAAACGACCAAACGACAAACGAAACACCATTTTTTGAGTCGTGCCCATCTCTAGTATTTTACTTAGAATTGCCCCAATTTTCACCGTGATTATTTGTGCTGTATGCCAAGAACTGTTGGAAGCAAAGAAACCCATTCCCCATACCATTCACAGCAAATGCCACTGGGAAGACTCTTCATTGCCGTTGAGGAACCGGTCTAGTACATTATCAGAGATGTTCTTCTCAGACATGCAATGATTCTGGATCAGTCCTTCTAGTGAAGTCATACTTCAAACTCTTGTTCCAACGGCATGGATCCCGTGTCTCCGTTTCTTGGCACTGGCTAGAGTCGGATGTGTATGAAGCGCAACGTATTTCCAGCAAAAACCAAGCAAAGTAGAATAAAATAAAAAATCTGAGTGACCAAGCTGACTGGGAACTGTAGTGCAAAAGGGGAACTTCCCTCCTCTCTGCTCATTTTGAGATTGTCAACCATGTACCAGACTAAGAGCTATTCCAAATGTGGGCAGAAATAATTGAAGGAAGGAAGGAAGGTATGGAGGTGGACCTTCAAACATACGACACAACTGTGGGCCATAGTGGCTGAAGGCCCTTGGAAACCATTCTGAATGCCTGTTTAGAGCAGCTGCATCCAAAACCAGCAAAGGCATGGTGACATCCTACCTACAAGAGAAGTCACACTATCATCGTTTTGACAATTTTGCAGTTTCTACATTTAAGTAAATAAAGGGGGAAAATCATGATCTAATTTTAACACATCTAGAATGGCTTTGGCAGAAGACAACTAGGGAAAGGGCAGCTATAAAAACATCCATGATATTGACCAGGCTGCCTTAGTTCTTGTGAAAAGATGGAACCAGGTGGTCAACAGTGACCTTTGCCAAGCACTCTTAATGGCTAAACCAGAAACTGTTTTACAAATGTAAATAAAAATAAGTAAATCTAAATCTACAGTTGCTTAAGAAGTTCCTTTTTTTTAAACTTAGTGTTGGGCGCACTCAGTATGGAAACAGAATCTTGTTGTGGTCTTATAAACGGGTTCCTGGTGTTTCCATTGAAAAGCATCAGCTAAGCAATGATCAAGAATGTGTGTGTGTTGTGTCGTTACAGTCGTGACTGACTCTACGTGACTCCATGTCCATGGAGTTTTCTTGGCAGGAGTACTGGAGTGGCTTGCCAGTTCTTACTCCAGGCGCCTACAGCACCTGGTATTCCCAGGTGGTCGCCCATCCAAGCACTAACCAGGGCCGACCCTGCTTAGCTTCCGAAATCAAGCGAGATTGGATGTGCTTAGGGTATCTAGGCTCTGCTTGAAACCCTGGACCAGGGCTGTCCAGAGCACACAATAAGCCAGGAGAGATGGAGGAACAGTGTAAAATAGGAAACAGCAGCCTTGATAGCCAACTCTTTCTAACCAAAGATGTCAAGAATTGAACCTGGTGCCATTCAAATTATTTGCTATTGAACAAGAGACCCCTCTTTACATATTTAGGACACGAATGCCAGACCTCCTTCATGATTCCTGTGCATGTTGAATTCTTGGGCTAATCACCTTGGCAGAGACTTACGCTATGTTTGAGGAGGTACGAAGCAAGCCGGTTGCGTCGATTCTTCAAGGCTTGAGAACTGAAGCCTCGACAAATAGTGCAGGCCTTGGGCCGATGGTGTTCACCCAGACAAAAAAGGCACTTTACGTGTCCGTTGGTATGTGGGATTTTACTGCCGCAGCCAGAACACTTTTTAAAGGGTTGGGCAAAAGGCATTAGTTGAAATCCGAAGCCAAATCCAAGTTGAAAAACCGTCAAAATCCAGTCGAGAATACAATCGTCACGGAGACTACCGAATTAGAACCTCTAGCCGTGGCGGTTAAGAGGAACTGGGCATTTAGGCGGGAACACCCACGCACATGCGCAGGGTGCGGGGTCAGAGAGTAATGAACTTTCCTATTGCTAGGGAAGTCCGACCTCTGGCGCAGGGGCGCCTGGGAAACTCATCTGTGTGGCTTCACGAAGGCCACGATGGAGAAGTATAATTTGGTACCAAGTGCCTTGGCTTGTAAATCTTCTGGGAGTCTCGCATTACCCTCTGTGCCAAGGGGTGAGCAAAATAGATGCCGTTCAGGTCTTGGCAAGAGTAGCTGTCCATATGATTTTGACCTCCCTAGCCAGCACTGAGTGGTATGAAAGTTGTAATCCAAAACATAACCACATAACAAGACTTGAGCTGGTAAACTTTTATGTTCATAGTATGCAATAGGTTACTGATGAGGTAACACTGTATATACACATTTTAAGGCCAATTCTTACACTCTTCAGTTGACATCCTTTTACAGCTAAGGCAGACTCCACAAGGGAAACCCCAACGGTCTTCCATTAGAGGTTCTTCATGAGTATCCGGAATGAGTGCCATTATCTGCCTGGTAAGTTGTGGAAACCTGCCGTCGGTAGGGTTCGTCTCCATACCAAGAAGTAATGCAGACTTAACTGCCGTTGAGACCTAAAACAGGTCACCAAAACACTGCATAAAGACATTCCTCCTCTCTGAAGTGTAAAAGTCTTCATGCAGCTATTTCTATTTTATTTTTCCAGAGCCATCATACTGTAAATATATGAAACCATAGTTTAAATGGAAGTTGTTGTGTGTTTGTTCTTTACTCCCTTTTCACAAAAACCTTGTAAGAAGGGATTCCTTCACACATTATGGATACAAACCTTAGGAAGATAACCATCTTTAGAGTTGAATCGATCTATTATATTTGGGAAAGAGAAAACATGCTGTGCTTTAACATCCACCCCCCCTACCCAAACCCAGTGCCCACATTTCTATCGCACTCAGTTGCACCCACGTGGGAAAAATGTCAGAGGTGAAGCAGCCCTTTCAAAGTGTCAATCCAAAACCTGCCGTTCTTTCCTTGGCTTCCCTCCAGGTTTTCCATACCGGGGGGGAGGATGGAGGGGCAGGGGAGGTGGCCTTACCCCCCAAACCGCTGGAGGGCAACCACGGGGAGCTAATATACATCATTTCTTTATTCCTCAAAGGAACAAGTGTTTCATGGGGGTGGGGGGGTGCGGTCACTGGATGAAATGTTTGACTTTGCACACTGTTCAGCAGTGAGGGGTCCCTGGCCAATTCCTCTCCCCTCTCTGGTACAATGGTCCCAAATATCTCTTGCTCCGTAAGTGCTCGGCTCACTCACTATTTACACTTCAAGCTCTCCATTTGGATTTAAGCTTGCTCACATTACAGCTTCTACCTCTGGATGATTACCAGAACAGGAGGAAGCTATGTGCCAGGTCTTTACACAGGCCTGCCTAAAGTCCGGCCCAGGGGCCAAATCCGGCCCTTCAGGTCATTCTGGGTGGTCCATGGCTGGCTGGCCTGCCCCTCCCTCCCCCTCCTTCGCCCCATGGTTTTTTTTAAAAAAAAATTCCGCCAACCCTGACACCGCTGGGAAGCTTGAGGGCCTGGGCCGGCTGGCCAGCCGATGAGCAGAAGCTTGTGGGGCTGGGTGGGCGGGCCACCACCACCAGCACCGCCGGGAAGCTTGGGCACTGGGCGGTCTGCCGCCACCGGCACCGCAGGGGAATGTGTGGGGGTGGGCAGGCCAGCGGGCCTCTGCCACCGCCAAGGAGCTTTGGGGTGGGCTGGGGGGCGAACCGTCGCCACTGCTGGGGAGCTTGGGTGGGGTGCAAGGTCGCACAGATCACCTCTTCCAAGGGGCGACCTGTGGCCACGGCTCCCTGTGCTTCCTTTGGTCCCCACCTTCCTTCTTTCCTCCCTCCCTTGGTCTCCACCTTCCTTCTTTCCTCTCTTGGTTTCCACCTCCCTCCCTCCCTCCCTCGGCCCCTGCCTTCCTTCCTGCAGGTGGGGTTGCAAGGGGTCAGTGAGTGGGGCTTATGGGTCAGAGGGTGGGGCTTGCAGTGGGGTGGCAGGTTCGGAGATCAACCGGCCCCTGACATTCTCAGCCACCAAATCTGGCCCTCCTTACAAAAAGTTTGGGCACCCCTGTCTTAACACATCTCACATCTTGTAACTGGTGACAGTAAAAGCGGCCTCCTCTTGCCATTTCTGGACTTGGACTTCAAACCAACACATACAGAAGCAGGTACTTTCCACGCTTCCAAATATGAACACATCAAAAAGAAAGGTAAGTCTCAAACTCCAACCATGGAGCCACTGAAAATCATAGAAAACATGTTTCTTACAACAGATATGTCCTGTTCATTCAGACTGCCCTGTTCCATTCGGGACTATCACTGGATTAGCCCATAAAATAGAAAGGCGCAAAATAGAATGATTTAAAGTTCTGCAAATCGCTAACCATAAAGAGCAAAATGGAAAACCATTTGAAACAAAGGTATTTATTTCTTACCCATGATACCAATCAAATGCTCTAAATATCTTACACACATTTCAAGACGGTAAAAATCAACCCATTTAATACACACAATTAAAATAAACAGGATTACAACTACCTGGGGGACGGGGGAACCAATCCCATGAAATTCTCCTGTAGTTAAAAAAAGCCAGGGCTATAATTACAACATAGTTTTAAAAGTAAATACCTCATTTTGCTTCTTAAAAGCCGGTGGGGCACAACATTCTTTCTCTAGGTAAACAATTAGGGGGGGGCAACGGTTTGCAACAGCCCAAAGAACTGACCTTACCATATATCGAGGGGTTTTAACTTACATTTCTACATCAGATCTGGACAGAAAAACCCTACCAGGCCAAAGCTGATTTGCGAAGAAATAACACTCTGTTTTATGTTCTCCTGGCAGCAAATCAAGGGATTGGGTTCAAGAACTCCCTGACAGAAGAAGCAACCAGCCGGAGAGCCAGGATATGATCATTGTTGGGTGGGAAAACCAAAGAGAAAAAAAAACTGGGACATAATCCCATAATGATTCCACCAAGCACACATTTTAAAAACATTTTGGCTGCATCAATGAGAAAATTAAGCATGTGCTTAACATGTGTTGCACCGAAACCAAAAAAGCCCATATGCAATTTAATGTACAGTACCTTTGTTTCTAGCAAAACTAAAATCACAACTAATTTCAGATCTCGGGACTATGCATTTTTAATTCCATGCAACTTCAGTCATGTATGCATCGCCTTCTACAAAACAAAAAGCAACTTCAAAAAAATTATAATTTGTAAGTCGTGTCACGCTGCCCTCTTCTGTTAAACCCAGGATACAGCCCCTGAAAGAGAAGAAAATTATAACTTGATTCAAAGTAGTCATATATATATATATTACTTCTGAGTTTAGAAAGACAGTGGCTGCCTATTTTAGTCAGCAATAAATGGGTGTAGTTTTAAACGGCAAAAATACTACAGAAGAATAAAAGCATATCTGGCGGATTATTAAAAAAGAAAGAAACATTACAGATCTATGATTCTAGAACAGTAGTGGCGAACCTTTGACACGCCAGATCTCTTGGACCACAGCTCCCAGAATTCCAAGCCTGTATTGCCAACAACAAAGGACTGTGGGAGTTGTGGTCCAAAACATCTGGAGTGCCAAGTTTGCCACCACTCCTCCAGAACAGTGGTTTCCAACCTCAGGTCCCCAGATGTTCCTGGACTACAACTCCCAGAAATCCTGACTAGCAGAGCTAGTGGTGAAGGTTCTGGGAGTTTTAGACCAAAGACTAAACCTTGGGGACCTAAGATTGGAAACTGCGGTTCTAGAAACATTCGTGGGCAACTCGTAGCCAGGAAACCCATACACCAGTCTCTGCTCACCCCTAGCGGCAGCCCTATGGAATTAAACTGAAAGTGAGCTCCAGTAAACACAGAATTATGCTGTAAAACGTCATAATGAAACTGCTTTAGTTCTTTGCCACATTTTCCTTGCAATTACCAGGTGAGCATATGAGCTTTCTGAATCTACTCTCCTGTGCAGTTATAATCAGCCTTCAAAAGGCAACTGGGTTACCTCGTCGGGTTTGCCAGCTCCATCTCATCATTAACCTGATGTTTAATTTTGCTTTGACTTCTGGAAAACCCCTACTTTATTTGCATACTCCTCTATACTTTTATTTTCGGCTAGTCATTAATTCTTTCCCCCCTCGTTAGATGAGCAAGAAAGTTGAAGTTTTATCTCAACTTCTTAAATACGCACATGTCCACGAATCTGGCAGCGTACGCTGGGCGAGCCAGGAGAGCTTAGTTACTCAAACTTAAATAGTCAACCTTCACCTTTCAAACTGTAGTGGCCGACGTCAAACGACAGGCTGGCTCCTGAAGAATGTCCTCGTTGCGTAATCCTTTCGGTAGCAGAGGTCGCTTTCGTAACCCAGGCTCGCTCTTCTGTTTCGCCGGGCACGCGGGACGATGTTTCCATTTTCTTTAGGACTCAAGACACAGAGGCTCTTCCTCTTGCGCTTGGATTCTCGAGGGACCACCCCAACCAGTGCATTCTCCTGCTCTTCATTCACCGGAAAGAGGAATGGGTCGCAACGGGCTTTCCTTGGATGAAAGCGGCTCTGATTCGAGAAGACTGGAGGAAGGCCGTCTTCTCCTGGCTTTGGAGGCAGAGCCCAGGGGCCCTTGGCCTCTCGCATGATCATCGGCCGGGATCTGAACCCAAACGAGCCCCTCGTTTTCTGTGTCCTTATGCTGCCTCATGCTGCGCCTCACCTTTCTGGATCGGTCTTCGGCGGCATCCTCCGTGTTCTTTAACAACGTCGACTCAGCTGCCACAGGAGGTATTCCCTCTGGGTTGTTTCCAGCGACATCTTTCTCAGATGCTTCAGGCTGAAAAGCCTCAATGCTCGAAGGACAGCAGGTGAGCCTGCTGCTTCTTCGTGGGCGTTTTTTAAAATCCACAGCATCACTGCCCCTTATTGGATCGGTTTCAGAGCCTATCCTAAAGGGTAAATCTCCTTTGGCTTTGTTATTTCCATCGGTTCCACCCAGGTTTAGTAGCTGTACTTCCGTCTGCGTCATAGCCTCGTTTGGAGTATCGCCATTTTCCAACTCCAGTTTGTTCTCCTGCGAGGCACAACTCGGCTTCTCTGGAGAGCTACTTTCCGGCGAGTCCGGAGGAACGGTTTCCCTCGTACCAGCTACGGCGCCATCCTGAAGTCGTGAGGATGGGCTTGCCACAACGTCCTCTCTGTTCAAACGGTCCAGCAGGTGATTGTTATGGTCTCCAGCAAAACACAGCAGTCCGTTTTCAGCAGCTCCACTTGCTGATTCTGCCTGCAGGAGACTGGAGTTGGAATCATCTAAGACAAATAATAATAATGGGAGAGGAAGAAAGGCAGTGGTTTAGTTGTCTATTTAGAGGTTCTTATTTAGAACTTGCCGCACTGCTCTCTAACAAACAACTTCTAGAACTACTCCATATTCCCTATTTTCAACGCCTTGCACCAAGATTAAAAGAAACCCACAAGCAAAGAAACCGCTCTGCATGCTCTGACCCCACTAAGCATTTCCATGAACTGGGGACTAGCAACATGATTACATTCCAGGTCAGGAATTTCATCTGTAGTTCTTCTAATTGTTGACTTCAGTGAGCATTCCAATGTCCACCCAAGATGGGACAACCTGCTGACAACCAAGCGTGTCGTCTCGGCTTCTCTGCACCAGCCTTCACCCAAAACAGCATAGAACAAAAATATTGGTGTCTCAGCTCAAACAATCATGAGTTTGTGCAGCTGACTCTTACGTTGGGGGATGCTGAGAAACCATACAATTCAAATGCTGAAGTCCACATTTTGTAAAAGCTGGACTATGCTGATACTGCCCAAGCATCATAAGGTTCTCATAGAGAGTCATGGAATGAAGCAGTTGAATGACCATGTAGAGTTCTTAACTTTCAATAAGTTGCTTTGTTCTGCATAACTGAATTTGACCAAGATATTCAAGTGTTTTTATGCAAATGGGTTAGCCTGTTTATGGTATGAAACACCCATTAACTATACCTGCGATTCATCCTTGATTATTGGAAATGGAGAAACAGAACGGGCATACATACCAAGGAAGGAACTAGGTGTTGCCGGCATGCTTTGATGAGACAACACCATGGATATCTCTTCTTTAACCTCAGGAATTGGACTCAAGAGGGGTATCTTTGACACCATCTCCCTCTGGCCAGACAGCGGTTTCTTCTCGCTCTTCCTCTTCCTCCTCTTTCCAAACACCTTCCGTCTAGTAGCCTGAAAAGGTTTAAAAGCCATCACAAAACCTTCCGTTAAGATCACGGGCAAGTGATACTCATAGAAGTGCTGATTGCTCAACCAGTAACAAATCTGCAGCTGAGTTATGCTATTTGTCACAAGCCAACGTATGTAACAAAACTTTGACCTATTGAATACTTTTTTCCACACCCACAAAGAAAGAGAAGTAGGGTAGCTTTGCTCTACCAAGTGCTTCAGAAATGATGTGTACCCCCAGTGCTGGAGAAGGTGACAGAGAGCAAAAAGTCAATGAAAATTGGTATGCAACTCAAAGTGAAGTAAGTCGGGACTTTTTATATGCCTGTCAGTCGAGATCTATCTAACCTGCTTGTACCAGGTTATGGGAAGACCTATTGTCTGCAGACGTCCGAAAAGAAACATTTAAGCTTATTCGAAAAGCAATTAAGTATGGTCTTTTTAAAGCTTAAACGGAATGATGCATTGCAATTGCCTGTCTATTACAGCAGGAGGGATCCTCTCCAGGAAGAAAAAAAAAAAAGAATACCTTTCTCATAATAACATGTGAAGCCAACATTTTAAGAAGCAGCTGTATTTTTAAGATAATATTCCTGTTTGATTGAAAGAGTGAGATATATCTTACTGTGATGGGAGCGGCACAGCTTTTCAGTAAGAACATGTAGAGTATTTGCTTTTTAATTGCTATAAAAGGTAACCAAAGATTTTGGAGTGGCTGGGAATACTCCTGACAAAGTTATGAGGTTCTGAATAACCCACAATATGGATTTGCAGCTACAAGACACTGACAAACTGAACATTCCATCCTTAGTCTGTTTTTATTATTTTTATTATTTTATTTGTTGGATTTATATTCCCGCTTGTCTACTATGTACTCTAAGCGGCTGTTGACGAATGCAATGCTCAATGTTACTCACCGGTGCCTTTTTATGAGAAGACGTTGCTTTCGAATTGTCTTTCTCAAATTCACCGGATTTGCGCTTGGGGTTCTTTTTGGTTTGTGGCTTGTTTGCTGGGCAAAGCTTTGTTTTCGCTGTTTCACTGACACACTGTCGGGGAAATATGCATATTACACTGTCAAAATGTCAAGCCCAGGATTCTAGGAGTCTGAATTGTTTTTCACAGGGACTAAAAAAATATTGAAGGATATTGTTATGCTATTTTAGAACTCTAAACAACAACAACAATTAAAAACTCCAGTTGACTGGATTTAGTTTTTGACTATCAGGTCACTAATGGGTATTTCCTTAAAATAGGTGCTGTTCCAAGTGAGATAGCCCTCTTGGTATACTGCAATGTTATTTACGCTTAACAGTACAACAATGATATCCTAGACCTTTTGGTATTGCTTATAAAGCACCAGTTACAACTGGAAATATTTTAGTTTCCTTTTGCCATTATTGCTCAACCTCAAACTGTAGCATTTGTATTTGCCAATCTTTTCTCATTCCTTCTCTTCAATTCCAGTATCCTCAGGTATTGCCACATCTACTAGCTAGCCCCATGCAGTTATCAAATCACGATTATTTTGATTAGGTTAACTTCTCCATTCTCAGCAACTTTTTCAGTTTTGTGGTCCCATCAGTTTTTGGCTACCAGTATATTATATTCCTTACAAATATTCCAGCATACCGTTGCTGCAACTTTATTATGCTCTCCCCAAAAATCTACTTGCACAGCCTTTTTCAGCCACAGATAACGCGGCCCACTGTTTCCACTAATTTATGACACAATGATAAATATTAGTTCAAAGACATCACACAAAGACTGCTATACAACACCTTCATTTGCCACCAGCTATGAAACCAGTAATTTTCTGTAATAACTCACTGATTAGAAATAAATAATAAACTTACCTTCCCTTTAGTACAGGATCTGGTTTTTCTAGTGCAAGTAGCCTGCAGGTCAAGAGGGCTATTATTTGTTTCTAAAAAAAAATGGAATAAATACATTACATTATAACCAAAGCTCTGATACTCCGAGCAAAGTATTAAGTGTTTACTGCCTTCACATTTTAGCAGAAGTTTGCAAAAGCATGGGTACAATCATTCCTCTGCTCATTTCTCATCATATAACCTACTGGTTCCAAAACGAAATGCCCATCCTTAGTTTTCAGTATTGCCGTTTATAGATACACCTGGGTGCTTTGGGATGTAACAAAATGGTTCAGGTCGTATTAGGCATAAATGTGGATTGTTAAGGGACTGGTTGGGAACATGTGGAAACACACTCCCCTCCCAGAGCAGTTACAGTACATGCCAACAGAAAGACTATGAACCAGTCTAATGATCTACAATGCCATAATACAAGAATATCCCTCTTTGGAAACCAGGAATAATCCAATCATTTGACACTTATTTACAGACACTGCTTGTCCACTGTGGAACCAAACTAGAAGGCAGTAGCCTTCACCGTTCTTAACTTGAATAATGTCTTAAATGCTCTGGACTGTATATTGTCCCTAATTATTGTAAGCAACCTTGGGTCCTTTTCCAAGAAGGGTGGGGTAAAAATATTCAAACGAACTAACTAACTAAATAGTCTCCTATAACACACAGGTATTAAGTAACACACCAACCAAGTGTATCTTTGGATAATGATATATAATAAATGGAAGAAGCCAGGGGTTTTACCTCACCTTGCAAATCAGGGATTGTAGAGCATTCAGGTTTCACTGCGACCTCCAGTGATCCTGGGTCCTGCAGCAAGGAAGGAATGTTCTCAACACATTGCTACCAAACGGAAAACAAACAAGACAAAAATGCCACAAACTCCAACCGCTACCTATATTTCAAGAGAAGTGTTAAATCAGAGAGATACATGACCCTACCATCATTAGAATGGGAACAGGCCAATGTGGCAGTTTGTGTATTGATCCGGGCAAGAGACTCCATTACAATTGATCACAATTAAATATGGTAGGAAATAAAATGCCGTAACATTGACAAACCCTTCCTCATTCTGGCATCATCCTCCACAACATGGCTTGCACACAATAAAATAAAATAAAGTCCTGTTCATTTCCTAGTTTCAAATGATTCAAGAAAAACATATTGGTTTGGATCTATTTGCCAGACTTCATTCGTTGTCTGCTGACTTCTAAATGCCAGGACATCTGAACAGAAACAACTGCATTTATCAATGCAGAAATTAAGATATAACACTCTGCAGGCTGGCAATTATTAGCCTGAACTATGAGTGCTTTGGCAATCTGGTTTCAAAACCAGTATCAGATTTTCAGTTAAAAACTGATTATGCAGTCAACTCAGTGCATGGTGTAAAAAATTGTTTTTTGGACAACTTCTTGTGGAATTCCTTTGCCCAACCAGCAAATTAAATCTGGAAAATGTAGTAAAACAACATGGCATGTTCAAGTCATGTCCAGAGGTAAAGTCAACAGAATTATGGGATTCACAGTCAACTGCACTCTTCTACAAACATAGACAATTTGGGAAAACTGGTGTGTGAATTGGAAAAAAAAATCCATAAATGTATGCAGCCAGCTTACCTTATCATCATCATCAAAATTTGGTTGGGAAAAGGACTGTTTGATAGGTGTTACATTAGGAAATCCTTCTTCTGTTGCAACTGATGGACTGAATGGAACTTGGCCTTCACTGCATGAAGGAATATCCTCTGGAAGATATGTGTCAGATCTGTCAGAATCCAGATCTTCCTTGTACTGCTTCACTTCCCCTTTCGTTCTGGTACTTCTTTCTGAAACAATATTTGTGCATTGTGAATTACACTAACAGATTCCTAGCTAATTCTATATAGCATTCACTTTCTTATGTGACTTTGAACACACAAACAAAAAGAAGCTGGGGTGAAGGGCAGGGAGGGAAAGAGAGAGAATGAAAGAAATTGAGATCTGCAAATCTCAGTAACCACATATGAGATTAAAAGACCTGAAAGAACTTTGTGTGTGTGTGTTGTGCCCTTACAGTCGTGGCCAACTCTTTGTGACTCCATATCCATGGAGTTTTCTTGAGAATACTTCCTACTCCAACAGCACCTGGTAAAGAACTCCCATTTATAACCAGGGCCGACCCTGCTTAGCTTCCGAAATCAGGCGAGATTGGGTGTGCTTAGGGCATCTAGGCAGGTGAAAGAACTTTATCTGGCATCAAAAAGACCAGTAGACTATTCATCTACATGGTCAATCCAGGTTATCTGGACTGTGCCTCTTGATTTGCTTCATTTCCAAGTGAGGAAGATGGTGGATGTCATCTGCATACCACTGATGGCTTCAAACTAGATCTGCTGATGACTCCTCCAAGGGACGCTTATGTGGAATCCCCCACGTGGAACGGTGCTGTCTTTAAAAAGAGAGATTCTTCTTCTCTCAGTAAAGCACTCCTAACATCTTTGGCCAGGGACAAAGGACATGGGGCTGTCTAGATGTGGTTCCATCACAATTTCCATCACCTTTTATCATGGGCCATGTTGGCTAGGAACGATGACAAACAGATCCCAAGAACACCTGTTCTGTATGCTTGTCTTGGATGCAGGCAGATATTCTCTCCCTGTTCAACTTAATACACTATGATGGGTTGAGAGCACACAAGCTATCTGACTGGACTTGACCGGGCACCTAGTGCCCATCCTCAGATTCCAATTACTAGAAGGAAACCAACTAGAATACACTAATTCGTGAGCTCTCTGCTTCCAGTGACACAGTGTTAACCATGCCGTCCAAATTCTGATAGACACAAGCCACGTTCAAATATTTTGCAAATGTGCCAGGTGTGCTTCCAATTGTTTTATTGCTTCTTCTCATGGAAAACGGCAAGAGGTGGTGGATCGTGTACAGGAAAGAAACAGTGAGTACCAGCGTATTATAAGAAGCTTGAGTTCAAAAGCAGGGAAGGCATTATTGATTAGACTTTTATACTGCACAACTGGCAGCTCTGGCTACACACCTGCTTGCAGTGATTCGCAGTTGTTGGAGAACCATTCAGTTCCTCTCTCCCTCCCTGTATCAGGAAGATCCTCCTATAAAAGATCCGTGTTATTCCTTAACCGATGAATCATTTTTCAATAGATGACTAGCACATTTTAGAAAGAGTCAACAGTCATGGCTCCTTCCTATAGAATCTCTGGTATGGGGGTTAATAGGTATCCAAGATGACTAGCAGCCAGTGATAGACTTATCCTAAATTTTGTTTCATTCCTCTTAGACTAATATAAGCTAGTGGCCATTGGTACACCCTGTGATGTTCAAATACTTAACAACAAAGAACATGACCATATGGAACTTGATAGTGCTCTGTGTAGACTCAACTGAAGGTGGAGGACTGGTAATGGAGTAAAAGACTATGATAATTGTATCACAAAAATATATTACGGCACAAAAGATCTATAAGGTAGTGTTTATAAAATACATGCAATAATGTTTTGTTGCTGGAGTCCTAAGATCCTTGTTACACCCCAAGGAATCAACACTCTGCTATAGTACTTAATGTATATACTCGAGTATAAGCCTAGTTTTTCAGCCCTAATTTTGGGCAGAAAAAGGGGTCCTTGGCTTATATGCAGGTCAATACTTTTAGCCACTGAGGCAAGTTTGGGTCAGTGGCTAAAAGTCATTTTAAACATTGTGCGCCACTTCTCCTGACCCCCCTCTCCATGTTTAAAATGACTTTTAGCCACCAACTCAAGCACTTGCCTCGGTGGCTAAAAGTCATTTTAAATATCACACACACACCCAGCTCACAAAGGAGGAGTTGCCAGGCCCTGCTGCATTTTCCACCCTAGGCTTATACTTGAGTCAATAAATTTTCCCAGTTTTGGGGGTTTAAATTAGGGCCCCCGGCATATACTCGGGTCGACTTCTTTATCTAAAATAGGCTGAATGGAGGGACATATCTATCTATCTATCTATCTATCTATCTATCTATCTATCTATCTATCTATCTATCTATCATCTATCTATCTATCTATCTATCTATCTATCTATCTATCTATCTATCTATCTATCTATCTATCTATCTATCAATTCACTTCCTTCTATCTATCTATCTATCTATCTATCTATCTATCTATCTATCTATCTATCTATCTATCTATCTATCTATCTATCTATCTATCTATCTATCTATCTATCGACTCAGTAATACACCAACCGTCATGCTTTCAGGTAACATCTTGACTGGTGTTTTCTTCAGAGCAGAACGAAGAGAACTGGAGGGTAAGCAACTCTGCAGGGGGGTGACAGGCGGCTTGGTGTTGTCAAATATTTCCAATCTTTGCTTTTCGGCAAATCTAACTTTTTTACAGCTGTTTAATTCTTCATTGGCATGTACGGCGTTCATACCTTTGGAACAAAAATAAAAAAGGGGACTGGGAAATTCATGATGGACTCCTGTAGACATCCACTTGGAAGGGAGTTCCACTAAGTCCAACTGGAAGAGCTTGCACTTATGTGTATATACATAGGACAGCAGCGCCCTTGTCTTATTTTAAAAGAAAATCACTCCCCTCCATTGCAGACATTAAACATGAGGTGTTGAAGGAAACATCCGCAGGACAATTGCTACAGTTCACAAAAACCTATCCTCCATCTTACACAGTCCTGGATGTAGGACAATGGGAGCAGATAATTATGTTGCATATAAGGGAGCCTTCTACATTTCTCTGCTAAAAATCCCCCATACACTGCCCTGAAGTGTTTGTGACTCACAGAACTATCCTTAAGACATACTCAATGAGAACATGCTTGTATAATCAAAGTTTCAAACACTGAAGATCATGGAAAAATAACTCTTACCACCTGGGATCTTTGACATTTCCTTATTTGGTGTACATTCCAAAGGCATATATCCAGATTCAGCACTGCTTACTGACCGGACGGACAGGAATGGCCTAGAACCACAATTATTTGTCAGGCCTATTAAAATTACACGTGCAAATAATAAAAGACATCCTGATCGAATGCAGGCTCACTTTAAAACTTTGGGATAGAGACATGTGTGCAACAAGCTATGTTGAGAGATAAATTATAGGGAATCTTTTGAGACACTGATCTGCATGCCGCTTTTTGTTTGTTTGTTTGTTTTGCAGTTATAAGAAGGCCAGAAGGGATAGAGAAGGCATTTGTTTGTTTGTTTTGCAGTCATAAGAGGGCCAGAAAGGATAAGAGAAGGCATTTTCTCTCTCACTCCTCCTCCCATATCAGAATTTTGCACTGTTTTAAGTCCAGCAGGGAATGGGAAAACTTTTCCTTCTCTCTGGGAAGGTCCTATGGGAGAAGTTGAGTTCTGAACAGGTATAGCAGGAAAGCCCAGGGGTCTCGCTCTGAAGTCCATTATCTCAGATGTGTTTTGAAAGTCAACACTGAATCTTTCTCTGTGTGTCAGACCTAGAGTAAGAACTACCTCCAAAGCTGTTCTGCAAATCCAGTCTCTTTTCTGCTCTGAGAAAAAGAGACTACCATGGTCTGAAAGGAAGTAAACTCTTCATTTCTCTCTGTCTGGGCAGCGTAACTTAGTTCCACCCAGCCTGAAATACGTCCTGCCATTTAGAACAGGTCGCAGTCTTGCCTAATTTTGAGAAACTGGAAATTGAAACATACATACCACTTAACTGAAGGGTACACTGAGCTTTAGAAAATTGTTATCAACAATACGTTGACATGAAACTTAAAGGTCAGAAAGAGAATGCTGAAAGAGAATAAATTTGTTGAAACAGGGAAAGACTTTTCAAACCATGTGTTGAGGAAAAGTGAAGGCTGTTTACCTAAACATGATATCATATACCAAATATATTTTTATCTCTTCTGGTCTCAGTGGTAGGTGCAATATATTACAGTATTTATTTTCTGAATATACTTTTTTAAAAGTTTACAAACTGCATAGAACTTTAAAAGTGTAATATTCGGGGGTTTGGCTTTTTTACTTTCTTTTATGTTGAATGAAAAAAACAGAATAGAGTAAGAACCCTACTCAATCTTTGACTTGTAACTTAACCAACAGCCAGTGCATGACAGACTCCACATGTCTTTATAATAATTAAAAGACTAATACTCAAAGATTGAAGAAATAAATATTTAACATATTGTTCAACAGACAGAGACTCTTGCTATTTCATCTACGCAGGAATGCGTAATTTACAGGTGTCAATTCCAATCTCTCTCTCGGTTATATGTAGAAGCCCATCTTATATTAATATGCATGCTTTGCCCACAATTGCATCCTTTATAATTACCCTTATCATTTTCCCTTCACTGACCTGCTACTCCGTTTCAATACACTGATTTATTTTTTTTAATTAACATTCAATAAAAATAAGAAGAAGAAATGTTTAATTCAAAAAGTATACGTTGAAACCTGAAAGTGTTTAACAAAGCTGCAAGCTTTGCAGGAAAATAATCCTGACAAGGCAACGGGGTAATGTTCCCTTCTTGTACTGGCTAGAGACATTCATAAATATAGTGCTGCTGAGGATATATGAATGGCCTAAGGCTACTGACAGTATTAGCAATTCTGAATGAAGGGCACAGCTGGAGAAGTAAAGCAGGGCTAGCAGTTTTAACACAGATCACCACATTCATGCAGGTTTCACAGCATACCTTAGAAAAAGCACCCATGCCAAAAGAAAGAGTCTTCTCCGATAGTGACGCAATGGTGCTGCTCTGGACACCAGCTGATTTTCTAGCGCCAGTCATGGATTTATAATTCACATTGTTCTCCAAAGCAATCTTCTCACGCCTGGATGTCTGAAGCTGGCCAAGTTCAGAAGGTTCAGATGGTGTCGTTTTACCTTCTTTAGCTGGGGTGAAAAAAAATGAGCATCAAGTGATTTACTTTATTTATGTAAAAAAAAAAAGAATCTCTAAGTCAAGGCAGATTTGATTTAAATCAAATTGATTTAGATAAGGATTCAAATGTCAAAAATGGATGTTTATGACAATTTAAATAAAAAAAATCACAATTTAAATCGTAATTTAAAAAAAAATATTGATTTTCATCCACCCTGCTCTGAATACTCTAATTCTCAGATGCAACCTCTCAAAGCAGTTTACAATATTTTGCATGTAAGACTGCTACTTGCAGAGCTTCATGTTTCCCAAGTCACCTCCAATAATTTAAGACACACGTGTATAAATAAGAGTGACAACCTAGGAACACCATATACTCCCTGGTATGGATTTAAGAAGATGCCTTGTGTTTGAATTGTTGATTGAATTGAAACAGCAAATTCTATAATATAGTTGTGGTTAGATCTTACTTGATTCCCACTGGGTTGTAGTGGACAGGGTGGAGGATTAGGACTCTAGAAAACACTGTTCAAGTCCCCACTTCAGTCATGGAACCTCATGGGAGAAATGGAACTGGCCAACCAACTCCTTAAATATTTTGTGCACCTTGACCATCCTAATAGTGTGCTACACACTGGTTCCAACTTGATGGCACAGAACATACACAGGTGTTGCTTACTTACAGGTATTACTTATACAGATCCCTTTTTCCTCAGTTTCTTCCAGTATCTTAAAAGATGATTGGAAAGCTGCTATTTTGGCCTTCAGCAAAGTGTTCTGACGTGCAAAAAGGTTGGCCTGCACAAAGAAACCAAGAGAAGCTTTCTCATCCGGCAGAGCAAATGTTACAAGCCCAAATAATCAAATTACCTTCTCATGTAAGGATGTGTTTTCGTCTACGATAATAGGATTTTCACCGTGCCAAACATTTTTGCTACATTGCATTTCCTTAAAAAGAGGTAAAACCAACCATCCACAGCTCATACTTCATGATACAGCATTATCTACCTCCGAGAATGTATTTTGCTTCTTTTCTCTTCTTTGGCGAGCGATATATCGAATAAGAGAATTGTTTTCGGGAGAACCCCGCACTCCAATTGTTGATCGCCGTTTAAGTTGGTTAACTCGACTCTGGGATCCTCCTGAAACAAGAGTAATCGATGTTGAACACTCAGCAAAAGTTGCACAAATCTCTCTAAGCAAATAACTTGTGTTCAAAACAATGTCAAATTAGTAGATTTAAAGTGTAAGGTATAATCATTTTTGTAACATGAAATTGTCTTACACTCTAAGTCAGAGATAGAACACTTCTGGTTCTCCAGATGTTGCTCACTTCAACATACATTTTCCTTCCTTCAAATACATCTACAGAAGCACATGTTCCCCAGATCTGCGACAAACCGACTTCTTTGCATATGCATTATGCTGTACCTTGAATAATTGAGGTGTCTTTCTGCTTTGGATGGTGGAAATTTAGATGGCTATGGGCTGCAAACAATGCCATAGAAACTACTCATGCTCATCTGCTCTGTTTATTCTACCGTAATATTCTGAGGAGGCTCATTAAACCTCACTTAAAAGTATTTCTTGGGCGCTCTGAAGCATTTTATACCCTTCCACTTCTGCCATGACATAATACAAACATTGTATATGATGTGGAAAAATTCCTAGCAGCTGCTATTAAAATACGTGAGGGGAAGGTTTTAACAAACCAATATTAGATTTTAGCCACCAATAGAAATTTCAATATGTGAACTGGGAAAGCAATACTTTCTATTGCTGCAAATATTTTAAGTTTTTGTATACAGTACTGTATAAGAGAATGTAGTGCTCTGTTAATTTGTTTTATCTGTGTATCTGGATTTTGGTTTTTGACCATATTAGAAGTTATCTATCTACCCTGAATAATCAGCTTTTTGCAACTTATAATTTTCGTTTCTTGTTACATACAAAAACAAACAAACAAAAACCATCCAGTTCCCAGAGTAAGGTCCCAAGACTGCTGCTCTGCATTTTACAAATGCACTGATCAAAATTATTTTAGCAAATTTTGTACAGTATGGAAATGTGAACATAAGCACAGAGAAACGCATCATGCTATTAAAATGCCTTACAGAAATGCATATCTTGGAAAATATCAGCAGGAAAACTGGCTTCAACAGAATTTATACTCAGAAAAGAAACATTCAGAAAAGATAAATTTAAAGAATCAATCATCCCTAATCTATACATTCTTCCACTGATAAACACAAAAGGTTTTTAATGGAAGGTGCATTAGATGTCCTACTACCTCCTAAAAAACCTCATTAAAAATTAAAATATTCATTTTAGGATAAATTATGCAGTATACTAGATGCACAAAGGACATCTTGGAATCATAGAATTGGAAGAGACCTCAAGGGCCATCCTGTGTAACCCCCTGCCATACAGGAACCCCCATCACAATACAGTACTCCCAACATATGGTCATCCAGCTTCTGCTTAAAAAACTCCAAAGGGGACACCACCACCCTCCGTGGCAGTATATTCCACTGCTGGACAGCTCTAACCGTCAGGAAGCTGCTCCTTTTAAGACATTTCTTCCAGACCTTTAATCATCCTGGTCACCTTCCTCTAGACCGGTGGTTCTCAACCTGTGGGTCCCCAGATGTTCCTGGACTACTACTCCCAGACATCCTGGCCAGCAAAGCTAGAGATGAAGACTTCTGGGAGTTGCACCTCCCTTGATCTAGACACTATGCTTCTGTTGATGCAACCGGTTTTCTTGGCCTCCGCATCACACGGCTGACTCATGTTCAATTTGTGGTCCACCCAGAATTCCCAGATCCCTTACCAAAATTATTGTGACCTTTGCAAACGTTACCTTTACTCGGCATTGTAAAGGACTCGGGCCCGATTCCAAAATCAGCTGTTGTAACAGTGGAGAAGTCTACAGGGGGAGGTGTTTGGCTGGCTGATATTTCATAGCTCAGATTTCGTTCAGATTCCATTTTGAAAGGTGTCAAATAGCTTGCATTCTGCAAGAGAGCAGGCTGATCCATGGTCAAACGGCTTTCCACATGGTCCCCACCTTTTGGGAATAATAAGGTATCTGTAGAAGTCTTTGAATTTGAGGAACTTGAGGAGTGGCTTATCACGGAACAATCCATCTTTTCTGTTAAGTTGGAGTTGTCTGCATGCCCAATGGAGAGGTTCCACTGCATATGAGGACATTCAGAGTGTAACTTTCTATTATTTTCCTTTTTGTTTGGAAACACGGCCAGTTACCAGGATTCTCATCTTTTTCTTGTTTTCAGTAGCAAAACTGCATCACGTTGCTGGAATAATTTTAACACAAAAGCAAGGTATTAGCTGAGAGAACCACAAAACTACCAGTTTATAATTGATGATGAGAAGCTTAGGACTAGCTTTTAGCTTGGCTGCCTGTAGTAGAGCAATCTACCCCAGCAGATTATGTTTGGGTTTCAGACCAAGGGCTCACAATAAATGTCAATATGTATAATGAACAACTAAAAACCAATCCTACCTTTGATTATAGGTTCATAATTTCTACAATTTAGAAAGCCGGGACAACATATAAAGGCAACCCCTTTTAATTTTAAGAACTATTACGATTCTTAAATTTCCTCAGAACTTTGTCTCTGTTACTGTACATAAACGCACATGACCTATATAAAGACAACAATAAAGTCTACACCCCTCCAAATAAATGCATCTTAAGAGCATCAGATGTCGTTACCAAGTTAAAATCCCTCTCTACAAATCAATCTGAGGGGATGAAATAATTTATACAGTTACTATAATATTGAAAAAAAAAGGCAAAGCAACTTTTGCAAAATCAGCCTTTTTTAGGGCTTAAGAGTGGTTCGAGGGATCCAAGGATAAAACCTGGACAAGGCAGCTGCGATTCTGGGCATGCGGCCTCTTCGAAACTCAGGTGCACTAAAATCAAGGACACTTTCTTCCAAGTGCCAATGAAAACTTTTGGGGTGGGGTGGGGGCAATATCACTGGAACAGAGTGGAAGTTATTTATTTCTAAGAACAGAGGTGTGGGCTTATGCAGACTTGCCCCAACACCATGCAAAAGACAGAGCAGCAATTTTAAAAAGCCAACACTTTTAAAAAAAGGGTGCAAAATAAGCAGAATCATCTACAGTGGTACCTTGTACAAAGGAATTAATTCGTTCCAAATGAAATTATGTGAAGCAAATTTTCCTTTATACAAATTTCCCCCAGGGATGCATTGAAAACAGAGTAATCCCATTTTTATGTTGTACAGATTTGCCCCATAGACGATTGATTCTGTTAAGCAAATTTCCCCTATCTCCAGAATATTTTATGTTGTACAGATTTTATGTTATACAAACCGTTTGTTATAGTAGGGTCCACTGTATTTTAATTTGTTGCTCCGTCCCTAGCCCTTCTTGCTCTTTGTTTGATGTACAGCATAGTATTAACCTATCCTTATTAAGCACGTTAATAGCCCTTGGGGGGGAAAGGCTGTCTTTAGATCTAGTGGTCCTCCTATGCAATGCCCTAAAAAACCGACGTCCTGAGGGTAAAAGCTGAAACAATTTGTGTGTGTGTGTGTGTGTGTGTGTGTGTGTGTGTTTGTGTTTGTGTTTGTGTGTGTGTGTGTGTGTGTGTGTGTGTGTGTGTGTGTGTGTGTGTGTGTGTGTGTGTGTGTGTGTGTGTGTCCGTCCAGCCCAGGGCAGGGGGAGGGGGATGATTTATTTATTTATGATTTATTTATTTATTTATTTATTTATTTGATTTATATACCACAACCATCTAGCAAAAAAAAAAAAAAAAAAAAAAAGAAAAAAAAGAAAGCTACTCTGGGCGGTTTTACAAACATATATACAAGATATAAAAACAGATTAAGCAACTTAAAAGTAGAAAATAAAAAAAAATCTAATCCATCGAACCAAATAGTCAAATCAATAACAACAAAAGGAGCAAAAGAAACAAATAAGCAGAAATACAATAAATCAAAACGTATGAACCATTCAAATGATGGGGTTTGTAGTACCCCCGAGGGCTGGAGAGGAGGCCCCCACACACACACACACACACACACACACACACACACACACACACCCAACCAACCAACCGGGCCTGCTCCCACGCACCCCCTCCCTCCGCAGGCCACGCGTTAATCCGGATTAGTTTTACCCCGCGAGAGTCGACCCGCTTCCAGCCTCTCGCGCCGTCCGTTCAAAAAAAGCCAGTGAGACGCTTCGCGCTCACCAACCGCCGGTATCCCTCCGCCTCCCGTTATAACGAAACCCCTTTTTCTCTCTCTTTCTCTTTCTAAAGAAAGAGGTTTCCCTCGCCTTTACCCAGCCTGATGGGGAAAACGGGTCTCCTTCCCGGCTTGAGGGGGAAAAGCCTTGCCACCTCGGGGGACTACTTTCTAGCCATTCATCCCCCCCCTCCCCGCAACGAGTTCCGGCACGGCGGAGAGGTCCGCGACGAAAAAAAAGACCTTTTGAAAAATAGAGGTTGGCGTTTGCGACGGGAGGGCGGAGCCTCCGCGCGCCCCGCCCCGCCCCGCCCGGAAAGCCACGCCCACCAGTGGACGCGCGCCCCGCCCCCCCGCCTGCCTTGATAGGCTCCTAAACCAGGCACCGCCTTCAAGGCTCTGAGGAGGCAAAAGCGTTACTATTGGGGAGGAACCCAAAGGCCCGCCTACCTCCGTGAACTGGGCTCCTATTGGTCAGGAAGGATACAAAGAGAAGGGGGAAATAAAGGAAGGCGGTGTTTGATTGGCGAGCGGAGCGGTCAGGTAAGGAAGCTGGTCTTCCGGGTTTGTAGCCAGGCTGGCATGAAAAGTCAGAGGAGCGGCTTTCGGGCGCGTCCATAGCGCGGAAGGGAAGGCATGAAGAGAGTCACCCTGTTTGTTAATGGCAGCCCCAGGAATGGGAAGGTGAGTTGGGGTGGGGGGGGGGGGGGGTAAGGCAGGCCAGATGGTGTGTGTGTGTGTGTGTGTGTGTGTGTGTGTGTGTGTGTGTGTGTGTGTGTGTGTGTGTGTGTGTGTGTGTGTGTGTGCAATTTCATCCTTGTATTATGATTGATTGCCATTATTCCTTTTGTTCTCATCTGTCAATCAAAATAAAGTAGATTTATTTTATTTATTTATTTATTTGCATTTGTAGACCGCTCCCAATTTGTCCATCAAAATAAAGTAGATTTATTTCATTTATTTATTTATTTTGCATTTCTAGAGCGCTCCCAATTTCCCCCAAGGGTCTCTGGGCGGTTTACAACGAAAGCCAAATAAATCATCAAAAGTTAAAAATCACCAAAACCACCCTCCCCAAAACCCATAAATAAGCCAAAAGGATCAAACAAACAGATCTCTCTCTATGCAAATCCGATAAACACACAAGAGGCTAAAGCTAAAGAGGGCAGAAAATGCAACAGAGACTCTGGAGAACAGGGTTTGAATTTATTTATTTATTTTATTTATTTGAATATTTTTACCCCACCTTGGAAAAGGAACCAAGGTGGTCTCCGCTCATCCCTGGAAACTCACTTGGGGAGCAGAGTTGGCAAAACCACTCCTTAAATATCTCATCTTGAAAGCCCTCTGAGGTTTACTCTAAGTTGGTTCTTAAGACTTCTGTACAAGATCCTAGACAGTGTCAGGTTGTAATTCAGTCCCTATATGTCAACTGAGTTTATAACAATTGGATTGGATGTTTCTGGAATTTAGTAAATTTGAATGCGGACCTGCTACCATTTGTATTTTGTGTAGCTGTCATTTCGGAAGTGGCTGAATTACAAGCTTGGATAGGAGCAAAGTGTCATAGGATCATAGAATCCGAGAGTTGGAAGAGACCTCAAGGGCCATCCAGTCCAACCCCCTGCCATGCAGGAATCCCCATCAAAGGACTGCCGACAGATGGCCATCCAGCCAGCCTCTGCTTAAAAACCTCCAAAGAAGGAGACTCCACTACCCTCCTTTGGGGCAGCATCTTCCACTGCCAGATAGCTCTGTCATGAAGATCTTCCGAATGTTTAAATTAAAGTGAGTGGTGAACCAGGGAAAACTCATGTTTTAAAAACAGCTGGCTGGGAAGCTGGTAAATACTAGGAAACTGGACTTGACAAATGGATTTTTTTAAAATTTATTTATTTGGCTATTGCTGCTGAAACCCTTTAATGAAGCAGGCTTGTGTTGGAACATTATGAAGGAAATGATGGCACCGAGTTTGTTAAAGCTTCTGCCCTCTGCTAGGAGCAGGCGGTTACTGTATGTCAAAATGGGACATTCCTTGGACTGTTCTTGATGAGGGTTGTTGCTTCTACCGCCTCCAGTCAACACAGGGATTTTTGTCTTAGATATTGGGAAGGGATCATAGTGGGAAAGAAACATTGGAGAGCCAGTGTGGAACTTTGACAGATTCATCTTGGTTTCCACTCTGCTGTAGGGATCACTGGGTGAGCCTGGCGCCTTCCCTCTCTCTGCCTGATCCCACCTCAAAGGTTGGTGATTTTTGTAAGGATAAAGTAGGAAGGAAGACGTTGGTCCTTGCTGAGCTCACTGGAGGCAAGGCAGGATAGAAGCAATGATGATAAATCATAAACAATGTTCTAGAGAGGCATCCTTTCTAAGGTTGAAGTCTTTTAGAGTCTTATAGAGCCTTGTGGTGCAGTGGTTAAATGCCTGTGCTGCAAGTAAAACTGTGCTCACGACCTGGGGTTCAATCCCAGGTAGCAGGCTCAAGGTTCACTCAGCCTTCCATCCTTCCGAGGTCGGTAAAATGAGTACCCAGCTCGCTGGGGGGGGGGCAATGTGTAGCCTGCACACTGTAATTAAAATTGTAAACCGCCCTGAGACTACTTGTAGTGGTATGGGGCGGTATATAAGCAGAACACTTTGCTTTTCCATTGAAATCTTGGCAGAGGACATAAAACTAAAATGCCATTGTTGTTGATTAAAGACAGGATGAAAACAGAGATTAATTCCCTTAATGTCCTGCCAAAGGGGGATTGGGAAGGACTATCTGGAGAACTTTCTGATGGAAACGCCCGGCTTACGTCCATTCATTCCGGGGTTGACTCTTCCCAAAGAAGCAGGGTCTGAGCAACATGTTCTTCCTGGAGCTGTTTCTTCTCATGCTTACAACAGCTGGCAGGGCTCAGATTAGGAACAGGTTGCGAAAAGTCTTGGAAAAACCATAAATAATCAACATCAGGGAGATGAGTAGCAAAAAAAGTGTTCCTTTTTCTTTTTCATCCCTTGAAGATGCGTACACCTGTGGATCCCCCCCTTTTTTTTTAAAAGGATCCTATTTCTTTTAGGATGAATCTTTGTCTGAAGTCTGTATATAGTTTTAGGGCAAGCATGTCCAAACTTCGGCCCTCCAGATGTTTTGGACCACAACTCCCACAGTCCTTTGCCATTGTCAATACAGGCTTGGAATTCTGGGGATGGTGGTCCAAAACATCTGGAGGGCCAAAGTTTGGGCATGTCTGTTTTTGGGCATTTTTAATAAGCATAAGTGGCCTTGAAAGCTCTAATCCAGGCATGTCCGAAATGTCCAAACTTCGGCCCTCCTGATGTTTTGTACCACAACTCTCAGAATTCTAAGCTTAGATTGCCCATGACAAAGGACTCTGGGAGTTGTAGTCCAAAACATCTGGAGGGCCAAAGTTTGGACATGCCTGCTCTAATCCATAAAAAGGTTTTAAAAAGTGGCTGTGTTTTTGTCTTTGTTAAAGGAAGATAAAAGGATGCAAATATGGACCGGGGCAAGAAAAGCCGGCCGACAGAAATGTCCTTTCTTTTTATAGGTTGTAGCTGTTTATGGGACACTGTCTGACTTGCTCTCGGTAGCGAGTAGTAAGCTTGGGATCAAAGCAACCAGCGTCTACAATGGGAGAGGTGGCCTTATTGATGACATTGCTCTGATCCGGTAAGAAAGGTGTCGGTTTATTCTTTCCTCACATAAACTCTTCAGCAAACTAGACGATGCCACACTTTCATTTTGGCCAAGGTGTGGCCCATGAAAGGTTGTTGTACTGCATCTCCGGGTGTTTCTCCCTAGAGGCGACCATGGTTAGGAGTTGATGGAAGTCAAAGCCCAATGCAACAACTGGAGTTGTGCAACTCCAGCTTGGGGCGGGCGCTGTGCATGTCTTGTGTTTTCATTCTCTCCTTCGTTCGCTTCAGTGTCCCAAAATGAGCAAACTGTGATTGCCCGAAACAGCAGCGGGAAAGTGGTTGTAATGTTTTTGGATCTGGTCTGGAAGTGAACAAGATTTATTGGAGACCGCAGTTGCCCAGGAGTGGCCTTTGCGACCAGGAAAAAAAAATCAAATCAATGATTAAACAATAGGAATGATAATTTATAGAAGAAGAGTCCTATAATAATTGAATTGGTAGAGGTGTCTAAGCTGATCAAGTCCAACCTCTTGCGCAACACAGGAATCTAAATAAAAGCAGATGTGATAGATGGTTGTCCAATTTTCCCTTGATTGCGTCCAGTGTTGAAGCACTCACCCCCTCCAAAGGTCATTGATTCCGTTGTTGTACTGCTCTAATAGTTAAGACATTTTCCCTGACATTCAGCTGAAATCTGGCTTGCTGTAATTTGACTTCACAGTTGCGTGTCCTGCACTCTGGAATGATTGAGAACATATCCTGCCCTTCCTCTGTATGGCAGCCTTTTGTGTTTTTGAAAAGTGCTGGCCTGTCTCCCCTCAGTCTTTTTTTCCTATGGATAAGATGCCCTGAGCATATCTGATCTTGCCTTATTTCGGAAGCTAAGCAGGGTCGGCCCTGGTTAGTACTTGGATGGGAGACGACTAGGGAATACCAGGTGCTGTAGGCACCTAGAGTAAGAACTGACAAGCCACTCTAGTATTCCTGCCAAGAAAAACTCCAGGGACATGGGGTCATGAAGAGTCAGTCATGACTGTAACGGCATAACACACACACACACAGATGCCCTAAGCACATCCGGTCTCGCCTGATTTTGGAAGCTCAGCAGGGTCGGCCCTGGTTAGTATTCCTAGGCGCCTGGAGTAGGAAAGAAAAACTCCAGGGACATGGAGTCACAAAGAGTTGGTCATGACTGTAACGACACAACACACACACACAGATTCCCTAAGCACATCCGATCTCGCCTGATTTCAGAAGCTAAGAAGGGTCGGCCCTGGTTAGTACTTGGATGGGCAACCACCAGGGAATACCAGGTGCTGTAGGCGCTTAGGGTAGGAACTGGCAAACCACTCCAGTATTCCTGTGAAGAAAACTCCATGGACATGGAGTCACAAAGAGTTGGTCATGACTGTAACGACACAACACACACACACACAGATGCCCTAAGCACATCCGGTCTCGCCTGATTTTGGAAGCTAAGCAGGGTCGGCCCTGGTTAGTACTTGGATGGGAGACCACCAAGGAATACCAGGTGCTGTAGGCTCCTGGAGTAGGAACTGGCAACCCACTCCAGTATTCCTGGCAAGAAAACTCCATGGACATGGAGTCACAAAGAGTTGGTCATGACTGTAACGACACAACAAACACACACACAGATGCCCTAAGCACATCCGGTCTCGCCTGATTTCGGAAGCTAAGCAGGGTCGGCCCTGGTTAGTACTTGGATGGGAGACCACCAAGGAATACCAGGTGCTGTAGGCTCCTGGAGTAGGAACTGGCAACCCACTCCAGTATTCCTGGCAAGAAAACTCCATGGACATGGAGTCACAAAGAGTTGGTCATGACTGTAACGACACAACAAACACACACACAGATGCCCTAAGCACATCCGGTCTCGCCTGATTTCGGAAGCTAAGCAGGGTCGGCCCTGGTTAGTACTTGGATGGGAGGCCACCAGGGAATACCAGGTGCTGTAGGCACCTGGAGTAGGAACTGGCAAACCACTCCAGTATTCCTTCCAAGAAAAACTCCAGGGACATGAGGTCACGGAGAGTCGGTCATGACTGTAATGACACAACAACAGCAACAACAACAAATTGTCCAGTTCTTTTAATCTTTCTTTGGAGGGCTTTGCTCAGAACGGAACAATATATGCCTACATCATATCGGCTTGTGTCCGGACAATGTATTCTATGAACTTTTGAGCTGGGCAAGAGTCTCTGTTAAATCTCCTGTAAATGGAGAGCAAATATTTTTATACCCAATCCACTGTGAAGGGAGAACAGGACGTCCCATTTTACATTATGCAGTCTCTCGGTGTGTCTGTTCAAGGTTCTGTTTCATGCTTGGGAAGCTGGAATAAATTTGTAGGAAAGCATTTATCTCCAGAAAACCCGCCTACCGTGGGCTGGCTCCCAAACCATTGAATCTGGCTTGAACTTTTTTCCCAGTATTCCCAATAGATGGTGCTTTAGTATTTAAGTTGCTGGATGAAAAGCAGATGTGAAAGTCCGAGATTTTTAGAAACTGGATACCTAAACGTCTCCTAATTGATTTTACCCTGACAGGATCCTCAAAGGTTAGAATTGAGTGTAAAAGGGCACGTTTGGTAATTCGAGGGTTTGAAATTTAGGCTTTTGGTCTGCGGAAAAACCCAGAACGTGGAAGATACATTTGTCAACCCAGGAAAGAAAGGGCGTTGTTTTCATAAAAATGGATAAACGCCATCACGCTTGTGCAGGATAAGCCCATCTCTGCGTAACTTAATGGGATCATTCTAGTCGGACGTTGGGCGCTAAGGGCAGGTAATAGTCAGCCAGAAAACTGAAAAACCGGCTTGAGGTATTTCTTTTACATGCCCTGTATTTCTCTCTAGCGTTCTAGCAAAGGTGCTTGTTAGAGCAACTCTGATATATGGGCTGTTGGCGGCAGCTTGTGCGTGCCCGCGTGACTTACGACATGGCTGGTTGTGCCCATGCCGTTTGTGTTTCCAGCCAGAAATCACACCTTATAAGGAGAGAAATATTTCATACACATACAACTCACGAATTGGAAGCAGAAGCTTCATTTAAGCCCCAATGACTCCTGTAAGACGATCCAGTTTGAGTGGGGTGTGATTGGCTTTGGAGCAGTGGTGACCTCATTACGATAATTCACACAATGAGGCCTGTCTGTAGCACACCCAGTGTGGCATCCTGGATAGACTAATGGACTGAGACTCTGGAGATCAGTGTTCAAATCCCCCGCTCAGCCTTGGAAACTCATGGGGGTTGCGTAACTGATTAAAAAAAAGTATTATGCTTTAAATATCTGACTTGCCTATTAGGGCCTGTAATTTGGCAGGGATTTGAATGCGCATAACCCTAGTCCTCCCCCATACCTGTTCCACAGTGTCTACATCAGAAGGTATAATTTAAGTTGTAGCATAGCTTTCTGCCAGGGTGGGTTTGATTGAAATCACAGTTTAAATTTTAAAAATCAGATTTTAAAAATGATTTAAATTTAAAAAAATAATTTTTGTTTGAACGATTTAAGTCAATTTGATTGTTAAAATAAAAATCATTGAGTTTTTCTCACCCTGATTTTCCCTGACATACTAGCTAGCTTCAGTATAGGACAGTGGTGGTGAACCTTTTAGACACCGAGTGCCCAAACTGTGATTCAAAACCCACGAATTTTTTGCAAAGTGCCAATACAGCAATTTAACCTTAATACAGGTGGCTGTGAAGGGGTGATGCCGGGTGCCTACAGAAAGGGCTCTGAGTGCCATCTTTGGTACCCGTGCCATAGGTTCGCCAACACTGTTATAGGTGATACAATGGTACCTTGTATAAAGGAATTAATTCGTTCCAAATGAAATTCTGTTAAGCAAATTTTCCTTTATACAAATTTCCCACAGGAATGCATTGAAAATGGAGTAATCCCTAATTGCGACCATTTTTATGTTGTACGGATTCACCCCATAGGCAGTTCTGTTAAGCAAATTTCCCCTATCTCCGGGATTTTTTATGCTGTACAGATTTTGTGTTATACAAACTGTTTGTTATATGAGGTCCCACTGTATATACATGAAACCTTGGACACTAACAGACAAATTATGCCAAAAGCTAGAAACATTTGAAATGTGGACATACATGAACATTCTGAATAGATCTTGGAGTCACTAATGTGGCCATATTACAGTGTCTGGATAAAATGTTAGAAATTCTCAATACTGTAAATTTCCCCTATCTCCGGGATTTTTTATGTGATACAGATTTTATGTTATACAAACCATTTGTTATACAAGGGTCCCCTGTACCTTGAAAACAGCTTCCTGTTTCTCTTTTGCTTTGGTACAGAGATGACGATGTCCTTTTTGTATGTGAAGGGGAGCCATTTATTGGTAAGCATCCGACAATTGTTCTTTTCTCTTTTGATATGCCCCAACCGTTCTAAGGTGCATTTGCAATTTATTACTAAGGTTGATTCTGTTTATCATGTACTGCAGTGCTGAGGGTCACGATGCAGTACAACGTTGCCTTTACTGAGTATGGTACAAAAGAAAACAATTAAACAATTTATAATGGGGTCTTGATTTATTTAAAAAAATCAGGACAGATGTTGAACCTGGAATACTGAGAAATATTCAGCATGTCCTTCCACTTACAACACAGTAACAGTGACCGTGTTCCAGTGTATCAGGAAATAGCCAAAGAAAAATGAAATAAGACAAAAACCTTGGGCCTTTTCACATGACCCTTAAACTCCGCGGCAAATGGCTCCCAGCTCCGGAGCTTAAAATTATTTCCCCACCAGCTCTGGAGTTTACAGATAATTAAGTGCGACCACGCCCACCTAAGCGCATCCCAGCGCACTTTTCAGGTACCTGCTCTCCGGAGGTGAAAATTCCTGATGCGGATATAACAGTAGTGACTGCCGGGCTCTCCTTGCTTCTGTTTGTTCTTTTTTTGCCCCCCGCCCCTTTAAGAGATCTGAATGCAGTGCTGGGAGGGCAGAACGGAGGTGAGCGGCATTCTTTTCTTCCTTTTTTTCTCCCTCCCCTCACGCAGACATCAGCCAAGAGTGCGGAGGGGATGGGAACGCAGGAATGGCGACAAACCCCTAAGATCTCTGGTCCGAATTTAAGTGGCCAGCGGATCTTAGGGGTCGTGTGAAAAGGCCTCTTGTGGGGCCTTAAAAACTGAGTTATATTTTACTGTGGGAGGTCATGTTTTTGTGTTATTATTTATTCAGCAGTGACGCACAGCTGGTGTGCCTGTAGTCCATAGCATAAACCCATTTTAATCAAACCTCCAAAGAGTTTCAATAAGGTGATTTCCCCACTCCCTTGGTTTAGTTTACACGACTTTTCTCTCTTCTTGCAGATCCCCAGAATGACATAAATCTCCCCGATCCATTGACAGGATCTCATTCAGACTGGATCACGCTCAATGTCGGAGGGCGGGACTTTACAACTACCCGGTAAGAACGGGGTCCCCCCTCCTCGAAAACTATTGTATATTTACAGAGTGTTTAACTAGCGGAGACGACAGACCAAAAATGAACACACGTTCAGGAAAATTACTGTATAGACTCGAATATAAGTCTAGTTTTTCAGCCCTAATTTTGGGCTGGAAAAAAAGGGGCCCTCGGCTTATATTCGGGTCAATACTTTTAGCCACTGAGGCAAGTCATCTGTGGCTAAAAGTCATTTTAAACATTGCATGCCGCGTCTCATGACCCCCCTCTGCATCACAGTGGAGAGGCACACAATGTTTAAAATGACTCATTGGCTAAAAGTCATTTTAAACATCACACACCACTCCCCCAGTTCACAAAGGAGCTGTCAGGCCCTGCTGCCTTTCCCACCCTAGACTTATACTCGAGTCAATACGTTTCCCCAGTTTTGGGGGGTTAAATTAGGGGCCTCGACTTATACTCGGGTCGACTTATACTCGAGTATATACGGTATGTTAGCCGTTGAGCTAAAATGCAGCTTCAACCTCGTATAGAGTGTCTTGTATTCTCTTGCATGGATTTGCTCTTTGTTTTAAGGGGAGGGGGAAGGAAACATGGGTGTCCCCCCAACAGAATATTTTGCTAGTGGATCGACAAAATTAAATCTTAAATTAAATAAGCGTAAACAGACAAAACAGTTCTCCAATGGCAATAGAACGGGTAAGTGTTGGTGTGTATAAATATGCGGACATGTGTGTTGCAACCTCAGCATTGTTAGAAAATTATGCAGTCATGACATACACTGGGTGCCATTTTTATTGAGTTTTCCGAGTTTTAAATGTTTTAGTTGTTCAATGCATTTGACTTGCTACTATGTTTAATTGGTTTCTGCTTTTAATTCTACTTATTTAATACTGTGTAGTGCAGTGGTGGCCAAACTTCGGCCATCCAGATGTTTTGGACCACAACTCCCACAGTCCTTTGTCATAGGCAATACAGGCTTGGAATTCTGGGAATTGTGGTCCGAAACAGCTGAAGGGCCGAAGTTTGGCCACCACTGGTGTAGTGCCTTGAGTCTCCCTGTCAGGAGAAAGGTAGCCAATGAATGAATGAATGAATGAATGAATGAATGAATGAATGAATGAATGAATGAATGAATAAGTCTTCCATGTACTCAGTAATGCTTCTGTCTGCATCTCCTAGGAGCACGTTAGTTAGCAAAGAACCTGATAGCATGCTGGCTCGGATGTTTAAAGATAAAGGTCAGTATGAACTGAAATTTGAATCCTTTCCCCCGTTGACATGCTTGATCAGGGTCCTCCTTCCAAAATCAACTGACTGTGGTGAAAGAGAGGTGACCTAATTCAGTGTTTCCCAACCTTGGGGTTGCAAACAATTTCCCAGGGGGTGGGGGTGGGGTTGCACATCACCTTATATGCCTTATGGCCCTTGTTAATTCATCTCTTCCTTGGGCTTTTGGGTATTAAAGATGTTTGTGTTGATATGAGAAACAGGACTTTGGTGGGGTAGAAAGAAGCCTCTAAGTTTTGAGAAGGAATGGCCGTGCCCTCTTAAAAATGCCTTTTCACGGGTAATATTAGTGTTGAATGTGTTACATATATATTGTATAGGGGATTGTGTATGGCTGTTTTTTTTTAAATTGTAGTCTTTATGGATTGACATGAAGAGTAGGTCATGACTGTAACGACACAACACACACACACACACAGACACACACACACACACACACACACACACACACACACACACACACACACACACACACACACACACACACACACACACACACACGAATGCTGTCAGGTGAAAGAGCGTAGGGCTGTGTATGTATGTTTGGTTTTTTTATGTCAGTTTTAAATAAGTGTAAGTGATGTTCGGCGTGTGAATGTTGGAGTATGTGTATGGATGGTTTGTTCTTAAATGGTAGATTTTACGTCTTGGATTTTTATGCTGGGGTGTGTGAATGACTGACTGGATGGCACTTTTAATCTCGTTGTATTTGTACAATGACAATAAATTCCATTCCAATTCCAAACAGGGGTGTATGTGTCAGGAGATGATTAGAAAAAATATCAGAAAAAATGTTCCCAGAACAATACAAATGTAGGAGCAGGTGACATCTTTATTGGACCATTAAGAAAATAAATCCGCAAAAAGCACCAACCCCCCCCATCTCCAAGCAGTGAGCTTTCCATGATAATTCATCATCTTAAGACTGCACCAAATTCTGGTGGGCAGTTCCAAAATTATATGGTTTTTATTAAAGCCCCAATAACACAACCAGCACCTCATTCATAAGTGGCCTTTTGCTGCACATATAAATGTCAGTTGGCAATAGGATTTTGGCCCGTGTGTTCTAGCATACATGCAATGGACACTTGGCCACTTTCCAACAGAAGTGTCCAGCTGCATTTCCAGGGGGGCATCCACCTGCAGTGTCATAGCTTCCAGAAAAACAAATAAGTTTACTACTTGCTATCCCAAGTCTTGAATTTCTTGATGGTTTTTTTTTTTGTTGTTGTTGTTGTTTGCTTGCCTTAAAGGCTGCATTTAACAGATATATTGTTGACTTGCTTGCTTTTTGCTTTATGGTTTTCTTTTTTTTGGCCAGACACTTACCAAGGGTTCTTAAATGGCGCTCGCTCTCTTGTACTTTGCAAGTCAAAAGTTGACTCATTGCAATGCAAAAAATCACATTACAGAAATTGCTTCACAAAATTCATAATAATAAGCTGAACTTGTGTGTGCTACTTTCTGCTGAAAGCAGATGCCTGGGGGAACAGGCAGGATCTCAGAGGAGCCTTCTTAATTGACCGAAGTCCTGAGTATTTTGAACCCATTTTGAACTACTTGCGTCATGGGCAGCTCATTGTGAATGATGGCATCAATTTGCTAGGTACGTATTATTAGGCTGGCAGCCTTACAAGTTATTACTATTTTATTTTATTTTATTGGTATGTTGTGGTTGCAGCCAAAGTGTCGTTCATGAACAAATCCAAGGAGAGCTGATGGATGGTACTAACGTAGCGATAAATGCATTGGGGCTGCTATAGACTGATTCGTTCTTTTCTTTCTATTTGTGTGTGTGAAAAATAGTGTGTGTCAGAGCCAAATTGCGCATAATGCAAGAGGATTATCTCTCAAACCAACCTTGCTAATATTCTGGCAAAAAAGGCTTTGCAATTTAGTCAAGACATTAAAAGCAAAATAGCCAGGAGCTGGGCCTGCCAGCTTTGGGTATTCTCAGAACTGTCGCTCAAAAATGTAATTTATTCAATGTCCCCCCCATACTAAAATGCATTATAATGCAGCCTGTTGTATAAACCACTTTGAAGCTACAGCAAATGGTCCATACTAGGGATGGGCATGAAACAAAAAAATAGTGTTTCGTTTTGTTTCTGCCCCCTGTTTCTTATGTTTTTTTAAAAAAATTCATAACAAATCAAAGTGCTTACAAAATTGTTCATAAGTATAAAAAATGGCTCCCCTAACACCAAATCTTGCTCCCCTGGGTTCTAGAGGCACCAGATTTGGTGCCAGGGGAGCCAATTTTTATACTTAAAAACCGTTTCATACATAACGAAAAAAAGGCTGTTTTGTTTCATTTGTAACAAAACACTGTTTCCCTGTTTCGTTTTCCTAATTAACGAAATGACGAAATGGCACTTCATTTTTTTTGTTTTGTGCCCATTCCTAGTCCATACAGGAGCAACGCTGACCATCTTTTAAAACGCTGAAGAATAATGAAGATAATGAATAAAATGAGGGTGCAGTTTCCTGACTGCTACAGAAATTAATGGTGTCCTATGGATATTATTGTGATTTCTAGTGATTGCTAGGTTGTATTCTTGTCATCTTCCTTAAATTGCCTCTGCTTTTCTACCAGGAGTCCTTGAAGAAGCTAAATTCTTTGGGATTGACTCTCTAATAGAGCATCTTGAAGTTGCAATAAAGGTAATCCTACCTTTTGTACTGAGTTTATTCTTTTGCCCAATAAGAATAGCAACCAAGCAACCTTGAATGTTTTTGTTATATTTTTTTTCCTGGAAATGTTCCCATTTCTTAACATCTCTCCAGGAAACTTTCCCCATGACACTTAATTAGTAACAAAATGGATACCGTACCACCAACTGGGAAGTTTCAAATGTCTAGTGTGCATTTCCCACCCCAGCGGCTGCTTTTGAGCGCATGGATCTATAAAGAAACAGCACACTCAAAGCACTGGGTTTTGATCTGTTAGTATAACAATGTCGTGTTATTTATTAAGTATAACATTAGGCCGCCCACACTGTTCAATATCTTTGTCTTAAAATACGTGGAACTGTAACGTGAAAATAATAATTTTCAGTCTGCATCAGAACATTTTTTTTAATTCAGAGTTTTCCCATGATCTGACCTTGCTGAGAATTACCCAGTGTTGATCTGTCTTTTTGCCTCTCGCTACACCCTTTCCTCTCCCTGCAGAATTCACAACCTGCAGAAGATCACTCTCCAATCTCCCGAAAGGAATTTGTCAGGTTCCTGCTTGCAACCTCAACCAAATCCGAGCTACGCTGCCAGGTATCGTGTGAAAAACGGAAGCGCCTGGGTTTCTTACTGCTGTTCTGTAGTTTTACCATGTAACATTCAAAACCTATGGGGAAACTGGTGGGTGTTGTCTGTGATCGTTCCTCCCCTTTTTCTGGGCCTTCTGTGGACCCAGACGGGAATAGAAATGTAGAAACAGAAGAAGGACAATCACAACCCATGTGTTGGTCACCTGATATGTGCCAGGATGTCTGTGATACCACTTGGCTACTGTTGGTTAAAGGTAAAAAGTAAAGGTCCCCCCTGCACATGCGTGCTAGTCGTGTCCGACTCTAGGGGCAGTGCTCATCTCCGTATTCAAGCCGAAGAGCCAGTATCGTGCAAGTCTGTGGCCACGTGGCCCTCATGGCTGCAAGGAAATAGTGCTTTACCTTCCCACTTTTTACTGTGGTGCCTGTTTATCTCCTTGCATTTACATGCTTTCGAACTGCTAGGTTGGCAGGAGCTGGGGTGAACAGCGGGAGCTCACTCCGCTGCGTGGCACCTGGGATTTGAACCGCTGAGCTGCCGACTTTGCAGCTGGCCGTTTTTGGAGCCTTAGTCCCCTGAGCCACCACGCCCTTCTTACTGTTGGTTAGAGATTATCAGTAAGATTATGATGGCCATCATCCTTCATTACATTTCAGTTCCCTCACATCTTCTGTTCACCTAAGCCAGGGGTGTCCAAAATTTGGCCCTTCAGATGTTTTGGACCACAACTTCCAGAATTCCAAGCCTGTACTGCCAATGCCAGAGGACTGTGGGAGTTGTGGTCTGAAACATCTGGAGGGCCAAAGTTTGGACACCACAGACCTAAGCAATGTGTATGATACTCTGCCAGGTGAGTTGATGCTCCGTAAGTCCAATGAAGCGAGCTGCAGTCTGCGAACGCTTGTGGTGAACAAAAGGACTAATCCTTCAGGGGCCACAAGATACCCCATTGTTTCCTGATTGCTGCTTCTTTTTTTGTAAAGGGCTTAAATTTCAGTGGAGCAGATCTCTCTCGGTTAGATCTCCGGTACATCAACTTCAAGATGGCCAACTTGAGCCGATGCAATTTAGCCCACGCCAACTTGTGCTGCGCCAATTTGGAGAGGGCAGATCTGTCTGGATCGGTTCTAGACGTGAGTTGTCTGAATGGTGCTATGAAAGAAGAGATGTGTTTTGTCTTTAGGATGTTGTTTTCCCTTCTGTTTAGGGGGGCAGATGTTTGCAAGTGCCTCAGCAAAATGTTAGTTATGGTAGCTACCTACTGATCAGAATCCATTTATTTATTTATTTATTTATTTATTTATTTATATTTAGCTTGTATGCTGCCCACCTCCCAAAGGTCTCTGGGCGGCTCACAATCAAAATAAACAATTACAGCATCGAAATTAAAATAAAATTAGAACAATAAAAACATATAAATACAATGAACGCAATACATGAAAACACAACACTAAAATTATAAAAATAACTCTTTGAATTAGCCTGCCTTTTCATACAGAAGGGCCCGGGTTTAATCCCTGGTAGGAGTGTGAAAGAACTCTCTGAAATCCTGGAAAGTTACCGATGCTCAGGAAAGTTTCAGGGAGTTTGGGGGTCACATTTTGGTCCCAAAATCATGCTGTGGAAAAATCATTTTCATCTTGTTTATTTTAGAAAGGGACATGGGATGTTCCTGGCAGGACACTTCTGGTTTCGTTTCTTGCACATGGATAGAAAAGGTTTCGAGGATTCCCTGCCCAGTGGGTGGGGGGGAGGGAGAAAAAATGCTTCTCCTTAAAGCCTTAGGAGAACATGTGTGTGTTGTGTCCTTACAGTCGTGACCGACTCTTCGTGACCCCATGTCCGTGAAGTTTTCTTGGCAGGAATCCTGGAGTGGTTTGCCAGTTCCTACTCCAGGCACCTACAGCACCTGGTGTTCCTTGGTGGTCTCCCATCCAAGTACTAACCAGGGCCGACCCTGCTTAGCTTCCGAAATCAGGCGAGATCGGATGTGCTTGGGGCATCTAGACAGCACAGGAGAACATACATACATTTGTTTATTTGCTTAGCTTCTGAAATCAGGGGCCTTAGAAATACATACAATTTCTTCAGAGGGGGCCTAACTAAAGCTGCATGTAAGCCAAACCAGTCTGATTGTGCATCAGGTCACTGGCTGCTCAGGAATATTGTGACTCACAGATGCAGCTTTCAGCAGTGGGAGAAGTTGCTAATGAAAATGGGACAAGGTCTCTCCTAAGAGGTTCTTTGGCCAATCAAGAATCTGTTGAATGTAGCATGTTCACTTCTGGGATGGGATGGGATCTCTTCATGTCCTGAATCTGTTTTGCCTCTCCATTTTTTTGGGCAGTGTGCTAATCTCCAAGGTGTGAAGATGCTCTGTTCCAATGCAGAGGGAGCATCGCTCAAAGGGTGCAACTTTGAGGACCCCTCAGGCCTGAAAGCTAATCTGGAAGGTAAAGTGGGGACAAGGGATGGGTCTGCTGGACCACTGAAGTCAACACAGGAAGCTCATTTGTCTTAATTTACACAGTCTGAAGATGGTCTTGCATGACACTAAAGATAAATCCATTTCTTGTTATGTTTCTTTAGGCAGGAGAGGCATGCGGGATATGTATTTACTTTAAGGTTCTAGCTCCTGATATATTTTTACTTATTTTATTTATAGCCTTCCTTTCTCCCAATGCAGGCTGATGTATCATCAGTTTTAACAGTCAGGTAGCAGACAGGGGGCATGGTGGCTCAGCGGGCTAGAGCGCTGAAATGTCAGCTGCAAAGTCGGCGACTTGGCGGTTCGAATCCCGGGTGCCACACCGCAGAGTGGGCTCCCGCTATTAGCCCCAGCTCCTGCCAACCTAGCAGTTCAAAAGCATGTAAATGCAAGTAGATAAATAGGTACCACCCTAAAAAGCGGGAAGGTAAGCAGTGTTCTGTGCTCAGAAATGCATTCAGGCATGCTGGACACATGGCCACGAACATGCACAACACTGGCTTTTGGCTTGGAAATGGAGAAGAGCACCACCCCTAGAGTCAGACGCAACTAGCACGCATGTGCAGGAGGGGGGGGACCTTTACATTTACCTTTTTAGCAGACCTTAGGAAATGGATCTGGCTGAGACACCAGGGTAAAGCTGGCTCCTTGGGATTGAACCCATGTCACGAGCAGAGTTTTAGCTGCAGTACTGCAGCTTAACCACTGTGCCATGTGGCTCCAGCAGGGTACCATCCTGAGCCACACTTGACATTACTCTACTAGATGGATCAGGGAGCTGATTCAGTGGGTCGCTTCACCTTTGCAAATCAGTTTTTCCCAGTTCACTGGCATGACCGTTGTTTAAGCAGGAGCAGTAAAACTGGTTGAGCCTCACTATATCTTGCCACCCACCTGCCCTTGTTAGGGCTAAAAGGGAGCTTTGATGGTGTTCCTTCACGAACAGAAAAGAGAAGGAAACGGAATGTGAACTCATTCCGACATTTGATGCAAAATAACTGAGAACAGGTGCTAAAGCCACCTTCCCTGGGGAAATCTAGTTTATCTTTTCTTTAGATGCCACTTCTACCAACACCAGGAGGTAGAAAGCAAACTGTACAGTATAGACTTCACGTTCCGTGCAATGCTTTTTTAGGTGCCAACCTGAAAGGGGTTGATATGGAAGGAAGTCAGATGACGGGCATCAACCTGAGAGTTGCAACTCTGAAAAATGCCAAGTTGAAAAACTGCAACCTGAGAGGAGCGACCCTTGCAGGAACCGACTTGGAGGTCAGTTTCCTCTTCCGTTTCAGATGAGCCGAATCATCGAAGAACCATAGAGAATCACAGAACCCTAGAATTGGAAGAGACCTCAAGGGCCATCCAGTCCAGCCCCCTGCCATGCAGGAACCCCCATCACTATTTCTGGCAGATGGCCATCCAGCCTCTGCTTAAAAACCTCCAAAGAAGGAGATTCCACCACCCTCCGTGGCAGCTTTTTCCACTGCCAGACTGCTCTGTCAGGAAGCTCCTCCTAATGTTCAAATGGAATCTCTTTTCCTGTAGTTTGAAACCATTGCCCTGAATCCTAGTCTCTAAAGCCATGGGAAACAAACCTGTTCCCTCTTCAATGTGACATCCTTTCAAATATGCACTTGGGAAGCAAAAGGGAGACTCCCAAGGGTTTTTCTCTCTCCTTTTTCCTCAAACGTGAAGTGATGTGTCCTGCTCACCTGATTAATACTGAGCCTCACAATATCACCTTAGAGTCAAACATGACATTAAGTAAAGGGGATGCTGATTGATCAACTCCCATTGCTTCCTGCATCACTGATCAGCTGGCAAACAAAGCTTCTGTTTACCTCCCAGTGACCAGTCACAAACCAAAGCACACCTAAAAATGCAAAGAGGAAAACCATGGCCTGTGACAAACAGATGCCTTTTACCTCTTGAGGGAGCACCTCTTCTAAATGCAGGCACAACATATAAGCAAGCAAGCAAGTACTCTGCTCATATACTGACCCATAACACTTCAAGTAGTCTGTGGGTGGTTTACAGTTTTAATTACAGTGTGCAGGCTACACATTGCTCCCCCGCAGCAAGCTGGGTACTCATTTTACCGACCTTAGAGGGATGGAAGGCTGAGTCAACCATGAGCGTGCTGCCTGGGATTGAACCCCAGGTCACGAGCAAAGTTTTACCTGCAGGACAGACATTTAACCCCTGCGCCACGAGAATGCTCTTTGGAGCAACTGTGCCAATGTTCCCCATCTGTCAAAGTCCTTCCCTGTCCGTCAGAAATGTAAGCTTTAGCAAACGTGTTTTGTAGAGCCCACTTGGCTGGCCATGGCCAAGCCTGTGAGTCGAGCCAGCCTGTGTGGCCTTGGGCAAGATGGACAATCTCAAGACACCCCCCCCCAGAAGAAGAAGAGAATGGGAAACCCCTTCGATTCTTTACTTGAAAAGCCCTGGAAAGGGTCAGAATTGACTTGACAGCACACTTTTTAAAATTATTAACATGTTTCTACCCCCCACCCCGATTGTCTAGAACTGTGATCTGTCAGGCTGCGACCTGCAAGAAGCCAACCTGAGGGGATCCAACGTGAAAGGGGCAATCTTTGAGGAGATGCTGACCCCACTGCACATGTCTCAAAGCGTCAGATAGGTGGTCCGGAAGCCTGGGACGCGTGCGGCTGGCAATCCTTTCTCTTTACCGCCGGAATGGTGCAAGTTTCTCGGCGGTGCCTAAGGAACTACCTCTGGTGACACAGATAGGGGACACACACCCTTTCCCCAGGCATAGGAATCGAGGCTGAACTGAATCCAGAAAAGCAGTGGGTTTTTTTTTTTTTTTTGCTGTTCGAGGCCTAACTGTGGATAATGAAAACCGTGGATAAGAGAGAATGCCTGCCCATCAACCCCCAAACACGCCGACCCTTCTGCCGCCACCTCACTCTAGAATGCATCTTAGGCTTTGGAGCTTCTCATTTCTTTTTTTTTTTTAAAAAAGCACAATATATGCAATTTATGTTTATTACCTGTCTGGGTGTGGCGTAGAACTTTTTAAATATGCTAGTATCGGGGGTTAGTGGGTTGGTTTGTTCACAAGGGTGTGTTAAAATGTGTGTGTGTGTGTGCCAGTGTGAAACACACCCACTGTGTGGGTGATTTGCCTTGGAAAACCAAGATGGCACCTTTTCCCCCTGGAGAACTAATGTACACACTCACATGCACAAATGCATGAAACATTATAGGTGAGAATTAATCTACCAAACTTCAGGACATGCTAGGGATCATTAGGAAGGGTATTAAAAACAAGTCAGCAAATGTCATTTTTCCTCTTTATAAATCTATGGTGAGGCCGACTGGAGTATTGTGTACAGTTGTGGTCACCATACTTCCAGAAGGATATTATTACAAAACCAATGCCTTAACAAACTTCTCTCTTGGGGTGAGCAGAACCACAGTGGTTTGAATAGGTATGGATCTATGCAGCTTTCCGCTCCAAAGACACTTTTGCCTGGACCGAGATGATAGCCTGAACTTCAGGCAGAGGAAGTGAGCACTGAGTTGTCCCTCCCACCAGGATAAATGGATCATGTTGGATCACCGTCAGCTGCTAGAAAAGCTGTTTCTGTGTCTAGAATCCAAGTGAGCTCTATAGAAAGTTCAGCAAGTGCCCAGGAAAATTGAGTGTCAGAAAGACACATTTTAAAAACCATATATGTACAGTGGTACCTCGGATAACGAATTTAATTCGTTCTCCGAGGCAATTCGTTATCTGAAAATTCGTTATCCGAAACACTGTTTCCCATCGGAATGAATGGGAAACCAATTAATCCGTTCCAGAGCCTAGGAAAATGATACACCTGGTTTTTTGCTCAAAACTCTTTATAAAAGTGCACTTTAAAGGTACAGATGCAATACCACCTGGGATATCTCTTTTTTACTGATGTATCCTGGAAATTCGTTATCCGAGGCAGTCCATAGGGAAAATTGGTTATCCGAGGCAGTCCATAGAGAAAATTTGTTATCCGAGGCAGCCCATAGAGAAAATTGGTTATCCGAGGCAGACCTATACCTAGAAATTGCGATTGGTTATCAGGGGCATTCGTTATCTGAGTTATTACTGTGTTTTCATGGTGTATCCGTGCAATGTATAGTGTTCAATGCTTCTGCATTTTTCAGCATCTGCTGAGGAATGTGAAACCCATCCCTCTCAGATACACTGACCCTACTGTAGTTCTTAAAAGGTAGAACTCAAAAGAGGAATGAGGTGATGGTTGTCCATTCCTTTATTGTTATGATTGCAGAGCTCCTTGTTTGAATGATTTTCTTTAAAAAAATGTGAGTGAATATTAAATAGAATCCTGTATCTTGACACCAGTATGTATGTATGAATGAATCTATATCAGTTGCAGAAGCAGGCTAGTGGTTCTTAAGCTGCTGGTCCTCCAGATGTTTTAGAGCTCACCTCCCAGATGCTCCAGCTACCATGACCGTTGGCAAACCATTCTGGGAGTTGAAATCAAAGCATCCGGATTCCCCCGAGTTTGAAAAGGCCGGAAGAGATTACGTCACCTTTTGAGGATTATTAATCCAGGCCAGTGGTTCTCAACCTGTGGGTCCCCAGATGTTCCTGGACTGCAACTCCCAGAAGCCTCTACCACTCTCTGTGCTGGAAGGGGTTTCTGGGAGTTGCAGTCCAAGAACATCTTGGGACCCACAGGTTGAGAACCACTGATCCAGGCAACCATGTACTTGTGTAATTGATGGACTGGCCCTAACCTCCTCGAACCATCTCCTTGGCATATGCATTAAGACTGTAGCTCTCATAATTCCATGGGCAAGTTTTAAGATACTCCAGAAGGACTTGATGTGGGCTTTTGATGAGCTTTTTCTTTGTCTTACTGTGTGTTTGTACCGGACAGGAATAAGAGCTTGTATCAAACAAGTCTATTTTCTTAACTCTCTCTGTATAAATTGTACGCATCTCACCAAAGTCCTTTCGTGAATCAACCCCAGCGTGGTTCACCTTGTGCATCGGAGACTTCCTCCACTGTGTTAGGGCAATCTTGGCAAACCTCTTCAGAAGGGGGACGTCACGCTCGGCTTTACAGCTGCACCAATAAAGAATAGCAAGTGCTAAAAAAAAATATGTCTTGGCTGTCAATTGGGAAAAGGTCAACACTGTGTGTTATGCTGGGAATTTGGTCATTTCTAAAGGAAGAGAAATACAACCACGGCAAGGTAAATGTGTTGTCTTCAACTTAGAGGACCTTCAGTCACTGCTTTAAACACAGCTCCACCCTCCTGAGATGTTGGGGACCTCCGGATGCGCCTCTAGTTCAGTGATGGAGAACCTTTTAGAGACCGAGCGCTCGAACTGCGACTCAAAACCCACTAATTTTTCGCAAAGTGCCAATCCACCAATTTAATCTGAATACAAGTGGCTGTGAAGGGGCGATGTCAGGCTCCGAGTGCCACCTTTGGCACCCATGCCAAAGGTTCGCCAACACTGCTCTAGTTGGATTTCATTTGGGTGTGTTGACTGTTATTTGCTAATTCTTGGTTGATACAAGTCTTCAGCCCACAGCCTAGAAACACAAGAGGACCACACGTCACTTCCCCAGGGTTTGTCTTAGGCTGATACTTCACATCAATCCCATCGCTGTTTGCGGTCCTGCTTGGGACCGGTAAGAAGTAATCTTACCGCATGTCTATTGCGGGACGAGGGGAGTTCATCCCGACCATGCTCCCTGAACTGCAATTTAAGCGGGATGAGAGATTCCCCTGTCTGGCCTCAGGAATTTGTCACGCTTCTCGTTCTGAGACAAGAGCCTGTAAAGTCACGCTCGTCGCTGAAAGACGATAGGAGCAGAACCCACCTAGTGGCAGGAGCGTGAAGTGACATTCACCAGTAAATTCCCTATGAAGTTAGCAATGCAGTGAATACCTTTTAAAAGACAAATGCATTGAAGTTTGCTCCATAATGCACTGAAGGCAAGGCTTCGGAGAATCGAGACATCGAAAAATGGAAGGTCGGGCCAGAAAAAAAAACACGGAGAACGAAGGCATGGAATTTCACATCTCATCACAGAACGAGGACATGCGGTAACAGTCATGCTGGTATCATCCATCACACCCGTGCGTACACGGGGACAGGGACAGAACCAGAAGACCACGTGACCACAACCAACATCAACATGCAACGAACTTCCTCCCGGGACGAGAATGGACGTGAAGTAACCGTCTTACTTGAGAGAGAGATGGGTTCAGTAAATATGCATGCCCTGTAGCTTGGAGCGCATGTATTGCTGATGGAGAACAGTTGTTCCACATTGCATAAAGAAGTGACTGTTTCAGAGAATGCAAAGAGTAATTGCAAAGTGCGCTTGACTTCCATGTGCAAAGGCAGATGGCCAAGAAGCCGTAACTGCCAGGCTGATGTATCCATCAGCCAACCCATTCCAATACCACGGGAATGTTCTCAAGCAGCTTGTGATGATGACTGCTCCGATTCACCTCCCAGGGGATGTGGGGAAAGGGTTGCCATTCAACTGTCCTGTCAAGAAATCTCAGCTTAAGTCTTTGCAACCTCTGATTGATGGCAGTAATGGCCTGAATCAGAAGCTTCCTAATCATGCACAGTATTATGAATCAGAATCAGAAGCTTCCTAACCATGCACAGTATTATGTAGATTCCTCAGTAGGCTTTCAGCCACCGGATCTCAGGTGGACAGGGCAATTAGGCCTTGGCAGGCACTGTGCGTAGGCCAGCCCAACTGTAAGAGCAGTTATTTGTAAGGAGAGGGACATAAACAAGCACTAAACTCACCTGGAAGACTTTAAATCTCAACTGTTATGCCTCCCTCCCTTCTCAACCAGTAACAAGGTCTGGGTCACCAGTACTATCTCTTTCAATGGGATTGTTCCATGACAGATCATCACAGGTTATTTTTAAAGTGGATTTTTTGGCTTCCCCAAGGCCACACAGGCTGGCTGTTCTCCCTGGAGGCCCAACCAAACTCCCTACCTCTGGCTGTGCACCCAGATACCATACTGTAATCCACCTTAGGTCCTTTTGCAAGGTGAAAGGCAGGGTAAAAATATTCAAATAATTCACTGAGGTATCAGGCTAGCTTCCATAAACAGTGTGTGTGTGTGTGTGTGTGTGTGTGTGTGTGTGTGTGTGTGTGTGTGTGTGTGTGTGTGTGTGTGTGTGTGTGAGAGAGAGAGAGAGAGAGAGAGATCATTACAGTCGTGACCGACTCTTCGTGACCCCATGTCCATGGAGTCTTCTTGGCAGCAGAAACCGTAGGCATTATGAACATGTTCAAACACAACAGTTTTGAGATCCAAAATCTGTTGAAAAGAGATGCTTTGTGAAGAGGTTTCCTTTCTTTTTATTATACTTCTTTTGGGTCTCATAGCCAAAAAGAAGAGGAAAAGGCCAAAAGAAGACTGAAATCTATGAACACACAAAGGAAACACAGCCTCTGCCAAGCAACAACCTTTAAAAATGAAAATAGCCCACACGCCTGATATCCTCTGAGCTGTGCTGTACAACACGCAGAATCATCTGGAAGTTATAACCTGCTCCCGATTCGTGGGGAGGTTAGATGTACTAATCTGTGCAGCAATCATCGTCATCATATCAGAGAAAAGCAAACAATATGCATCTCTGTGTGTGTTTGCGTGCGAAACAAATCTGTACTGACTTTTGCAAACATGCACACAACTTTGGGGCTGTTTTTGTATAGACAACAAGGTAATTAAGAGTAAGTGAGGGGAAAGAGAGGATATCTATGTACAAAATCATGAACAGATGTGCGGAGAGAGGGGGGCTAATCAAAACATTCTCCCCAATGAAGCTGAACATTCAGAGCAATCTAAAAGCATCCCTGCAAGACTGCAAATTTAACCACAGAATTTGCTGACACAAGACATGACCTGCAATTTAGAAAGGCAAATTCATGGAGGATAAGCTCTGTGAATGGCTGCTAGCCACCAGCAACCAGAGAGGGCCTCCACCATTCAGGCTTGGCATAATAACTTGGTTATTAAAGCAGCCATTCCCTCAAATGTCAATCTAGTGTTCACCCATTAAAATATGATTTTAACTCAGGCATGTCCAAACGTCAGCCCTCCTGATGCTTTGGACCACAACTCCCAGAATTCCAAGCCTGTATTTCCAATGGCAATGGACTGTGGGAGTTGTGGTCCAAAGCATCAGGAGGGCCGAAGTTTGGACATGCCTGTTTTAACTGATCTGCCCACCAATAACATCATAGGATTTAATTTATATGTTATTTTCAACACTAGAGCGAGGGGGCACTCCATGAAACTTTTGGGTGCTAGATCTCAAACAAATAAGAGAAACTACTTTTTTCACCCAGAGGATCACTGGTCTGTGGAACTCCCTGCCAAAAGAAGTGGTGACAGCTGTCAGCCTTGACAACTTTAAGAAAGGATTGGACAAGTTCATGGAGAACAAGGGTATCAATGGCTATCATGGATGCCTAAGGACAACCTCTGGGTTGGAGAGATAGGCAGGATCTCTCTCAATGCCATAAGCAGGTGAAGACATCTGCCTGGGAACTGTTGTGTTGTACAGTCCTGACCGATTCTTCGTGACCCCATGTCCATGGTGTTTTCTTGGCGGGAATACTGGAGTGGCTTGCCCCTGCAGCACATAGTATTCCCTCATGGTCTCCCATCCAAGTACTAACCAGGGCTGACCCTGCCTAGCTTCTGAGATCAGGCGAGTTCGGATGTGTTCTGGGCATCTAAGCAGCTTCTGCTTGAGAATACCCTGAAGCAAATGGTGAGCCACTGTGTGAGACAGAATGCTGGACTGGATGGGCTGTGGCCTGTTCCAGCAAGGCTGTTCTTATGTTCTTGTCATTTCAATTTTATTTTCATTATATAACTGTATTTTCTTTTGTTTTTCATTTTGTACAAATCGTATGAGTTTGTTCTTTGTTGTATTGTATTGATGTTAACTGCCCTGAGTGGCCTCACTGCCAGATGAGCAGTATAAAAATCCAATAAATAAATAAATATAAATAAATAAATAAATAATTTTAAGCATCAGAGTTCGGGAGAGAGAGAGAGAGAGAGAGAAAGGAGTTGTGATTGTGTTTCAGTGGGTACAGGTTGTATGTCACGCTTGTCCCTGTAGAACAGTGGTCCCCAACCTGGGGGTCGGGACCCCTTTGTGGGTCGAACGGCTATTTCACAGGGGTCGCCATGAGCCAGTGAAGAAAAAGGCACAAACGGCTTGGGTCTGGAGAATGGGGAGGGGGGGAAGAGTGAGTTACAACTTGATAGGTTGGAGGGGATGTCAGTCAATGGCACCAGAGGCTGTGATTGGCTGAGGGTGCCTGTATAAAGGGAAGTTCTCTATGGCACCTGCGGCAGTGGCCTGCCAAAGGGGGCTTGTGGCCTCTTCCAAGCAGGGCAAGGGGGGGTCACCACAACATGAGGAACTGTATTAAAGGGTCGCGGCATTAGGAAGGCGTTGGAAGCCCGAGCTAGTGCTCCTACCAAACCCCACCCAGCCCAAAAAGAGGAACAGAGTCAAATGTACAGACAATCATTTCTTTAATATTTTCATTTACACATATAAAAATAAATAAGGCAGGTCAGTCTGGTGCAATAAATCCTGTACTGGAAACAAACTCTGAATGGAATGGCAGAGTGACAGGAGCAGGCAGGCCAAGACAGTGTAGGCTTAACATTTAACAGTCGGCAATGAAAAGCCACAGGTGTAACACTTCTAGAGTGCAGGCATCTCCATGAGTTAAAATCCCTCCTAACTAAATTCAGGCATCCACATACAGTAGCTTCAGGGTTGGCCTAAGAAGCAGCCACAGAGGCAGAGGAAACAAGTCACCTGCCTCTCTGTACGCAGAAGCAAACCCTCCCTTTGGCCCCGATGGGAAGACAGTTTAGTTTCCTCTACTGATTCTTAGGCCAACAGGCTAATTTAGCACCAACTGCCTCTGTAATACAGTGGACCCTCGTATAACAAACGGTTTGTATAACATAAAATCTGTACAACATAAAAAAATTCTGAAGATAGGGGAAATCTGCTTAACAGAATCGCCTATGGGGCGAATCCGTACAACATAAAAATGGTCACGATTAGGGATTACTCCGTTTTCAATTCTTTTAGAGAGGCTAAACATTCCCAGCTCCCTAACCTGTTCCTCATAAGACATTTCCTCCAGACCCTCAACCATCCTGGTTGCCCTCCTCTGCACCCGCTCGAGGTTGTCAACATCCTTTTTAAACTGAGGCACACAGAACTGGACACAGTACTCCAGAATGGAAAACCTTGCGGTGATATCCCAGAAAAGCTCAGAGTTTTCCCACAGGGAGTGGGAGAAGACAGCTGCTCTTAAGACGTCTTCCTGCACCACGAGTAGCGCCCAGCTGGAGCCTGATGTGATGGGACCTCTGGGTGGCTGTGGGAACATCATCTGCCGGCTTTGTGATGAGAATCAAAGATGATCCTCCACCCCGACCCTGCCTGATGCATGCAAGCTGTTTTCTGAAACCATCTGGCGGGAAAAGGAAGGGCGGGTTTCATTCCAAGGAGGCAGAAGCTGCTGAAACTTGCTGGGAACGAAGAGAGCCAAACTCAAGCCAGGAGAAGAAGAAGACGAAGTAACTGCACTGAGATGCTCCTTTCGTCACCTTGGACACATAACTTATTGCGGGGAACGAGGCAGCGATATGTACAGCTTCAAAATGCATTTTCTCGGGATTATGTACCTCGGTGTTCAAGGATCTATTGATAAGGATTCACAACTTCTGTTTTGGAACGCAAATCCACAGCTGTGGGATGGACTTGGATCAAAAGCCTTTGAATGTCCTCTGGCAAAGGTCAACAAGGGAGTGATCAACGGTCAAAGCTAAAGTAAATGGCAATCACTGGACAATGGGAGTTGGCACGATTAATGCTAGGATGGCGGAGGAGCAAAATTGCAATGCAAAGCCAAAATGACAGAGATAATCCAACAATCTGGATTCCTTCCAGAACATTTCTGTATCCCAGGAGAGCTGGGCCCTGAGCAATTGGTGCAAAACTGCGGACCACCAGGGCGTGGCCTTTATCAACAAAAGCCTAGCTAGAATAGGATACAGTATAACAAGATCCTGTGTGCATTTATAGATTAGGGGAAGACCAGTGTGGTTGCACTTTAAGTTCTGTCAGGTGTTGACTTGCAAACCTAGGTTAAGAAGTTTAAGAAGCACCATTGTATAGAAGCTCTCCTTCAAACTGAAAAAGACACTTACATCTTTTGGCAATAAGGCAACTCAACAGGGAAAACAAAATACATAATACACAAACTGGTTCAGAAGAAAGGGGCAATAGTAGTGTAGTTCGCACTGGGTGAAAATCCAACCAGGAAGCAGCCTCTGATGCGTCATCTTTCCCTCTCCCTGGTGCCGGCCAATCAGGAGCTGTGCAAGGACATGCATCATCCCGCCTCCCTATCTGAGTGGCCAGTGCCAGGGAGAGGGAAATATGATGCATCGGAGGCTGCTTCTTGGTTGGAGCTTCGCCCAGCGTGAACTACAGCAAGGTAAGACAGTGGTTGATTTCGTTCTGGAGGGTGGGATTGAGTTCCGAGCACCAGCTGTGCTGGCATGTTTTGTTTTGGAACCCCTCCCCTGCAGAAATGAAACGTCATCTCTAATTTGAATGCTTCTCTGTTAAAAGCAAGGTTCTGATTTCAACATGATTCGTACCCATATATATTTACCAACAACACATTTTTTCTTCCCAAGAGGCTCCTCTTCATCATGTACCACATGGACGTAAACATGGTCATCTCTATGATGGAAACAGTGGTATGTATTAAATGTGGCCAGTACAGCGAGTGAGAAATGATTCCTTTCTGAAGAATTGACCAAAATACTCAACGTCTTCATATTAAGGATGGAAAGAACAGGAGATTCTATGCAAGGAAATGCGTTGTTAATAAGGACACAGGGTCTCTTGAACGCTCCACAGGTTATGTATAGACAGGGACAGTATTTCTCCCCCCGCCCCAGCAGATTAATGTACTGGTGTAGGGTGTTCTTTGCCTAGCCCTAGGTAAAGCTCTGCAGATATGAACCCCTCAAAGAAATCCAAAGCTGTTTCTCACATTTGTGATGCTCAGTTATTTTAAAAGAGGGAGATAGAGCTCAATTACCAATGGTGTCTTTTGCTCTTCTCTTAAGTGTCTTCTGAGGGGAAGAACTTCTACATGGTTTCCCTTTCGTCAGTAGATGTAAGTCCCAGGAGGTGTTCTGGCAAGGCTCCTTGTTCCATTTCAGCCAGCGGGACATGTAGAAGCTCAGATATGGGAGAAGGCTCCAATGTTAAATGCTTTGTGTCTTGGCATGCAAGTGAGAAGAATGTTGGACTCCTGGAAATGGAACACAGAAGCTTCGTCTCTGTTTGAATGGCTTATTTTGGCATGGCTTAAGAGAAGGCAACAGGAGAGCACAGGCATCCATCTGTCTAACCAGAGGAAACCTCTGTGAAGCCCAGGCCAAATAATGCTTGGGCAGCAGATAAGTCAAGAGTCAAGGGGGGGGGTTTCCCTGGCAATGGGTTTTTACTGCAGTCCCGGGTCTAAAGAAAGCACGCTGGATTTCCTTGCCTTCGGAGGGGGAGGGGGAGGCTTAACTTCCCGTCTGGTAGGCAGCGGTGGAGCGACCTGTAACGATACAAACAGAGATGCTCATGGAATCAGAATGGAACGTTGGTGGGACGGGGGAATCCCATTTCTTGGTGTAATGGAGAGGGAGTGTAGGGGAGATGGGTTTCAGAGGTTTAGAATTCATCTGTTGGATTGCCAATATGACTGACAGACCCTACTTGCTCTTGCGTGTGGACAAGGCTTTCAACTATTGATTGCTAAACAGGTTTTCTTATCAGGCCATGGAAGGCAATGGAACTAATGACTTTGAGTCTGTGAAGATTCTCAGTCTTCCAGGTGAGTTTATCTGGAAGTTGAGTCATGGCAACTGGACTTCTTTTTCTTCAGAGAGAGAAACGTTTTGCTACTCAACCAAACAGCTTCCTCACTCTGAGTACAGCTAGTCATCCTGGTCTGAAATAGGCTCATAAGATGAACAATGGCCTGAATAGGCTCGTTAGGTAGACAATAGTATCCATAGCCTTAAGGTGAACAATGGCCTAAGGTAATTAAACCTATAAAACATAGGTTGTTAGCTATGGCCTTGGTGGTGAACACTTTTTGATTTGTCTGGGCATTGTTGAAACCACACCATGATAAGTAGCGGATAGACTATGCCTGAGCCCCCACCTCTTTTGAGGGAGGGGGTTTCAATGCTCACATGAATGGCTTCCTTGACCCCTCTCTCAAACCACCTATCTTCTTTGTCTAATATGTGTACATCCTCATCTTTGAATGAGTGCCCTTTGTCCTTTAACTGGAGGTCCTGAGATGTTACCCTCCTATGTTGGGCAATCCTTCTGTTTCATGGCTGTTTAGTTTCTCCAATGTAGAAAAAAGAACTCCAGTAGCCTTGACTCAACTTCCAGACAATGACTTTGAGAGGTGGTGGAGTGGTCCAACGCCGGAGGCGTTCAAGAGAAATCTGGGCATCTAAGAGTTTGCTTTCCTACCCTGAGCAGGGCGTTGGACTCAATGGCCTTGTAAGTCCCTTCCAACGTCACCATTCTACAACTCTACAATTCTATGGGGGTGGAGTTCCGACTTCCCTCAAGCAAGTCCATGATAATAGGTCTCTGCACGTTCATTTGCTTTTCTTATTCAAAGCTAAAGGTTGTGTTTCAACAGGCCAAAAACCTGTATCAAAACCCTGAGAATACAAATGTAAGTGCTGAATATTACACACACCCCTACCCTGAACTTTGGACACCGGCAGAAGTGTATGAGATATGAGAGAAAGCCAACACAACACAGGCTGGTCATTTTCATCAGGCAACTGGTTACTTTGGCAACATTCAGCAGAGTGCTCAGAACCGCCGAGAAGAATATAACCAGCAACTCTAAGACCGCTACCGCACTTTTGATTGAAGTCGCCTTTTCCTTCAAAATAAGGCGCCTTAAAAATCACTGTCCGGTGTTCAAAACGATTTATCTGAAGAACCCTTTGGCCATGCCCATTTTTGTCCACTGTGGCGCTTTTTCTTGCGACGGCCCCTGGGTGTGGTGTTTTTTTACGTCGCTTCCTGCATCTATCATTTTAAGCAATTTTGATTGAATTTGCGGACACACTAAGTCACTTCCCCCCTGCTTTGCCCCCTGTTCTTTTTGCTTTCAGGAAACACAGAAAACAGAATCCTACCACCATGCCAGGACATTTACCAACTTCGTTCTGCAAAAGTTTCAGCTCGTTGTCACTTAATCTCATTTTCTTGGTTCTTTAAAACCAAGCTTTAAAGCGGTTCAATAAAGTGAGAACTAGAAAGCCGATTGCTAGCTACCCGCTGAAGTGCGAACAGCAGAACCGCTATAACAACCACGTGACCATGGGAGGAGAAAAGGACGATCCAAAATAAGAAGCAGCTTGTCGCGGAAGCGGTCTAAGTTGTGCATACCCAGGCACACGCACATAACCTATGTGCCCCTTTGCACTTCCTTACCTCTCCTGAGTTCCTTGAGTTGGCGTTCTCATAGGGTTTGCATTTAGGGGGCGGAGGGGGCGCCGTACTCTGCAAGGTAGTGGTTGATAACCCATCTGTCTGCAAGGAAGGGAAACCTGGAAGATAAAGGCAGGGAGGAATACAAGGCAGATTGTTAAGGTGAAACAAGACAGAAAATGGACCGAAAACAGAGTTCTGATGGGAACAGGCTTGTGCCATCAGTAATTTCAGAAGGCTGCAAAAGCTCCTTGCAGCAGGTGACTGTGAACTGGCGTGTCAATCTGGAGTCCCACATGGTATTCCCCAGGCTTTAAATGTCTCTGAGCGTCATCTCTGTGCATGGAATGAACCTTAAGCGGATGTGAAAAATGCACACCTGGGACAAGAGCAAACGAAATCCAGAATGACACCAGAGATATCCAGTGGGGTTTGCATTCGCTTTGGACATGCTCTCCTGCAATTCTCGGGGACCCTAATGGCTTCCGAGGGGACTGGAAACCCATCCAAACTTAAGGCAAATTGTGAAGGCTATCATCTCAGTATGGCTGGCAGGAAATGGCTTAACCAGGTTTAGGGCACTGTTCACTTTGGCCCTTTGTACACGACCCCTAAACTCCGCCGCAAATGGCTCCCAACTCCGGAGCTTAAAATTGTTTCCCCACCAGCTCCGGAGTTTACAGATAATTAAGTGCGACCACGCCCACCTAAGCGCGTCCCAGCGCACTTTTCAGGTACCTGCTCTCCGGAGGTGAAAATTCCTGATGTGGATATAACAGTAGTGACTGCCGGGCTCTCATTGCTTCTGTTTGTTCTTTTTTTGCCGCCCGCCCCTTTAAGAGATCTGAATGCAGTGCCGGGAGGGCAGAACGGAGGTGAGCGGCATTCTTTTCTTCCTTTTTTTCTCCCTCCCCTCACGCAGCCAGCAGCCAGGAGTGCGGAGGGGATGGGAACGCAGGAACGGCGACAAACCCCTAAGATCTCTGGTCCGAATTTAAGTGGCCAGCGGATCTTAGGGGTCATGTGAAAAGGCTCTTATCCTGAAGCTTGCTCCTTTTGAAGGCATCATTCTGATGCCTCTGTTCTGCATACAGTATAAACTAATGGCCACACCAAAGGCAGGATGAAGAGATTGAGAAATCAGATCTCCTATCAGTTTTGCAAAAGTTAATTTCAGAAATATGTACAACATTGTTTTCACGAGGGAAAAAAAAAAACCCAGTTAGCAAAACACATAGTGCTTTGCGGTGATTCAACGGCTTGTGGTTTGAGGCCAACAACAAACAAATATGGACTAGCTTTTTTTCTTTCAGATTTTTGCCCATCTCTGCAGATCAGCCCCCTTTTTCAGATGCACTGGAAGACGTGGGCTACAGTCCCCTAAAGTTGAGGCCAAACAAAACATGGACTCTTGAAGGTGCCTCAAGACTCCTTGTTGGTTTTGCTGCAACAGTTGAGGTCAAACAAAACATGGACTCTTGAAGGTGCCTCAAGACTCCTTGTTGGTTTTGCTGCAACAGTTGAGGTCAAACAAAACATGGACTCTTGAAGGTGCCTCAAGACTCCTTGTTGGTTTTGCTGCAACAGTTGAGGTCAAACAAAACATGGACTCTTGAAGGTGCCTCAAGACTCCTTGTTGGTTTTGCTACAACAGACGAACCCTTCTCTCCTCCGGGAAAGGAGGTAAACAAACTGCATTCGTCTGCTAGGTTTGCATTCAAAAATATACTCAAAGCAACATTAAGCACAAACTCAAGTGCATTTGATTCCACTGGAGTTTTACAAAGTTGCATCCACTCTTCGAGTGTAAACAGACAAAGGGAGGGAAACCAGTCTTCCATTACATCCCGAGCCAGCTAAAATAACAAGTGTTAATTGCTCCCATATGTTTCTTTGGCCATCATACTTCATTTGGGTCCCCGAGGAGATGGCTGGTATTTAGCAAATGAAATTCTGGAAGCACTTGGACGTACATGCAAGTTCCACAGGCCTGAGCGTTTCCCAAAAAACCCGGTGGGCATTCTGTCCACTTGGCTGGGCTTCAGACTCCAAAGGCCCAAGCCCAATGGCATTTTGGCCAACATGCTCTGGCTGTCAACTGCTGGACCACACCCAGGCAAGTGACAGCCCTCTGGTTTCTGGGACTGATTCACTCTCAGAACCATGGCAATGGAAAAGGAACAGGCCCCCATGCCATTCCTCCTCCCCGCCACCCGCCACCAATTTAGCTTTTCTTCTTTTTTAGGGATATGGGAGTATTTCTAACCTTCCTTGTTGCAGGGAGCCAAAAACAAACCCTGAGCTCCTTGCCCTCTGAAGACGCCGGCCACAGAGTCTGGTGAAACATCAGGAAGAAAAACGTCCAGAACACAGCCAAAAAGCCCGAAAAACTCACAACAACTACCAGATATCATAATTAAAAGTTTCCTCCTGACGTTTCTCCAGACTCTGTGGCTGGCATCTTCAGGGGCAAGGAGCTGAGGGAACTAGGAGTTCTCTCTGTGCTCTGGGTTTTCCCTGAGCTCCTTGCCCTCTGAAGATGCCAGCCACAGAGTTTGGCGAAATGTCAGAAAGAAAAACTTCCAGAACACGACCAAACAGCCTGAAAAACTCACAACAACTACCAGATATAATGATTAAATAATTTCTTCCTGACGTTTTAATTTATCTATTTCAGTTCCTCAAAAAAAAACATTCAAAGGGATTTACACACAGGACCTACTTTGGGTTCTTGGCGTTTTGGGGGTGATTGGTGGCGGGCTGAGAGGCGTGGCTTGCTGGAATGACGTGTTCTGAAGCAAGGAAAGTCTGCTCTCTCCCAGCTGGAGACTCTTTGGCCTGGGGGCTTTTCCCGATGCATTCTGGAAAGGTGGACACAGAGAAGACAAAAAGCATCACAGGTGCTGGAGATGCTCGTATGGGATCGGAATCAAGCCGGACCCCACCCCAGGGGTTCAGGAAGGCTCTGTGTAGAAAATCAGGAAACTGAGTAACTTGGATGAGGAATAGTAAAAGCTGTAAGTTGATGTGCCTAAAGTAGGGACGTCTAAACTTCAGCCCTCCAGATGTTTTGGACCAGAAATCCCACAGTCCTTTAACAATGGAAAAACATGCTTGGAATTCTGGGAGTTGTGGTCCAAAACATCAGGAGGGCCAAAGTTTGCACATGCCTGGCCTAAAGTATTCCATCGATGGAATATAATGGAAGCAAGCACTGTATTTTTCCATCTGTAACATGCGTGTCCAAACTTTTTGCAAGAAGGGCCAGATTTGGTGAGGTGGAAATGTGTGGGGGCCGACCATTCAGCCGATTTGGCCCCCGGGCTGGACTTTGGACAAGACTCTAGGACATGCAGGGAGGGGGGAGAGGATGCTCCAGCAACAGGCTTGGCTGGTGGCTGAGGGGACTGATGGAGGCAGGGAGGGCAAGGAGACTGTAAAACTTTAAGCTGACGCGTCCATCCTGTATGGGGGGAGGCCAGCTGGTGGGGATGCATGATGGGATGAACGGGGGGGGGAGGTTGCAGGCCACTCAAAATTTGAAAACGGGCCACATTTAGCCCCTGGGCTGGACTTTGGACATGCCTGATGTATAAGATGCCACCTTTTATTAGATGCCCTCCACTTTTTAAAACCCCAAAATAAATAAAATTAATAAATCCTCCTTGACTTCTCCTCCACTCCCACCACCCCCATTGTTATGTTTAATTTCCCTATTTTAAACACTCCTCACAGCTTTGGTGAGTTTGTTTTTTGCAGCCTCAGGCTCCCCTGGGCTTCAGCAGCCCATTAACAAATACCTTTTCAGGCTAAAAAAAAAAAAAGTGTGGCATTTTTCTTTTCTTTCTGGAGCTCATTTCAAGCCTGACGGAGCCTGATTGTGCCAAAAACAAACTCACCAAAGCCGAGAGGAGTGTTTTGAATGGGGAAATTAAATATAACAGTGGGGTGGGGGTGGGGGTGAGGAACTCAAGGAAAGATGGAGCCCGATCCTGCATAAAACAAAGCACGGAGGGAAAAAGCAAGCTGAATTTGGGTTCTCCTCCACCCACCCACCCGCCCCAAAAGGCTTACTTCAGTGTATACTATCCCCCTTAATTTTGGGCATCATGATTTTAGAAAAAAGTAGTATAGTGTATGTGGAAAAATACGGTAATTGTTGTTATCGAATCGAATAGAAAAACCTTTTATTGGCATCAGACAAACATTAATATAAATAAGCAGTTAATGATATGGTTAAAAGATATATATGGGCCCAATTAATTAAATTATACAAACTAAAACTGCAGGTGGTATAATAAAAGATGATACAGTGTTACCTGGTATAAAGGAATTAATTCGTTCCAAATGGAATTATGTGAAGCAATTTTCCCTTTATACAAATTTCCCATAGGAATGCATTGAAAACAGAGTGATCCCATTTTTCTGTTGTACAGATTCACCCCATAGGCGAGTCTGTTAAGCAAATTTCCCCTATCTCCAGAATTTTTTATGTTGTACAAATTTTATGTTATACAAACCATTTGTTATACAAGGGTCCACTGTATAACAAATCACAAAATGACAAAACAAGGAGCTTTACATGGTATTTGATCATCCTCCATAGGGTGCACAGTAAAGAACCCAGTCGGGAACTGTGACCTGCGCCTCTGCATCAATAAATTAATGTATATAGCAATCCCATGATCCCCTAAGAAATAGGACAATAGTTATTCCTGGAGTTGTTTCGAAAAGCAACTTTTCCATGCTCTGCATTTTGGGCATCTTACATGCCTCCAGAATATTAAAGATCCAGGAGCAGCTAGATTGCACCAGAAGTACGTATAACATTGATTTCTATTTCTTGGCACACCTTGGCATGAATGCCCTTTTGTAGACCCTGTAGTGCAGTGGTGGCGAACCTTTAGCATTCCAGATGTTTTGGACCACGACTCCCAGAATTCCGAGCCTAGATTGCCAATGTCAAAGGACTGTGGGAGTTGTGGTCCAAATGATCTGGAGTGCCGAAGGTTCGCCACCACTGTTCTAGTGCAGTGTTTTTCAACCACTGTTCCGCGGCACACTACTGTGCCGCGAGATGTTGCCTGGTGTGCCATTGGAAAAGCTGAAGAATATCAGCTTTGTGTTCAGCCAAACAGGCCCAGGTTGCGCACTGAATAAAGTATTTTATAATTTTTTCATATTTCTGTTTACTTACTATTTCATAATAAAGTAATTATAAAATACTTTCTTTGTGTTTATTTGATTAATTTTTTTAACATTTTCTAATGGTGGTGTGCCTCGTGATTTTTTTCATGAAACAAGTGTGCCTTTGCCCAAAAAAGGTTGAAAAACACTGTTCTAGTGGATGTGCCCCGCAAAACAACTCAGGGACGACTCGTCTTTCTGTATGCGATGCAACTGTTGACTCATTCCGTTCTCCTCCCTTCTACAGAGCGATGATGTGAGATCCCAGTGGGTTACGCTGGTCCAGTGCAACCTTGCTGAGAACTAAACCTGAATAAGATGGCAAGCCCTTAATGTATTCATCATATTTATATTCATCGTATTCCAGCCCTTCCCTGTTTTTAACCACCATGTCATTGGCATGTGTGGCAAACAGAAAGAGACAAAGGTTCCCAGTGGGAACTAAGCATTGCGACTCATTTATTACCGTTTTGGGTGTGAAGTCAGCCTCTGGCTCCTTGCTTGTAATAACCTGAGACCTGCTGAGACTCCAGTCCTTCCGCCTGAATTTATTCGTGCGGTTCTCGGTGTCATCTTTGGCAGGGGAGTCTTCCAGCCTGGAAGACACCGAACTCCTTTCGACGAGCGGCTCAAGAACAGACCTGTAAGGACAGGCAGGACAAGAGTCGCAGAGCATTACCTCCGTCCCTTCTTGTCACCTCGAGAAGAACGTCACTGCCTTGTCTCTTGGTGACACGAAGCCCTCTGACAGGTCAGCCCCTGGAGAGAACCAGTCAGGTACTGGGAAACAGACAGAGCTTTTTTTTTGCACGCTTAACCCTCCTTTGCTAGGATTAACCCCCAATGCTCTTGCATTGCGCAATATGAGTGTTAGTTTTGGACTCCAAGAAGGATTTCAGTGTATCGCAGTGCATCAAAGATATCACACATCTCAATGAGTGTTTGTTTGGGTTCTGAATCAATAGGTTTTTTTCTGAATACACACAGAAAATACTAGGTGGAATTAAAGGAAAATACAACCAAATCAAATGGGACGGAACAAGATTTACCTTTAACTAAACCAGTAAAAAATAGGATAAAAAAACAACAACCTACCAACAGCTCATCCACCTTTCACTTACTGATGATTTCACAGAACCACAAATTCACTGTGCAAGTTATCCACATGTGAGTGAGAAGTGAGTCTTAATTTATGCATAGAATCACAGAATAACTGAATTGGGAGGGGCTTATAAGGCCATCAAGTACACCTTCTGCTCAGTACAGGAATCCAAGTCAAAACAAATCAAATGGGTAGATTTTCTCTTGGATTTCAACTTGTTCCATTGTCATACTACTCTAACAGTACAGAGGGATTCACACACACACACACACACACCACAGATATTCAGCCTAACCTGGGCTTCCTGTAGCATAAGCCCATTTTTATATGTCCTGCATTCTGAGATGACCGAGAACAGGTCTTGCTCCAATTCTATATCACTTCCTTTCAAGTATTTGGAAAGTGCAACTGTTTCTCATAGGGAACTAAGGATTAAGAAAACAATGTTCAAGGTTCTTGCGAAGACAATAAGGAAGGAAGAGGAAGGTGCATGTACACAATATAGAGCATGTCAGAGGAAATGCAGCAAACCAATGTAACTACAGTACTCCCCCGTTTATTGCGGGAGATTGGTGCCTGATCCACCAGCAAAAAAGGAAAATCTGCAAAATGCAGACGCCACAGCAAACTGACCTTGGGCTGCTCCTGCCGGCTGCATTTCCAATGAGAGGTTTTTAACCTCCTCCTGACACCTCAGCAGATCTTGCTGCCAGAAGCTCAAGGTCTGTCTGCAGAGGTGCCAGGAGGGGGTTAAAAACCTCTCGTTGGAAGCCAGCTTCTCTCAAGAAGAAAACCCATGATATACTGAGACTGTAATATATGAACCGCATTGTGGCGGTGGACTATTGTAATACATAATAATGGACTAAAAAGCATTCCAGAGAAATAGGTACAGCAGTAGTGTTTTAAACGTCATTGATGAGGGTATGATCTCATATCTGATAGGGTGGAATACACTCAGAAGAAATGTTTTCTATAGGCAACTTCCTTTGTGACAAGCATACACACCAAATAATTAATGTGCTAATTGGATCAGTCCAAGCGATCCTTTTATCTTCTAAGCCTCCCAAATGTGTCACCATGAACAACGGTTTTCTCAAGTTTTGTCTCACTGGCAGAGCACGCTTGATGGATGCCAACACTCACCCATCTGACCCAGGCCTGGAGGAAGTGCTGTCAGATGAGGTAGAGGATGTAGATACCACAGAGGAAGTCACAGAGGTAACTGAGAGCCTTCTCAAAGTGGAGGACATGATGTAAGGCAAAACCACGGACCCAGACCGGCTCTGTTTTCTCTCTGTTAGCGAAGAAGGCTGGCGGGCGGGCGGGGGGTGTGAGGACATAGGGAGGAAATTAGAAAACCAGAATGAGGTTCTTTTTCAGGGAGACAGGGAGAGAGAGAGAGAGTTGGAGAAATACCTCCGTTGTCTGTGACACTTGGGCATTCCAACGAGAGCAGTTCATCTGTGATCAACCTTAATTGGGAGGCAATACTTACCAGGGTTATGACCCCATATTGTTTCTCTACTTTCTCCCTCAGCTCCTTAAAGCAGGAGGTCAGTCGGTCGTGAAGAGGCTTCAGTTGGTCGGTCAGTTTCTTCCCATGGATCCTAATCCCTTCTGCCAGCAAAGGCATCTGAATTGGGGTAGGACAGAGACACGGTAGATTCCGGGGGGGTCCAATCCGTGCACATGTTAGCACTAGGAAAAGAGACCTTCCTTATGGCCAAGATTCTGACCTGTCTTGGAGAATCCCACTCAAGGACCATCAGCAGTGAGCACTTGGACAGGATTACCTAGCCTGTTGTGTAGATGCTTGTGTTTTTAGGGGTGGGGTTGGTGGGTGGGGGAGTGTTCAGGGATTTTTTATGTGTGTTTGTTGAAGGGTTTTTTAAATGTGTGTGAGAGTGTTTGTGGGTGTGTGTGTGTGTGTGTGTGTTTTGAATCTGGTCTCTGGGTGTCTGAATTTCGTTGTATGTGTATACTGTGTATATACACACAATTAGAGATGGGCACAAAATGAACAATTTTCCATTTCCGTTTCCGTTTTTTCGTTTCGTTACGCAACGAAATGACAAACGAATTTTATCTCTAAAATGAAACGAAACAAACAGAAACACCAGAAATTTTGTCGTCCGTTTCGTTTTCGTTACAGCAATACATTGAACTGCTTTAAATGCTAAAAAAAAATCACAAAAATTAAAATAAATGGTAATGAAATGGTAACGAAATGAACGAAAATGAAAACGAATTTTTTGCAAAAAATCGCGAAAAATGGAAACGAACCAAAACGGTCCCCCTAAACGACAAACGACAAACGAAACGCCATTTTTTTATTCGTGCCCATTTCTATACACAATGATAATAAATTATTATTATTATTATTATTATTATTATTATTATTATTATTATTATTATTATCATATCATCATCATCATCATCATCATCATCATCATCATCATCATCATCATCATCATCATCATCATCATCAAAACTTTGTGGCTTAGTGCAGTCAACTGCACTTGAGAAGTCTCATTGCATCAGTGGGGATTTGGCGAGTGAACTCCTCCATCGGTCCCATGAATTCAAACAGGTTTCCTCCAACTCAGTGGTTCTCAACCTGTAGGTCCCCAAGATGTTCCTGGATTGCAACTCCCATCGGCTGCAGTTCAAGGAAGCCCATTTGGGCCAGTGGAACTCATGGGGAAGTTGACTCGCCAAACCCTCACCGATTTGATGGGGCTACTTGAGCGTAATTTACTGTGATCAGCAACAGGCTCCAGGCCATTGTCATCTCCAACAAGAGCCTAGTGCAATTAGAATGACAGGAGATAAATCGTACAATTTCAAGTGCTACAAGCGTGTCACTCCAAGGGTTCTTTATTTCAACAGAATAATGTAGGCAGGAGGGGATTCTTGTCGGTACTGTGGTTAGTAAATGAACTATGAGTCTGACATGCTTGCCAATCTACTTCCAAATCACCAAGTGGTCAACTAGTAGGCCCAGTTCTACATACCATGAACCCTGAATAGAAATCAGTGTGGTCTAAATGTTAAAAATCAAAACTCTTTTATGCACCAAACTCTAATCAGAAGGTATTTTTGAAAAGCTGTACAGAAACGTGCACCTAAGAGAATATGAGGAATGCTGTATAGTATTTGAAATATGTTAACAGCTAGAAACTTTTGTGTAATATATACTAGCTATATATGTCCAAATTGATATGTATATATATGAAATATGAAACTGAAGAATTGTAATGTGCCTTGCCAAACCTGCATCCCCCCTATTTTCCCTTACCCCCTACCCTCCAAAATAAATAAAAAAAAAAAAAACCAAAAAGCCTTTCAGTATTTTCCTAGCCTCGCTCCTGAGGTCAATTCAACTCTTTTGACGACCTAAGTGGCCTTTCATGACCAGAGATCTTAGGGGTTTTCCTAGCCTGGCTGCTGGCCTGAGGGGAGGGAGAAAAACAGGAAGAAAAGAATGGCTCACCTCCGTTCTGCAACTGGGGGCAACATTCCAGTCTCTTTTCACATGACAACAAACAGAAAGAGATCCTCACTATCGTTACACCGCATCAAAGAATTTTCACCTCCAGAGAGCAGGTACTTGAAAGGTGCACTGGTCGTACTTAATTTCCTGTAAACTCCAGAGCTGGTGGGGAAACATTTTTAAGCTCCGGAGCTGGGAGCCATTTGCCCCGGAGTTTAGGGGTCGTGTATAAACGCCCTGGGAGAGCAGTAACTGAGCCTGGGACGTTCCATACAGAAAGCAATTGCCCTTCCCTCTTTCCCTCTTTGCAACACTCTTATTAATTGGTTACCTTCGGTTTGACTTTCTACATTCCCAGCAGATTTAGATAGATCAATAGATAAATCTTTATTGCCATTCTCCTGTGCAGAACGAGACTGAAAGAATCTACATCAGCTTTTACAGGACCTAACAGTACAACCATGCATAAATATCTATCCCCCACCCCGCATTCACACATTTAACCCACTAACCCACTTAAACACTCTAAAAAAACTAATTACAGAAGCTCCCTCAGAAACTGCATTTCGCTGCATTCAAAGCCAAAATGGCACTTGGATTGAAACTATTCCTCAAGCGGCTAGTCCTGGTCTTAAGGACCTGTATCTCTTTCTAGAGGGCAGAAGCTGAAAGAGACTTAGGGTACAAGTCGGCGCATTATCATGCAAACTAGTTTGTTTATGAAGCATTTTATTTATTTATTTTAGAATTACATCCTGCCTTCTCTAGGGACTCAGACTGGTGTGGGGTTTTTTCCAATATGTAAACAACCAAGCGCACCAGAGATGCTGGACTACAACTCCCAGAATCCTTTGCCATTTTCTGTGCTCCATGGGATGGACGGGATTTGAAGCCCAAAATTGGCGAGGAAAGGCTAGGGGGGAAAAGCAACAATAATTAAGCTCTTAGCACCACACCCTTCTCCTTTTAACAGGTACCTGTAGAGCGATTAATTGTTTGAGCAGCTCAATCTTATCTTGATCCTCAGGGTGTTCTTGTATATATTTCTCTGTAAAAAAGGCCTGGAGGGACAGAAGGGAGAAAGAACAATTACAACAAAGCAAAAAAAAGTGTTCTGCTTATATACCGCCCCATACCGCTTCAAGTAGTCTCTGGGTGGTTTACAGTTTCATTACAGTAATGCAGGCTACACGTTGCCCCCCGCAAGCTGGGTACTCATTTTACCGACCTCAGAAGGATGGAAGGCTGAGTGAACCTTGAGCCTGCTACCTGGGATTGAACCTCAGGTTGTGAGAACAGTTTTACCTGCAGGACAGGCATTTAACCACTGTGCCACAGAGCTCCTTCTGAATCTTAGGATCTCCTAAAACTGGAGTGGGGAATCCCAGTGTAAACAAGCCAACTTTCTAGGAAGAGGTCTTCTTATAAGATAAGAATGTCTTAACTCTATTCATTCTAGAGGTACTTTTGCAATGTTTTAAGCTGGGGTCAATCAGCCACAACACCATTATTTCTCAATAGTTCACAACAAGGTCAAGGCAACAGTGCAAGACAGTTTTGGCCCAATCTGTAATAAAGCAAGGCGTCGACTCAAGCTGGCCCTTGACTGGATACTAGTCTGCAAAGAGAAACTCAGGCTTAGCAATTTGCTCTCTCCATTATGGAAAATGCATGCCACTCAATCTATAATTTAGATAAAAATAAAGGCTATAATTGGCAAAGACTACAGGATCTCAACGAGTCAAGTGATGGTTCATCCTGATTCGCGGTTAGTCTTATTCCATACTCTTATCACATTTATTTTTATTTTTATTTTTGTAACATTATTATTCTGATCTTTTTTTTTTTTTTTTTTTAATGGAAGATTCAGTATAAAAAATTAAATAAATAAATAAATAAATAAATAAATAAAAATAAATAAATAAATAAATAAATTGTCAAAGGTGATGAGCCACGAACCACAAATGTTGGCCCTGGCCACTGACAAACCACGAATCGGTCCGGCAGTTTGTTGGGAATGTCTTAAAAAATAAAAACAATGCATAAAAACAAGGAAATATTGGCCCCTTCCGATTTGCCTGGGTCTCTGGGCCAAACGAGCACGAAGGGACACATATGGAACAAATCAACAATATCTGTTGAATATGATGATGGCGACAATGATGATGATTCCCTCTCTCTAATCTTGAATGTCCTAAATTGGCAGCATTGGAACTTGCAATGTTGGCCCTCAGAACTTTGCTACCCTACTGGTTAAGCTTGAGTCCTGTTACAAGGAGATATAATGGAGAGAGGACTAAGGAACTGGGAGGGACAGCTGGGCCGGACGTGGGTCTCCTGGTTTTCCATCAAATTTGCCTGTTTTGTGTTTCTTTCTGTGCAGGAGGGCTCTCTAGATGCCCAGAGCACATCCAATCTTGCCTGATTTCAGAAGCTAAGCAGGGTCGGCCCCGGTTAGTACTTGGATGGGGGACCACCAGGGAATACCAGGCAAACCACTCCAGTACTCCTGCCAAGAAAACCCCAATGGATATGGGGTCACAAAGAGTCGATCATGACTGCAGCAACCCAACACACACAACACGTACAGGAGGAAGAGGAGGTAGAGGCATCCTTTGTGGTCAGGGAAAGAGTTTGTTTTCTTCCAGCGGCAAATGGTTTTGTCCTCCAAATTTCAGTCCCCTGGGTCAAAGCTCCTGTCATCCCTCCCTCGTTACACCTTTATAGTTTAGGAATGTAGCAACATGCAGCCCCTCCTTAGAAACGTACAGAAAACAAATAAGGAAAAGGGTTTGCTAAAGACATAACGTTTTTTTTTTTTGCGGCACGAAAGAAAGATTTAGACCACTGTGGTTATGACAGCTCGCATAAACCAATCTCCCAGCCCTGACTCAAGGCGAGTATAGGAAAATATGAGGGTAAAAATGACTTTCAGATGTGACCACAGCATTTCAAAGTTGGAACAGCTTTTCCATCCATGGAAAACTAATGGGTCATATATAAAACTGAGAAGGGCAGTTCCATGCATTCACTTGTTATAGATGGTTCTTTCCTCCCTTTGAAAGCGCTTGCCAGCTGACGTAACCGGGCAGCTTTTGCCATCTAAGGATACCTAAACTGTGCTGATGTGATTCTAGCACATTGCAGCCAGAAGGAAAGTTGATTGCAATGTATTCCTTGCATTTCACTAAGGCCTTTTGCAGTCAAAGGAGCATAAACATTCACAACAAAGTGTTGGTTGCTGTTAGTTGTTGTGTTTTACAGGCTGTTTGGCCGTGTTCTGGACGTTTTTCTTCCTGATGCTTTGCCAGACTCTGTGGCTGGCATCTTCAGAGGGCAAGGAGCTCAGGGAACTAGGAGTTCTCTCTGTGCTCTGGGTAACAGTGAAATGTAGATTCTGGTGAAACATCAGGAAGAAAGTGTCTGGTGAAACATCAGGAAGAAAAACTTCCAGAACACGGCCAAACAGCCCAAAAAAACTCGAAACAACTATCTGATCCTGGACCTGAAAGCCTTTGAGAAAACATTGTTGGTTGCTGTTCTCAGGATGGGTACCTTCCCTTTATACAAAAGCCCATATTTTCCTCCATTCTTGGGGAGACATTCTGAAAATCACAAGGATGCAAATTGAGATCAACCCACAACATCATCTAGAAAAGCATGTCTGTTTGACAAGTCCACACCATCGGGGCAGATCCAGAAGAGTGTTGCAACGGATGCTCAGAGTACCTTTTGGTAACTTGCTGAAATGCAGCATACAGTGGACCCTCGTCTAACAAACAGTTTGTATAACATAAAATCTGTACAACATAAAAGATTCCAGAGATAGGGGAAACTTGCTTAACAGAATCGCCTATGGGGAGAATCCGTACAACATAAAGATGGGCACGATTAGGAATCACTCTGTTTTCAATGCATTCCTATAGGAAATTTGTATAAAGGAAACATAATTTCATTTGGAACGAATTAATTCCTTTATACAAGGTACCACTGTATCTTCATTCTGGCTGATTTTTTTAATGGCCAGAATCCTGTTGCATATTTACAGTGGTTAACTCCACCCAATGCGATGATGACTATTTTTGCAATATGTGTGCCTTTTACTAAATACATTGACTGGGATGGACTATATTTGTGTACAATACACCTACATTAATGCATTTTTAAGTTATTGGCATTTTAATTCAGTACTCTCTCTCTCTCTCTGTCTGTGTGGGTATGCAGAAGATCTTGTGAAGCAAAATAACAGTGGTGCATGTTGAAATTCTACTTCGACTTTGCTTTCTTCTTCAGAAATGTTCCATTTCTGGACGACAACTCCCAGAAGTTAGCAGGGGGATTTGGGGAATTTTTGCAAGCTTCGAAAGAGGTCACAAGGTATTCCCCCTTTCTTTCAACGTCTGCTACTGTTTTACTACGGACGGACGCCAAGGGAACAGCTGACCTTCTCGTAGTTCGTATATCCCCCCATGACAGCTGGGTCCACGATGCCATTCAGCAGCATGGAGAGGGGGTGGACGGGCAGGGTGCGGTCCCAGGCGTGCTGCTGCACACAGTTGCTGATCTTCTCATTGGTCAGCTCCATGGTTTCTATGGCGTTCTCCAAGGGGCTGATTTCCTCCTGAGGAGCAGAAGCACAGGAGGAGTGAAGGCTGACACTAAACCAGGGACAAGCAAAGCACAGATCTATGGGCTATAAAGGGCCACCAGATGCCTGCACAGAAACCCCTTAAATCTTCCCCCAAATTTATTCTGTTTCTTCAAAAAAAAAACATTGCAGTATTTTGCTCAGAAGGCTGCCTTGTGCCCTCTAGGAGACATTGGCGGCGGGGGGGGGTCAGAATTTCCCTATGTTTCAGGCCCCTAAACTACCCTAAGCCCACCTACTGAACCCAACTGTTTTTACATTTTCTTTTTAAAAATGGCCAAATAAGAGATAGGTCGACTCCTAAAACAAGCCTCAGTTTTGAGTTTGCACCAGTTGAGAAATGCTGTTGAGGACAGGATATTTTTCTCTCTCTCTCTCTCTCTCTCTCTCTCTCTCTCTCTCTCTCTCTCTCTCTCTCTCTCTCTCTCTCTCTCTCTCTCACACACACACACACACACACACACACACACACACACACACACACACACACACACACACACACACACACACAAGGTTATAGGGGTTAGGGTTAGGGCATCACATGACAGCTAATAACAACAAGAAAGAGCACAGGAAGAAAGTTTTGTTTTAAAAACAAAAACAAAGGCAAGTTTAAATCTGAAACTGCCTTTTCAGGTTCAGGGTTGACACGCAAGTCTTTGCATCTACGCTCACAACCTATTCAAACACGGACTTTGCTGTGAGATGCGTTCAGCTGAAACCTTGGCCACACCGGTTTCATGTGGAGGTAGATATTTGATTCTGCACCCCAACCTGGAAAAATCCTGTTTCTTTTCTAACCCCCCATGGCTTCAACATTTCTGAAAACTTTGTGTCTCTACTCAGGAGACCTGATTTCATCGTTAATAATGATAATAGGCAATCAAGACAGTTCTGGCCTACAGCATCTCTTTCTAGGGTTCTCAAGGTACTTTATTTATTTTATTTTTCCCCTTGCTCTCTTTTACCTTTTTTATGTTTTTTCATTTTATTGACAATCCACTTAAGATAATACATAACTTCCAAGCCTGATTATACAAGCAATACCAAATAACAAAACAAACTAAACATTCTTATTACTATCAAACAGTCCAATCCAAATTCTGATTTATCCAATTTAGTTTTTTGTATAACATCTGAGATGAATAGAGGTTGCCATATATTCAGAAATTTATCATGTTTTATCTCTCCACTGTATAGTTTAAACCTCCTAGTCAGTTTTTCCATAACTGCAACTTCCCATATTCGGTTTAGAAATTTTGCGAGCGAGAGATTTATTTTATTTATTTATTTGTATAAAATTCTTTATTAGTTAGTTTTTCATTTTCCCCAGTAAATAATGAGAATAATAACATTTCATTTGGAACTATTTTCTGTTTAGTTAATTTTCTCCATCCAGTTAATTATAACTGGGTTCCAATAAAAACCAAGAAAAAAAAACATAAAACATTTAGGAAAAAGGAGCATGTCTCACAATGAATGGATCAAGAAGCATCTTGGAAAAGCTTACCACTGTCACTTGTTTAACTTCGAACCACTTGAGGATCCCCGGGAATGAATAGGCCGTCACGTAAGTGGTCCTCTCAATCCGCATGGTCTGGAAAGAAAAGACCCCGTTGGAAATGTAAAGAGAAACAAGGTGATTTTTATTTTGGTGGATTTTGAGAAAGTGAAAAATATTGGGACGGATATATGATGAACTCAAAAAGATGTTTGTACATTCCCAAAAATCTATTTTCTGTTAGGGTTTTAGTGAAATTAAAGGAGCAGACAGGACCTTATTTTTTATCTCCATCCAGTTAATCCTGGCACAGAACTGAAGACAACGTTATACCATCTTTGGATGAATGGAGGCGAAATTATTGGACTTTGCAGAGATGGCCAGACTGACATGCAGATTGAGGATCAAGACAACCAGAGGTTCCAAAAAGACTGGCACAAATTTAAGAACACATGGAGAATGGATTTAAAGACTCTCATCTTAGGGAAAAGCGAGGGACTACTATTTACTTTTAGAACCTTTTTTATAAGTATATAAAAGGGGTTCGTTTGAAAGGAAGGCTGGGAGATGAATAACGTTAAAAACCGCGCGAAGAACAGAGGGAATGAATAGCGATAGAATGATTCTGTACGGTTAATGTTTTGAATTTGTTCTTTTGTATATTAAAATTTTCTAATAAAAAAAAAGGAAAGAAAAGACCCCAAACAAGCAATCAAGGCCCTTGGTACACGACCCCTAAACTCCACCGCAAATGGCTCCCAGCTTCGGAGCTTAAAATTGTTTCCCCACCAGCTCCGGAGTTTACAGATAATTAAGTGCAACCATGCCCACCTAAGCGCGTCCCAGCGCACTTTTCAGGTACCTGCTCTCGGAGGGTGAAAATTCCTGATGTGGATATAACATAGTGACTGCCCGGGTCTCCTTGCTTCTGTTTGTTCTTTTTTTGCCCCCCCGCCCCTTTAAGAGATTTGAATGCAGTGCCCGGACTGGATGGCAGAACGGAGGTGAGCAGCATTCTTTTCTTCCTTTTTTTCTCCCTCCCCTCACGCAGCCAGCAGCCAGGAGTGCGGAGGGGGTGGGAACGCAGGAACAGCGACAAACCCCTAAGATCTCTGGTCCAAATTTAAGTGGCCAGCGGATCTTAGGGGTCGTGTGAAAAGGCCCCAAGGCAACTGAAATCGTTTGCTGCTGCTGCTGCTGTTTTGGGGGATATTCTCTGGCATCTCCTCTACCACAGATGCTCAGCAAAACAGAAAAAAATGTGACACAGAACTGGAAAGTAAAGTGTTCTGCTTGTATCTCGCCCCACATAGTGCTTAAAGCAGTGGTGGCCAAACTTCAGCCCTCCAGAATTTTTGGACCACAACTCCCACAGTCTTTTGTCCGTGGCAACACAGGCTTGGAATTCTGGGAGTTGGGGTCCAAAACATCTGGAGGGTCAAAGTTTAGGCACGACTGGCTTAAAGCATTCTCTGGGTGGTTTACAATTGGATTATGCAAGCTACTCATTGCCCCCTATCAACCCCAGCAAGCTGGGGACTCATTTTACCGACCTTGGAAGGATGGAAGGCTGAATCAACCTTGAGCCTGCTACCTGGGATTGAACACCAGGTCATGAGCACAGTTTTACCCACAGTACAGGGATTTAACCACTGCACTACAAGGCTCCTCTGTGCACTTGGCTGAATGAATGTTGCTGAAGAAGGTCACAGAAGAAATTGGTCAAAACATGTTGGGTATTTTCAACATGAATCAAATCAATTTCCCACAAACATCTTGAGTCCTGGTTTCTAGCAGATGTTTCCAGTGTTTGTATACGGATTGGGCCAGTTGAGAACCCTGAAATCCAAACTTCTCAAGCCAATCTAAGATCAAACAACTGGTATTTGTGTTAATTGCCCTTTCTACATTGGTTCAATAGACAAAAATCTCACCGCAAATTCATTCTCAGGGTCTTTTTCGCCTTTCCTGAAAGGCCGGGAATATTGGAAACGTTGCACTTCGTTGGACCTATAGAAGCTGTTGAAGCCAATTTGAAGAAGAAGAAGAAGAAGAAGAAGAAGAAGAAGAAGAAGAAGAAGAAGAAGAAGAAGAAGAAGAAGAAGAAGAAGAAGAAGAAGAAGAAGAAGAAGAAGAAGAAGAAGAAGAAGAAGAAGAAGAAGAAGAAGAAGAAATCAATTATATCATAAACCACTGTCTATGAAGCAGGTCACATGGCCACACTAGATGTTTGAACAAGTGACACAAGTGGAATATCTGAGTTATCAGAATCATGCTCAGGCCTTAACGCAAGGGTGGGGAACCTTCACCCCTCCAGAAGTTTTGGGCCACAACTCCCAGAGTCTATATGATTGACAATATATGCCCAGAATTCTGGGACTTACAGTCCAAAACATCTGGAGGGCCAATGGTTCCTCACCCCTGCCTTGATGGAACCTTCAACTTCAGGCATTGACACCAATACAATAAATGCATTCTACAAATCTCTTGCTTGCTTCTCCCCTGCTTGTCATTGAAAACAAAGCATAGCTGATTGCTCTCAAGGGACCAGACCTGATACAGTTTTTAAGCCTGCAAGTTTCACACAGAGGGGGATACTGGTGTGAAATCACCACTCTGGGCAATTCTGTCATCCCCAAGAGACACTTTTGCTGATGTTTGTCTGGAGGTTGGCAGAATAACACCTCTTCTAGAACTAATAATGGTGCAATTTTCCAGTGATGGCTCAGCAAAACTCTCAGTTCAGCTAGAATAGGCAAGAAATTGGCTAAATGCCTGCTCCTATGCCTTTTTACTCAGAAGAAATTATCAATGGGCGTTTATACACGACCACTAAACTCCGCTGCAAATGGCTCCCAGCTCCGGAGCTTAGAAATGTTTCCCCACCAGCTCTGGAGTTTGCAGACAATTAAGTGCGACCCCGCCCACTTTAGCGCGACCCAGCGCACTTTTCTTGTACCTTCTCTCTGGAGGTGAAAAAAAATTGATGCGGATAAGAGTGCCGGGCTCTCCTTGCTTGTCTGTTGTTTTTTTGCCTCCCGCCCCTTTAAGAGCCCCTTGAGAAGGAACCAGGAAGTAATGGGGCTCGTGGCAACTTCGACCGGCACCGGCACTGGCAGGTTAGTAAAGGCTTCTTTTGTCCTCCCCCCCCCTCACGCCGACAGGAGCAGGAAGTGCTGAGGGGTGGGGACACAGGAACAGAAACGAACCCCCAAGATCTCTGGTCCAAATTTAAGGGACCAGCGGATCTTAGGGGTCGTGTGAAAAGGCCCAATGTACCCAACACCATTTCCTCCTGTATGGATAGATGGGAATAAACTTGCAGACTTAGTAGTAGATTTATAGAGGCAGTAATGGGAGGAATTTAGATCTCTCTGTATTGAGCAGGGGTTGGACTTATTATTAAATGGAAAACAATTTTCTAAAAGGGATGCAAAATTAAGCCTGAAGCTGCTGGCAGTTGTCTGCTTTGTTTCCAGATGTGAACAAGGATGGATGGGTGGAAGCGGGGGCTATTTACTTTAGAATCTGCTCTGGAACAGGCTTGTCCTTGAAGTTTGGCGGAAAGTTCATGACGGGTTTCACGGTGAAGCACTGCACATCTGTATGGTGTCCATTAAGGAGATGAAATCAGTAGAAGCTGATCTCAGTCTCTCAAGGCACATAAACCCTGAAGGAAGTGCTATGGATTCTCCACCAGCAGAACAAAAGCTCCAGCATCAACAGTGAAGGAAGGAGTGTCTCCTTCTCTAAACTTTGATGCAACATTCCACGGTGAGTGTAGGGCAGTGGTTCTCAGCCCGTGGGTCCCCAGATGTTCCTGGACTGCAACTCCCAGAAATCCTGGCCAGCTCAGCGAGTCACGAAGACTTCTGGGAGTTGCAGTCCAGGAACATCTGGGGACCCACATGTTGAGAACCATTGGTGTAGGGCAGGCATGTCCAAACTTCAGTCCTCCAGATGTTTTGGACCACAACTCTCAGAATGCCAAGCCTGTATTTCCAATGGCAAAGGACTATGGGAGTTGTGGTCCAAAACATATGTAGGGCTGAAGTTTGGACATGCCTGGTGAAGGACAACAGCAACAGATATGTTAAACCCTGCCAAGCTGAACAACCAGAATGATGATGATAGCAGTTGCTTCTAAATAATAAATCACACCCAATCCCCTAATAGAGGACACGGGTTTTCTGCATCAACCCCATTCCTCACTGGCCAAACAGAAATGTGTATGATTCAAAGAAGAGACAAATGGAGAGGAGGTTTGGGTGTATGTTCTGATTTTTCAGGGCTTCCCAGGTACAGAATGGAATTTTACCATTCTCTTCTTCCAGGGGTAACCTGGGACTGTATACCTTGCCCAAGGCTACACAGGCTGTCTCCTGTCACAGAACCAGACTCCAAAACTCTGGCTACACAGATAGATACCCAAACCACTGCACTTAACACGGGTATAAAGAAAATGGAAGATGGCTAGAGTGGTGAACCACAAATAGGGGTGGGGTGCTGTTCTCCCATGATTCCTTAAACCTTACAAGTAAGACTCCAACACATCCCATCCTAGGTATGAACCCACACCACTGTCAGGTCTAATTTGACCACCAGCCCTGCCCTGGCTCATAAAAGATACACTGCTTAGAAGAAGCTTTGATGTCGTCTGTTGGCGGAGCTGTGCTGCTCAACTTCTCCGCGTTTGGAAACTGGGTGAGTAATTTTAGGTTGAAATCTTCCCTCCTTTCGTATTCCTTGCCACGGTAGATAAAGATCTTGTTCTGCAACCAAAAGTGGGAATTAGAAATGAACGCAGATCGGCTAATTTCACTGTACTTCCAGGTGAGCATACTGGAGATCAGGACACTGATGAACTTGAGAAGAAAGACACTGTGATGCTCCAATAGTATAAGCACAAAGAAAACCATTCAAGCTCACATCCCATCAGTATTATGGACGATCCAGACTAATAGCAGGGTTTAACTGTAATTTATGCAATGCCCTCCCAAGTGAGACCCGCCTGGTGCCAACATTGATGACATTCTGGTGCCAGGTAAAAAACGTTCCTGTTCCAGAAGTTTTTAAAGTGATTATTGTGAGTCCTAATGGCGATTTTAGTGTAGTATCTTAATATATTGTATTTATTGTATTTAAAGGTTTTATTGTTTTAATTTTATTTCAGTTTTGATGTTTTAATTGTCTGAATGGTTTATTTTGATTGTGAGCCGCCCAGAGACCTTTGGGTAATGGGCGGCATACAAACTAAACAAACTAAATAAACAAATAAATAAATAAATAAATAAATAAATAAATAAATAAACAAACAAACAAACAAGCTTTGGATCTTGCAACCAATAATACTGGTTTTCTGCAGGCCAGACTTACGCGGAGGAAGGAGGGAAACCCTTGTCCAAAATACCCAACGGCAAAATATTCTGGCTGAGGCCTCATCGCCTTCATGATGTTCTCATAAAACGTGGCCCGTTTTTTCTATATTAAAAAAAAAAAAAAAAGAGGAAGAGCAAGGGAAGAATAAACGTACGCAGACTGGCACTGTTCGGCACTTTTGTCAGACCTTTGTGACATCTATGCAGCCCTTCCCAAAGCTCATTAAGGACAGGTGTTTAGCAGTGGCCTTTCTGATGGAGGTGTGAATGGGTCCTGATTTGTCTGGGGACAGATGAATGGGCAGCATGGCATATGGGAGAAAGATGTACTATAATTGCGCGACACACATGGACACCTCCTGTCAGGACTCCCAGCCAGTCCAATAACAAGGCTCTGGGACCAGCACTCCTCCCTCTCTTGGCTTAATTTCTTCCCCTCAACCTGCCTAGAAGGGAAAACAAAAGTCTAAAGGTCTTACCAAGAGATTGCCAAGGCCCTCGTAATCAAAGACTTTGTTTTCATACATGTTGGCCAGCTCCTTGCTCAGCTGAATGGCTTTCTCCCACATCTCCAGGGAACGTAAAAGGGAAAGAAAAGCAGCTGTATGTTAAGGCACACATCATCATCATCATCATCATCATCATCATCATCATCATCATCATCATCACTTCCCAGCTGGAAGGCACACTATGGATCATTGAGTCTAGTCCCTGCCAAGGAGGCACAGTGAGGAATCAAATTCTCCACATTTTGCTCTGCAGCCAGAGACCTAAACCACGGAGCTATGTAGCAGTTTATGTTGTGATTTTCCAGCTCCTGTTGAGATTGCTCATTTTCTGATAATGACAACTTTTCTGATAATGACAGAGCCTTGTGGGCGCAGTGGTTAAATGCCTGTCCTACAGCTAAAACTGTGCTCACAACCTGCGGTTCAATCCCAGGTAGCAGGCTCAAGGTTCACTCAGCCTTCCATCCTTCTGAGGTCGGTAAAATGAGTACCCAGCTTGCTGTGGTGGGGGGAGGGCAATGTGTAGCCTGCATACTGTAATTAAAAACTGTAAACTGCCCAGAGAATGCTTGAAGTGGTATGGGGCAGTAGATAAGGAGACCACTTTGCTTTTTGCTTTTATGCTAAAGATAGACTCAATTTTTCAATCTCACTCTTTCTTTCTTTCTTGTACCCTCTACCCATTTTTGAAGAACGTCTCTGAAATGAAATTCAACTCCTTGGCTGAAGCAGGTGGCCCAGTCCTACTTCACAGTAGATCACCGCAAACAATAATGAAGGAAATGCTCCACCCTGTTTCAATGGCCGTTAAGGGGAACCAAGCTGCCAGCAGAAATATATAGAGAGCTGCAGGCACAGAAAACAGAACCGGCTTTTCTGAGCATCCTGCCTGTTTCACCACCCTGCCTCTGAAGGCATCCAAGGCAGACTCACTTTGCCTTTGTCCAAGAAAGCAATGATTTCTTGATAGAGTTTCTCCTTGAGCTCCAGCTGAGAGTAGACGCAGTAGCTGTCCCTCTGGAGCAGATGGGAAGCGCAGGGCTTGTCGGACCACTAGCACAGAGGGAAAGAACAACAAGGTGAAGTTCTTGAGATGCTCTCTTCTCAAAGCTATCGGCAAGACCCAATCTCTCATATACAGGGAATGTTTTTTAAAAAGTCCCCTAGAACAGGCAAGTCCAAACTTCGGCCCGCCAGATGTTTTGGACAGCAACTCCCACAGTCCTTTGTCATTGGCAGTCTAAGCTTAGAATTCTGGGAGTTGTGGTCCAAAACACCAGGAGGGCCGAAGTTTGGACATGCCTGCCCTAAAGAAACCAGAGATATTATCTCCATAGCGGTGCTGGTAAGTTCCAGTGATTTAGTCTATTTGTGCATCAGAGACCACCACCGGGGTTATATGATGGGGGCATCTGCAACGTCCTGGCTACACTTGGAGGCAGATGTTTTTGTCACATGCCATCCAGGTTCTACATCAGTATGCTAAATGCACAAAATTATGGCCAAAATCCTGTTGCTAAGTGTAGCACATTGCACTAAAGTAGGCCCATTGAATCGATAGGGATTGGGCAAGTCATCACTGTCATCTGCTCCATTGATTAAAATGGGCCAATGACAACTGTTGCTTACTGTAGCGGGGTAAATTGCAGTTAGCACAGACCTCTTTAAATCAATGGATTCAAAGTTGTCTCCACTACATCTCAATTGATTCAATGAGCTCATTATCAGGCATGTCCAAACTTTGGCTCTCCTGACGTTTTGGACCGCAACTCCCAGAATTCTAAGCTTAGATTGTCAATGGCAAAGGACTGTGGGAGTTGCGGTCCAAAACATCTGGAGGGCCAAAGTTAGGACATGCCTATTCCAAGTCATTTATTACACTAAGCAACAGGATTCTGGCCAATGAAGCAGCTGCTGTAGGAGGTAGAGATAAGCTCTTTGTTCCACCTACTTCTGGTTTACTTAAAATAAACATCTAGATCAAGTGAGCATGAGCAAATGTATCACCAAATACACTTGACAATAGAAGAATAATCCACAATGGAAATTCAGGAACTCTTACCCACAAAGATTCCTGCAATTTACCCATTCCCAAATGTGCTTCCTGCCCCCTCCCCTTGTTAGCCACGCTATAACAACATTCAGACTTGGCTACTGCAATGTGTTGCTGGTGGAGCTGCCCTTGAACCCTTCATCTACTGACCTGGAGTAACTCTGCATGAAGAAGGAGTGTGTAAGCTGCCTCGGTATAGTTTTCAGAGCCTGTGTGCAAATCGCGGAGCTTATACAAGTACCTAGAAGAACGTCAACAGACAAAGAGTTTCATGTACAGAACTATTTCAAATATTGGATGAGTACAGCCTATGGCAGTGATGGCGAACCTTATAGAGACCGAGTGCCCAAATGGCGATTCAAAACCAACTGATTGTTCAGAAAGTGCCAATACACCTGAATACAGGTAGCTGCGAAGGGGCGATGTCGGGTGCCCACAGAAAGGGCTCCGAGTGCCACCTTTGGCACCCGTGCCATAGATTGACCAACACTGGCCTATGGTCCTAAGGCAAGGTCCTTTACAGATCCCTGACTCAAACCAAAAGCAGGGGTAAAGATCCTATGGTATACCTGATGTATATATCTTCTCTCTTCTTTTCTTTATAGAAATTCTGCAAAAGATAAACCATATCGTCCAAACTGAATAAAACAGAATAAAACACAGAGAGAGAGAGCATACAGCTCCTGTTACATCAATGCAGACTAGGAAGTGGGATATGGGGGAAGATAAATTTGGTCCTGGGATATCTAGTTGCTGATCCCATATGGCAGTGGTTCCCAACCTTCCTAGTGTCGCGACTCTTTAATACAGTTCCTCCTGTGGTGGTGATCCCCTTGCCCAGCTTGGAGGAGGCTACCAGCCCCCTTTGGCAGGCCACGGCCGCAGGGGCCATAGCGAACTTTTATCTACAGGCACCCTCAGCCCATCGTAGCCTCCGGTGCCATTGACTGATATCCCCTCCAACCTATCAAGCTGTAATTCAGTCTCCCCCCTTCCTCCCCCCTCCTCCTCCAGACCCAAGCTGTTTGTGCCTTTTTTCTTCACTGGCTCATGGCGACCCCTGTGAAATGGTCGTTCTACCCCCCCAAAGGGGTCCCGACCCCCAGGTTGAGAACCACTGCCATATGGCATTCTCAATCTTGGTATAAAAGCTACTTTATCAGCTTCATTCTATAGGAGACCAGATGTTGCTGAAGAACGGCAATTCCATTCATCATCATCCTTCGATTTGCATGGAACAAGAGGTTGGACTTGATGGCCTTATGGACCCCCTTCCAACTTCACTATTCTCTGATTCTAATGGAAGAATTATCAAGCAGCATCAATCCCAGAAAGTGTGATGGCTAGGATGTCCTGGTATCCACATGAATAGCTGCTTTTGTACAGAACTTGGAAATGATTTTTTTGGGGGGGGGTGGATATAACTCCCAGAATTAAATAGTAAGGCCAGCAGAGGGATTTATGGAGCTGCAAATAAGAAATAAACAACAAAGCAAATTAAACAAAACAGTGGAATAAGCAAGTGAAATAAGCAAATAAACACATGATACATGCAAGAATCTGGCAAGGGGCAAAAACAGAAGAGAAAAAATATATATTTAAAATACTAAAACAAGGGGGGGGACAATAAACAGGGAAAACACAACATAACAAATTACTGATCGCCATATGCCTCTTAAAAAAACCCCAGCCCTTTAATGCTTTTTTAAAGGGTAGGAGGGACTCAGTTTGGCAGATTTCACATGGAAGTTTATTCCACGCAGTGGGGCCAGCCACCAAGAAGGCCCGATTATGGGTAAAAAACCTATGGGCCTCTCGCGGGGTGGCCACGCAGAGTGATGGGTCGGGTTGACTATGTCTGTGACAGGGAACCTTAGCTGAAACATGAGCCCAATTCAAGGAGGATCCACAGAGAACAGGACATTGGGATGAGTTATACAGTGACCTTCCAGAACTCCAGATGGTTGCCATGTGAATTCTTCCGCCTGTGGATCATAGTTGGCAAAGCAGGAACCCTCAGAAGAGGCCACGTACCAGAACGTTGACTGTGCAACTCATTCGGTTTTCTTTGCTCCCGTCATGCATGGTGGCCCGGTAGTCCAGGAGGTTTTCCAACAAGCTGCTAACCAACAGGACAAACACTTCCCCGGAGCTCGAAAGGTATTTGTGCTTCCGGCAGTGTTCCAGCAAGCTGGAGGCAGGAGCATTGGAAGAAATATGAAGAGAGACGTTTGGTTGAAGAGAGAAAGGAAACCAACCCAAGTGCTTAGAAATCAGGTGACCTGTTTCATAAAGCAAGAAGTGTCAACATTATACTTTACTTATAAAGAGACGTGTCAACATTACATTGGCTGAAATCCTGTTGCTTAGTGTAGTAAGCCACAAGTAGAGTAAAGCCCACCAAATTAGTGGGGATTTGGTGAGTCAACTCCTCCAGAGGTTCCATTGGGCGCTCCCTGTGCTTTTAACTCTAATTTGTTTGTTGATTCACTGTATTTGTATTTTGAATCTGTTATATTGTAATTTTGTATATGAATATTGCTGCATTCGTCAGCCTGTTGGAAGCCGCCCAGAGTTCCCCCGGGAAGATGGGCGGGGTATAAATTCAATAATTAATAAATAAATAAATAAATAAATAAATAAATAAATAAATAAATAAATAAATATATTCAATGGCCCTATTCCAGTGGTGGCGAACCTTCGGCACTCCAGATGTTTTGGACCACAACTCCCACAGGTCTTTGTCATTGGCAAGCTAGGCTTGGAATTCTGGGAGTTATGGTCCAAAACGTATGGAGTGCCGAAGGTTCGCCACCACTGCCCTATTCTAAGCTGCAAGCCTCTGTATGACACAAGAGGATTTCAGCCATGATGAAAACTGTTTCCAAAATGGCGATCAAGAACACTCACAAACTTACAGTTTCTCCAGCAAAATCTTGTACTGCTCGTCGCCTCGGCCCCCTTCCACTTCCTGATCCAATTTAGTTATCAGCTCATCTTCAAACTGTAAAGGAGAGGCCAAAACATCCAAATAAAGGCTATTTATGTTAATCCGGAGTGCTTCTGACAAACTCTTCTGCAGTAAAGAAGACTAAGCACAGGATGGGTTTCAGATGTTTCTGGGTTGAAATCTGATCATCCAAACAGGTCATTTTCCAAGATAAATAAAAATGAAACAGAATAATAGGATGATGATGATCATCATCATCATCTCAGAACCCTGGCACTGCACCTATATCTTCCCTCTGGTCCACAAAACACTGAATCCCAGAAGGTTATGTTCTAAAACCCAGCCCTGCTATCCAGACACTTCTGCCCCCCCTCCCTCGGAGCTCTCTTCTGCTCGGCTGCGTCCATCACGGGTTTGTTTATTTATTTATTTATTTATTTATTTATTTATTTATTTATTTATTTATTTATTATTTTCACTTATATACCGCTCTATTTCCCATAAAGAGAACTCAGGGCGGTTTACAACAATAAAGATAAAACAATAAATCAATACAACAGCTAAAACAGTAATTTCCAAGAATAAATAAATCGGCGGGTTAAAAAAAATTTTTTTTTTCTTATTTCTTACACTTATTGACCACCCAATTTTCCCGAAGGGAACTCTGGGTGGTGTACCACATGTCACCCAACAGGGACTGCCCAACACAACCACAGAACAAACCTAACAGATACAAACCATGGTGGAGATGTGTCATCTCCACGCTTAAAACTGGGGTACTTCAAGGGCCAGATGCAGAGGAGTGGTTGCAGGAGACAGAGATCTAGTCTCATGCACTCCCAGAGGCATCTGGCGGGGCCACTGGGAGATACAGGAAGCTGGACTAGATGGGCCTTTGGCCTGATCCAGCATGGCTCTTCTTATGTTCTTATGTCCCCTACCCTATGGAAGTCCCTGCTGCTGCTGAAGTTGAATTCGCACTGCATCATGTCGAAAAAGATCGGGAGGGTCGCCTTCCGCAGTTCCGGCTCTGGGGTCAAAGTCACCTCCAGGATGGGGCCCACCATGGAAGGGATGAATTTGATCTTGTGTGGCCCTGCGGTGGAGGTGGGGTGGGGTGGAGGAGAGAGCAAGGAAGGGGGAGAAGAGAGAAAGGGGTGCAAGAAAAGGATTAGGGATGGACAGATGGCTCCTTGACTGGCTGCCCTATCTCCGAGGCTCATGACAGCAGCTGCTCACTCTCCCCCACCCCCCACCGCCCCCAAATCCCCCCCACCCATCCAAGTCTTTCATATGCAAAAGCCACAATGGAGCTGCTTTGGTGTGCTGAATCCTTCCCTTCTGCCCTCCCTCCCTTCCTTCCTCTGTAGGATTCTGGGATCAAAGAGGCTGGTGCCCTACATGGGTGGGCGGGGGAGGCTGTTTGAGTCCTGGGGCCCAGTTTCCCCATAGAAGGTACACTAGCATATATTGTTTTACAGAACTTATGTCTTTTTTCCTGTTCTAGTGTGCTGCCTCTTTCTCCTCCTGCTCCTTTCAGAATATAATTTCAGCACTTAGAATAAGCATCCTCCCTTTTTCGGGGGGGGGGGGGGACTGCAACTCTGAATATCCTAGGTCAGTGGTTCTCAACCTTCCTAATGCCGAGACCCTTTAATACAGTTCCTCCTGTTGTGGGGACCCCTTGCCCTGCTTGGAAGAGGCCACAAGCCCCCTTTGGCAGGCCACTGCCGCAGGGCCCTCAGAGAACTTCCCTTTATACAGGCACCCTCAGCCGACCGCAGCCTCCGGTGCCATTGACTGACATCCCCTCCAACCTATCAAGCTGTAACTCACTCTTCCCTCCTGTTCCTCCCCCGTCCCTCCAGACCCAAGACGTTTGTGCCTTTTTCTCCACTGGCCCGTGGCGACCCCTGTGAAATGGTCGTTCGAACCCCAAAGGGGTCCCGACCCCCAGGTTGAGAACCACTGTCCTAGGTCATTTGCAAGTATGTGATGCTTACCCAGGTTATACCACATGTCTCGGATCTGGAAGCCAATGTCTTTCCTCATGTCCCCATATCTACAGAGAGAGAGAGAGAAGGGGGGGAGAGAGAGAGAGACAGAGAGAGAGAGAGAGAGAGAGAGAGAGAGAGACAGAGAGAGAGAGAGAGAGAGAGAGAGAGAGAGAGAGAGAGAGAGAGAGAGAGAGAGAGAGAGAGAGATGAGCTCCTTGGATGGCCAGTTATGATAACAAAGGACAAATGCAAACCCTTTGTAAATGCTCTCGAAATCTTCTATGCAATGTCACTAAGTTTGATGGGTTATATGCAGACTTCACCCTTTATGAAAAAGGCCTCCTCCTACCTAGAAAGCCTCTAATAGAGCACTGCTACCTTGGAGGAAGAGAGCTGCCTAGATAACCTAAGCACATCCTACTGTATCTGGAACGCTGGAAATTTGTAAAGGTTAATCTTTCCACCCACCCCGTACAAGGAGTGCAACAATGAACTGCCTGACAAACTGACTCCACTGTGCCTAGTACTGTACATGTATTCATTGCAAGCACTTTTCGTAAAAGAATCCAATTGTAAGCTTTTTTTTTTTTTTTTTTTTTGCTATATATATATTTACAGCAGGAATAGCTGCGTATACATATGTATAGCTGAAACAGCAAATGTGCAAATGTGCCAAGGCACATGAGGGGTTAAGGCAAAATAAAAACAAACAAACAAAAAGGCCTAGATAGAGTAGAGAGAAAAGGATCTCACATGGAAACTTACTTCTTTACTATCTTGCTCCTTTTCGCCTGAGAGAAGGTCTCCAGCTGAAGAGAATCGTGGGTGAGGAAGGCAACTGCCAAGTGAAAATAATTGTTCCACAGCTTGGGAGAAAAAGGGGTGGGGGAAGTGATGATATACAACTAACATTCAACTACATCAAGCGTTTACCTATGCAGCTGCCCTTAAAGACCTAGATATGTCTCTGAGGTGTCTATAGCTATGTTGCTGCTGCTACTAGTAATACAGTGGTATCTTGTATGAAGGAATTAATTCGTTCCAAATGAAATTCTGTTAAGCAAATATTCCTTTGTACAAATTTCCCATAGGAATGCATTGAAAAGAGAGTAATCCCTAATCGTGACCATTTTTATGTTGTACGGATTTGCCCCATAGGCGATTCTGTTAAGCAAATTCCCCCATCTCCGGAATTCTTTATGTTGTACAGATTTTATATTATACAAACTGTCAGTTATACGAGGGTCCACTGTAATTTAATATTAAGTTCCACTATTTATTTATTTATTTATTTATTTATTTATTTATTTATTTATTTATTTATTTATTGCATAACAAAATACAGCATTATTGCAGAAGACTTTGCAATGACAACATTAAACATGTATACAATGTAAAACACTTAAAGAATAAATCCCCCAGGATTATAAAAATGCACAATGAATAATTAGATTATGTATGAGTCAATGAGTAACTATAGCCCCCCTCTCCCTCCCCCCCCCAAAAAAAAAGAGAGAGAGAGAGAGCAACTTTTCCTATTTCAGATAGTTTCAACTTGGTGCACTTGTTCGCCTAGTGTCAGCTATAATTGGTTTCCCCCAAAACAATTACTGTATATACTCGAATATAAGCCTAGTTTTTCAGCCCTAATTTTGGGCTGAAAAAATGGGCCCTCGACTTATATTTGGGTCAATATTTTTAGCCACTGAGGCAACTGCTTGGGTTGGTGGCTAAAAGTCATTTTAAACATTGTGTGCCGCTTCTCATGACCCCCCTCTGCATCACAGGGGAGCGGCACACGATGTTTAAAATGACTTTTAGCCACTGACCCAAGCACTTGCCTCAGTGGCTAAAAGTCATTTTAAACATCACACACCACTCCTCACACAGGAGGAGATACCAGGCCCTGCTGCATTTCCCACCCTAGACTTATACTCGAGTCAATACGTTTCCCCAGTTTTGGGGGGTTAAATTAGGGGCCTCAACTTATACTCGGGTCGACTTATACTCGAGTATATATGGTAACCAGACACCTAGGGCCATCCAAGTGTGGTCAACCCCCCACAATAGAAGGGGGTTTTCTGACTTCACTTCTGAGTCATGTGGGTGACATCAAGAGCCCTTCTGTAGGAGACCAAAGGCCTTTCGACTTCAACATCCTGTTTCTGGCCGTGGTGGCCTGGATGTGCCTGGGAATCAAATCGCAAGGCGTGGCGGGAAATAGTCCAGAGTAACAACGGCTACCGCCACCCTCCATCTGGGATTCCAAAAGGTCATGGGAGAAGTCACAGAGACAGACAAGATTCACAATGCTTTTCAAAATCTGGGGGAGAACTCTAAACCCCATCCTGCCCTATCAGTGTGGCAGATGGTCAGGGAAGAAGAAGAAGAAGATCAAAATCATTCGATTTTGCAGAGCTGGGAGGGACCCTATGGGTCATGAAATCCAGCTCTTGTCAAGGAGTCAAATTCCCAACCTCTGGATGCGTGGCCAGAGACCTAGACCCCGGGGGCATATCTTGGGGGGAGGGGCAGAAGGGTACATCTGCCCCAGGTACAGCAATCTGGGGGAGCAGCAGGAGGAGCCGTGCACCTGCCGCCGCCCAGCAGTCCTCCTTTCCCCTAAGGAAGGCATGTCCAAACTTCAGCCCTCCTGATGTTTTGGAACACGGCTCCCAGAATTCTAAGCTTAGATTGCCAATGACAATGGACGGTGGGAGTCATAGTCTAAAACATCTGGAGGGCTGAAGTTTGGACGTGCCTGCCCTAAGGCTTGGTGAAGGCACCCCCTCCGCGCCCTCCTCCTCCTCTTCCTCGCCTTGGTGGGAGAGGTGTAAGGTGTGCATGTGCTACCGCGCACGCACACACATGCACACACGCCCATCCATCTGCCTGTTCACCCATCCATGCGCACAGACACCCTCCCATGCCCGCAGAGTTTGCCCCCCCCCATTGCTGGGTGGGGGCGATGTGGGGGTGGGGGCGGCAGGAAGGGCACAAAAAAGAAATTTGTCCCCAGGCGCTCCCAATCCTGGCCAGACCTCTGCTAGACCCCTGAACTATGCAGAATCTTACTCCCACGAATCTGGAACCCTCCAGAGACAGATTCTAAGCCACCTCTTTCCCTATCGGGCAGGACATTCTTAAAGAAGAGGCGGCTAAATAGGTAAGCCTCCCTCCCTCCCTGAGGTCTACAGCCTGTTTTACCAAGACTAGCCCTCCACGGCTTCATCCGGAAGATCAAATGGACTTCTCCACTTGAGAAGGGAGGGATAATGCTTTTGAACCGTCTCCGACATGAAGAACAGAACAAGAAATTAAGAAAGTGCAAACAGAAAGTGAACACGTGCTAGAAAGAATTTCATGACAGAGCTGTTCGGCAATGGAATGTGCTGTCACAAAGGAGGGTGGTGGAGTCTCCTTCTTTGGAGGTTTTTAAGCAAAGGCTGGATGGCCATCTGTTGGGAGTCCTGTGATGGAGGTTCTTGCATGGCAGGGGGTTGGACTGGATGGCCCTTGAGGTCTCTTCCAACTCTACAATTCTATGATTCTAAAACAGTAGTTCTCAGCCTGTGGGTCCCTAGATGTTCCTGGACTGCAACTCCCAGAAGTCTTCATCACTAGTTGAGCTGGCCGGGATTTCTGGGAGTTGCAGTCCAGGAACATCTGAGGACCCACAGGTTGAGAACCACTGTTCTAAAAGGACTATGAGAAGACTTTCCATGCATTGCAGAAGCACGTAAGAAGAGAAGCAAGGATGCTTTTCTTCCACAGGTTTAAGCCTGGTGTGAATATGGCCTGTACATCAAGTGTACACCTGTTGAAGGTCGCTTCTCACAAAAGGGGAAAAATTAACATTTCCAGCACCCGTTGATCAAACAAACAGGACTGGATTTCCCAACTCACCTGCAGCTCAAAGCTTGCCTGGTCCAGAAAGAATCGGTTGAGCACCGAGGCATATTGGTTTATAGCTCGGAGGAAGATCCTGGGAAAGGAGAGTTAATGCAGAGGAGGAAATGCCAAACAGACAAAGGAAAGGGGTTGGGAAAGGCACAGAAAGGGGGAATGCAGAGGAGAAAGATTCAAATTTATCTCCCTTCTCTGCAATACTCCTGGAAGTGCCTACAGCGTGTTTGCCAGTAATCCGACATGATTTGTATTCCCGTTTTTCCTAAGCGATGGTGCCAAATTTTAATTTAAAAAACTACAGTATTTTTTCAGCTTGAAGCAGAGGGTTCAGAGTTCACAGCTGTTTGGAGTATTTACAACCTCACATGCTGCCTTCCGTAGGCTTGGCTGGGGAGTACCTGTGGCTGTCAATCTAACACGAACCGATTGTTCCTTCCCTGTCTGTGTATTCAAAGACAGCCTGCCTTTCAGCTGTGGTCTTTCCCCTTCTTGAGTATCTGTTGAAGTCTCCTGCTGAAAGCAGTCTGTTTTTTTAGTTTACTGTTGATCTCTTCACAAATGGAAGTAAAGGATCTTTTAAAATTCCTCCTCCCACTAATGCATCAGGGTGAATTATTGAGACAGTAAGTTACGGTAATTCAGTGCTGAATAGAGGGGGACTAGAACCTCATGGGTTTTGGAGACTAAGGGCACTTTTACACGACCCCTAAAATCTGGAGCTTAAAATTGTTTTCCCACCAGCTGCACACTTTAAAAAAAAATAAGTACGACCACGCCCACCTAAGCACACCCTAGCGCATTTTAAAAGTACCTGGTCTCCGGAGGTAAAAAAAAATTCTGATGTGGATTGTAAAGCAGTGAGTGCTGGACTCTCCTCGCCTTGTTTGTTTGTTTTTTTTTTTTTTTTTTTTTTTTTTTTTTTTGCCCCCTGCTCCTTTAAGAGACTGGAATGCTTCCGGAGCTGTTCCAACCGGCAGACTGAGGTGAACCTGAATTCTTTTCTCCCTCCCCTCATGCAGACAAGAGCAAGGGAGTGCGGAGGGGGGGTGGGAACACAGCAAGAGGAGCAAAACCTCACGATCTCTGGTCCAAATTTAAGTTGCCAGCGGATCTTAGGGGTCATGTAAAAGCGCCCTAAGATAGCATTTGCCTTTTAGGTAGCCACACCACATGGTTGGCTCATTTATTCTTATTGGCGTCTTCAAATTTGAAGCAATAGCTGTGGTTTGAGGCACTGTTTGCAACAGACACGCACACGCACACACACACAAACCAAAACTGCATGCTCTCATCTTGACAAAAGCTTCTCGAATTTAGTCCAGAGGCCGCTTACCTGCACTGCATCATATTCATCACCATCCAGTCGCTTGGATAGACGTTCTTTCCAATCAGATCTTTAAACATGATGAAAGTTTCCATCAAGAAATCCTACAGAAAAGAAAAGAATCAAGCAGGAGGGTCCCAAATCAGACTTTCGTAAAAAATCTGAAGGAGGCGGGGGGAACCCTATGTGCTACAGAGAAACAGCACTGAACCCACTCATTTCATGACCACACACACCCTGGACAATGAATGAAGTCCATGCTAGGGATCATCAAAAAGGGGACTGAAAACAAAACAGCCAACATTATAATGCCATTGTACAAAGTGATAGTAAGGCCACACCTGGAGTATTGCATACTAGAGATGGGCACGCATCAAAAAAAAATGGTGTTTCGTTTGTCGTTTGTCGTTTGGGGGGTCCGTTTCGTTTCGTTTCCATTTTTCGTGAATTTTTGCAAAAAATTCGTTTTCGTTTTCATTTGTTTCGCTACCGTTTCGTTACCATTAATTTCATTTTTTGTGATTTTTTTAGCATTTAAAGCAGTTCAATGTATTGCCGTAACGAAAACGAAACGGACGACAAAATTTCTGGTGTTTCTGTTCGTTTTGTTTCATTTTAGAGACAAAATTCGTTTGTCGTTTTGTTGCGTAACCAAAAAAAACGAAAATGGAAATGAAAAATTGTTCGTTTCATGCCCATCTCTATTGCATACAGCTCTGGCCACTGCATCTCATGGGATTGCTCAGAACCAGTAAAGAATAAGGCCAGAAGCGGGGATGTCGTATGGTGCCTTCAAGATATTTAGGCCACAGCCAGCTAAAAAAATAAAAATAAAGGCAAGGCATCCTTACAATGCCACGAGACCGGCAGGGTGTACCAGCAGGAAAAAGTGACATGGGCCGTCCCGACAGGAAATTGTCAATAAATGCAAAAATAAATCCCATGGCAGAAAAACATTCAGTTTGGTCATCTCACCTCCTTAGTCTGGACACAGAAAATGACAGAAACATCTGCCTTAAGGCAAACAGCAAAGCTGAAGGTCTATTAAAAACCAAAATAGAGAGGCACTCCTTTGCTTTACAACATGGACAAATGCTACACATGTATGAAGATCACCAGCGTGACCCTGTTTTGGGGAAGTTCTGTGCCAATATATTCTTCCTGGGACAACCAAAACACCAACGCACAACCATCTGGAGGAATCAGAAAACCTGTCCTTCTGGTTTTCTCACACATTCATGAGGTTATTATGCCTCAAATCCCTTTGATGCCCCAAAAATGAAAGTCTGTGAATGTTGGCAAATCCAACCAAAGGAAACCAAAAATTCACCCCTATTCACAAGGGGTCAAAGCCGCCTAAAGTACAGCCATTCCCAGAACAGATACACTTTCTGAACAAGTCTAGCAGGGCTGGATGGAACAATAATCTGTCGGGAGGAAAAATGAGCCAACATGCTTGCTGTAGAAATTATTTCCAACATTATTAAATCAACAGGAGAGGGGCATCCTTCTGTCTGGCAGAGGGCACCAGGAAAACACAAATTGACTGGTTAATAACGTTAACCCCAAGATGCAGGGTAGCTCGAAGGCTTGGGCTGCAAAAGGGAAGGCTGATTTATTTCATACAGAAACACATCTTTCCCAAATAAATATGTTTAGAAGAAAAAAAAATATAAGAACATAAGAAGAACCCTGCTGGATCAGGCCAAAGGCCCATCTAGTCCAGCTTCCTGTATCTCACCGTGGCCCCAGCAGATGAGTCCAAGACTAGATATCTGTCTCCTGATACCACTTCCCTGCATCTGGTCCTTGAAGTACCACGGCTTTAAGCGTGGAGATGACACATCTCCATCGTGGTTTGTAACCTGAGATGGACTTTTCCTCCAGGAATCTGTCCAATCCCCTTTTGAAGGCATCCAGGCCAGATGCGATCACCACCTCCTGTGGCAGGGAGTTCCACAAACTAACAGCACGCTGGGTAAAAAAAAAAATCTTTTGTCTGTTCTTACTCTCCCACCCCTCTATTTGAGTGGATGTCCCCTAGTTCTGGTATTTTGTGAGAGGGAGAAGAGTGTCCCTCTAGCCACCTGACTCGTGCCCTGCATTATTTTGCAGGTCTCAATAACATCCCCCCTCAGGTGCCTTTTTTTCATTTCATTTCTTTCATTTCATTTTATGAGGGTGGTGGTGATGAGATGGAGATGGTGAAGAGCAAGACATTGCTGATATATCATTTGGGATGAGGAAGGAAATGTTGCTCTACCTACCCACACGCACTTCTTCATCCATACTCTGCTGTCTCCATCATCACCATCACCATCACCATCATTCCCACCCCACCCCACCCCCCCATCATCATCATCATCATCATCATCATCATCATCATCATCATCATCATCATCATCATCATCATCATCATCATCATCATCATCCATTCAACTCCACTCTGACTGATCACAGTCCCTTCCAGGGTTTTCTGGATAGAGAATATTCAGAAGTGATTTACCACCCCCGCTTCCACTGGGAGGAGCCCTGGGACTCTGCAGCCTGCCCAAGGCCACCGGTTGGAAGTTCAAATCCTGGGAATGGAACTTGCAATCTCTGACTCCACAGCCCAATACCCAAACCACTGAGCTATGCAGCCAGCTTCAAACACTGCCTTACACCTCGTATAAAAACAGTTTCTGTTCTCCCATAATGTCCTGCTCTCCCAAATTTGCTGCAAACCTTCCTTAGTCATGCCTTCTGGCTTCTGAGATTTCATCCGACTTGAGTCTTCATTATCCCCTTGTAAAGGAGTTGAAATCTTACTTTGGGGGGGGGGATGAAACCTGAGATTCGTATAAAAGGGACAACTACCAAACTTGTGCCTTTTCCCAGTGCTTGTGGATAATCAGACGACACACGCTTCTTCATGCAGAGACCGGGTAAAGGTTTATTTTCGGACCACAAGACAGAGCGGACTTCCCCAATTGCCTCCCCAGGCTGCATCTCCGGATTCAAACTCACAATGAGGTCCTGTCTGGTTTTGAAGGTGTTGATATAGTGGTTGTAATGGGTGTCTTCCATTTGCCTCAAGATGGCGGTCATGCAGGCTACGAAGCTACCCTGGAAACAAAATGAAAGCATGCCCTGATCAGTTTCCATTTGTCAGAGGGAGCCGATTAAATGACTGTAGAGACAAGGAAAAGAATCCAGTGGAGAGGATCTAAGATCCAGGTTGTTGGCTTCCTACAGGCGCCCCTTTGCCCCATATAGGGAAAAGTTGGGTGAAAACAACCATTGGTCTCATCACACTTTGGTTCTTTATATACTAGGGCCATATGGGTTGGTTCTGAAAGCAGAAAAGGTGGGGTGGAAGGAAAGAGTGGCAACTACAGTGGTCACATCCCCAAACTTAAAAAAAAAAATACCCATTTTCTTTCAGATTCCCTCAATGTAGCTTGCCCTCCAGATGCCTTGAGATACAATTTCTATCCAACTGATGCTACAAAAGGTCCAAGCAGGTGGGTGGACAAGCAGTTGAAGGAAATAGGTAAGATTCCAAAGCTCCCAGGAGGCCAGAGCCTGGGAGGCACACACCACAACCAAAACCAAACACCAGGTTATGAAAAGGACACGCACCAGGTGCGGTGACTGTCTGCTCATTCCAATGACCGTCCGGTTGATTCTCCTCAACAGGCGCTCCATAATCAGCTGGATGTGCGTGGCCGTTGGGCCCTGAGGGGATGAAATGAACACAACCTATGGAGAAAGACTTCAGGCACGACACATCTCTCAGGTGTCACATCACTTGGCAAAGCTCATTGGACGAGTTGCAAACTCCTCTTCCCTCTTTTCCATCTGACTGTCTATCTGTCTGCCTGCCTGCCTGCCTGCCCGCCTGTCTGATATCTGTACCACCCATCGGGCGATTAAGGCCACTCTGGGAACTTCACAAGACAGCAACTGGCTGGACTCAGAACCTGAAGAGCAGAGGCACGGAAGGCATGGCTCTCCAGAGATGGAGGGACTACAACTCCCATCAGTAGCAGCCAATAATGAGGGACGATGGGAAATGGGATTCACTAACATCTGGCGGGCCCTTCTTTTTTATGTGCATTACTATAATACACGCTCTGCGTTGCCACGACAACCGTGCGGACACTCACCACGTCCTTCTGGTCCAAGACCTCCAGAATATTGCTGAGCAGCTGCGAACAGGCTTCATGGTCTGGTTTGCTGGAATTATCATCGAGCTGGCCACTTAGCTGATCTACAAGGAGGGGCAGGAGGACATCCCGGCATTCTAGGGGAACGCAATGGAGAATTAGTTCAGGGGGATAAACAAATCAGGCCATGCGCACCTGAAAATGGTTGATCTGCTGACTCCTCAACCCCTTTTTCCCCTGCCCCAAAATACGTTTCTTCCAAAGAGGACAGCGCAACAGAAAGCCATTTCAATCCCTCCCAGAAATGGTTAGAGATGTAAAATAGCTGAATGAACTCCACTGCACATTGCTGTAAAGATACTCTTTCACTATTGGGAGCACCTATACAGTAGGACCCCCGTATCCACTGATTCATTATCCACTGATTCAGTTATCCAAGGTTGGCAGAGGAAAAAAGTAAATAAATAATTCAGCAGCCGCAAAGCAAGCTACTCTCAGAAAGAGCAGCTGTAACGCAAGCTACTGTCATAAAACAGCAGCCGTAAAGCAAGCTACCATCACAAACAGCAGCTATAAAGCAAGTTACTATCACAAAATAGCAGTTTGGGGGACATTTTGGCATTCTCTCTTATCCACGGGAAGGCTTGGAACCAATCCCCAGTGGATACTGGGGTCCTAGAACCAATACCCTGCTAGTGGCTTCTCCCTGGTCTCTTGCTGCCTATTGCAGGAATACAGGACAGGGGACAAGATGGGTCTTGAGTTTCACCCACCCCCAACTGTCCAGAAGGCCTTGAGATCATAGAATCAGGGCAAGACCAGACTTACAAGGAAGAGATCCTGCCTATGTACTTTGCAATGAGCACAAGATCACAGGCTCACTTCAGCATAGGATCCCCAGAGGGCGCTCCCCTTTCTGCGTTAGGGAGATACTAACCCATCATCCCCTCTGCCCTTTTGCCTCTCATCCATAGATGTGCAACATGGGAGTGGCAGGCAGATGTGAAAGCCTCCAGTGGCCAGTTCACAGATGCCACAAGATTAAAGTGTTGGTTGCGTTAATAGCTCAGCTTGGCCATAACGTTTATTGATCCGACATAGAGCCGTATCTTCAACCTGCAGGGTTCAAACAGTGTCCTGTACTAAAATTTTCTTGTACATAAGGTACCCTAAGAACTTCCGTTCTTGCCTGATTTTGGAAGCTAAGCAGGGTCAGCCCTGGTTAGTACTTGGATGGGAGACCACCAGGGAATACCAGGTGCTGTAGGTGCCTGGAGTAGGAACTGGCAAACCACTCCAGTATTCCTGCCAAGAAAACTCCATGGACATGGGGTCACGAAGAGTCAGTCACAACTGTAACAACGCAACACACACACACAAGGTAACTCCAGATCTCCTACTTAAATGGGGGACTCTGGGAGGTGTAGGCCAAAGAAGAAACTTCATTGAGCTTTGCTCTTGTGCCAAATTTTGGCTCACAGTTCAGGATATTAGCTGGAAGAATTTAAAAGTGAAAGCGGGGAGGGGGAGGGAGGGGGGTAGAGACTCACCAGCTTGTCGGAATAGATCACTGTCGACAATCTTTGTCATGCAGTTGAGCTTCTGACGGACAAGTTGGTTATCAGGAATGCTTTGGATGAATTTGCTGAAGAGAACACTGGAGGCAGAGCAAGCGGGGAAAAGAAGCATGTTTTACTTGTACTAACTAATCCTTTTAGCTGGGCTTCAAACTATAGATTTTACAAGGGAGATTTCTATAATGCCCATCAAACTCTTTTCCACTGGAGATTCCTAACCAACAGCCAACCAACCCAAGAACCAATCAGGACATACATGAATGTGAATGCATTTTAAAACAAATTTCTTCATAGGAAAAGAAGCAAGATCTACGCTCGGCAATGATGTGCGTGCCTGATCAAAATTGCTGATAAAACACTGCACCAATGTAGGATCTAAGTTTACAGAGAGCCCCAGAACCAAGAGAGAAAAAAGCATCTTGGGTAACATGATTGGATAAAATTATAGAAAGCTACTGCCACATGGGTGGGGGTGGGGGTGGGGGTGGGGGGATAGACAATAATTAACAAACAAATGAACACGAATCTGTCAAGGATTGCAGTTTTGACAAAATGTCTGTAATATGTATTTAACAGATTACAAAATGGATCCTGTGTAAGATGCTGTGTCATGAGCTAGACAAGAATGTGCATTAGGTCTAGGACACAGATGTAAAGTATCATCAGTACTGGAAGGTCAGGATGATTAGGCACAGGTGGTATAGCTAAATCACCCCATCCCATGTAGTGCATGATTGCCATATTGCTTTGTGTATAAAGGCATCAAGCAAACCAATGATGAAGCATGGCATGGTCTCTGTGGCATGGTGGTAGCCCTGACTCTAGTCATGCCATCTTCAATGTAATGCCACCTGTAGAATGCCATGAAGTCTCTTCACAGGGAATGGCTAATGTAGCAACGCAACTAAACGTGTGCCCTTTCAGTTTTCCAGTTGCCTTGTTGAAATATTTGTTGGCTTTCTACCCAACGGGGTGGTGGTTTCTACCAATGCCTGGCCATCACTTTGCCTTTTCCACAACAGACATTAGGTGACAGCCAGGGAGGTGATTTTGATTTTAAACTGGCACTCAGAGCCCCTTCTTATCAGAGTGTGGCCCACTTTACAATCACCTGGATATCAGGTTCAATTGCTCTATTGGCACTTTGTGAAAAAAATAGTGGGTTTGGAATCGCACTTTGTGCTTTGTTGTTGTTCAGTCATTCAGTCGTGTCCGACTCTGGGGTAAGGAGAAAATGGACCCCAGCCGTTGGGAGGCCCAAAGGCCTTCCTATCCTCCACTGCCTCCCGGAGTTTGGTCAAATTCATTTTGGTTGCATCGATGACACCGTCCAACCATCTCATTCTCTGCAGTCCTCTTTTCCTTTTGCCTTCCATCTTTCCCAACATCAGATCAAACCTATCAATTGAAATTATCCACACTTTCCCGTTAACTGAAACCCAGTGCATCCACTAATACATGTCCTGTTCCATTTGTTGTGGGGAGATATTGGGTCCCTAAGAATATAATGAGAGTGTTGCAAGACAAGTCTGTGAACAAATGATTTGTCAATGCTTCAAAACTGACAAAACATGTTTTCTATCTGAGTATCTATCTATCTATGTTCTATTTATCTATCTATCTATCTATAATCATCTAAATGCATTTATTTTGAACCATTAGTCATCTTGTCAGTTCTTTTCCGCATTGGGTTAAGGATTTATCTTATTTTTTGGTCCAGTAAAAATACCTATCTGGTCCAAAAAGGGTTGCAAGATCTTTAGGAGAATCAAGCATCTGATGCCACCAAAACATGTTCATTTGTCATTTATAAGGAAGGATGAAAAGAAGATGTTTGAAAGTTTAAGTAAAACCCTGATGTTCTTCAGGAAAATGAACATGGGATACATCTTTAAAACATGTTCCTCAAAATGTTCATCAGACATGGAGGGCATGGCATGGTCAGAAGTTTGGCAAATGGTTGCTTCCTGACTAAATTTCATGCCATCTTCAATGTAATCCCATCTGTGTTCAAAAGTCTCTACCAGGAAATTAAAAAAATTAAACCAACTAAAAGTGTGCCCTTTCAGTTTTCCAGTTGCCTTGTTGAATGCATTTGTTGGCTTTTTTGATGGGTGTGGTGGTTTTAAACGCACTATCATGTGAACAGAGTGCCAGGCCACAAGAGACATTCCAGTGTCGGTGTCAAGAATGAGGCATGTGTGGTAAAAGTTGAAGTCAGAAACATCAAGATGATCATAAAAAAGAAAAAGAAAACAATCACCTGTCTGGATGGAACATGTTGCAAACATACTTCATACAAAAAGGAAGTGGGTATTGGTTCAGATAAAGGCTTTGTTGTTGTTCATTCGTTCAGCCGTGTCCAACTCTTCGTGACCCCATGGACCAGAGCTCACCAGGCCTTCCTATCCTCCACTGCCTCCCGGAGTTTTGTCAAATTCATTTTGGTTGCATCGATGACACCGTCCAACCATCTCATTCTCTGTCGTTCTCTTTTCCTTTTGCCTTCAATTTTTCGCAGCATCAGGGACTTTTCCAAGGAGTCCTCTCTCCTCATGAGGTGGCCAAAGTACTGGAGCCTCAGCTTCAAAATCTGTCCTTCCAGTGAACATTCGGGGTTGATTTCTTTCAGAATGGATAGGTTTGATCCCCTTGCAGTCCAGGGGACTCTCAAGAGTCTCCTCCAGCACCACAGCTCAAAAGCATCAATTCTGCGGCGATCAGCCTTCTTTAGAGTCCAGCTCTCACTTCCATACATCACTACTGGAAAAACCATAGCTTTAACCATCCTGACCTTAGTTGGCAAAGTGATGTCTCTGCTCTTTAGGATGCTATCTAGGTTTGCCATTGCTTTCCTCCCAAGAAGCAGGCGTCTTTTTATTTCGTTCCTGCAGTCGCCATCTGCAGTGATCAAGGAGCCCAAGAAAATAAACTCTGTCATTGCCTCCATTTCTTCCCCTTCTATTTGCCAGGAGGTGATGGGACCAGTGGCCATGATCTTAGTTTTTTTAATGTTGAGCTTCAGCCCATTTTTTTCACTCTCCTCTTTCACCCTCATTAAGAGGTTCTTTAATTCTTCCTCACTCTCTGCTATTAGAGTAGTATCATCTGCGTATCTGAGGTTGTTGGGTGCACTTTGGGCACTCGCTCTCTAAAAGGTTCGCCACCACTGGCCTAGAGCCTGTTCCATTAAAAAAATCTCTTTTGTTTCCTTGTTAGGCAAAAGGGCAGGAAAAAGCATTATCATAGCTACCTGAGTTCAACAGGATCAAACACCAGTTTGACGTCGTTGATGATGCTGGGTAAATACTTCAAGGCAGCACCCTGGAAGGTATGAGGAGGAGGAGGAGGAGGAGAGGAAGAGGAAGAAGAATATTATTAAGAATAACTGCTCCACTCTGGGGAGAAAGGATCATAGAAACCCTGGATTGGTATTAGACATGTTTGTCAAAGACACACAGTATGGACAGCACGTTTGAAAATCAAAGCAAAGAAGTCAACCTGTGATAGCTTTGAAAAAGTGATTTTTTTATTGGAGTGTCATTTTCAGTGGCCATGCAGTCAGGGGGTGGGGAGGAGAGATTATGGATGTTGTAGTTAAAACACACACACACACACACACACACACACACACACACACACAAAGAGAGAGAGAGAAAGAGAAAGAGAGATCTTTCACTGTGGTGTGAAGCATGGTTACAATGAAATGTGGTTCTTTTGTGTCTAGATCAAACTGCTGAAAAGATGCCACCTTCTTGGCCCCATCATTGGCCAACACTAGAATTTCCACAAACTCTGAAGAAAACATCTCACATCTGCAATGAGCAGACCTAAGCCAGGATCATACTCCCCTCCCCCCACATCCAGTATTTTCTTTGGGAATTCAAGGTCAGATATCAACATCCCAAATCAGTAAGGCTGCTTTTTCACAGATCAGAGGGTTTCCACAGGAGATGAAGCAGGATGTGAGAGGGCTGATGGAGGAAGGGTGGACCACCCCATCCCTCCTTCAATAGCTCACGTGGTTCCTGGGCTAGCCACGGAAGGAGCATCGCCTATTTCGTTGTAACCCACAGGGACAAACGCTTCCCTTGCTTCATCAGTCTGCTTGTTTAATTGGGTATGTAACATCCAAAGAATGTTACATACAAATGATACAAAATGAATAAATTGTGTGTCAATTTTCCACATGGGCTGTAAGTACTGTGTTTCCCCGAAAATAAGACAGTGTCTTATATTAAGTTTTGCTCCCAAAGATGCGCTAGGCCTTATTTTTAGGGGATGTCTTGTTTTTCCATGAAGAAAAATATGGTACAAATTTATTGTTATCTTATTATCGGGGAGGCCTTATTTTCAGGGGATGCCTTATATTTCAGTGAGGGCAAAACTGTAAGTAGTTCTTATTTTCAGGGGATGTCTTATTTTAGGGGAAACAGGGTAGTGTAGAAGTACAGTCTATAGGCCTTGAAGCCAAATGGTTCTCATTTGGGGGAGGCTAAGAAGGTTATCTCAAAGCAGAAAATAAACAACATACATTTACTGACGGAATCCGCAATACTTTCTGATTGGAAAAGGAGACCCGTACTTGCCTTGATCTTCACCGCCTCTTCCAGAGGCCGGTCCATGAGGATGTTAAAAGAGAGGAACAGCTTGCGGATGGCATTGTTAAACTCATCTCCATCTTCACTTTTCCCATAAAACCTAAGGGAAAGCATAACTCATAGGAAATGCCTGTTGGCTACATATTTTAAAAACAGTAGAAGCAGGTCATCTTCAGAGCAGAACCGAAGTCTGTGAGACCTTCATTCCATTCATTAACCTCAAACACAATCTGATATTCACCAAATTATATGTACATTTACCTACTGTCATTTAATATAAGACAAATACACATATCTTCTGCTGCTAAGCTATGTCAATGATCATCAGATCGGCACAGACATGAACTTAATGTGGTTGTGCACAATAATAATAATAATAATAATAATAATAATAATAATAATAATAATAATAATAATAATAATAATAATAATAATGATGATGATGATGATGATGATGATGATGATGATGATGATGATGATGAACTTTATTTCTATGCTGCCTTTATCCCCAAAGGGACCCATTAAGTTCATCTTATGTCCTGTTCATCTTAACGTTTGACCAAAACCTACTTTTTTCTATTCCTCCGACACTGTATCTTTTCAAGCAAGATTTTGGAAGGGCGAGATTAAAGAATGCGAATAAACAATGGCTGCTTCACGGCTAAAGAAGGGCACCCAATTCTGCCTTCTGTGCTTACCCCAGGTATAGGACCCTTGACTGAACGATGAACCGGAACAGGTACTTGAGGGCCTTCAGGGCAGCAAAGAGCAATTCCGTCTTGCTGGAGTCGTCTGCATTTCCAACGTAGTAGTTCAGAACCTTGGTAAGCTTTCTGAAGAGGGAGAAAAATCAAGAAAGGTAAGACTCCTCCAGCCAATGAATATTTAGAACAAGAGATGGCACAAAACACCAAAATGGTGTTTCATTTCTCGTTTCTTTTCCCTGTTTCATTTCAACCATGAATGCAGTGGCTCCCAACCTGTGGGTCCCCAGATGTTCTTGGACTACAACTCCCAGAAATCCCGGCCAGCAGAGATAGTGGTGAAGGCCTCTGGGGTTTTTAGTCCAAGAGCACTTGGGAAGCATGGCCTTAAAATCAAACAAAGCTGAGCTTTTGAGGGACAAAGCTTCTTTCTCAGCTTCTCCGGCATTTGAATGTGCCTTTAAAATGAAAAGATGTGAGCATTTGGGTAAATTCCGATCAAAAGCTATGAAATCCTCGTGCACCCCTTAAGGCCTGTGCCTTCAGGCTGAGAATGAGAATGATGTCTGCATTCTTTTCAAATGGTCCTCCTTTCCGAACTCTTGTTGGCCGCAGGCCACAGAGCGGAATGAATCATCGCCTCTGATCACACGAGGTTGGTCTGAGAGCAACCCAAGCAAAGTGTGTGGGCTTTTTGTGGAGAGAAAGCCGCCAGCAAACTGCCCTTGGCTCGTTCTCCCGGCAGCCCTGAGCCTAGCGCAGCTCCTTGGCATTCGAGCTTGTAGTCCGGGTGGCATTACGTAAATGTCACCGAAAAATGTCACAGAGCTGGCAACGGAAAATGCAGCTGAAGTACACCCAGGCCTGCAAACCAAAGGCATGAGGAGCCGTTGGCTTATACAGCACAGACCAAAGCAGATAACAGACTTTCTGCAAAGCAGAAACAGCATACAGTGGTCTCCCGCCCTTTTGCGGTTCATATACTGCGGTCCTGCTATATTGCGGGACCGCGGTGTGTGAAAAAAGCCCCCTGGGGTAAGGGGGAAAGTCCTGTTTCAGGCCTCCCATACTTACCCCAGGACCGGCATTGCCCCGAGCGGGTCTGAGAGGGCCTTCCCGGGCCTTATGGAGACCCCAAAAGGGCCTCCGTGTGAACGGGAAGTGACTTCCAGTAAACCAGAAGTGACTTCTGGATTGCCAAAAATCATTTCTGAGGCCTCAGAAATGATTTTCAGCGATCCAGAAGTCACTTCCGGTTTGCAGGGAGGCCCTTTTGGGGCCTCCAGAAGGCCCGGGAAGGACCCTGCAGGCCCATTCGGGGCAGTGCCAGGCTGGGGTTAAGTACAAGAGCCCCCAGTTAGCCCCCCCCAGGCCTGACCAGACCTGCATCAGCATATCGTGGACTTTCAATTATCGAGGGTCAGGTCGGGTCCCTGAGCACTGTATTAACTTAGAGCAACGGGAAAGCAAGACTTTAGTTTCACAAGATCGACTTTGCATTTCACCCCAACCCCGTGATCCACTAAAGGCCACACGCAAAATCATAGTGGGTGGGTCAAAATGCACTAACAATTAAGGGACAGGGTACCTCTGAGCCCGGGTTGTGCCCAGTGCTAAACTTTCGCATTCTACGCAAAAATCCACAGCATCCTTTTTCTGCAACTCAAGTGAGAATGTCTTACTGGGGGCACATCATGAAGAAGCAGAACTCTCTGGAAAAGTCAGTACTGCTAGGAAAGGCAAAAAGCATCAGGAAAAGAGGAAGACTCCCCCTTCCATGGACCCTCCCCACTGGCTATGCTGGGTTGGGGTCATGGGAATTGAAGTTTAATATCAAATTTTATTATACGGTCATTGACCCGAGTAATTAACCTAGGCTTATAAAATACAGTATATAAAATACGTAAAATACATAAAATGCATAAAACGTTAAAATATTTCAGATAAGATTAGTCCCTATCATATGGCTATCTAGTGATAACTTTTGCGTATTCTCAGAGTTGCAAATAAAAACTTGGCGACAGGCTGTGTAATTGTTTGGTCTGCTCCTGACAGCAGGATTTTCAAGAGATCAGTAGAGGGCATACTGGTACGTTTGCTCGTAATTGGGTGGAGATAATAGAGGCCTTCAGACCTATAGAGTCTGCATTCTAGTATGGTGTGTGACAGGGTCTCAGTTACTTCATTCCCACAGGGGCAGAACCTTTCTCCATATGGTGTGTTATTAAAGCGCCCTTTTAACTGGGCTGAGGGAAAGCAGTTGAATCTGGCCCTAGAGAAGTTTAATATCTAAAAGGTTGGACTACAGCTTTTCCCCTCTCAGATTAGTGAGTCATCTGCAGTGGAAACAAAATCAGTGACGCAACACACCTGTATACTTACACATAGGCCAAGGTGGCGCTGAAGTGCTTGTAAATATAAGTTTCCAGTACAGGATTGAAATGCTGAAACTTGATGTCCCCGATTAAGGAAATAATGAATACCTATTTAAAAAAAAGTGGGATGGGAAACAGAGAAACATTTTGAATATTTGGGCCAGAAGCATCCGTCTCTTGTTGGGATTATTTATTTATATTTATATTTATTTATTTTTATATTTTGTATACCGCACCCATTTCCCAAAGGGACTGCCAGACCTAATGAGAAGGGAGGGGCAAGAAAGCAACTTACCAGTGCATCAAACACAAGGAAATCATAGGATTCATTGTCGGACATCTCCATCATTATGCTGAAAAGCGCGTCCAGTGTATCTTGCAGGAACTGAAGGGAACAAAACAGGAATGGGGCGGGAGGCAGAAATTACGGCCGCTGTGCTACAGTCCCTTGATTTCCCCCCTGTGGCCCCCCAAACAGTAAGTGAATAAATATATTCCAAATATTTGCAAAGCTGGGAACGGAGATGGACATGAATTTAAAAACGAATTATAAAATTCGTATTTGTGGCAAATTAATACCCTCAACGTATAAGAATTGATGAATTTTTAGTGATTTTGGATTCCTTGATTTTTCAGCCAATAACATGGCCCTCGAGGCACTTAAGGCATACCAGATTTGCAGGAAAGCTCTTCATTCCACATCTGGGGATGACTGGGTTTCTGGCATCAGAATTACACACTTCCAAATAGGAGCCCTCAAGGAAGGTTCACTCCAGGTACCCAGAAACACTAAACTTGCAGGGAAGCCTCCACTGACTCTCTTCTCCAGTCTCTCCACATTTGGGGAAGATTGCGTTTCCCAAAGCCAGTTGCTAAAGAACAATTTCTGGGGGTGGGGAAGGAGGTCACAAGTCTGAAACCCAATATTCACCAAACTTGGATGGATTGTACAGGAGAATCACAGGTGGCCAGATCTGGTGTATCTAGGTGCCTCGGGGGGGGGCATTTTTAGAATTTTAAAGCAAAAAATGAATTTATTTATTTTATTTTTATGTTTATATACCGCCAGATTTTCCCAAAAGGGAACTCAAGGCGGTTAACAAGTGTAAAATTCCACAATACAGTGTTCAAAGAGATAATAGTCGGTTCCAAAGAATGAACATAAAAATAAGGAACAACCCACAGTGGAACCCAAAATTTTTAAAAAAGAAAAACTAACAGAAAAACTAACAAACAGTCAGAACAATACTAAAGCAAAAGAAAGAAAGAAATGGGTCGACGTGAAAACTCAAATCCCTACTCAAAAGAATAAATTCACCCCTTTGATTGCCGAACGCAGTCGTATGCAGCCAGGTTTTTAGTAACTTCTTAAATGCTGGCAGGGACTCTGCAGTCCTAATGTCGCTTGGGAGACGGTTCCACGATGTGGGACCAGTCACAGAGAAGCTGCGGTTCTGGGTGGAAGTTTTACGCACCTCCCGGGGGGTGGCGATCCGGAGGGCCTGGGACTGTGATGCTCTGGTGGGTCAGGCCGACGTTAATCTTTGGATGATACACTCTGTCACATATTCTGGTCCCAAGCCATGGAGGGTTTTGAAACTGATTCATCGGGGTGTGTGTGTGTGTCATAAATTCACTTTCTGTGATTCATTGTCCTTGATCTGGAAGTTGAGTCATGGCTACTGGACTTCTTTTTGAGAAACAGAAATGTTTCGCTGCTCATCCAAACAGCTTCCTCGGTCTGAATACAGCTAGTGCGAGTCCTCCATCTTATAGTCAGTCAGCTTTGACCTCTTGTCACCTTGGTCTGAATTAGGCTCATAAGATGAACAATGGCCTGAATAGGCTCGTTAGGGAGACAATAGTATCCACAGCCTTAAGGAGAACAATGGCCTAAGGTGCTGAAACCTATCAAGAATGGGTCGTTAGCTATGGCCTTGGTGGTGAAGGCTTTTTGATTTGTCTGGGTACTTTGGAAAGCACACCCTGACAAGTAGCAGATAGACTATGCCTGAGGCCGCCACCTCTGTTCCTCTTATGAGCCTAATTCAGACCAGGGTGACAAGAGGTCAAAGCTGACTGACTATAAGATGGAGGACTTGCAGTAGCTGTATTCAGACTGAAGAAGCTGTTTGGATGAGCAGCGAAACATTTCTATCTCTCAAAAAGAAGTCCAGTAGCCATGCCTCAACTTCCAGATAAATTCACCTGGATGACTGAGAATCTTCACAGACATATTGTCCTCGATGCACCAAAATCAAAACAAATCACCATTTTTCCAGTTAATCCCCGCCTCTAGCTATGAGCTTCCGATACCTTAACGATCTCTCCTCCTTCCACCTCCATCAGCTTCTTAAGGTTGTGTCTGATGTTCTGGGAATTGGAACGCCAGTTCAGCAAACCCAGCAGGTCAACTGACAAGGGCAAAGGAGAGAACAAAAAAAAAATAGATCAGAAGAGGCCACAAAGCGCTGGCTTCCTGCTGTGGTTGCAAAAAAAGAGACAATGACAGATGCAATATTTATCCCTGGCACGGAATCATAACAAAAACAAAACAAAAAGAAGAGTCTTGTCACAGCTCCAGAAGATACAACACACCTTGCCCTGCATCTTGGCACCCCGTTTCAACAACCACTTACCCGATCTGGCCATCTACCAACACAACCAACGGCTCAATAGGGACCAACCACAAGATGGCTGATTTGTCGTCCGGAGACAAGCTTTGCCAGAGGAAATGAAGCTTTGAAATGCAGGGATTGTGTCTGGACTTCTGTAAATCACAGTTCTGGATATATATGGGTCTTTGGTACTCTTATGTGTGTGTATAAATAGAAACACATATAGTGCCAAAGGGCTGGAAACACAGCCTGATATCCTATCATTATGCAACTGCAGAAGAGGAATCACATCAGCAGTTTCTCTATGCCAGCGGGCGTCTTATTGCATGCCCGGTCTCACGCAGGTTGCGATACTGGTTGTACAATGGAGAGACTGCTGGAGAAGGAAAAGCTGGGAGTGATCTCCTTTATGCCCTGAAGAAGGTATTAGAGACTCCATCATTCCACTCACATAGCAAGGGTTATCAAGGTGGATAAGAAGGCCAGGGCCATCCCAAGATATTTTGCTGCCTGGTGAAGGATGAAATGGAACACCTTCCATTCCATGTCTAGACGTCAACTCAAGGTAAGGTAGGACCTTCCCTTAGGCAGCAGCAGGTTCCAGCAAAGCTGGAGGGCAGCAAACTGTTTGCTGTCAGCCGAAGAGGAGTCCTCCAAGAGAGAGAAAGGCGATGGGGCTCAGGGGGAAATCTGCAGGCATGTGTTGTGTGTCTATGTCAGTGATGGCGAACCTTTTAGAGTCTGAGTGCCCAAACTGCAATTCAAAACCCACTATTTTTTTGCAAAGTGCCAATACAGTAATTTAACCTGTATACAGGTGGCTATGAAGGGGCGATGTCAGGTGCCAACATTTGGGCTCCGAGTGCCACCTTTGGCATCCGTGCCATAGGTTCGCCAACAATGCTCTAGGTGCTCGTGCTGTGTGTCCCTTGAATCAGTTCTTTCATTCTGCCTAATGCCACCACCCTGGGGCTTCCCTATCCTTTTCCTGGAAAAACTCAGATGGAATGCCCTGTAGTCTTCTGACAAATCTATGTCCCACCCAACAAGGATATTACAAAGGCACACAAGCGCCCAAGAGTAGATCTGAATGGCACATGATACAAAGCAAAGTGTGTTCTGCTTATATACCGCCCCATACCACTACAAGTCGTCTCTGGGCGGTTTACAATGATACAGTAGGGACGGGCATTTCGTTTCAGAACCAGTAGGTTACAAAGTAACCACAAGCCCAGGTGGTCCCCGGAACCGGCTGATACACGCAGATCCAATTGCTTTACCTTTCTCTGTCTCGCGCAGGGTTAAAATCCAACGAGGAAGCACACTGCAACGTCATCTTTCCTGCTTTGTGCTGCTGGCCAATCAGAGAGGGAGGCGGGATGATGCCTGTCCCTGCACAGCTCCTGATTGGCCAGCATCACAGATCTAGCACAGATGACGCAGCAGCATGCTTCCTCATTAGATTTTAACCCTGCGCGAGACATCGAAAGGCAAAGCAATTGGTTCTGCGTGTATCAGCTGGTTCCGAGGACCACCTGGGCTTGTGTGGTTTGTTTTGGAACCTACTGGTTCCAAAACAAAATGCCCATCCCTATGATACAGCCATTGACCTATGTAGAACTTGGCTTGCATATCCCCAGAATGGTTGGCAGCCAAACTTACCATTCTGGGTCAGTTTCGTAGAGCAGATGAGCGTTGCAATCTGAAAACTATCCTTAGTACTGTCTTTGGTCAGAGTAAAGTTGACCCCAGGCTGCTTGGCTGGAAGTACCTCCCAGTCATCCATTTCTTCCTTCGTGGCAGGAAGGGTCAAGTAAAACTTGGCATCTTCCATTTTCTTGTTCTCACCCTGTTGAGGAGACACAAAGGGGAGTGGAACCCCAGGGACCAGCTTGCCCTAGTTTGTTGCGTTCAATTCCCAGGCTCACCGCCCATGCTGAGTGAGAACGATGGGAAATGTCTTTATATCTTTTTATTATTATTATTATGGTCATATGACCCAATTCAATAAAACAACAGGACAAAGAACAGGAACAGAAATAGTACAAAATATAAACGTCAACACAGAAACTACAACCTCCCAAAAGGTACAAATAGGTCTGCCTTCTGCCATCAACACAGCCCTTCTACGGATTGCAGCTAGGAAAATTTTAGCAACCTGAGTTGTTATATGAGAGTTCTGATCTGCAAGACAATACACAACCAACCACTTATCTGAGTTCCCTCAAAGTCTATGGATCAAGGGATGAATCAGGGCCTTTTCACACGACCCCTAAAATCCGCAGCAAATGACTCCCAGATCCGGAGCTTAAAATTGTTTCCCCACCAGCTCCGGAGTTTACAACAAATTAAGTGTGACCACACCCACCTAAGCGCGTCCCAGCGCACTTTTCAAGTACCTACTCTCCGGGGGTGAAAAATTCCTGATGTGGATGTAACGTAGAGAGTGCCGGGCTCTCCTGGCTTCTGTTTGTTGTTTTTTTGCCCCCCGCCCCTTTAAGAGATACTAATGCTGCCAGGAGCAGAGTGAGAGGGCAGAACGGAGGTGAGCCTGCATTCTTTTCTTCCTTTTTTTTTCTCCCTCCCCTCACGCAGCCAGCAGCCAGGAGTGTGGAGGGGGTGGGAACACAGGAGCAGCACAAACCCCCAAGATCTCTGGTCCGAATTTAAGTGGCCAGCGGATCTTAGGGGTCGTGTGAAAAGGCTCTCAGATCAATGGGAAATGTAATCAAGACCTCAGAAAGATATCAGAATGCTACGGACCCCTAGAGCGCCTGGCTTTGCAAAAAGTCAAGTCAAAACAATGCTATCCTCCTAATGGCCGCTTGCCAGGTTGTAGATCTCAAGTCATTAGGGTCATACAAACGTTTGATGATGTAGCAGAGCCAAACTTTTGCATTTTACATAAACTTTGCTGTATTTTGAACATACAGAATGTAGAAGCAATGTAGATTAAAAATGCATGTAGAAACAGACAAGCTGATGTTGTCTGGAATGATGGCAACATTGAAAAAACTTGCATCTACTGTAGATATCCAGATGAATTTTGGTGTTTTTTTGGGGGGGTGGGGTGGGAGATAATGACAACTGTTACAAACACAAGCTTCTGATTTTTTTCCCTCTGGAGGTTTATAGTACAGTGGTGCCCCGATTTAATTCAACTTAAGAGCAGAAAACTGTTGGCGTTTTAACTGCCGCCTTACACATTTTAAATATTGGTCTGCTCGACTTAAAATTTTTTAATTTTATTTTTTAAATTATTTTTTCAAATTTTTAGATAGGTACCCCGACTTGAGAGTAGTTCGACTTAAGAGCATGCATTCGGAATGGATTAAATTCGTAAGTTGAGGTACCACTGTATAAAGTTGAGTAGGACTCGGAGTGAGGATCAGGCATCATGGTGCATTTGAGCTATTTGCTGCACTGCAGTCTTAGACTCAACCAAACCACAGTTTCTTCTTCTTTTTTTACCCACACATGTCAGTGAGCTAGCTAAGACAGGAGAACATTGTTTTAGGAATCCCAGAGTTAAGTCATGGCCACTGGACTTCTTTACTTGTGAGATCAAAACATTTCACGATGCATCCAAGCAGCTTCATCAGTCTGAATGTCTGAGGCTGCTTTTACACAACCCCTAAAATCCACTGGCAACTTAAATTCGGATCCCCCCAACCAGAGATCATGTGGTTTTTGTTCTGCTTCCTGTGTTCCCATCCTCCCGCACTCTGATTCTATTGCTTCTGTCTGCTGTGAGGGGAGGGAGAAAAAATGCAGGCTCACCTCCGCCTGCCCTCAGCAGCAGCTAATTGTAGCAGGACAGGAAGCCCGTTACGGATTCCTATATGTTAAAGGGGGGGGGGCAACAAAAACAAACAGAAGGCGGAGAAGAGCCAGGCATTCACAGCTTTAAAATCTGCATCAGAAATTTTTTTACCTCCTTGAGACCAGGTACTTGTAAAATGCGCTGGGGCACGCTTAAGTGGGTGTGGTCGTACTTTTTTTTTTAAGTCCGCTGCTGGTGGGAAAACAATTTTATGCTCTGCATCTGTGAGCATTTTACAGCGGATCTTAGGGGACGTGTGAAAGCAGCCTGTGAACCTTCACAAACATATTCTTTTAGGAAGAAACTCTGTGAGCGACGACAAGACCTTCTGGAAATCTCCAAAAGATTATATACCTTATAGACTACCAAGTTATGTCTCCCATCCTGTAGAGTTGTGCCATCTGCATTCATCAGCTTCACAAAGGCCATCCCGAAAGCTCTTTCAGATTTATCTCGCGCTGTGGGAAAACGCCGGCGGGGAAAGAAGAAAATGGGGTGGGGGTGGGGAATGGTCTTATCGTTATTCTCTCCACTGGGATTATCTACCCTGTTTCCCCGAAAATAAGACCTACCCCAAAATAAGCCCTAGCAGGATTTTTATGCATTTGCCCCTTCCTTTCCATCCATGGTCCTTCCCCTCCCCCTTCGCTTGGGCCACCAAAGTTACCGTACTTTGTAGCATGTTTGCTTGCAGTTCCTGTTTCCCCGAAAATAAGACCTTCCCCGAAAATAAGCCTTAGTGTATCTTCTTGGGGAAAAATAAATATAAGACACTGTCTTAGTTTTGGGGAAACACGGTAGCACCATAACAATGCTTTGTTTCTTCGGTGCAAAAGGCCAAAGTATTTTTTTTCTTTTGGATACTGCATAGCAAGGACAAAACTGTGATAACTTGTGGAAGCTGCAACAAGATATTACAGCATGGTGATGTCATTGTCTAAGCATAGATATTTTCCCCCGAGAACCTGAGTATGCAATAATCAGGGTTCTGGTTCATTTAGAGCACCTTCACAGATAGGGAATCTCTCTTTTTTTTTCCAGGCTGTCATAAGAACATAAGAAGAGCCATGCTGGATCAGGCTTCCTGTATCTCACAGTGGCCCCACCAGATGCGTTTGGGAGCACACGAGAATAGATATCTGTCTCCTGATGCCACCCCCCCTGCATCTGGTCCTTGAAGTACCCTGGTTTTAAATCTGGAGATTATACATCTCCACCATGGTTTGTAACTTGTGATGGACTTTTCCTCCAGGAATCTGTCCAAGCCCCTTTTGAAGGCATCCAGGCCAGATGCCATCACCACATCCTGTGGCAGGTAGTTCCACAGACTAACAACGCGCTGGGTGAAAAAATATTTTCTTTTGTCTATTCTTACTCTCCCAGCCCTCAATTTGAGTGGATGTCCCCTAGTTCTAGTATTTTGTGAGCGGGAGAAGAGCGTCCCTCTATCCACTTTACTCATGCCCTGCATTATTTTGTACGTCTCAATCATATCTGCACTCAGGCGCTTTTTTCCCAGACTGAAGAGCCCCAAATGTTTTAGCCTTTCATCATAAAGGATTTGCCCCAGCCCAGTAATCATTTTAGTTGCTCCCTTCTGCACCTTTTCCAGTTCCACTACGTCTCTTTTGAGATGCAGTGACCAGAATTGTACAAAATACTCCAGGTGCGGCCTTACTATCGTTTTGTATAACGACATTATAATGTCAGCTGTTTTATTTTCAAGCATACTTCATCCTTGCTTGTTAAATAGGCCCTGTTAACAATGCCTGAATAGAGTGTACAGTATATGTTATTAAATTAATTAATTCGTATCATTTCTTTGCTACTTTCCCCCTATATAGAGGCAAAGTTGCCTTAAAGGAAAAATAATAACATTAGAAACCCAACATTTTGCTCCAAGCAATAGCAAACGTTTCAAATAGGAGGGATTAGATCCGACTGAATATGAGCATCTCCTTAATCCAAGTGACTCCATGGAAGCTTAAAAACATGGTTTATAGCAAATACTATTTTAATATATTCTCAAAGCCTTTCATGGCCAGGATCCGACAGTAGTTGTGAGTTTTTCGGGCTGTTTGGCTGTGTTCTGGAAATTTTTCTTCCTGACATGTTGCCAATCTCTGTGGCCGGCATCTTCAGAGGGCAAGGAGCTCAGGGAACTATACCCCAGAGTACAGTGAGAAATCCCAGTTCCCTGAGTTCCTTACTGTCAGCCACAGAGTCTGGCGAAGCGTCAGGAAGAAAAAATTTCCAGAACACGGCCAAACAGCCCAAAAAACTCACAGCAGCTACTATTTTAATACAGTGGACCCTCATATAACAAATCTTTTGTATAATATAAAATGTGTACAACATAAAAAAAAATTCCAGAGATAGGGGAAATATGCTTAACAGAATCATCTATGGGGTGAATCCGTACAACATAAAAATGGTTGCAGTTAGGGATTACCCTGTTTTTAATGCATTCCTATGGGAAATTTGTATAAAGGAAAATCTGCGTAACAGAATTTCATTTGGAACAAATTAATTCCTTTATACAAGGGACCACTATAGTTAATACTATGCTGGCTCCATCTAGTGTCCAGATTAGGTAACTTCATGGTTAGAAATATGTATTCCTAAGATTTTTCTTTTAATGTTTTTGAACTGTGGATAAATGAATCAGTGGATTCTGATCCAATGGAGAATGAGGGTTCGACTGAATTTTTAAAGCATTGTTTTAGATTATAGGCACCATCCTTGGGAGATGACAGCAGATTACTGGATAAGGTTTCCGACGGCAACATACAAACCCCAAGCAATCTCCCCACAATACACGCTAGGCTCCAGATCTGTGCTCACTCTTGACATCTGTCAGTGTTCAGGGGGACTGCCCCTCCCTCCCAGTACTTACATTCTTGCGATGAACGGTGGCGGAAAGTAAATCTCAAGTGATAACGGCTGACCTCTTTGATTTCTATAGATACCTAGATATATGGTATAATAGGATAAGTAAGTATTGTGTAGGGAGGATAGCAAGTTACGAAACATGCTTTAAAGCAGCTCAGGTCTACAAGATTAATAGCCCAAAATGGATGGAATCATCAGAATCAAATCCTTTCTGTTTCTCTCTCTTCCCCACCCCCATTGTATGTTGGCCTCTAATTCCATTTGCAGTACAATAGGACACCCCCGTATCCACTGATTCGTTATCCACTGATTCAGTTATCCATGGCTGGCAGGGGGGAAATTAAATAAATAATTCAACAGCCGCACAGCAAGCTACTATCATAAAACAGCATCCGTAAAGCAAGCTACTGCCACATAACAGAAGTTTTGGGGATTTTTGGTGTTCTCTCTTATCCATGGTTTTCATTATCCACAGGAAAGCCTGGAACCAATCCCCAGAAGATATTGGGGTCCTAATGTATTTATTTCAAATAGCCGCTGAGTCCCAGGGCATCCACAAAAGAAGGGAATGGCAAAAGTACTGTCTACCTAGAACATCCTGAAAAGGGCTACCCTAAGTCAGAACTGAATTGGTTACACGTAGCCATTACTAACAATGCTAAGACGCCCAACCTCAACACAGCCTCACCTTGACGGTTTCGTACCAGCAGGGCTGCTTGACTTGATAGTAGACAACGGACTTGTATTCCGAGATACCTTTGTAGCCAGCACCTGGGTGGATAGCTTTCTTTGGACGTCATGGAAAAAAAGGAAACGCGGGAACAATAACAAAGAACGAGTCTCAGAAGGCGATGAATGCAAAAAAAAAAAAAAAAAAAAGAGGAACATTTCCCATAGGAATGCATTGAAAACGGAGTAATCCCTAATCGCGACCATTTTTATGTTGTACCGATTCACCCCATAGGCGATTCTGTTAAGCAAATTTCCCCTATCTCTGGGATTTTTTATGTTGTTCAGATTTTATGTTATACAACCCGTTTGTTATACGAGGGTCCACTGTATTATTTTTGAAATGGACCTCCACTTTGCTTCCCTTTTCCTCTCTCTCCCCCCCCACCAAAAATACTATAGGTAGCTAATCTCCTTATGACTTATCTCCCTGATCTGCTGCTGACTCACAATAAAACAGCTATATATAGCCAGTTAATCCACCATTATTCATGTGCAAGGGAAATTCCTGCTGAGTCAAACATGGGGGGAGGGGTCTGCTATTTGAGTCACCATATTTAAAGCTGCCTGTGGCCGTCCATGCCAGTTAAACTACTTAACAACTTCCCATCATGCTTGTTCAGCTGCTGGACAACTGTTCTAAATAAGTTACTTTTAGTTGCTTTTCTTAAAAAATCCTAATTACAATGGTAAGAAATTACAGTAATACCTCGGATAACGAATGCCCCTGATAACGATTTTTTTGGATAACGAATCACAATTTCCAGGTATAGGGCTGCCTTGGATAACCAATTTTTCCTATGGGCTGACTCGGATAACGAATCACAATTTCTAGGTACAGGTCTGCCTCGGATAACCAAGTTTTCCTATGGTCTGCCTCGAATAACGAATTTTCCCTATGGGCTGCCTCGGATAACGAATTTCCAGCATGCATCAGTAAAAAAGAGTTATCCTGGGCTGCATCATATCTGTTCCTTTAAAGGGCCCTTTATAAAGAGTTTTGAGCAAAAACCAGGTGTCTGTGTCATTTTCCTAGACTCTGGAATGAATTAATTGGTTTCCCATTAATTCCTATGAGAAACCGCATTTCGGATAATGATTTTTTTCAGTAACGAATTAAATTCATTCTCCAAGGTACCACTGTATTTTTACCCTTTGGACCTTAGAGTAGTAACTACATTGAAAAATAATGTTCCAATATATAGCCTCTACTATATGATTTTTTTTTCTATATGACAAATTTAATGATTTTTTTCCCTCAAAACCTCTTCGAACATCTGAATTCAGCTGAATCAGATCAAGAGTCTTCCTATTCCTGGTGACATTTCAGAGTAGGCAGGAAAAGGCCTTCAAATTCACAAGCAGGACCATGACTTGCTATTTGCCAGTGCCCAGTGTCTTGTAGTCAGGTAAAGGTAAAAGGTAAAGGTTTCCCCCACACATGTGTGCTAGTGGTGTCCGACTCTAGGAGCAGTGCTTAGCTCCGTATTCAAGCCGAAGAGCCAGTGCTGTGCAAGTCCATGGCCACGTGGCCGGCATGGCTGCAAGGAAACACTGTTTTACCTTCCTGCTTTTTACGGCAGTACCTATTTATCTCCTTGCATTTATATGTTTTCGAACTGCTAGGTTGGCAGGAGCTGGGGTTAACAGCGGGAGCTCACTCTGCTGCGTGGCACCCAGGATTTGAACCGCTGAGCTGCCGACTTTGCAGTCAACAGTTTCGGAGCCTTAGTCCACTGAGCCACCACACCCCCTGTAGTCAGGTACACTGCCAAACTTGGACATTTTATTTGGCGCATCAACCTTCCCTCCAATGAATTTTGTTCAGTTAATAGTTGTTAAACCCATTTGCGCTAGTGGCCACCACCACCGCATCCTATAAGAAGAAGACAATGTGATTTGCCGACCTGTAAAAGTCCTTTTTTATGAATGGCAGATGGATGCTCGTTATGGAAAAGCACCTGTGTGTGTGTGTTGTGTCATTACAATCATGACCAACTCTTTGTGACCCCATGTCCATGGAGTTTTCTTGGCAGGAATACAGGAGTGGGCTTGCCAGTTCCTACTCCAGGCGCCTACAGCACCTGGTATTCCCTGGTGGTTTCCCATCCAAGTACTAACCAGGGCTGACCCTGCTTAGCTTCCAAAATCAGGTGAGATCGGATGTGCTTAGGGCATCTAGGCAGCACGGAAAAGCACCTACTGTACCTCTAAAAGATTGCCGTCTTCATCATGTACAGACATCGTAACTTCAACATTCTTGGGAGTCTTCTTTTTGCCTTTGTCAAACTCCCCATGCATCAGAGTGATATAAATATCGTTCCGCACTTCACCTGTGACAATGCAGAAAGAGCGTGAGGACTTGGTTCCATCCATGTTGGAATCTGGAAGTTGAGTCATGCCTACTGGACTTCTTTTTCTTGAGAGATAGAAACATCTTGCTGCTCACCCAAACAGCTTTATCAGTCTGATGAAGCTGTTGGGATGAGCAGCGAAACGTTTCCATCTCTCAAGAAAAAGAAGTCCAGTTGCCATGACTCAACTTCCAGATAAACTCACCTGGATGACAGAGAATCTTTGCAGATCCATTTTGGAAATTAGGATGGGCTTTTTTGATGCGACAGCATCCTGGAGACGACCCCTCTCTGCAGTAGACTGAGCTAACTCCCTCGGGCCACACATTTTGAGGGTTCCATTCTTGTTCTTCTGCTTAATACAGACACTTCATCTCCAGAAATACAGGAAATACGTATCTATGCATGCCTCCAAGATTGTGTTCCTGATGGTTTTACCCTGGGGAGAAGGGAATCTCTCCCAACCCTGTTGCCTGCTCCTTTAACTATTTGCCCATTCACAAAAAGACCAATGCTCTAATCCTACGATGGCTGCCTTGTCCTAGAAAGGCATTGCCACAAATGCACACAGCGTCGCAGAAATACCCACCAGGCAGAATAATCTCGGGGAACCCCATTTTGCGAGCCACCGCTGTCGATCTGTCAATGAGATGAGAAAAGTCCTTCTGAACCTGAGCTAAATCCCCAGGCAGAAGCTTCAGAGAAACCCAAAGGCCTAGGGGGAAAAACAAAGATAACAGGATAGGTGGTTATGTATACTACTGGGCAGGTTAGCAACCATGCTGCATACGGAGTTCCATCTTGCTTACTACACTTTTGTGCATCTTAGGGTGCTTTTACACGACCCCTAAAATCCGCTGGCAACTTAAATTCGGACCAGAGATCTTGGGGGTTTGCTCCTCTTCCTGTGTTCCCACCCCTCCGCACTCCCTTGCTCCTGTCTGCGTGAGGGGAGGGAGAAAAAAAGGGAGAAAAGAATGCAGGCTCACCTCCTCTCTGCCATCGGGAGCTGCCCCGGGAAGCATTCCAGTCTCTTAAAGGGGCGGGGGCAAATAAAAAATCAAACAGAAGGCAAGGACAGCCCAGCACTCACTGCTTTACAATCCGTATCAAAAAAATTTTCACCTCCGGAGACCAGGTACTTTTAAAATGCGCTGGGGGTGCTTAGGTGGGCGTGGTCATACTTTTTTTTTTAAAGTCCGCAGCTGGTGGGAAAACAATTTTAAGCTCCGCATCTGGTGAGTCCTTTGCCTCAGATTTTAGGGGTCGTGTAAAAGCGCCCTTGATGTTGGGCAGCAAAACCAAATTCAACAGACTGAAGGTCTCCTGAGCTGGTTGGTCCCAAGGAAACCACACCTGCCCGCAACATTGACCATCCTAAGTAATGAGTTGGTTTTAAAACCAGCCCGATCTCTCCTTCTCCACCTCAGTCCCAACCCCCATCATCCTGTCCCTCTTCTGGTCTTTCCAAATCCATCCTTCCATCTTGGTTTTTTGGTACCTTGTCCTTTGTGATTCACTTCCTTGGCAGCAATGACTTTGTTGAAGACCGACGTGAGGGGCTCATTCTCTCCAATCACATGGGAGGTTATTAGAGGCGCCATGATTAACTGCCTTTGCCTGATGTAGGTTTCCATGGCGATCCTGAGAAGGAACAGAAAAACAAAAGCAAAAAAATGAAGCTCTCCATGGACAGTGTCTTGAATGAATGAAATTTTATTTACGCTCAACGACCAAAAACCAAAAAAATAAAATCATACAAATAAGAATGATCAAATATGCATTCCAATAGACAACACATGAATCGAGCCTTATTTCATGATATATCATAAATACAACTTTGAAAACCTTCCTTTTTAAAGAAGCATATGGCGACCTTTTTACTTAATTTTTTTTAAAATTGCCGTCCGCGTCACCTCTTCTGGAGGGTCTTGCCCCTCCTTATTTTATTAGCTTTTACTTACTCTTTTTTGTAATACAGTGGACCCTTGTATAACAAACAGCTTGTATGACATAAAATTTGTGCAACATAAAAAATTCCAGAGATAGGGGAAATTTGCTTAACAGAATCGCCTATGGGGAGAATCCGTACAACATAAAAATGGGATCACTCTGTTTTCAATGCATTCCTATGGGAAATTTGTATAAAGGAAAATTTGCTTAACATAATTTCATTTGGAAGGAATTAATTCCTTTATACAAAGTACCACTGTATCATCTTTTATACTTACTGCTGAAAAGGAATAAAATGTTGTTTCTCTTCATCATCCGCCTTCCCATGGATGATGTCGGTGATGTCCATTACTAGGAAAAGAAAAGTTTTGATGAATCATATTTGCCGTAATGCAGTGCTCCCCCGTTTATTGCAGGAGTTAGGTGTCTGATCCAACCGCGATAAAGGAAAATACATCTGGAGTATTGTGTGCAGTTCTGGTCACTGCATCTCAAAAAAGACATAGTGGAACTGGAAAAGGTGCAGAAGAGAGCAACTAAAATGATTACTGGGCTGGGGCACCTCCCTTATGAGGAAAGGCTAAAACATTTGGGGCTCTTTAGTCTGGAAAAAAAAGGTGTCTGAGAGAGGATATGATTGAGACGTATAAAATAATGCAAGGCATGAGTAAAGTGGATAGAGGGACACTCTTCTCCCTCTCACAAAATATCAGAACAAGGGGACACCCACTCAAATTGAGGGCTGGGAGAGTTATAGACAAAAGAAAATATTTTTCAACCAGCACGTTGTTAGTCTGTGGAACTCCCTGCCACAGGATGTGGTGATGGCCTCTGGCCTGGATGCCTTCAAAGGGGGATTGGACAGATTCTTGGAGGAAAAGTCCATCACAGGTTCCAAACCATGGTGGAGATGTGTCATCTCCAGTCTTAAACCCGGAGTCCTTTAAGGACCAGAGGGGTGTGGTATCAGGAGACAGATATCCAGTCTCATGCGCTCCCAGAGGCATTTGGTGGGAGCCACTGTGAGATACAGGAAGCTGGACTAGATGGGCCTTTGGCCTGATCCAGCATGGCTCTTCTTATGTTCTTATGTTAAAGTAAGAATTGAAAGCCCAGGACTTTGATTGTTGTCAAAACAACTGCTGATGGGATGTCCTTGAGCAGAGGACCTTATGAGCCATCTTGGTTTCTCTTACCTGCCACTCCAAAAGGTCTCCGGAGCCCACAGGTGTGTTTTTTGCCCTCTTTCAGCTCCATGTGACCCACTCTTACAATCTGACACACCAGGCTGATACGAGGCCGGATCAGATCCGAGCTGCTAAGGTCCTAGAAAGGGAAAACCATCAAACCATCATCAGAGCAACATGAGAACATGAGAGGGAAATTAATGTCCACACTGCTAAGCATCCTGAGCACTTTTTCAGTCTAGAAAAGCAAAGTCCAGGTACCAAATTTAGATGCAATATGGAAAAACAAATGCATCCCACAAAATATTCTCTTTTTTTCATACTTGTTGAAAAACTGCCTTGACTATTGCTTTGTTTTAAGGCAAGCAGTGGCTAATTGCTGAAAACAAGGAGCGCGCTTCTGGGATTTCCCTTTGTATGGTGTCACGTTGTGAATAACTGAGTATCAATTTCAATTCACCTCTACTGGCATAAAATATATTAGCAAATGTACAGATATACTTTGGTGGATCAATATAAATATAAAAGAAGCTGTCTAAAATTACTCTACACTTAAAACAGGTCTAACCTGGGAAACAAAGTGTTTTTTTCTGATAGACAAGTAATAAATATTTAGCCACTGAATCTGTCAAGTGAGGATTTTTATCTGCCAAAAGACGTGTAGTAATAATCTCTGGTACTGGTGGTATTTTAGAAATGAAGGCTCCAAGAAATTGTTGTCGGATGGTCTGATGTGCCGCACAACTTATCAGGATATGGAAGATCGAGTCAGGTTCTAACCGGCAGGACCAATACAACCTACTCTTATAAGGAATTCTACAATATCTGCTGGAAGACACAGCAGAAGGAAAAATATTTAGTTGGGCCAACATCCAGGCCCGACGCTCCTGTGGATCCAAAAGATTTCTAAAATAATTAGCTCCCTGCTCAAAACCACAAAGTAGACCATGATTTAAAGGGGAGCAAACAGAGTACAAGAGGGTATCCTGTAAACCATCTAGATTGCTGCCACTGGTGTTAACATCAGGCTGTCCTTTCTTAAGTAAACGCTGGCAATATTGGCATAATATTGTACACTAGTATCATCATTTCCTGGTCTTTTGAATCCCAGATACAGAAGAACAATATCTTACATACAACATAAATCAACAAGCTCAGTGTGGGTCCCTGTTGCTCTTGAACTACATGTCCCAGAAACCTACACCAGGAGCTGTGCTGGCCAGGATTTCTGGGAGTTGTAGTCCAAGACTGTCTAGCAACCTAAGTAACCAGCTCAACCACCTTCTCCTAGGTTACTGGGCTTGCCAAGATGATCCTACCATGGCCAACTCTTCCGATGCGTTCCAAAGGTCTTAGCCGTCAAGAGATGCAACCTTAACACACATCAGGCGCTTACCAGGAAACAAGAGCGAATGTTTAACCCCACCCGCATTAATGACAGCATTAGCCTTCAGTGCAAACATGACACAGACAGGGAAGTGGGGAGAAATTATTTTTAATCTGTGGACAAGATGAAAAATGGCCCACAGAGGATTCCCGGCAGTGCGGAACCAAACAGTGAAAAAGGGGAAGGCCTGTGGGGAGGACATATCATTTGGGAAAGCTGTTCACTGCATAACACCTGTGGGTGCCATCTGCGTGCAATTAGAAGGATGGTTTTTTCGACCACAAACTTTTTTTAGACCACAAACTTATTAACTTCTCCTTTCAGCACCACTGGGGTTGGGAGCACAGGACCCCCGTGAAGTTCCACGCCTGTGAATAACACTTATGCCTCCCCTCCAAATATAACTACAAAACATCAACATTTGGCTCACATGGAAAAACACACACATCAGTGCTCTACCAGGGACAAACCTCTCCATACAGTAATCATGCCTAATAAGTCTTAAACTCCATTTTCACCCCTTGATCTGGAGGCTTAATTAGAGAGGATGCATTTGGGAGGGGGGGGCAAATAGATCCCACTTTTACACCTTCACTGTTGAGCTCATTGGGTTCTGGTTGGACGGGGGCACAGCATTTATTGAATATTTAATTCCCGAAATATGTATTGGTGGTAAAAATCAGCGTATAACCAAAACCATGCTGCTCAGACCCATATGGGAGAAATGTAGAGTAGTAAGGGTCAACTTGCATAGCCCCTTGACAACGCAGAACACCTAAGGACAGAGAGGGACTTAACTATGAGTTTGAATTGGGCCTCAGACAGGAAGGGCAGGCTGGCAGATTGAATATTAACCTGTCAAAGGAGAGAAAAACACACGCCTCCCGCCTCCCTGAGAGTCTCGCAATTGAGTCTTCACTCTTATGAAGCTCTGTTTATGGAAATTGGTCAGGTCCACCTGGCGCCAAACCTGTTATCTGTATGGTGGTTATCTTTCTGGCATCACCAAAGACTTCAGTGTGACCTCACTGCCGGATGGGTGGTATAAACATCCAATAAATAAATACATAAATAAATTCTTTATTCTCTCACATCCCTTCAGTTCTTTTCATTAGGTGGCTCAGTGGACTAAGCCTTCAAAAAACTGTCAGCTGCAAAGTTGGCAGCCCAGTGGTTCGAATCCCGGATGCCATGCAGTGGAGCGAGCTCAAGCTGATCACCCCAGCTCCTGCCAACCTAGCAGTTCAAAAGCAAGGTGCCACTGTAATTGGTCCTCCTAATGTCCACTTTATCCCCACTACACTCTTACTTTAAAAAAAAAACTAGCACTGTCAGTAAAATAAATATAATGAGGATTGGGAACTACAACCATAACTCATCACTGCCTAAAAGCAATTTCTAAACTTTTTAAACGAGCATATAAAAATACTGTAACATGTTTTGCTGGATTGACAGGGCAAAGTGATACGTCCCAGCCAGTTTGCCTAATGTCTCTGCTTACCGGACTATGTAACAATCTGCTTATTATGCACTGTCAGCTCCGAGCCCCCCCCCTCCTTGAAACTTCCCGTAATGCCCTCAAATCCTTATGACAACTCCGGTAACAAAGGAGCAATTATGAGAGGTTAATGCAAACAACTTCGCGGGAGGCATGAGAAACAGCATCTCAGAAAGACAGAAGAAAGAGAATTTACCGTAAAGACAGCCTGAAGGTTATTAAGCTTTTCAATTTCCTTTGGCATCCCATTACTTCCCCAACAAACCAGGTAACTTTCACTGCAAAAAGAAACACACAAAACATTTGCCTTGGCTATATTGCCTGGGTTACATCATACCGTGCGACTCGCTTTGCCCTGCTGAAATCCGTGCCAAGATGGGTTAGGGCAGATTGGCATCTAAGAGAAACAAACCTTCGTGTCCTCTGTTATTTCATAAATGGAAAATGAGGACATGCCTTAGGTGAACCTCCAGATGTTTTGGACCGCAACTCCCACAGTCCTTTGTCATTGGCAATCTAAGCTTAGAATTCTGGGAGTTGTGGTCCAAAAACATCAGGAGGGCCAAAGTTTGGACATGCCTGCCTTAGGTTAAAGGATTTCGAGGACAGCACTGTAACAGGAGACGGCACAAGGTAAAGACTGCTTCATACCAAGAGACAAAGATGCTGAATGTCAAGTGACGACACTATCCTCACACTGCCTTGATAGTGACTAATTGGCAGTTCATGGAACTTTTGGGGTACTCCATGAAACTTTGGAGTGCTAGATCTCAAGCAAATAAGAGAAAGTACTTTTTCACCCAGAGGACCACCGGTCTGTGGAAGCTCCACACTCCAGTGAGACAGGTACTTATTTTACCAACCTTGGAAGGATAGGATCCCCAACAGTGTCTCATTATATAAACAAGAAGGGCCAAGCCTTTGGCTTTGTATACTTTCTGCTCCTCTTCTCTACACCCCAGGGAGGAAATGGTTTTAACCTTCCTTCCTCAGCATTCAACAACCCACAATCTTTCATTTCCTCCAGTTCTGGGAAACTCTAGTTTGGATATCCTGGCTTATAACAAACCACAGTTTCCTGTATTTGGTCAAAACAAGAAACTGTGGTTTGTCACATGTGTTAAGAAAGATGCTAATGATCTTCTCCACAAAGATGAAAATCCAGGAACTATAAGAGCTCAAGGCTCACACCTGCTTACTCCTTAATTCCAAGATAACTTGGTTTTGAGAACATTTTAATGTGACAAAAATATATCTTCATTCTCTATTTCAACTACTAATGTGCAGATTTGTGGGATTGTTGTTGGGTTTGGGTTTTTTTTTTTTTTTTTTTGAGCACAACTCTCCAAATCTCCAAGACAATCAAAACACACCAAGTCTGTGTCCATCTTGTCTGAAGAATGCAAGAGGACCTTAAAACAAAATTATTTGAGCACGATACCTTATAAATTTGGACTGGTCAGGATCGTAGAGACTCATAAGCAATTCTGCATCCTCCCCGATGTTACAGACAAAATTCTTGAAATTAACATAGAGACTGTATGTGTGGGTTGTGTTGAAGATTGACTGCCTCCGCAGGTCAACATTTTGCTGAAGAGACTGGTTGGTAAGAGGAAACAGAAGGAGAAAGTCAGTTCCAAGGAAGAGCAGAGAGCTAAAGCGTGACAGACGCCATGACTAAAATCCGGTCACTTAGGAGAAGGGAAAATCTGATTTTAAACCTCCACTGGCTTGTAGTTATACCTATTTCTGAAAAGGCTTCAGGAGTTAATCTCAAGGTAAAATCCGGAGTAGTTCATGGCTGTGTACAATCATGTTCTGGTAACTCCTGTAACGCAGCTGGAACTAATGGTATCAGCTCTGCCGTTCCATGAGACTATTCCAGTGATGTGGAGGGAGGGGGATTGATGCTTGACTAACAGTTTTAACCTCCATATTAACCTACCCAGGCCTTGTGCTCTGAAGAGGCCACTTCAGCTTTGCATGCAGTGTGGAAACAACACAGCTTCTCTACAGAGCACAATACCATAGTCTCTCAAGACTGCAGGATGCCTATACTACTATATTGCAGCTCATCCTAAACAGAATAGGGCCATTCGTATTGATAGAATTTATAAGGGATTGGCTTACTATATCCCCACTGGTTCTACAAGCTTTGTCTAGTAAGGCTAAGTGAAGCAACAGAATTTCAGCCCTTTGGTTCTGAAGAGCCAGCCTCCCTCAAGGGGTTAGACACAACAAGTTGGCCATCTTGGGTGCTAGAATGGTGAGTTCTGTTGACTGCTTCCTCCAGTTGTCAAGGGACCTCAACAAGGAGGCAAGATGGTTAGATTATTCCCAGCCTTTCTCACTCATTGCCTCCTTCTGACCTTGTCTTCTCTAATAATTTTTTCGGAAACTTCAGATGCGATTAAAAACAGCAACATCAACAAACAAACAATTTGTTATGAGGATGAAGTGAGGAAAAGATGACTCCTGTGTGACACCTTAACGCCAAGGAAAGAGAGGCAGGATGTTAAGGTACACCAACTGAAAAAAAAAACAATAAATGAAGGCAGGAGCCCACCTTCTCTTCTTGGATTCTTTCATCAATTCTTTTAGAGGCCGTCTCGTGTGCCTTAAAGAGTGCTGTCATGCTGGTGGCTTCCGGATCCAGGATGTTCCCATTATCATCTCGCACTACCAAATCCAGTCCCAAAATCCTGAGAACAATCCAGGGGAAAAGACACATCATGAGGGAAGAGTTTAAAAGCAGAATTCATAGGACATTAAACCAGAGAGTAAAAATGTGTATTCTTAGGCTGCTGCCAGTTTGTGTTTCCCCTGAAGTTTTGATTCAGAGCGCGCAAGAGCTACACGTGACTCTCTTGATGTGACAGGACTACAACTCCCATCATCCCCCACCATTAGCTATTCTACTAGATTGCCTTCTGCTTGTGTAGCAGCATACGTGGCTGCCAAGTCACAAACCATCACCGTCAACTACTGAGTTCTTTCTCACCAGGGAAGATCACAAGGACTAGCCACTTAGTTCCATTCACTTTTGCTAAATTACAGGAAGAAATAAATAATGTAACATAGAGACATTCTCCTTTTATTTATTTATTTATTTATTTATTTATTTATTTATTTATTTATTTATTTATTTATTGTTTGTTTGTTTGTTTGTTTGTTTGTTTGTTTATGAATGAATGAATGAATGAATGAATGAATGAATGAATGAATTTTCAGCTACCTGAGAAAAAGGCTCTCCACAGTCTGGATAGATACTGAATGAAGGCTGATCCCAGATTTTTGGGGGGGGGGTCATTTTTCCATAGCAAAAGTCTAAATATCCCCCCAAAGGGATTCATTATCTTCCATTTGAGACAGCTATGTACGGTGGTACCTTGTATAAAGGAATTAATTTTTTCTGAATGAAATTCTATTAAACAATTTTCCTTTATACAAATTTCCCATAGGAACGCATTGAAAACAGAGTAATCCGCAATTGTGACCATTTTTTCTGTGGTACAGATTCGCCCCATAGGCGATTCTGTTAAGCAAATTTCCCCTACCTCTGGAATTTTTTATGTTGTACAGATTTTATGTTCATGCATACATACATAACATGCATAACAAACGGTTTGCAAAGCAGTTCTACCAGCGTACTGTGGCCCTTTCTTCACTACTACCTCTACTTGTTTCTTTGTGTAGCTCACAATAGACCAAAAGAGGAAAGCCAGGGGGCTGCATCAACAAAAGCCAAGAAAGGTAGAAGGGTGAACCTCAAAGTAACACCAGACAGAGAACGTACAGTCATTGGCATCTAAGGCTCTCCTTTACATGGGGACGCGTGTCCACAACAAATATCAGAACACAAACATGGAAGCTCTGCGGTTGTTCCAGCCAACTTTGAGAGCCAGACACAAACCAGCCACCGTGTTATTGACACGGCTGCAACAAAGACGAGGGGCGAAAGCTGAGCTCACCTGTTGCCGTAGTCGATCTTGGCCGTGACTTTTTTCTTGAGCTCAGCCAGTTCATCTTTGGGCAGGGTGCCCGACAGGATCTGGGACCGCCACTCAATGAGGCTATAGGTCATCTGCTGCACATGGCGAAAGAGACTCTTCTTGTTCTCCTGAAGAAGACCACAGGGGAGGCAAATGGCGTGAAGAGAAGGGACCACCAACGTCCAGCCCTCCACCGTGCTCAAGACTTGGTTCATCTAAAGCAGTGGTTCTCAACCTGTGGGTCCCGAGATGTTCCTGGACTACAATTCCCAGAAATCCTGGCCAGCTCAGCTAGTGATGAAGACTTCTGGGAGTGGCAGTCCAGGAACATCTGGGGACCCACAGGTTGAGAACCACTGATCTAAAGGGCCAAAAAGAATGAAAAAACCCCCATCCTTACAAAAAGGCTGTTGGCATTGATGGGGCCATCTTATCTGCACCTAGTGCTTCATCTGGTTTCTCACAGCACCCAACGTCTTGGAGAAACCCAAAGACTAAGCATTCAGCCAACAGATTTCTCCCTGCATTTGACCTTCAGCAACTAAAATGATTACTGGGCTGGGGCACCTCCCTTTGGAGGAAAGGCTAAACATTTGGGGCTCTTTAGTCTGGAAAAAGGTGCCTGAGGGGGGATATGATTGAGACGTACAAAATAATGCAGGGCATGAGTAAAGTGGATAGAGGGATGCTCTTCTCCCTCTCACAAAATACCAGAACTAGGGGACATCCGCTCAAATTGAGGGCTGGTAGAGTACGAACAGACAAAATATGTGATTCGGAATAAAATACTACTCACCACGTAGAGTCTGTGCCAGATAACCGCCCATTCCCGGAGTGTAGAGGTAAGTTCCTGGACCAAGGGCAGCTCACTAGGAATGACGGTCTCATGCTGTCTATAGATAAGGACAAACCGATGCAAATGATTACTGGTAATGTCACTCCATGTGCCTGAGGAAGTGGATTATAACCCACAGAACCTTGCTTGGCAATGCGTATGTCTATTTGGTTTTCCTTTTTTACAATGCCACAGATTTAACATGGCTGTCACTTGAAAACTAGCCATAACGAGACCAGAAAACATCATGCAACCTCAAACAGAGGTTAAAAAAATAACCATGTGTCTTATATCTCAAGGTAAAATGTCTGGGCCACCTACCCTCCGTCCTGTACTGTTGCTTCTTTCAGATGGATGTATGTCGAAGGGAAGATGCCCTAGGAGAAAGACAAAACAGTCGCCTTATCAAAAGAGCAAAGAGTTATAAAACCACTGAAGGTCAACATTTTAAGCCCTCGCCCCCACATGCTGGTGAAGATAACAGCAAGGGCTCTGTAATATCAGGTTCAAATAAAATTAACAACACAACACACTGGTTTCTGTCATATCAAAACAATGCCTGGGTGTACCAATGTTTTAGGATTAGCAACAGTTAATCTTGACCCCTTTCAAACATCCAGACAGCATCAAGTTGTTCATCTTAATGGAAGGTTAGGTGGTAGGGGTTGAAGAAAAAAATAATCAAGAGACAGCTTCACATTTAGCATTTATCCACTGTGAATGTGGCCTATTACACACCTTAATTTGCTTTAAAGCAGTGGTTCTCAACCTGGGGGTCAGGACCCCTTTGGGAGTCGAGCGACCATTTCACAGGAGTCACCATGAGCCAGTGAAGGAAGGAGGGAATGAGTTACAGCTTGATAGGTTGGAGGGGATGTCAATCAATGACACCAGAGGCTGCGATTGGCTGGAGGTGCCTGTATAAAGGGAAGTTCTTGATGGCACCTGCGGCAGTGGCCTGCCAAAGGGGGCTCGTGGCCTCTTCCAAGCAGGGCAAGGGGGTCACCACCACATGAGGAACTGTATTAAAGGGTCGCGGCATTAGGAAGTTGAGAACCACTGCTTTAAAGGGAAGTGACAATGCTAACAACTAACTTGCAAGTGCATTTGCACTAACGTGTTATTTTCATGCTCTGCTTCAACAAGAAGAAAGACAATGCAGCAATTTGGCAAATACAGTGGACCCTTGTATAACAAACAGTTTGTAGAACATAAAATCCGTACAACATAAAAAATTCCAGAGATAGGGGAAATTTGCTTAACATAATTGCCTATGGGGAGAATCTGTACAACATAAAAATGGGATTACTCAATTTTCAATGCATTCCTATGGGAATCTGTATAAAGGAAATTTTATTTATTTATTTATTTATTTATTTATTTATTTATTTATTTATTTATTTATATAGCTTGTATGTCGCCCACTACCCAAAGGTCTCTGGGCAGCTCACAATCAAAACAGACAATTAAAACATCAAAATTACAGTAAAATTAGAACAATAAAAACATGCAAATACAATAAATACAATACATTAAAAACAAAACACTAAAATTGCCATCAGGACCCACAATCATTAGTTAAAAAACTTATGGAACAGGAAGATTTTTACCTGGCGCCGAAATGTTATCAACGTTGGCGCCAGGCGGATCTCACTTGGGAGGGCATTCCATAGTCTGGGGGCAGTTGCTGAACATAATTTCATTTGGGATGAATTAATTCCTTTATACAAGGTACCACTGTAAAATCAACTCACAAATGGATTAAAAACAACATGTCGTACCTTTTTAGATTTATTTCGAAGAGTGTACCCTCTATACCAGTCTGTGAAGGAAGAAGACAACATTTAAAAAGTGTTTTCATTTACGAGATGTCTATGCCACTACTTGACTGATAATGCCAAAACCACAATAACAATGCTAATATGAAATGTTGCAAGAAAACAATGACAACAACATTTGCTTAGAACAAAAACAGCAAAATCAACAGCAAGAGGATGAGGGTGCTGAAAAATAAATATTCAAAAGAAAGGCCCACAAAATCTTTATGAAAACAAGACTTCGTCATTTGTGGCACAGTGGTTAAATGCCTGTACTGCAGGTAAAACTGTGCTCACGACCTGGGGTTCAATCCCAGGTAGCAGGCTCAAGGTTCACTCAGCCTTCCATTCTTCCGAGGTCGGTAAAATGAGTACCCAGCTTGCTGGGGTGGGGGCAATGTGTAGCCTGCGCACTGTAATTAAAATTGTAAACCGCCCAGAGACTACTTAAAGTGGTATGGGGCAGTATATAAGCAGAACAATTTGCTAGATATCAAAATGTTCAAATCTTGAGGAAACAACTCTTGTCCTCTAATGCAAGTGTATTTTGTTTGGGTGGAAGACTAAGGATGACCACTGGTGTTCGCTTGCAGGGAAGCAGACACGGAAATTTACAAAATTAGGTGGTACAAGATTTGGCTTCCATCCTTGATGTGTCAAAAGTCAGCCCTGCTGAAATCAATTAATGTATTCGCTCGTATCAACATATACAGGCTGCCTAGATGCCCTAAGCACATCCGATCTTGCCTGATTTTGGAAGCTAAGCAGGGTCAGCCCTGGTTAGTATTTGGATGGGAGACCACCAGGGAATACCAGGTGCTGTAAGCGCCTGGAGTAGGAAGTGGCAAAGCCACTCCAGTATTCCTGCCAAGAAAACTCCATGGACATGGAGTCACGAAGGGTCGGTCACAACTAGAACGACGCAAGACACACACACATCAACAGATACAGCAGCCTTCTCTAACCACACGTTTTCTGCTTGTGGGGAAATACAACATCCATTATTTGTAACAGTATCACACGTGTGGGTCATGGGAACTGTAGTCCAACACATTTGGGAAGCGCCAGGGTGAGGGAAGGCCAGTTCATAGGACCGCAGTTTGAATGGACCATTTCGCCTGCTTAGGAGGCAGAGCAAAAGAAACCACCAGTTTGGTTTATTTGCTGAAATGCATTCATTTCGGTCTGGGGAGAGACATGAAAAATCTCGCTGATGCCAGCTACCCTGAGATCGTCGGCTCGTTCCAAACCACCACTGGCCGAATCAATCTCATGACAAGAAAAGATTGCTTGTTTCTAAATTACATGCAAAATTATAGGTTTTAAATGCTTTTGGAAACCCCTGGTGCACTGGGAATTTAATGTCAATACTAACTGCTAATAAGGACCGGAGAGGGTGGGTAGGGGAATAAAATCCAATATGGCATTCCTAGGGTATCCATGTGAATCGAGCCACAATGTGCAATAGGAAGAAAATCATCTGGATTTCAGAGGCATTCCTGGTAACAACCAGCACATACACCAGCCCTGAAGGAAGAATGCATAGGGATTATTGCAAACTTGTATGCTGCCTTTAAGACGCTTCAGCTGGGAGGAAGCTTTCTGGCCTCTGCTGTTATGTCAGTCTGTCCAGCCGCAACCAACTGTCCCCTCTCAGCACACTTGCTGCCTCAGACTTGGAAGAGCACCTCACCTTTCAACAAGAGGCCTTCTCTCAGCCCCCCCCCCGCCAAGTCAGGAGCCAGAGTGATGGAGTCAGTTCAGACAGCCATGAAGCTAGTTAACCAGTCTCCCCACCCTGTAGAGTGCTGTTTGTTTTGATCTAACCAGAACTGTGAGTAAAACAGAACCTTTGATTCTTTCTCTTGCCAGAGTCTCTCAGTGCATTACTGAGTCAGTTAAATGCCAGAGATGGAACAGAGGGGTTGAAGCAGTCCACAGAAAAAAGTAGAGGCCAGGCCATTAATAATAATAATAATAATAATAATAATAATAATAATAATAATAATAATAATAATAATAATAATAATAATAATAATAAATAATAATAATAATAATAATAATAATAATAATAATCCAGGATTGTTAGCTGTGTGGTTAATGATGATGATGATGATGATGATGATGATGATGATGATGATGATGATGATGATGATGATGATGACGATGATGATGATGTTATAGTTCTTTAATTTTTTTTTCCTTCCACCTCCTTATATAGGATCGGGAAGCAAAGAAATCTGCTTTGTATTAAAAGAAAGAAAACATCTGGAAAGGAAAATGCCAACCTAGCACCTCTGATAAATAGCCATTTTTGCTTTGTCTCATTCTCTTTTCCTCCCCGGACAAGGTCAGCTAACCCGTGAGCCCTTTTGCACATTAAATTGTCAAAATATCCTCCCTCACAGCAGTGTCTCCTCTCAGGAAATATATCAGCAAGTAGTCTTGCTTGGCCCGGAGGCTCTGAGGAGTGACCTCCCCCGTTTCAAGGTCAAGGCGAAACGCACGGAGACTCAAGGCCCTGCCTCACTGCCCCTCAAGCAGCCGGTAGGGCTGGCAACTCAAAAGGAGCTTCTGAGGCTTCAGCTTGCTGCTAGCGGAGGCACGACTCAGCTCCGGGTTCCTAATGTAACCTTTGCAGGATGGACAGTAGCTGAAAAAAAAAACGAGAAGGAGAAAACATTCCTTCCCAGTGACTCAATGCAGATAAAACCTGGAATTCTTTTTTAAAGGGGAGGAAGAGTCTGAGACTTCTCTCTCTCTCTCTCTCTCTCTCTCTCTCTATATATATATATATATATATATATATCGGACAAACAAACAGGAGAATAAGCGCACGCATCGCAGAACACAAGAACGCAGTCAAAAAAGAAGAAAAATCTTCCTCTCTCTTCCAGCACATAAAAACAACAGGTCATGAAATTGACTTTGAAAGAACCAAACTCATCTCCAAAACTGAACACTTCAACAGTCGAATAATCATGGAAGCCATTGAAATAGAGAAACACCCAAACAACATGAATAAACGTGATGACACCTCCCGCTTGCCTGACATCTGGAAACTAGCCCTGGTCAACAGACGAGCCTCTGTCACAAAGACTGACACCAGGTCCAAAAGGACACAAGATGCCACCACCTTCCATCCACACCAAACACAAACCCAGACCCTTCCCACAGATGAAACGAAACCACCATCCAATAACAAAACCACGACTGCACCATCTACTGCGGCACCCCACTCCAGTCACCACATGGAGCACACTCACACACCCCAAAAAAACATTGGGAGACCACAGACACGTAGCCAGACCAAAATATCAAAGCCCAGGATACTGCCAGAACCCACCAGCCATCTAACCCACCAGCATGTAAACAGCCATCAGCAGTTAATCCCTTAACGATCGCCTCAGCCACACAGCAGATCACAAAAGAACAAAGGAACAAAGGAACCTGCAATCAGCAACAAAACAAGCAAACCACACACCCCCAGCAGTATTTATAGAAGGACTTCAACTGAGACCACACTTTGCTTCAAGAAGAAAGAAGCCAGAACACCAGCCTGAAGATCAGTGAGACCTCGTCGAAACGTCGCCAGAACAACCAGATTTCTACACGGGAAGAAACCCGAATCCACCTAACATGCATATATATATATATATATATATATATATATATATATATATATATATATATATATATATATATATATATATATATATATATATATATATATATATATATATATATATATATATATATATATATATATATATATATATATATATATATATAATGAAAAGGTGAATCCATCACCTCCAGTTCATCTCTGCAAGGCCAGAACATTGGAACGCTGGAGCAGGGCTTAAGGGACCTGAGTTCAAATCTCTACTCAGCCACGAGGGTCTCAGGATGACCGTGGACCAGTCTCACCACTGGATCAAGTTGTTGCCAGAATTAAAGCGAGGAGGAACACAATAAAATTGGACTTCATCTATCCAGACAGACCTCATTTGTCGATGCAAAAAGGGACCACTGAGACCAGTGTTTTCCAAACTTTATGGACACCCTCCCCTTTTATAATAATCAAGTAACCTGGGATAGATGAGAAAGAAGCAGCCGCCACCACTTTTGGGGAAGGAGAGGACACAAACAGGGCCTCCTGGGCACGCAAGAGCCCCCACCATGAGGAGCAAAGACAGCTTGGCTTGGGGGTGGGGGTACAAGTGAGGGAGGGAGGGGTTGTGTGCAGAAGATAATCAAGCAGCCGGGTGCAAGTCAAGGGTGATGTGTCTCCCCCAACCTGAAAATTCCAGGTTTTTTCCCAGAAAACATTTTGTGGCCTCCTTGGGGATCATGACACACAGGGCTTCTTCTGCTCTAAATTCAGAAGAAGGACTCTTGTAGAGATGTGTCAGCTTTGCTTCTGAACGTTCTGTGCACAAGAGGATTCTCACCTCTATAGAACATCAGACTGATCAAATCTAGTTCCTCTAACACAGTGGTTCTCAACCTGTGGGTCCCCAGATGTTCCTGGACTGCAACTCACAGAAGTCTTCATCACTAGGTGAGCTGGCCAGGATTTCTGAGAGTTGCAGTCCAGGAACATCTGGGGGCCCACAGGTTGAAAGTCACTGCTCTCTAATACTAGGCATCTTGGTAATTTAGGTCCCTGACTGCAGGTCCAGAGGCTGGGAGTTTGATTTGGACCTCCTTGAGAAGGGCTAAACCAGTGTTTCTCAACCTGGGGGTCCCCAGATGTTCCTGAACGGCAACTCCCAGAAATCCTTTCCAGCACAGCATGTGGTAGAGGCTTCTGGGAGTTGGAGTCCACAACATCTGGGGACCCACAGGTTGAGAACCACTGGGCTAAACTCATTAATCCATAAGGTCCCTTGCAGCTCTAAGAATCGTTTACTATTACAGTATTATGAATCATCATTTGGGATCCTTCCTTCCTGTTTACAGTCTGGTTGCCCTGTGCTTGAAAATCAACAATTGGAGGAAGATATTTCAACAGCAGACCAGGCATCTTGGCCACCTCATGCCCACTTACCTTCATACATCTCCAGAATGTGAACTGTGTCGCCCACCTGCAAGGAGAGTTCCACTTCCTGGGTGGCATCATAATTGTAGATGGCTGGAAGAAAAGATGAAGATGGGGGAATGAGAAGTCAAGCATTAGAATCCAAAACCAATCTAGGCTTGATTTGATCTAGGATCCAGTCTCTCCCATACTTCAATAGACTTGTATTTCTATTGATACACGTACATTTGCACATACCATTTTCTATAGATTGTCCCACTGGATTTTTCTGGTAATGAATTATAATGTTCTGATTGCTAGATTCCTACCACACAAGCCTCTGATGTTCTTAATGGTTTTTGATGGTTTTAATTGTGTAAGAGTAGTTCCACAGCTCACAAGATTAACACCACTGGCCTGCCTCACACAATGAATAAAAAGCAACTCTGGAACATCATTTTAAAAATGAAGCGGAAGTAAAATTTAAGACATCTGAATCATGTTTAAGAGGATGTTTACAAAGGGGTAAGAACACAAAATCAACAAAGACTTTATCCAGAAATGTACCAAATCCATCTAGAGTGAGGTATATTACTTCCGGGCATTCAGCCAACATAAACACAATGTTTGCGGTCTACCATACAGGAAACAATAAACTCCTGATTTTCCTTTTAAATGTGGAGTCTATAAATAACATTGCAATAAATGGAGATGGTTTCTGGACATTTTGAGACCAGGGACTGAGTGAACAGTGAGCTATTTTTAACTTTGCCTTTCCTTTTTGTCCCCAGTACTTTTCTTTTCTTCTTTCTTCTTCTTCTTCTTCTTCTTCTTCTTCTTCTTCTTCTTCTTCTTCTTCTTCTTCTTCTTCTTCTTCTTCTTCTTCTTCTTCTTCTTCTTCTTCTTCTTCTTCTTCTTCTTCTTCTTCTTCTTCTTCTTCTTCTTCTTCTTCTTCTTCTTCTTCTTCTTCTGTCAGCCTTTAACCAGCTTTCTTCAGAAAACCAATTCTTTATATGTTAGATTTGTGATTAAGCTAACATCAGGTTTAACCAAAATCATGTAGGTGTTATTGCTCTGGTTGGGTTGAGTTATATACAGTATACCGTTCCATCCGGCCAATGTTCACTCTGAGGCACCTGAGGCAAAGGGTAAGGTAACATTCCCCTCCATTCCATAAAAAGATAGTTGGATTTCACTCTCAAAAGAGACATGATGCCAAAAGGTAAGGTAACTGCTACACTACAGTATAGGCTTACACCCTCCAAAAACAACCATATAAGGATGTTGTTTAGGAAGAGGTAGCCATGTTTATCTGTGCAAGCATACCAGGCAAAACCCAAAGAAACAAAAGAAAAGACAAATACATGTGGCACCTTAAAGAATAACTACTGGATTTAATGTGAGCTTTCATGGATCAAGTCCACTTCTTCAGCCAGATGGCAGTTATCAACATGTCTTTCCTAGCTGCCTGGCCAACTAAGAGACTCGCAGCCTAAAATACAGGATGTGAACATTAGTGCAGGCTTTATGTGTCTGGTACTCAGTCACGTTGTATCTGACATATTTTCAAGATATTTAAGAAATGATTTCACCACTTTCAGCCTCTCTCTCTCTCTCTCTCTCTCTCTCTCTCTCTCTCTCTCTCTCTCACACACACACACACACACACACACACACACACAAAGCAAGCATCAATGACCAAGCAGGGATATGGACCCAGGTCTTGCGAGTTTTGGTCCATCACTCTGTATCCTACACAATACCGAGCAGCAGGTTAGTGTAAATATGTCAATTAAAAAAAATTAATCAACTGGGCTGGCAAAGGAGAAGTGGAGCTTTTTGCCTCTCCTCCGACTTGCTCAGCTAGATGGCACTTCTTTGTCGCCCTAAATTGACAGGTGAGTGAATCTAAACAGACAAACCAGCTCTACACAATGAACTGTACAAAACAACCATCACTGTGTCGGTCCATGAATTAAAGGTTCCAGCCTAAGAATACAGCTAAAATCCCATCTCCAAATTTTAACACCTTTCAGTGAAATGATTGCAAAAGGGGAAGAGAAAAGGGGGTAGAAGGCTAACAGCTGGGAAGGTGGCTGGGTGGTGGTGGACGGAGGCAGGGAGGACAGGAAAAACATAAAACTGCAAGCTGATGCCTCCATCCGGTATGGGAAGGGCCAACTGGTGGGGATGCATGACAGGCTGAGCCGGCAGGGAGAAGAGGCCACGGTAAACGGGCTGCATTTGTCCCCGGGCATGACTTTGAACATGCCTGATCTAGAACCAACTTATTTGTGTTTCAAGAGACCCATTATGAAGCTGTCCTCCAGATGTAGGATGGATTTGTGTGTGTGTGTGTGTGTGTGTGTGTGTGTGTGTGTGTGTGTGTGTGTGTGTGTGTGTGTGTGTGTGTGTGTGTGTGTGTGTTCTTTCTTGTTCAGCTTTCTTCATTGTCCCGTGTTCATACGTAAGAAGGCCTAATATGATAGGTCAGGATAGTCAAAGCTATAGTTTTTCCAGTAGTGATGTATGGAAGTGAAAGCTGGACTATATAAAGAAGGGTGATCGCCGCAGAATTGATGCTTTTGAGCTTTGGTGTTGGAAGAGAGTCTTCAGAGTCCCCTGGACAGCAAGAAGATCAAACCTATCCATCCTGAAAGAAATCAACCCCGAATGTTCACTGGAAGGCCAGATTTTGAAGCTGAGGCTCCAGTACTTTGGCCACCTCATGAGGAGAGAGGACTCCTTGGAAAAGTCCCTGATGTTGGGAAAGATTGAAGGCAAAAGGAAAAGAGGACGGCAGAGAATGAGATGCTTGGACGGTGTCATCGATGCAACCAACATGGATTTGACAAAACTCTGGGAGGCAGTGGAAGACAGGAAGGCCTGGCGAGCTCTGGTCCATGGGGTCACGAAGAGTCAGACATGACTGAACGACTGAATAACAACAATATGATATGGATGGTCTTGGCCTTAGCTTTTAATGATCCATCGTTACAGTTAAATATCTTTTCTAGTTCATTCACTGATACCCTGATGAATTGCAGCCTTCTGCATTTTATGCTTTTATTTATTTTTGATGGCAGTCCCTATTTTAATTGAACTATCTGAAATCTTTTTTCTTTAGTCATTGCTTTCCTGGCCAGTGTTAAAGTTGTCTCGTTCTTCTGTACTGTAGTCATAATTCTTGGCTTCTTAACGGTTAGCTGTTAAGTAATACGATGTGGTCTGGAATCTGGATATTTAAAATGCAGATCTCTTTCACTCATTTTTCACTTCTGCCTTCTCTGAACCGAATCAGTTTCTTTGCGTCTAGAAGGACCAGATGAAGGTGTTCAGGGATGAGAATGTTTTGGATTTGAGTCCAAAAATATAACTTTTCCAGACTATAATACAAACTGGCTTTCTTTCCAATTCCCTGTGATTTAGATTTACGGTCTATGCTGTGCTTCCTGGAACACCTGTTTCTCTGAGGATAGTAAATCTGGTCATGATCCACTCTGAATCTGATTGCTTGCAATAGCTGTACAACTATGCGTGGCTTTGCCCTTCGCAAAGCAGAAGAACCCCCCCCGCTTCCAAAAGGAACCATCTGTGAGCAAACAAAACGTAATTCTGCAGCAGCTTGCCATCAACGCAGGACAAGCGGTGACAGCTTTTGTCTGATCAGCTGGCCTGAAAACACAGAGGGCCCACTGTATAGAAAAATCTTCCAGGCAGCTGTTCCATCCATGCTTGTCAATGACAACTTGCAGGGATCCTGCCTTGATCCTTTTCCCCAACCAGGCAGCAGTTTCAATACTGCTGCATGTGTTGATGCCTGTTCCTCAGCTATTAACTCTCTGTTGAGTCTCTTTGGGTGGGTGCCTTAAAGTGGCCCGCCTTTCTTCCTAAATAAAACAGAATTTAAAATGAAGTGTAGTGGTTGGAGGACACATTCCTTGCATAGTTGCCATTTACAGTAAGAACAAAACAAAAGGCCTGTCTCGGTAAACCCAACTGCAGTGCAACATGGGGGGAAGCATCTGCCAATTAACTGGTGGCTCAGCGGACTAAGGCTCCGAAACTGTTGACTGCAAAGTCAGCAGCTCGGCGGTTCGAATCCCGGGTGCCACGCAGCGGAGCGAGCTCCCGCTGATCACCGCAACTCCTGCCAACCTAGCAGTTCAAAAGCATGTAAATAATAGGTACCGCCGTAAAAAGCGGGAAGGTGAAACGGTGTTTTCTTGCAGCCATGCCGACCACGTGGCCATGGACTTGCACAACACTGGCTCTTCGGCTTCAATACAGAGATGAGCACCACCCCTAGAGTCGGACACGACCAGCATGCATGTGCAGGAGGAACCTTTTTACCTTTACCTTTTTAATAACCAACAAAAGCCAGCCAGATACTTCAGTGGTTTAAGTATCCGACTATGGAGCTAGAGGTGGCTTCTCCACTGCATGTTTCCTGTGAGTAGAGCCAGCCTGGGTGACCTTGGGCAAGCTGCACAGCCCCAAGGCTCCAGCAGCAGAAGAGAATGGTCAACCACTTCTCAGTACTTTTTACCTAGAAAACCTTGAAAAGGTTGCCATAAGTCAGAATTGACTTGATGTCACATGGATGAAAACCATGCAGTTTGGCTAATAATATCAATAATAACCCTCATGCTCTTGTCAAGTCCATTCTGGCAGGACAGCCCTTTTCCGGGTTTCCCAGATAGAGAATACTCAGAAGTAGTTTCCTGTTCCCATCTTCTAGAGGTGCTCTGGGACTGTGTGTGTGTGTGTTGTGCCTTTACAGTGGTGACCGGCTCTTTGTGACCCCCATGTCCATTGAGTTTTCTTGGCAGGAATACTGGAGTGGTTTGCCAGTTCCTACTCCAGGCGCCTACAGCACCTGGTATTCCCTGGTGGTCGCCCATCCAAGTACTAACCAGGGCCGACCCCGCTTAGCTTCCGAAATCAGGCGGGATCGGATGAGCTTAGGGCACCTAGGCAGCTCCTGGGACTGGGACACCTGCCCAAAGGCACATAGGCTGGCTGTACTCACAGGAGGCACAATGGAGTATCAACTTATTCACAGGTTTTAATAGCCAATGCATCGCCATTCCATTTGGCTAAAAAGGCCACCTGATGATATAGGTTTGACCCCTGAAATATTAACAATGTTTGGTTTTTATAACATAAAATCAGCACAACATAAAAAAATTCCAGAGATAGCGGATATTTGCTTCACAGAATCGTGACTCTACGTCCATGGAGTTTTGTTGGCAGGAATCCTTGGCTTGCCAGTTCCTACTCCAGGCGCCCAGATGTATTTTGGACAACAACTCCCAGAATTCTCAGCCTGAAATTGCAAGTGACAAAGGAGCTCCTGGGACTGGGACACCTGCCCAAAGGAGGCTGGCTGGCCACAAAACATCTGGAGTATCAACTTATTCCATTCCATTTGGCCTAAAAAGGGGTGAATACAGTGGACCCTCGTATAAAAAATGGTTGTGATTAGGGATTACTCTGTGTTCAGTGCATTCCTATGGGAATTTTGTATAAAGGAAAATTTGCTTAACAGAATTACATTTGGAACGAATTAATTCCTTTATGCAAGGTACCACTGTATATCTATTTTGCACATGTACATATCTCATGGCTCTCCAAAAAAATTGCCTGTTGGAAAGTTAAAGACCTCTTGGTAGTAGAGCAGCTAATTTTTTTTTTGAAAATTGAAAATAGATAGATAGATAGATAGATAGATAGATAGATAGATAGATAGATAGATAGATAGATAGATAGATAGATAGATAGATAGATAGATAGATAGATAGATAGATATAAAATCACACACCGGTAGGACATGGAGCACAAATTATAAGCAAGCAAGCAAACTAACAGACAGCATCCATACTATCGGCAGCAATTCAGCATGGATGCAAAGCGCCACTCCTCACACACACACACACACACACACACACACACACACACACAAAGACAACAACAATTGTCAGCTGGTGGAACGATACTGGGAGAGAGCTGAATCTAGTTATCCTTTGCAAGGCTGAAGCTGGGGGTGGGATGGGGCGGGAGGCAGGGAATGGAGGAGGTAAAATAGTATTTGTACTCTGTACTCCTCTGCAGCCTCTCTGCTGGGTGGGTGGGTGGGGGCACACGGACTCCATGTTTGCCGTGTGTGACACAGCCCCTAGTTGCGGGCCTGTTCCTTTGGAGAGGACTCCAGAGTGTGTGAGCAGCCTCTAAGGAAGCCAAATGTAGGCAGTGAAGGTCAGCAACACAAAGAGGTGACCCCAGAAGTCCTTCCTCTCTGCCCTTCGCCTCCGTTAAGCAAGTCCCTTTTGTCTCGGTCTGCCCTAAACCTTCTATTTGCATTACGTGCATCCAATGTTTATTGACAGATTGATTTGATCTAAACCCCCCCACCTTTCTCTTGGTGCAGGCTCCGAGGTTGTTTACGACCGGAGCTGAATCAATTAAGATAAAACAAAATAAACCCATTGCAATAGCAGAAACATAACCCAAAACAGTGAGATCAGTTAAATTAAAAACATGCGTGGAATTGAAATGCTCTATTTTTTTTTTAGTTCAAAAACACAGTTTGCTACTTATACACTGCCCCATAGTGTTTTGAGCCCTCTATCAGGGGCTCAATTTTTTTTAACTTCCAAATTTGGTGGGCTATACATTGCCACCCAATGCTTACAGCAAGCTGGGTACTCTGTTTACTGAACTCAGAAGAAGGGAAGCCTGAATCAGCCTCTAACTGGCTATCTGGGCCTGGCATTGAATTTAGATCATGAGCAGAGTCTGGACTGCAATACTGCAGTTTAACCATGGCATCACAAGGCTCCACCTCTGCATGGCAAGACACTCAGAAAGACAACTTCAAAGGTTTGGTATTCTGGATTACAGCTCCCATTCTCCATGCTAGCTGGGGATGATGGGAGATCTTGTCCAATACATCTGGAAGAGTCCAGGTTGTGGTAGGCTCTTCTATTCTACAACACACTGCTACACTTTCAAAAAAAAAAAAAATAAACAACTGTATGGAATCTCCTAGCATAAAGGTCAAAAGGGACACACCTCTGCAGCTCTGGCCAGTTGTAAAAATTTATGACCTCCGGCAACCTGAGGAATTAGAAGAGATAAAAGCTTCAAGGCATGGATGGGTAGATTCCTCAGCAGGGTCAAACCAAGGAGGAGTGCTTCCCCTGGCCAGGTACAACAGGTTTTGGTCTGTAAACAAGGGAAGCAGTGGGACCAAAGGCGGGGTGTGAATTTGCCAGGACCCCCGGCAGTGGGCGATCAGGGAATTAATAAAGGAATTAATTCGTTCCAAATGTAATTCTGTTAAGCAAATTTTCCTTTATACAAAATTCCCATAGGAATGCACTAATTTCCCTGAAAGAGGGGAGTGAATGGAGGAGGAGGAGGAGGAGGAGGAGGAGGAGGAGGAGGAGGAGGAGGAGGAGGAGGAGGAGGAGGAGGAGGAGAAGAAGAAGAGAATCAGGAGAAGTCGTCTACTAGTGTAGATCTGGGGATGCGGAAAATAAAGGGTCCTCTGATTATCTAGCTGTGGAACCAGAGGTTGGGAGTTCAAATGAAATGAACAACAACAAAAAACCTTGGCATTCTGTTTGATTTTACGAAGTACAGTATGATGCCTGCTCAATTCCCTTGTCGCTGTCATTGTTCCTCCCCCCACCCCATTCCCAGGCACAAACCTGAAAAATGAAGTGTGAACCTTGGTTAGTCACGAACCATCACAAATCACTGCTTTTCTGGTTCACGCCCATCTCTAGTCTCACGAGAACAAGGCTGAGGTCATGAGCAGAGTCCTGACTGCAGTACAGCAGTTTAACCATGGCATCACAGGGTACTAGGAGAAGTCAAGAAATCCTGAATTATCTTCTTGGCTCTTTTCTTTCTAATGCCAAGGATTGGAAGAGGTGTGTGTAGGATCTCGTAGTATGTTAAAAACTATTTGGCTAGCTTTGGATGCTGTACATTTTGACCTGGGTGCCAAGGGGGAATCATTTGCTGCTTCATGTCTTGGGTTGACCCTGTCCACGTTTGGCTCCTGTATCACACACAGACCTGTTAGGAGCCTATCTGAAGATCTTTTTTAGGACAGATGCCAGATTTTCCTTACACAACACACATTCTTTGGCCACTCCTTTTTTCCTTTGGAGAAGCAAACTTTACAGCCCAAACATCTGGAAGCCAAAAGGTTTAATGAGACAACAAAGAAAATCCGTAGCATTTAAAACACTCTCTGGGGAGTTTACAAGGAATTGTGCAAGCAACACACTGCAAGTTGTCCCAAGAAGTTAGCGATTCAAGCCCTCACTTTGGTTAGTGACACTTTGATCAACTGAGGCCTGACCTACCAGAATGTCGTGGGCGCACTCACTTCGGGTGGCCACGTCCAGAGAGGCTCGGAAAACCGTGACACGCAACTGAGCCTTCTCTGGGCTTTGGAACCATCTCCTGAGTGAGTTGCGCCTTGCACAGTCCCTGCCAGCCTTTAAAAAAGCTTTAAAGATCTGGCTGTTTTGTGAGGCATTTGGCGACAGTTAACCTCCCCCTCTTTCCCCCCTCTCTTCCATCCCGCCAGCTACTTTTTTGTAGTTTTATTATGATGTTTCATTTAGTTTATTATTAATGTTATTGTTTTCATTGTTTTCATTGTCTGCAGTATTGTTGTAAACCACCCGGTGTTCTTCCGGAAGACGAGCGGTATATAAGTATTAAAATAAATAAATAAATAAATTTGGTTGCCCACCAGCCACCTCAGATTCAAAGAAGATGGTCTTGAAGAGCTGATAAACCCGCAGAAACACATTCAAAAGCCTCTTTGGACAAATCCATCATCTTGCGCTGCTTTCAGGGCCCGTTCCCATCCTCCCCTGCCAAGCCATGTTTCCTTCCATGCACAACCCACCCTGCCTCTCCGGCGTGGCATTTCGTCTTGAATCCGTAATCTGATAGAGCGAGAATGGCGTTCCCGAGCGTTCTTCTCCGAACAAAGACCGGCATTGACGGGACTTGGCACTCCACGGCTCAAGCCCCATTACATCTTTCAGGCAAAAAACAGTCACGCACCATTGTCGGGCAAGAGGAATTATACACTTTGGAGCCATGCCTTTTCAGCTGGCATTCGAACAGCACTTTGGGGAAAGGGTTGCTATACAGAAGGCTGCCAACAAAACAACAAGGACTTGACGAGGAGTTGGGAGAGAAGGACCCTTCAAAACCGCCTGAGAAAAGGTCCTTCACCCATACCAAGGCCTTTGATCTTGTGACAGTTCTCTCTACCCTACCAAGTTAGGCCACAGGGGGAAAATGGAGAGAGAGAGAGAGAGAGAGAGAGAGAGAGAGAGAGAACCCATTGTCAAAGAGGAAAACAAGTTACAAGCAGAGGTAGACAATAGCTATTGTGGCTTGGAGGCCAAGACGACAAGAGTCGATACAGTGTTGAACTGAAGAGATGCAGCTTTATGTTTGTACTGAGCCATGAAGTCCAAAATACGATCTTGGGTAAGCCACCAGCCAAATGAGGAGGTGAACTTGTTTCCTAAGGGTCGTTCCCTTGTTGTACTTTAATTACCGTATGTACAGTGGTACCTTGTATAAAGGAATTAATTCGTTCCAAATGAAATTATGTTAAGCAAATTTTCCTTTATACAAATATCCTATAGGAATGCATTGAGAATGGAGTAATCCCATTTTTATGTTGTACAGGTTTCCCCCATAGGCGATTCTGTTAAGCAAATTTCCCCCTATCTCCAGAATTTTTTATGTTGTACAGATTTTATGTTATACAAACCATATGTTATACTAGGTTCCACTGTACCCGAGTACAAGTCAACCCAAGTATAAGTTGAGGCCCCTAATTTAACCCCCAAAAACTGGGGAAACTTATTGACTCAAGTATAAATCTAGGGTGGGAAATGCAGCAGGGCCTGGCAGCTCCTCCTTTGTGGGCAAGTGCTTGGTTCAGTGGCTTAAAGTCATTTTAAAAATCGTGCGCCACTCCCCTGTGATGCGGGTGGGGGGGTCAGGAGAAGGAGCGCGATGTTTAAAATGACTTTTAGCCCTAAGCACTTGCCTCGGTGGCTAAAAGTCATTTTAAACATTGCACGCTGCTTCTCCTGACTCAGGAGAGGCGGTACATGGTGCTTAAAATGACTTTGAGCCACCAACCCAAGCACTTGCCTCAGTGGCTAAAAGTATTGACCCAAATATAAGGCGAGGGCCCCTTTTTTCAGCCCAAAATTAGGGCTGAAAAACTAGACTTATATACGAGTATATGCAGTAGCTGATGTGAAAGTCTTCCATTTTTAAAAAAATTGTCTTCACTGGAATCCCTTGCAAATACTGCAGCCACCATTGCTGTACTGTATTTATATTACCAAAAGGCAACCCTACTCAAAGCCTGGCTCTAGAGCATTGAGTTTTGGGGGACTTGAGAAGCCACAATCACAGCTCCCTAGGAAATGACAGCCGGGAGTCCAAAAACAGATGGATTCTCCAACGGCATCATCCTCATGCCATCATCCTCACTGCACAATCCAGATCCATCACACTGCCCGCCTACAAAAGTAACGTTCTCAATTTGATTTACAGCCGAGTAGGAAAATTCTGGTGAACCCAGGGTGAGTTTCCTGTCCTCAAGGTCCACCATGGCCCGCAGCATTTTTGAAAAGGCCATCCTCTTCCTCATCAATATCGTTGACACCCTCCATTCAGGAAGTGGCTGAACAACCACTTCTAGTTTCCTTTCTCCATTTTTTTTCCTGCTTGAGGTCTTAAAGCTAGCTTAGAATGCCTTCGTGTGACTTTACCCCGGTTGTCACAAGCTTTTAATACAGAAAAAAACAGCAAGCTCAAACACACACACACACACACACACACACACACACACACACACACACACACACACACACACACACACACACACACACACACACACACACACACACACACACACACAGGTATGTATGATCCATACTGAAACCAGCAACACAATTCACCTGTTCCTATTGGATGAGCCCGGTTGTGTCACCACCCAGCACACAAGTGTCCTCTGGCACGTTGACAACTGGAAAAACACACAGGGGGCGGTGGGAACAGGGTCAGTGTGTGGTTGTTCCTTCTCATTCAATCTTTGAAGAAGGAAGGGGGGAACATCCTTGAGCAAAAGCAGAAATACTTAGTTTCACATTTTCCAATCAACCAATACTTCCGCTTTCACGCCTGCCTCTCCACATGGAAGAAAAACCAAGAAGGCTGTGTTATGAAAACCTGCCCAGAATGGAAGCCCTAATCATGTATCGTATACAGCAGTGGTTCCCCAACCTTCGGTAACCTTGAATTGCAATTCTCAGAAGCTTTCTCCACCAGCTGAGCGGGGCAGGGTTTTGGGAGTTGTAGTCCAAAAACAACTGGGTTACCCAAGGTCGGGAACTTCTGGGTTACAGGAAGGACATCTAGCCAATTGGATTTTTACAACATCAGGCAGGGCATGTCCTCCATGTTGTTTAACAGAAAAGGATAGAGAGGGGGGTAAAGGTGTTCTGAATCATGACAAATCAGTAGGGACGAAGCCCTTCTAGGAACAGAAGACATTGGGAGTCATAGGTTTGCTGCCCGTTAAGCTCCAGGGAATTAACAACAGAACAACAAAGGCTGTTGAAGACAGCCAATGGTGAGAGCATCCGTGTTAGAGATAAATAACCAGAAAGCCCTTCTCTAGAGGGGAGGAAGTTGCAAAATCCAGAGTTATGCACATTTTTGATTTTGGATTGAAATGTTCAGAATTCTGCACGGGAGTTCCTGGAGATTTTTGGGAGTTGCAGTTCAGTTGCGACAGGTGCTGCCTGGGAATCTGGGAGTTGCACTCCAAAAGCCTTCGGTATCACATGTTTTGGATTCCATCTCCCATTGGTTCCAGATGACAAAGACAATTGTTGGGGGGGGATTGTTGCAGTGCCCAGAAGTCTTCCTCACTAGCTGAGCTGGCAAGGATTTCTGGGAGTTGCAGTCCAGGACCATCTGGGGACCCACAGGTTGAGAACCACTGCTTTATACCATTTCCAGTCTCTGCTTGGAAAATTCACAATACTTGAAGAACCATTAGGGAAACCCCTTTCATAAGCTTTCACATATGATCAGCACACACCACAGGTCGCCCGTGGTTCCTTCCCCATTGCCAGGCACATTTATTTGTCATCGCTCGATTAACACCAAAGAGCCAGCAGCAAGAAGCTTAACTCAATTTGCTGCACAGAAGTCAGGCAACATGATCCAGCTACTGCAGATTGACACACACGCTGGCTCGCTCTCCCTTCATATATGCTAGTAGATTTTTTTTAAAACAGTGATTTAATCAGTCTCTTATTTACAAGTACTTCTGTAAAGGAGACGGAAAAAAGAAAGCTGTCTGATTTTGGAACGTTACTGTCTCTCCCACAATCCTCAAAAGAGATACAGAAAAGAATTTCTATCCACAGCTGGTGATCAGAACGGACACAATGGCAGCCCAAAGTAGAGACATATGTTTGCATTATTATTTTTTCATGCTTCTAAAATTCCTGGTAAAAATAAGGAGTGCAAAACTCCCAACCCCAGACCATACCAGGCTTCACCAGAACAGAGTCGTATCTCTAGATTACAGTATTTTGATTCAAGACTTCTATTATCTCTGGCCTCCAGTGGCAGTGGGGGTGGCGGCAGGGTGATGGGGTAACAGTGGAGGGTGATGGTGGGGGGGTGATGGCGGTGGGTGGTGGGTGGCGTATACAGCGATACAGTGGAACCACAATATAGGGGAGGATTACAGTATTCCAACTCCAATTACTTTTGAGAACCAACATGGTGTAGTCATGCAGGCATGTTCAAACTTCGGCCCTCCAGATGTTTTGGACCACAACTCCCACAGTCCTTTGCCACTGGAAATACAGGCTTGGAATTCTGGGAGTTGTGGTTCAAAGCATCAGGAGGGCCGAAGTTTGGACATGACTGCGAGTGGATAGAGTGTCAGAATAAGACTTGGGAGCACCAAGCTCAAATCCCTGCTCAAACCTGGAAACTCACTGGGAGGGGTGGCCATGGCAAACCACTCCACGAACCTCTCGCAGACATTTGAGACTATTATTAGGATCACCAGAGGCTGGAAGTCACTTGGTGCTACATAACCCCACACAGTTTAAATGCTCTGTTTCTGCTGTGTTTTGTGGGAAAAAGTGTCCCCCAATGAACTGTGTTTTGCCAACAGAACTATTATCCTGTTGGAGATCCCCCCTGACTAGTTATAAACAGTGTTTGGAAAAGATACTGTACTTTTATGAAGTATGAGTCCCAACATGGAGATGCTATTGGCATTTTTACAACCTTGCATGCTGCCTGTAGTAGGTATAGCTGGGAGGGACCCTTCTTACCTGAGGTGACTGTCAATCTATTCAGTACTAACCAATAGTTCCTTCCCATCTCTGATCAAGCAAGCAAGCAAGCAAGCAAGCAAGCAAGCAATCTAGCTAGCTAGCCAGGACTGTCTCATCTCTGTTGTCCTTCCAGAAACAGGCAAAGACCTTTCTCTTCAGGCAAGCTTTCCCTGAATGATGGACTGCCCATTACATGATTCTACCATACATGATCACATATACTTTGTGTTTATAACCACTTTGTGTGATTGCATTGACAGTATGTTTTCAATGTTAGTTTCCTTCCCTCGTAACTTTTACGTGGAATTTTTACTCTCTCTTTAACTGCTTGTGTTCTCTTACAGCTTTAATGTTGTCTTTTAATGTAAGATGTCCCTTAATTCCCTCTTCTCAGACTTGAATATGTCTTACTGGACTGTATATTGTCCCTCATTACTGCAAGCCGCCTTGAGTCCTTTTCCAAGGAGAAAGGTGGGATAAAAATACTCAACAACAACAACAACAACAACAACAACAACAACAACTTCAGGGAAAAATCAAAGAAAAAAATAAAACAAAACAAAAGACACAAACATGTGGCACCTTAAAGACTAACTTTCATATTTTAATGCAAAGTTTCATGCACATGTGCACTTCTTCAGACATAGCAGCAGAACAACAACAAAAACAACAATGACAACAATGACAACAACAACAACAACAACAACAACAACAACAACAACAACAACAACAACAACAACAACAACAACAACAACAACAACGAGAGGGTGCAGTGCCCAATATCCTGCAAATGTGCTCCCTGGATTTCACATCTCCACCTTGCCTGCCTTGTCCCGATTTTCCACCCCATGCTAGGTTGAAAAGAACAAAATCATGTCAAAACTTGCCTACAGCTGTTTGCCTCATGGTGTGCTCGCTTCCACGGGCAACGCCCATCTCTCTGCCTCACGCCGATGGTTCTTCAGGCCCACCACGCGGTCATTACGCCATGCCTTAAGCACGTACCGTGCCATCAGACACCACCTTGTCCCGTAACACTCCCCAAGCGAGCGCAGCCTAACACCCCGTCCGAGAAAAGCCACAGAAACACAGAAGCAGGAGGTGCTGCAAAACTGAGCGTGCCAGTGGCCGCTTTTAATGGGGCACAGGTAGAAGCAACAGCATCAAAACTGCCCGAGATGGTACAGCGAGAGGCTTTCGTGGACCAAGAGACTAAGGAGAAACAAGAGGAGGGGGAATAGTGGAGAAATTAAACATGGCCACAACGTGGAATGTTTCCTTGAAAAGAAAATGAGTTACTGTTTCAATTTCAAGGCTATTTAAAAATAGTACATAACTGTCATCATCATCGTTTTAACTTGCTACTTATGCCATTTGTAATGGAGTAAACCACCCAAATGGGCAGTTTGTATGTATGTATGTATGTATGTATGTATGTATGTATGTATGTATGTATGTATGTATGTATGTATGTATGTATGTATGTATGTATGTATGTATGTAAATAGGGATGTTCTATTCAGTTTTGGAATTTTCCCAGGCTGCATTCTGAAAGAACTCCCTGCCACAGGAGGTGGTAATGGCCTCTGGCCTGGATGCCTTCAAAAGGGGATTGGACAGATTCCTGGAGGAAAAGTCCATCACAGGTGACAAACCATGATGGAGATGTGTGATCCCTTCAAGTTTAAAACCAGGGGCCTTTAAGGGCCAGATGCAGGGGAGTGGTACCAGGAGACAGAGATCTAGTCTCGTGTGCTCCCAGATGCATCTGGTGGGGCCACTGTGAGATACAGGAAGCTGGACTAGATGGGCCTTTGGCCTGATCCAGCAGAGCTGTTCTTATGTTCTAATGTTCTTATCTAGTGAACAGGCATACATCCTCAGTCACCTGCATTTTACTCACCTGGAAAAGTGCCTGGTTCTTAGCCAACTACTGCCTTGCTTCCAGTTCTTAATGAATAAGGAAGGAAGGAAGGAAGGAAGGAAGGAAGGAAGGAAGGAAGGAAGGAAGGAAGGAAGGAAGGAAGGATGGATGGATGGATGGACGGATGGATTCAGGACTTCTACTATCTCTGGCCTTTCTTCCTTTATGCTTGCTCAGCCACATACAACTGCCAGATTCATGTCACTAAAAGAGGATGCCATTTCCAGGAATATCTATAATAACTCTAAAATCAATAGAAATGCTCTCTTGCATTGGCCTCCTTTGCTTGGACCTGTTTGATCCATGCGTTGTCCCAGTGGCAAGGCCAGGACAGGGCCCAGGTGGGGAAAGTCTTCTATATGTTTGTGAACAAATGTTCCCATCATCTTCACCACTGGTCTGTCTGTCTGGGACAGATGGGGTCTAGAGTCTTAACCACACTGGGAGGGCCACAGATTCACCAGCCTGGAGAAACCCAGGCCAAAAGGGTTTTATATAAGTCCAGTATCGTTTTCACCATAGCTTTTTTCAAGACCACCATGAAATTGTAACTCTCCATCCAAAAAAAGAACCAGAGGAAAGGAATTAAGAGACAGAACTTATAAGAATGCCCAAAAAAGCATACTCAAGCGACTAAAAATATACATTACTAACAGGCTTTTTAATCTTAAAGAGCGGGAAGGGGTTGCTTTAAAAGCAATGAAGAAGGAATTATTTAAAGAAGGTCTATCATTATGTAATCAGGAGCGTCTGAAGAAGCTCAAACAGAAAATGCCACAAGTGTTTCAATACATTTCAGAGGATATGAAGCTTTGGACGGAACCTACCCACATACAGGCAACTGCACTAACACAAACCCAATTTAACTTTGCCCTATTGATGATGACGCTTTAACCAACTTGACCCCAAACTTCAGTCTGAAGGATATTGTTATGTTGCAATGCCCAGAGTGGTGTAGAGGGCAGAGCAGTGAGCTACGACAGGCATGTCCAAACTTTGGCCCTCCAGATGTTTAGGACCACAACTCCCAGAATTCCAAGCCTGTATTTCCAATGGCAAAGGACTGTGGGAGTTGTGACCCAAAACATCTGGAGGGCCAAAGTTTGGACATGCCTTGGCTAGGAGATCTGGGTTCAACTGGAAACTCGTTGAGTGGGTGGCACTCGGAAAACCACTCCTTAAGTATCTTAGCCAACTCAGATGACCCACTATACTGGGCGCTAGTTTACTATGGAAACACAATCTTCCAGTTGCCTCCACCATAAGAGGTGGTTGTCAAGGATTGCAGTTTTGATAGAATATCGGTAAGATGTATTTAACAGATTACAAGATGGATCCTGTGTAAAATGCCATGCCATGATCTCAACAAGAATGTGTATTAGGTCTAGGTGGTAGGTGTAAAAAGCATCAGACTGGAAGGTCAGGATGATTAGGCACAGGTGGTATAGCTAAATCACCTCATCCCATGGAGTGTGTGATTGACTTACACCATATTGCTTTGTGTATAAAGATATCAAGCAAACCAATGTAAATTGGGACTGCCTAAGGTGAGAGGCAGCTTTCCCTACGCTCTGTTGTATCTTCTCTATATGCTGTGCTTTGTATATTGTTATTGTATATTACTCTTTGTCATGTGTACATATGTAATATAAGTTTTGGACTAAGTTCTACTGTCTTGTTCATTTGCCTCCTAGCTCCATAATCACTAAGTGCATTTATTCTTCCACAGCGCTGCTAATCTCTGCTAGTAGTTTATTTTTCCATGAACATAACAAATCCCTATTGGCATAATAGGGTCAGTAACCCCCTGCCTATCGCGGGGGTTAGGGACCCACCCAACGCGCGATAAGTGAAAATCCGCAATATGTGGAAGCGGGGTGGGGGGCGGCGGGCGGCGGGGAGCGATGCGATTGCTCCCCGCTGCCCCCCCTCCCCGCACGGCTCTGTGCCCTCCCAGAAGGGGCGGGGAGCGGCAGGGAGCGATGCGATTGCTCCCCCCCACCAGGTACTGCAATCCTGCGATATAGTGGGACCGCAGTACCTGAACCGCAAAATGGCGAGGGGTGACTGTATATACTTTATCAGAGGTAGGCCAGGTAAAAACTTCTTTTCCATTCTGCATCCAGTGATAATATCCTGGGCTTCTACAAAACCTTCACCACTGACCAAGAAAGATCAGATGGAAATGGTGGGTCTAAACTTCTGGAAGGCATTATTCTGGAGAACACACTGATAGAGCTAACAGGTATGAAATTTAACAGGTATCTGCAACATTGGGGGTGGAATCAGAGTTATTACTTAGCATGTGATCCTTTTGGGTTATTGGCCAACTACATGGTCAATACGGATGGCAGTTGAAATCCAAACCATCTGAAAGGCACCTAGATCAGCCACACTGGTTCTTTGTGACATCTGAACATGTCCTGTTCACTGCAGAACCCAGCTTAAGAGAAAGAAATGGAAAGCCATATAAATATAGTCTATAATGCCTCTTCGTTTCTTTCTCGGGATATTTCGAACATGCTTTTCAACATAATTGTGTCTTAAAGACTATAATTTACTTAACTTTGGTCTAGCGTTGCTGACTTGATGGCACAATGATTAGCTGGCAGGAGAACTCAGTAGTTTAGGTCTCTTAGGAGAAGAGCCAACCTGTGCAGCCTGGGGGAAGCTACACAGGGCAGCCCCAGAAGAAGAGAATGATCAACCACTTCTGAGTACAGTAGGACCTGGATCCTCTGGGGATTGGTTCCAGGCCTTCCTGTGGATAATGAAAACTGTGGATAAGAGACAACACCACAGAAATCCCCTCAAAACTGCTGTTTTATGATAGTAGCTTGCTTTACTGCTGCTGTTTGCTCATTAGCTGGGGCTCAATCCCAGGTAGCAGGCTCATGGTTGACTCAGCCTTTCATCCTTCCAAGGTTGGTAAAATGAGTATCCAGTTTGCTGGGGGGGGCAATGTGTAGCCTGCATACTGTAAGCCACCCAGAGACTACTTGAAGTGGTACAGGGCAGTATATAAGCAGAACTTTGCTTTTTACAGCTACTGTTTTATGACAGTAGCTTGCTTTGCAGCTGCAAGATTATGTATTTATTTTTTCCTTTGCCAACCGTGGATAATTGAATCCGTGGATAATGAATCAGCGGATACGGGGTCCTACTGTATTCTCCACTTGGGAAACCCTGTAAAAGGTGGCCATAAGTCAGAACTGACTAGATGGCACAAGTTTTTATTGTTAGCATTACTTCTTTATTGGATATACAAGCATGTGTTTTGTCCGGACTTGTTTTTAATTTTGTTGTGAGTCTCTGTCCTGGGAAAAAAATGGGATATGTCCAAAACAAATGAGCAAGCAAGCAGTCACTATACCTAACCATTGGCTATGAAACCAGAGGTGATGTCCAAAACAGCATGAACACTCCAAAACTACAGAAGTCTTTTTTGAGGCCTTGGCCAAGACAATCATTTACTGGGTAGAGAGTGTATTTCATTACCAAAAGTGGAATTTATCTGTATACATAGTATATTGCTGATGGTTAATATAAAAGCGGATGGCAAGAGACAGTACAATTTCCTAATTAAACCCTGCTTTTTTTCAAAGACACAGACTCCTTCCTGCCAAAACACACAAGGAAGTCTCTCCTGAAACGAGACCAGAGACGGCTGCAAAATTCAAACCAGTCACCATGAACAGACAGGCTGAGACACCACAGTTTTGCAGCCTGAAATTAAATGATGGACACTGTACAAACTGAACCTTGTGTTTCAACGGCACTGAACACTTCCTGCAGCAGTTTTGAACATGTTTCAACAACAGCTCTTCCACTTCCATTCTCTATAAGATAATATATTGAATACATAAGTTATTATTATTATTATTATTATTATTATTATTATTATTATTATTATTATTATTATTATTATTATTATTATTATTATTATTATTATCATATCATCATCATCATCATCATCATCATCATCGTCGTCGTCATCGTCGTCGTCGTCGTCATCATCATCATCACCATCAAATTCTCACACAGCAACCAAGATAAACTACGCTGGATTTTATATTAACAATCAACTAGTCGAACGCTTCCCAAGCATTTAGGACTCAGTGATGTATCGGCGAATTATGCGAGCAGATGCCAGTAAGGCAGCTTTCTGCAGCTGACTGATGGTGACTTTGTCAACTCCAATTTCTTCTAAATACTTGCTTAGCTCTTTAGGCACTGCATCCAGCGTGCCGATTACCACTGGAACCACCTCTAATCTCTGAGGACACAGCCCATCAAAATTTAAATTTAAATCAATGAAAGTATATAGGGCTTATTTACAGCTGTGCATATTGTGGACTGGCATGTAACACACATTTAAAATTATTCAGTGCTTCATTCTTTCCATGCATTGCTGTACAATTATTTCTGTTAACACTTCTTGAGGAACAGACAGCACTGTTTTGGAGAATTAATGAAACAAAAAAATCCCCTGTTCTTCCAGGACTTCCTCAAGTGTTGTAAAAGATCAACTACAGTATTTTAAAATACTCCATATTAAATACAGGCTGAAATTTTTGAATCTGGTTAGCCTATAACAATGGTGGCAAACCCTTGGCACTCTAGATGTTTTGGACCACAACTCCCCCAATCCTTTGTCATCAGCAATACAGGCTTGGAATTCTGGGAGTTGTGGTCCAAAACATCTGGAATGCTGAAGGTTCGCCACCATCGGCCTATAGCTTCTGGTCAATTTCACTTAAAAGCTTTTTTCCCATGCCTTGACATGTATGGAAATTGACCTGAATCTTTAAAAAAAAAAAACTCTGATGTTTCCTTTTCTTGAACTGTTGACCTTTCTTTGAACTGACTTCAGTATTGTTTTAAACTTACTTTTCATTACAGTATCCGATCTTCAGATCTCTGGATACCTACAAGGCCAAAAAGTTTCAATGATTGCCTTGTATTCATAGGGGTTTTTAAGTTCTGCCCTTCAAGACAACCAATATGGATGGATCTCTTTCAACCCTGGGAAGAAGTCCCATGAGACCTCCAGTTTCAAATCTGCTATGTCTGGCTTACTTCTGGGTAGACACACCGACAAGGGAGCTGTCGTTTTGCTTGCTTAATCGTGATAACTGCATGCCATCAAGTCAATTCTGACTTGCAGCAGCTTTCTCCCAGGGTTTCCTAGGCCGAGAATACTAAATTTGGCCTTCCAGATGCTTTGGAGCATAACTCCCACAGTCCTTTGCCACTAGAAATGCAGGCTTGGAATTCTGGGAGCTGTGGTCCAAAACACCAGGAGGGCCGAAGTCTGGACATGCTTGCTGTAGAGCTTCCTCAAAGCCGCCTAGGTTGTCTTCTCGCCTAGAACGCCCATGGGGGGGAATCCAGGTCTCCACCTCCGTCACCGCTGCTGCCAGATAACTCAGTTGCTGAGCAACCAGCTTGGCGCTTGCTCAGTTGGACTCCCATCAAAGGGATGAGAACGGCCTCTGGCACTTGTAATATACTGGAGGGCTCCACCCCTATGCCTTTGGTCCAAGCACAGCTGAGCCCCTTCCAGGGTGGTTAGGATCCAGCCACCAACTTTCATAAGTGTAGTGCACTCCCTAAGTAGAACGGGGCTTTAAGTTGATCAACGGGTGGCATAAATGTCAAACAAACAAACAAACAAACAATACCTGGGAGCAGGTATTCAGGAATTTCCTGTTGTGAGTCTACGTTTATGAAGAGGCGTAAACATTCTTCTCTGAGAAAGGACCTAGACACCTGAAGGACCGCCTCCTTCCATATGAACCTACCCGGCAATTAAGATCTAGCCAGGGAATCCTCCTGAAAGAGCCATCCCTCAAGGACGTAAAATGGATGGCTTGTAGGAACAGGGCCTTTTCAGCAGCTGCCCCCAGATTACGGAATGCCCTCCCAAGTGAGACCCGCCTGGCGCCAACGTTGTTGACACTCCGGCGCCAGGTAAAAACATTTCTGTTCCAGAAGTTTTTAAACTGATTTTTGAGGGTCCTGAAGGCAACTTTAGTGTACTGTTTTAATGTATTGTATTTATTGTATTTAAATGTTTTTATTGTTTTAATTTTATTGCAATTTTGATGTTTTAATTGTCTGAATTATTTATTTTGATTGTGAGCCGCCCAGAGACCTTTGGGTAGTAGGCAACATACAAGCTATATAAATAAATAAATAATAAATAAATAAAACCCAAAGGAAACAAACAAAACAGAATGAGTACAAGTGATGTTCTGTGTGTGAATGTAGGAGTATGCGTATGGATGTTTGATTTTATGTCTTGGATTTTTATACTGGGGTGTGTGAATGAGCTGACTGGATGGCAGTTTTTAATCTCATATCTTTAGTTTATTTTCTTGGGCTCCTTAATCACTGCAGATGGCGACTGCAGCAACGAAATAAAAAGACGCCTGCTTCTTGGGAGGAAAGCAATGGCAAACCTAGGTAGCATCCTAAAGAGCAGAGACATCACTTTGCCAACTAAGGTCAGGATAGTCAAGGCTATGGTTTTTCCAGTAGTGATGTATGGAAGTGAGAGCTGGACTATAAAGAAGGCTGATTGCCGCAGAATCGATGCTTTTGAGCTGTGGTGCTGGAGGAGTCTTGAGCGTCCCCTGGACTGCAAGGAGATCAAACCTATCCATCCTGAAAGAAATCAACCCCAGATGTTCACTGGAAGGACAGATTTTGAAGCTGAGGCTCCAGTTACTTTGGCTACCTCATGATGAGAGAGGACTCCTTGGAAAAGTCCCTGATGTTGGGAAAGATCGAAGGCAAAAGGAAAAGAGGACGACAGAGAATGAGATGGTTGGACGGTGTCATCGATGCAACCAACATGGATTTGACCAAACTCCGGGAGGCACTGGAAGATAGGAAGGCCTGGCGAGCTCTGGTCCATGGGGTCACGAAGAGTCAGACATGACTGAACGACTGAACAACAACAAATCTTATACAATGACATTATGACAATAAATTCTATTCTGTTCTATTCTATTTTTCAAAAGCGCTGGGCATCTGAAAGGACTAGCACAACTACTTCTTCCGAGAATGACAACACAGAAGGGTTCTTCTCAGACTTGACTTGGGCGTCCTCAGAGTTTTCTGCATCTGCCCACTCTGGCGCCCATCCAGTGGAAGCGACTTGAGCATCGCAGAGCCAATGGGCCGAATGAGTCACCGCCAGACGCAGAAAGAAACAAAGGTCGGGCTCAGCAGATTGAACACACCTACCTCTTCAAAAAAAAAAAATAACCACCCAAGTTAGATAAGACAAGAGGGCATTTGGTACATGCCCTGCAAACAAGGTCAGATATGATATCAAAGGTAACACAGCCCATCCTTTGCACATGTCTGGGGGGGGGGGGAGTGAAACTATTCACTGTGAAGGACTTGCTTATTTTCAGTGAATGAAAAGACACCAACGGGACAGGAGGAATTAACCCTTCACCTTTATAGGCACTCAACTAGCAAAACGGACAGCAAAATGTAAACGTTCAACAATTACTATAAACTAAGAGCACATGTTCCAGTTTCCAATTTTCCTTGGAATTCTTAGATTTCTTTTTTTAAAGGTTCCTCTGAAAGAAGGACTAAGGACAATTCCTACTCCTCGGTTGCAATGAATAAGAAAATATGTATCCGGTCAAGGCAAAGGAATACACAAGCCTCAAAAGTGTGATGTTCTACATCGACACAATAGTAGCCATTTCATGTTTATGTAGCAGCTAATATGATAACGGTTTGCTGTTTTATTTGTCCTTCTGGCTTCCATTCTGGGAACGTTTAGCCTTCAAAAAGAAGGCTGAAAGGGGATATGATAGCTATGTTTAAATATTTGAAAGGATGTCACTTTGAAGAAGGGACTGGTATGTTTTCCATGTCTTCAGAGACTAAGACGCGGGGCAATGGTCTCAAAATACAGGAAAAGAGATTCAATTTAAACATTAGAAAGAATTTCATGACAGTTAGAGCTGTTCGGCAATGGAATGTGTTGCCACGGAGGGTGGTGGAGTCTCCTTCTTTGGAGGTTTTTAAGCAGAGGCTGGATGGCCACCTGTCGGGAGTCCTGTGATGGGGGTTCCTGCATGGCAGGGGGATGGACTGGATGGCCCTTGAGGTCTCTTCCAACTCTATGATACATTCCATGTATCAAGCCTTGCTTGTGGATTAACTCTCAGGCTGCAAGCCTAGCGGTGAACCTTCTGAAACTGACATGAAAGCCTGAAGTCTTAAAAGCTTCTGAAACTGGTTGGTAACCTGTGATGGACTTTTCCTCCAGGAATCTGTCCAATCCCCCTTTTGAAGGCATCCAGGCCAGATGCCATCAGCACATCCTGTGGCAGGGAGTTTCACAGACTAACAAAAACCTGTCTAGACCCTTCTCATAGGAGAAGAAATGTTAATTAGTGTGAATGCAGAAAAAAATACCATTAGGAACCTTTTAACTGTGAAAGAGACTTCCCCAACTTTTCCCATCTGAATATGCTCTCAGTTGTGACTAACTCCACCGATTTCAATGAATCCCTTCTGATGATGATTAAGTTTATACCCCATGACCGAGCAGAGGTCCAGTAGCTGATTAATAAAGTGCTTTTCAGACACATTGGAAGGTTTAATAGGACACTTTTGGAGGGGTTTTTTTTTTGGTCCAGCTTTTAAAGGCATTTTTCAAGGCCAAAAACTCAGCCCACAAGGGTCTTAACCAATAAACCCGATGACTGTTATGACAGTGGTGTTGCTTTGTTGCTCTTGTATTAGCTACAATCTTGCAAAGATGAATAGGACTTGGTTTTTCATGGTCTTCAAAAGATCAGTGCCACCTGGGTTTTTTTGTCTTTTTGCAGTGAAAAAAAAAAGAGATGCTCAAATAAGCATACTCACTCATATGCACTCTCCTTCGCAAATCTAAAACAACCGCACATCGAATATATGATGTATATTCCTTTAAAATGTCTGTCTAGATATACAGTAGGACCTCCCCCCCCGTATCCACTGATTCATTATCCACTGATTCAGTTATCCACGGTGGGCAGAGGAAAAAATTAAATAATTCAGCAGCCACAAAGCAAGCTGTAAAGCAAGCTGTCGTCACAAATAGCATCTGTAAAGCAAGCTACTGTCACAAACAGTGGCCATAAAGCAAGCTAATATCTCAAAACAGCAGTCATAAAGCAAGCTACTGTCAGGAAACAGCAGTTTGGGGGGTGGTTGGGCAGGTGTTATCTCTTATCCATGGTTTTAATTATCCACAGGAAGGCCTGGAACCAATCCCCAGCGGATACCGGGATCCTACTGTATCCACATCCTTTTCTGACTTCTTCTGGATATGCAGAAGCAGGAACATTTCCTCCCTCCCCCACCACCTCTGTGACAAAGCTATTTCTGTGGCTAGATGCCACCCTGCCATGGAAAAAAGGCAAACATTGAAGCTTTCTGCTTCTGGAAGTTATATCCGAATAGTGATTTTGCCAAAAACAAATGCAATTACAACCCAAAGGTGCAGGCCACTTCTAATCTCTCCCACACACACACACACAAAACAACATCTGTACAATTAAATCAGGATCAGACTGAGACTACAAATTCCAGAATGCCACACAATGGAGCCAACCCAGATCAACTGGTATCACACTGTAATAACTGCATAATGTGGACACGTTAAGAAAGTCCGGGCATAATTCTTTGATGAAATCAATGGCCCCTAAGTTGGGCATCCTGTTTTACACAATAGTCAAGCAGCAGGGCATAACGACCACATATCTGCTCTGCAGTAGTTTTTTCCCCTTGTGAGGGTTTTTCTGTGGTAGACTGCCTCAGATCGTGGAGGTTCTCGTCACCGATACGATTCAAGTGCCAGTCGGGAGCATAAAACCACCTCGGAGCAATGAGTTTCACAACCCTAAAATGCACATCAGAATGAGAATAATGCATCTGCTCATCTCCACGCCCACCTATTTGGACTGGTGGACATCTTGAAAGGGGAATTAGGTAAGAAGTGAACTGCCTCCCCTTACCCATTGCTTCCAAACAATTTCCACCAACCAGATCCTCTCCAGTGCAGCTGGTGGGCAGGAAAGGGTGCAGGATGATGGGAACTGGAGATCCAGGTTGGAGAATCAGGTTGAAAACATGCACAGAGAACAAGGTTACATATTTGGCTTTCCCCTTTCCTTAGGACAGGAAGACACTGCCCATGCCTCTTCCCCTGTTTGATTCATGGTCACAACAACCCTGCAAGGAAGGTAAAGCAACTGGATTGGCCTCACTTAGGGCAGGCATGTCCAAACTTCAGCCCTCCAGATGTTTTGGACCACAACTCCCACAGTCCTTTGTCATCAGCAATCTAGATCTGGAATTCTGGGAGTTGTGGTCCAAAACATGTGCAGGGCCAAAGTTTGGACACCCCTGACTTAGGGAGTTTTAGACCTGCAATGTTTTCACCTTGAGCACATTACGTCTTAGGCCAGCGATGGCGAACCTTTTAGAGACCGAGTGCCCAAACTGTGATTCAGAACCCACTAATTTCCCACAAAGTGCCGATACAGCAATGTAACCTGAACGCAGGTGGCTGTGATGGAGCCATGTCAGGTGCCCACAGAAAGGTGCCCCAAACCTGTGCCATAGGTTCGCCAACATTGTCTTAGGCTGATACTTCACGTCCCTCTCATCGCTGTTCGCTGTCCCGCTTGGGACCGGTACAAATTAGGCATCTGTTTTCCAATCAGGCATTCTGTACACCAAGTAGGAATGAAGAAAAGGATACTTCTGAGCATATGCAGAGTGCCCTACCCACCACCCACTAACTTCAGCTACACTGCTGAGAACGGACGGTAAAAGCTTCCAGGTCATCAGATGGTCATCTGTGCAGCTGCATCATACAAGGGGCTGCATTCTGCCACAACGGATCACATATTCCATTATCCATGCCCAGCATGGTAGGACCTTATACTGGGAACTGCAACTCAACGTTCCATCCCAAGCATGGATTTTCAACTCATAGATTCAGACCTATGGTCATGTCCTAGCTTGACCTCTGCCCCTACAAGAGATTTTTTTGTTTTGTTTTAAATCTTTTAGAATCAAGTTAAAAATTAAGATATTGAACCTTAGGGCTCAGAACAGGGGTTAAATCTAAAGAAGCTGAAGGCAACTGTTCTAAGGCAGACAGTAGGGGGGGGGAGTACTTTATTTAAAATATATTTTTTAATCTTGCCTTTCTCCTTTAAAGGGATCCAGTACTGTACACAATTGTCTGCAGAGATAATGTGACATGGAAAGAATGATCTGAATGGAAAAGGATGGGCAGAATTTGAACTCAGAGGGCAGGGAGCCATGGGGAGGGGCAGGGAGGCTGGTAGCCACTGGCAACAGGTTGCCATCTCACACAAGCCTCAAAACACACCTTGGTCCTCCAACTTTGCTGATCCAGAGTTTCTAAGATACTTCCTTATTCTGCCTTGCCGGTGACTTAAAATCCCCCTTTCAGCAACGATCATATCTTTGAAGGAGGAGGAACCCAGAGAATCTACACACACACACACATCCTGACTCTTGACAGATAAACCTGTGTTAATGGGTAACCCATCACCTAAAGGACCAGGGAAACCCTCCCCTTAGAAAACTTCAGAAGGCAGTCTTCTTGTTAAATCGGGCAGGGAAAACAGCCCAAGACTTCTGTCACACCTTTAAGATTGCTATGTTGCATTAATAATAATAATAATAATAATAATAATAATAATAATAATAATAATAATAATAATAATAATAATAATAATAATAATAAATCTGAAGGCAGAGAGAAGGGGTGAAAAAAAGAAGAATGCTTTTAATTTATTCTCTTCCATAATGAAGATTTAGGGTCGAGCCGGCTTGGACTCAATTTATCCTGCAGGGGAACAGCGCGCCTGGCACTGCATGCATTGCGTCTGTGGAGGAAGAGCGGCAGAACTGAATGGGTCTTGTTTACGAGAAGGCGACCGGCGTGATGGTGAAACTCGCCAAAAAGGGAATGATCCTGGCTCAAAGCGCGCGCGGGGGGGGACCTTCTCGGATCTGAGCGAGGAGAAGAAAGAAAGAAAGAAAGAAAGAAAGAAAGAAAGAAAGAAAGAAAGAAAGAAAGAAAGAAAGAAAGAAAGAAAGAAAGAAAGAAAGAAAGAAAGAAAGAAAGAAAGAAAGAAAGAAAGAAAGGGAAGGCGGGCATCTCCCTTCCTTCCGCAGGATCGAGGGAAAACTACTGGGAAGGACAGCCCGTCTAGAGAAGGGAGTGTGCAAGAGGAGCGGAGGGCAGCCGACACGCGTGTCGCACGTGGGAACGGGGCTCACTCACCGACGCCGTACTTCTCCCGCTTGGTGGGGATCCAGCGGGCCATCTCGCGGCGTCTCCTCTCCCAGCAAAGCAGGGGGGTTGGCCAGCTCAGCCTCCGCCGGCCCCGGCGGCCCCCGGCTCTCCCGCCATGCTCGAAGGGGTGGGATCCGGGACCTCCCGACCCACCAAAAGCACCGCCGCCCTCCTGCCCTCCTTCCCGGGCGAGCTAAACCCTCCAGCCGCGCAACAAGGAACTTGCCTCGCCCCCCTCTCCACGCCCCAGCCCGCCTTCCTCCTCCTCCTCCTCCTCCTCCTCCTCCTCCTCCTCTGGCCGCCGCCGGCGAAGCAACAGCCGCAAGCCGAGCCAGGCAGTCGAAGGGGCGGGCACTGCCCGCCTCTCGGCCGGGCGGGATCGCCTGTTCCGTCGCCACCCCCCGGCTAGGGAAGGGCTAGCGGCCACCGGCTCCCTCCGAGCCTTCCCTTAGGAGCGGCAGCCCGAGAGAGAAGAGGCAGGCGCACCACCACCATCCTGGGAAAGTAACGATTTTTCCCTAAAGAACTCGTTACCTGGAACTCGTTCCACGCAACGCGTTACTTCCGGCTCACCGTTGCAGAAAGAAGGGCACAAAGCGCCCACGCGAGGAGGAAGGGCGTTGGTTCTTTGTTTAAACAAGGCACAATTGAAGTCCCATTTTCCCCCACTTCTGAAACCCAGCCGAATGCATCTCACCACCACCACCAGCGGGAAAGTAACGATTTTTTCTAAAGAACTCGTTACTTTCAATAGCTTTCATCCGACAAACCCATTCTGTTTTCTTCTGCTTGAAGTCTGAATGGGATTGCCTCAAAATTTTTAGGAGGTTATCCAACAGATTTTTGTTCAAGTCCTCTTGCAACTGCTCTTCACATTTGATTTGTTTTCATAGCAATTGTCAAGTATCAAATCGTAGTCCACTGTCCTCAGTGTCTTTATTTCCTTTGCTAAAATAGTCAACTGCTGAGGACAACCTTCTCTTCTTAGATTCAGGCTTGAACAGAAAGCAACCCTTGGAAACTGAGCACGTGGTCATGGCGGCAGACCAAACCGACTAGGGACCAAGCTTCGGGAACGGACGCAAACCAGCGAGCCGCCGCCAAAGAACTCGTTACTTGGAACTCGTTCCACACAACGCATTACTTCCAGATCACCCGAGCAGAAAGAGGAGACAAAGCGCCCGCCCACGAGGATGGGCGTTGGTTCGTTGTTTTAACAAGGCGCAATTGAAGTCGGATTTCGAGAAGGCGTTTGCTGCTAGCCCCAGCTATAGTCGACTAGCTGGCTGAGTCTAGGCTGAAGGAGATCCCCATTGATTCAGTGGATCTGCTCTTTCTGGGACTACAGCTTGATTCAAACTGGAGTTATTAACAATTTCTCAAGCCTTAGGCCATAAAACACATTCTTCTGCTTATAGAAGGAGCATAGGACCCTTGTGGCGCAGTAGTTAAATGCCTGTCCTGCAGGTAAAGCTGTGCTCACGGCCTGGGGTTCAATCCCAGGTCGCAGGCTCAAGGTTCACTCAGCCTTCCATCCTTCCTGAGGTCAGTAAAATGAGTACCCAGCTTGCCCTGAGACTATTTGAAGTGGTATGGGGCGGTATATAAGCAGAACACTTTATCACTCCTAGCACTCGACACCCAGAAGAATGGTAGAATTCTTGAATAAGACTTTACCATTATCTGTTGCAAGTTGGAGGTGCTATCAACCATTCATGCAATGGTTTGCAGCCTCAGGTCCCCAGATGTTCTTGAACGACACCTGCTAGAAATCCTGGCCAGCAGAGCGAGTGGTGAAGGCTTCTGGGAGTTTTAGTCCAGGAACATCTGGGGAACTGGGGTTAGGTGCCACTACACCAGGGGTGTCCAAACCGCGGCCCTCCAGATGTTTTGGACCACAACTCCCAGAATTCCAAGCCTAGGTTGCCAATGACAAAGGGCTGTGGGAGTTGTGGCCCGAAACATCTGGAGGGCCGAAGTGTGGACACCACTGCACTACACTAACAGACACAATCCTCCCCATACATTAAAATGAATAAATAAAAATCAAACATGACAGGGAGACTTCTTCTTGCCAGTCTATTCTTTGCTATCTTTCTGCCTGCGGGGAAGCATTTCAAAAGTACCTTGCCTGGTCTCTGCTTTGAAGTGCATTCTCCACCCTGTGGGGAAATGAGAAATGTGTTCCACTGCCACTCCCATCCAAAGCTGGTGGAATACAGTTAACACTTAGTAAACTTAACAGATCAGCAAACTGTTAGTAAGTTTCCCATTTGTCTCTGTAACAACCTGCCAGTGACTCACTAGCTGTGTTAACCTTTTCCTACCAAGATCTCCTCCACACTGGGCAAAGATTCCACCTCAACGGGATGCTGTTTGCCCAAAGCTAGAGCAGGGATTTTTCAAGGTCCATGTTTGGACTGACTTTTTAAGGCCATGTCTTCAGAAATGCTTCTCTGCAGGAGAAAGAGAGGATCATAGAAGACCAGAACTGGAAGGGGCCTCTGGGAAGGAAGGGCCATCCAGTCCAACCTCCGCTCAAGGCAGGAATCCAACTCAAAGTACAGTACTGTATACCTATAGCATAAGGGTGATATTTGAAACTCAGGCCTGAAACCATATAGCCCACAATGTGGTTTCTTTTTTTTTGCTGATGCTTCTATTTCTTAATACAATTGTATGCAAATCATAGATTTCTTATCAGGGAGGCCATTCTGGCATGGAAATGTACACTCCTGAACGGGTTTTCTCTGTTGTTTCTCTTTGTTTTGCTTTTAATTTTGTGTTTGAAAAAAATTATTATTATTATTATTATTATTATTATTATTATTATTATTATTATTATTATTATTATTATTATTATTATTATTATTATTATTATTAAACTACACAGCTAACTACACTGGATTTTCTAATACAAATCACTAGTTCAAACTATTATTATTATTATTATTATTATTATTATTATTATTATTATTATTATTATTATTATTATTATTATTATTATTATTAGGAGGAGGAGGAGGAGGAGGAGGAGGAGGAGGAGAAGAAGAAGAAGAAGAAGAAGAACAAGAACAAGAACAAGAACAAGAACAAGAACAAGAACAAGAACAAGAACAAGAACAAGAAGAAAGAACTTCCTGATGATTAGAGCTGTTCAGCAGTGGAATATGCTGCCACAAAGGAGGGTGGTGGAATCTCCTTCTTTGGAGGTTTTTAAGAAGAGGCTAGATGGCCATCTGTTGGGAGTACCTTGATGGGGGTTCCTGCATGGCAGGGGGTTGGACTGGATGGCCCTCGAGGTCTCTTCCAGCTCTATGACTCTTATGATTCTTGTGGTAGTAGTTGTCATAGTAGTTGTAGTAGTCACAGTAGTTGTAGTAAAACCTAGAAAGGCATGGATTTTGTCACTGCTTTTGTCAAGACAAATACTGCTTGGTATAGAGGAGAAAAAAAGTACTAAAACAGAGACAGACCAGGTATTTTTACAGCAACAAATATAAACCCTACATCAGCCCTAAGTTTTCTGTTTTGGCTCTGTTCATCCCTCACCCTTGTCTCTGCTGCCTGTGGATGATGGGAGTTGTAGTACAATTTAACAGTGGGGGGCCATGTTCCCCACCCGTCTACCTCTGCCTGATCCAGCTGTTTTGCCCTTCTGAATGCGTACAGAGCTTTACTTCCACAGACTATGTGGTAAGCCTCAAGTTTTGTGGTAAGCCTTGCTAGTCCCTGGCTCTGAAGCCAACATCTGAAACACACATGCAGAAATCTGCCCTGCACCTTTAAAGGTGGGCCTGCAGATACCTGGTCAGCTGGGTGAGGAATTATGTAGCTCAAGGGTTTGTTACATGCATAGGGTGTTAGTCATCCGCTGTGGGTTGGTATTGTTTTTATGATACACCCAGTTCCTTCTCAATGAAAGCTGGTCTGCTTTACCTCCTGCGCTGCCTCCGTGTTCCTCAGATGGTTGTGTGTGTGCCTCCTGCTGGATGCAATTTATTCAGAGGCAGACAAATGACTGTGTGTGCGCGTGGGGAAAGAAGCAAACAAAAACCAACAAAAGAATATTGCACATTTAGACCAGGGTACCCGAGCAAAAAGTTTGAGTGCAGTTTTGTTCCTGTTCTTATGTTCTTATGATAGTAATTGCTGCATTCACTAGGTTTCCAGTGGCACTGTAGAGTGTCTGTGTTAATCTGGATGTCCATATTTATTGACTTTGAGTATTTACCATATATACTTGAGTATAAGTATATATATATATATAGAGAGAGAGAGAGAGAGAGAGAGAGAGAGAGAGAGAGTATAAAGTATAAGTCGACCCGAGTATAAGTCGGGGGCCCTAATTTAAACCCAAAAAACTGGGAAAATTTATTGACTCAAGTATTAGCCTAGGGTGGGAAATGCAGCAGGGCCTGGCAACTTCTCCTTTGTGAGCTGGGTGTGTGTGTGATGTTTAAAATGACTTTTAGCCTCCGAGGCAAGTGCTTGAATTGGTGGCTAAAAGTCATTTTAAACATGGGGGGGGGTCAGGAGAAGTGGCACACAATGTTTAAAATGACTTTTAGCCACCGACCCAAACTTGCCTCAGTGGCTAAAAGTATTGACCCGAATATAAGCCGAGGGCCCCTTTTTTCAGCCCAAAATTAGGGCTGAAAAACTAGGCTTATATTTGAGTATATACAGTATATTCCTCCTGGTTTAGTGTCAAGTACTACTCTAGGCAATTTACAGTCCAGGAAATAAAGCAAGAATTGAGGAATAAACCCACCCCATAACCCAAAGATTCAACTGAAGAAACATATACTAAAAATGCAATAGCAAAACAGACGAACTAAAACCTATGTTGTGGCAGGATCAAGTGACTCATACTACCTACTATTGTTCAGGCGTATCACCAACCAGAGAGATAACTTTTTTAAAATGAACCAATTTAGTGGCAAAAAAAAGGAAAAAAAAAAAAAGTTGGCATCTTACTGAAGGTAAGATTCTATCACCACCTCCTGGCTATAGTAGGGAATGCAGAAACCTGCAGTGAACGATAAAGCACATTTCACTAGGAAACTCAATGAAGTGGTTCATCATTTCAAAAGGAAACACTCCCCCCGCCCCATAAATATAAAACGTGTAAAAACGAGCAATCAGCTCACCTGGTGCACTAAGAGGAAATAAAACTGATAACCCACCGTTGGGTGATTCATTGGTTACCCAAAGTACTGCCAAAAATATACATGCTTCTAAAAAAATACTAGTCTGTTTCTTCATATACTCCTTTTGGTTCACTCTATTAAGTGAACCAAAAGGAGTATATGAAGAAACAGATGAGTATCAAAAACGGGCTTGTTAACATGACCAAAAGCTTTTCAGTTTGAACTCCAGCTTGCAGGTGAAATTTCACAGCCTGAAAGGATTACAGTAATTACTGGCAGAGATGGGAACAGTTTTTGACTGTCTCTTGCAGGACCCCATAGTCAGAAGTCCAAAAAGCATCGATGTCCTTATGTTTGCTTTACTAGTAGGCATTGCAAGCCAACTTTGGCATCTCTCAGCATCTCTTTTATGCTGGTTCTTTTTACCTTCTGGTAAGGGCCTGTTTAAAAGGCAGCAAAACTCAAAAGAGACCCTAAATCAGTGTTGGCGAGCCTATGGCACGGGTGGCAAAGGTGGCACTCAGAGCCCTTTCTGTGGGCACCTGACATGGCCCCTTCACAGCCACCTGGATTCAGGTTAAATTGCTGTATAATTGGCATTTTGCAAAAAAATTAGTGGGTTTTGAATTGCAGTGTGGGCACTCGGTCTCTAAAAGGTTCGCCATCACTGCCCTAAATGATACTTATAAAGGAGGATTTATAAAGTAGGGGGGGGGGTTTAAAAATAGAAACAAAAGCAATACTGTACAAAACATTAAAAAGAAAAACGTACTTGCGAGCCAGGAGCTTATTTTTGCAGAACGAGTTAAATCAGACTCAGCCTTTCATGTTCATATGAACAAATTTTATAGGACTGACAAGTAACATAGGCCAGCAGAAAATATCAATAATAGATGGGCATTGTTGTCTCCCAATGCCCCAGATTCCAATGATGCTTGTGGTTGAACTTGTGTCTGCAGGTGTTGCCATCTTGTGTCAAAACTGGCGCCTATCTGTCTGAGATGCTAGTCCTCACTATCTGAAAAATAATAAAAACAGCTTTGGGGGCAAGTTGGTCTTGATTCCTTGTTTGTGTTAAGGATTTCTGCTCATGGTTATCTTCCCCATTTATAAACTCACCTCTTTTCCAGGGCTTCAAGGCAGGATCCATGCTGTGCTACTTCCCTACTTTATCATTACAACAGTCCAGTGAGGAAGGACAGGACAAGGGGAAAAAAAGACTGGGTCATTGAATGTGGTTGCATGGTTCACATATCCTACCTTCAAGATGCTGGAAGCTGGCTAATGTTAGGAGGACTCGAGCAACCCCAGTAAGGTGTCCAGTAGAGATGAATATTTCATTTCTGAAGGGGACTGGTTCCAAAATGAAACATGCCAGCACAGCTGCTGCTCGGAACTCAGTCCCACCTTCCGGAACAAAATGAACCACTGTCTTACCTTGCTGTTGTTTGCTCTGGGCAAAATTCCAACCAGGAAGCAGTTTGCTCTGGGCAAAATTCCAACCAGGAAGCAGCCTCTGATGCATCATCTTTCCCTCTCCCTGGTGCTGGCCAATCAGACAGGGAGGGGGTCCCTGCACATCCCTGTCCTCCCACTGTGTTTGCTTTACTCAGCTTTTCTGAAATATTATCACTCAATTAAAACTGTGTGTGTGTGTGATTGTGTAAAGATGACCATCATATGGAGAGGTCACGTAATTAGGGTGCTAAATAGCCCCCTGCCCAGAACAGAGTCATTTGTGTTTCTTCAACACAGGAATGCCCCCCCCCGAGCAGAGGTGGGGAACTTTCGGCCTTCCAGATGTTTTGGACCACCATTCCCACACTTCTTTATCATTGGCAATGTAGGCTCAGAATTCTAGGGGCTGCGATCTAAAACATCTGGAAGGGTGAATTTTCCCCACTCCTGTCCTAAAGGGTAGATCAGGCATGTCCAAACTTCAGCCCTCCTGATGTTTTGGACCACAACTCCCAGAATTCCAAGCCTGTATCTCCAATGGCAAAGGACTGTGGGAGTTGTAGCCCAAAACATCTGGAGGGCCGAAGTTTGGACATGCCTGGGCTAGATGATGGGTAAGTCTTGATCTGTGAGCTTTTTATGTGAGCAGCACAGATGAAGATCAGGATAAAACCACATTTACTGCTGGATCTCGATTGCCAGCAATTGCATACACTTGACTCTAGGCGGTGCTCTGAGATAGCTGTGAACCAGACTCTGCAATCAGGCAAACATATGCAGAGAACAGTCCAATTTATCCCAAAAAAGGGGAAAACCCAACTCCGCTACACTAGATTCCATATTTCTAAGCTATTTCTCTCAGCCCTAGAGCGTTGTCCAATAAACACAGTGATATTTCAAACAGATGTGATCTCTTTGCCTGGCTTGTATTATGCTTCCATAATAGAGATGGGCATGAAACGAGCGATTTTTCGTTTTCATTTTTGTTTTTTCATTTCGTTACGCAATGAAAACGAAACAAATTTTTTAAAAAACAAAACGAAAATGAAATGACCAAATTTGCCGTGTTTTTCGTTTTCATTGCAGCAGATGCATTGAACTAAAAAGAATGCTAACGAAACAGCAATTTTTCATTTTTGTTTTTGATTTTTTGTTTCATTACCTAACAAAACGAAAATGAAATTTTTTGCAAAAAAATCACGAAAACGAAAACAAACCGAAACGGACCCCTAAACGACCAAACGACAAACGAAACACCATTTTTTTGAGTCGTGCCCATCTCTATTCCATAATATTCAACGCACGGGATCATGAAACTGATGTGTCATTAAAAAAAGGCTGCCTCCGGTGAGTTAGCAAAACCGCTTGGGTGAGATGTGAGAAATTTGTCTCTTAGCAAGAGGCTGTAGTGAAAGAAGAAACAAAAAGCGCCTGAGGGGGGATATGATTGAGACGTAGACAATAATGCAAGGCATGAGTAAAGTGGATAGAGGGACACTCTTCTCCCTCTCACAAAATACCAGAACTAGGGGACATACACTCAAATTGAAGGTTGGGAAAGTGAGAACAGACAAAAGAAAATATTTTTTTAACTCAGTGTGTTGTTAGTCTGTGGAACTCCCTGCCACAGGATGTGGTGATGCCATCTGGCCTGGATGCCTTCAAAAGCAGATTGGACAGATTCCTGCAGGAAAAGTCCATCACAGGTTAGAAACCATGATGGAGATGTATAATCTCCAGGCTTAAAACTGGGGTACTTCAAGGACCAGATGCAGGGGGAGTGGTATCAGGAGACAGAGATCTAGTCTCCTGCACTCCCAGAGGCATCTGGTGGGTCCACTGTGAGATACAGGAAACTGGACTAGATGGGCCTTTGGCCTGACCCAGCACGGCTCTTCTTATGTTCTTATGTTCATTTTACAGAAATTACACATATATCTGCAGGAAGAGGGGGAACTTTGTCTTGCAGTTGGTTGAAGGCAAGGGACTTCTCAGGTCCTTAAAATTTCCTGCCATGACCTAAATCAATGAGAACAAGAAAATGTAGTAAGGATTCTTTCCATCTTTAACTCTTGGTGGCAGCAGCATTACAGGCTGTCAGGCCTGCAGGTGGGCGAGTGCATTTTCTCATCACTTTAAAGCAAAGTGTTCTGCTTATAGACTGTCCCATAGCACTTCAAGTAGTCTCTGGGTGATTTACAGTTTAATTACACTATGCAGGACACACATTTGCTGCCTGGTCTTTAAAAAAAAAGGGGGAAGCTGCAACCCCTGCCCTCCCCCATCCAACCCTGAGAAACTGGTTTTTAACTGGGAGTAGTTCAAAAAAATGCACCCTAAAACAATTTTTTAAAAGATGAGTCAAATAAGTGAATGCTGACATGGTTTAGGAATGTCTCCTCTCTGTCCAGAATTATGGGAATCGCTGTGCAGAAAAGTAACTTTTGCAAGCCCTTTGACATGCCCCTTTAATGCGAATTAATGACAGGAAATGCACAAAGGCTGAAAGAAAGGCAGAGATGGGTTTGATATCTATATGCTAAAACGTGGGCTCAAATTTTGTTTCCCATATATTTCTCTTTGCATCATCATTTACAGTATTTTATTTCTTGACTTTAACCGCTGGTTTCCATTGCTTGGTTTTCTCTCTGCATAGCAGCTAGGCAATAGGCTGTAGGCTGATGCAACTATTAATGCAGTCCCTCTCAGCAGATCTGCCTGGAAACGGCCCTCTCCATTCTCCAGACGGGCACTTGATGGCACTCAAGCTCCTACTAGTGCAATGAAAGGCACCTGATGAATCAGCAACCCATTTATTTATTTATTTTGCCTGCTGTGATAACCCAAATCACCTTATGGCCGACACAGCCCTTTGAAAGCTCTGAGGTTTCCACTTGGGGTTGCTCCTGTTTTCTGAGCGAATAATGGGTTCGGATCAGCCTCCCTCCAACCTGGGGCCTCTAAAATAAATAAATAAATAGGTGTTCTAGAATATGACTTCCATCATGTCCTGTTGGCATGACCAACCAAAAGAAGAAAGGGAGAAAAAAGAAATTGTTGTCATCAACTTTGAACCATAACAGGGACCCTTGTTGTTGTGTCGTGACCGACTCTTCGTGACCCCATGTCCATGGAGTTTTCTTGGCAGGAATACTGGAGTGTTTTGCCAATTCTTACTCCAGGTGCCTACAGAACCTGGTATTCCCTGATGGTCTCCCATCCAAGTACTAACCAGGGCCGACCCTGCTTAGCTCCCAAATTCAGGCGAGATTGGATGTGCACAGGGCATCTAGGCAGCTCAAATCCGATCCCTATCAAGGAGACCCAATAGGGTATCAGACTTCCATCCTTTGCCTCCATAGCCAGAGACCTAAACCACTGAGCTATGCAGCAGATGTTAATTAATTCTTCTGATTATACTGTTTTACTTGTCATGAGCAACCTTGGGTCCTTCCCTGTTAGAATGAAGAATAAATAAAACAGATGGTTGCCTAGTTAGTGAGTGGAGATAAGAAAGGAATTTTTCTGGCGGTATGCCCACCCCCTTTAGCAGCAGTACAATCCGAAACTGATGACCACCACACCAGGGCCTGTAGGGCATCATGCCAATGTTACCTGAGGTAAAGGTAAAGGTTCCCCCTGCACATGCGTGCTAGTTGTGTCCGACTCTAGAGGCGGTGCTCATCTCCGTATTCAAGCCAAAGAGCCAGTGTTGTGCAAGTCCGTGGCCACGAGGGCGGCATGGCTTCAAAGAAACACTGTTTTACCTTCCCGCTTTTTACCGCGGTACCTATTTATCTACTTGCATTGACATGCTTTTGAACGGCTAGGTTGGCAGGAGCTGGGGTTATCAGCAGGCACTCGCTCCACTGCGTGGCACCCGGGATTTGAACCTCTGAGCTACCAACTTTGTAGCCAACAGTTTTCAGAGCCTTAGTCCGCTGAGCCACCACGACCCCTACCAGATGCCTAAACCACTGAGCTTTTTAGCAGCTGGAATGCAGTGTATGGAATGTGGGAACCCCATACACTGAAATGGAATGGAGTGTTGGTACCTTGAACAATTTTTGGGGTGGTGGTGGTGGCATGTGCTCGGGGCCGGTGGCCACAGACAACCTCTGGACCACATGTTGCCCATCGCTGCTGCAGAAAAACACTCTGCGCTGCAATGTTTGTTACAGTCCCATATGTGAAACCGAAAGAGTGGTATAAGGTGATAGTGTCCGTGTGGTTTTAAGAGTTCATCTCTGGCTTGACGAACCTCCCCACCACCACCGCCTTGTCTGCCTGTCTTTCCAGACTTTCACGAGAGACAAACATGGCTAAATAAGCCGGTGTGACTCACTCTTCTTTGTTGCCATCAGAGAAGCACACTTCGATATTGGCTGCTTTGTCCTTGGAAATATGATCGCCACGCCTCCCCTCCCCCCTTTTGAAACCGGAATCCTAATGAGGAGACGCACTTAAAGCTATTGATCCATCAGTGTAATGCCTGCATAAGCAATATCCTGCCTCCTCCTCCTCCTCCTCGGGAGAACTGACATTTCTCAAATAAGGGATTCGTTTCTATCGAGAGACCACTTCAGTCTCCAGCTTTCTCAGAAGCAGTAGTTGCTTCAGCAGCACTGGCATGATATTTGAAATAGTTATTACTTATCCCCTGGCCTTCGTTGCTGTCTTCATAAAGAATGTGGGGTGACTGTAAGGGAAGGTGTAACAAACTAAAATGGGGCCCTCACGGAGTCCAACTTGAACCTGGGTCCTGAATTTTGGAAGGGATTCAGTTTTTTTCATGGCTTCACCTGGGGAAAACTGGTTTGGCTTTAACACGCTGTCATTGTCTGCATCCAAGGTGGAGGTAGCCATAAGGATGTTGAGCGCCAAAGAGAATTGCCTCGTAGGAGCAACAGAGGATATAACAGATAAATTTTAGAACTTCAGAGTTGGAAGGAACACTCTGGATCATTGAGTTTAGCTCTTCTTAAGGAGGCTCAGTGTGGGACCAAACTTCTGACTTCTGGTTCCTCAGTGAACCACTGAGCTATCTAAACATTATGGATGGATACAGAATTGCAGAAGGTGAAAGTCCCTTAAATCTATAATGCACGAACTTTTGATCAACACATAAAATGGCAGGGGGCTATATTCATCGCAGACAACACTGAGGACCTTTTCATTTCATCATCAGGCATCATGAACATTCTTTGTTATAGCTGCCATGATCATAGGCTTTGAAGATCATATGCATGAACTGAAGTATGGTGTTGAGGCATCTTTCACTGTCCCATCACCGGACAGGGTGAGGACACCTGGACTTCTTCATGGTGGAACTCTCACCATAACTGATTATACCATCTAGATCAGTGGTTCTCAACCTGTGAGTCCTCAGATGTTCCTGTACTGCTACTGCAATTCCCAGAAACCCCTTCCAGCACAGCAAGTGGTGGAGGCTTCTGGGAGTTACAGGCCAGGAACATCTGGGAACCCACAGGTTGAGATCTACTTATCTAGAGGTTGGAAGTCATCTTTCCAATAGGAAAGGTGGCTTCTTTGGACTATAAGACCCAGAAGGCTCCAGCCAGTAATGGTGATTCCACCACCTTCTGGAGCACCCTGTATCGGTGTCAAACCCAGGTGCAGGCTAGGACTGCAGAGACCCATGTTAAAATTCCCATTAAGCCTTTCAACTCAATAAATAACTTTGAGCCATCACTCCTAGTTAGCTCAGCCCATGTCACAAGGTTGCTGTGGTGCTACCCATGGGAAAATGAAGCACCACCGAAGTCCTCAGGTCCTCTGAGATAAGACAGGGTGTTCCTTTCAATGTACTTTCTATAAAGACCCCAGATACATATCTCTGAGAAAGGCAACATCTTCCACTGGAGCCAGCCTTGGAGATATTGTTGCTAGAGACAATCAGAGAGTGCCCACCTAATAGTGTTGAGTGGAGTGTTTTCTTCAACATGAAGGCATCACTGCATCCTCTACTGGATCAGAAGGACACTGGTTAGCTTGGAGGTTGGCATGGCTGGTCTCATGATGTCCCCTTCTCCTGTCTCACCTTGCTACCATAGTCTAGCCTCTGTCACATGAAACAACCCCCTTACCTAGCTGTAGAGAACTCTCTGCATTCCTCCTGTTCCTTTCCCTCTTAAGAACATAAGGACATAAGGAGAGCCATGCTGGATGAGGCCAAAGGCCCATCTAGTCCAGCTTCCTGTATCTCACAGTGGCCCCACCAGATGCCTCTGGCAGCACACAGGAGTAGATCTCTGTCTCCTGATACCACTCCCCTGCGTCTGGCCCTTCAAGTACCCCAGTTTTAAGCCTGGAGATGACACATCTCCATCCTGGTTTGTAACCTGTGATGGACTTTTCCTCCAGGAATCTGTCCAATCCCCTTGTGAAGGCATCCAGGCTAGATGCCATCACCACATCCTGTGGCAGGGAGATGTGGATCTCTTCTAAAGATCTACATGAATCCCAGGGCCCGGTCTGTTGAAACAGTGAGTCGATCCAAGAAAAAGTTATTTGCATTCCCCTTGTCAGTGCACTGAGGGTTAACAGGGCAGCATGCTCCTGCAAGGTCTGAATGGTGATGTAAAATCTCACTGCAGCACCCACTGCAGCAGAACTGGGCTGGCCACACCCTGTTTAGCATGCAGCCCATTGCTGCTGCCCTTCAGACAAACCTCTCCCTCACTTCTTTGGCTCTCATCCTGTCTCCCCCTCCTGGTTTCCAGAGCCATAAATCCAGCAGTGCCTTCGCTTTCACTCGGGGAAAGAAGAGAACCAGAAGAGAAAGGCTGACATCATTTGGTGCAATGTCTGGGCTCACAGCATTGGCTTGGGTGGGGCTGGATGGTTTAACTCTCACACCATGGCCTTTTAAAGGGGAAAATATCTTAGTAGTTGCTCTCCTGTGAGATGTGATAGTCACAGAAGCACTGGCAGGCATGCAGGGCTGTTGTGGATCCCTGCAATGGCTCCTAAGTCACTGGGGCTGTGCGGCTGTAGTCATGCAGGAGCTATCCAAGGTGCTGATGGCTATCTTTGAGAACAGCGATGGTACTGTATCTCTAATAACTCTTTGAAAGTTTGGGCTGCAATCTGGAGCAGATTTGCCTTCCCAATCAAACTCCTGAGACTCACTAAAAACAAGGCATAATAGGCTCTTTGGAAAGTCACTACTAAATCCTATACAGCCCCATTATGTTGCCAATGTGTCAACGAGAAGATAACTCTTAACCTGAATATGTCTTAAATGTTCTGGGATGTATATTGTCTAGCCTGGATGCTTTCAAAAGGGGATTGGACAGATTCCTGGAGGAAAAGTCCATCACAAGTTACAAACCATGATGGAGATGTGTCATCTCCAGGCTTAAAACCGGGGTACATCAAGGGCCAGATGTAGGGGAGTGGTATCAGGAGACAGAGATCTAGTCTTGTGTGCTCCCAGATGCTTTTGGTGAGGCCACTGTGAGATACAGGAAGCTGGACTAGATGGGCCTTTGGCCTGATCCAGCATGGCTCTTCTTATGTTCTTATGTTCTTATGATTGTAAGCCACCTTGGGTCCTTTTCCAAGGAGAAAGGTGGGATAAAAATATTTTAAACAAACAAACAAACAAACAAATAAATAAATAAATAAATAAATAAATAAATAAATACCCATTCAGATTACCATATGTATATCATGTTAGATCCCAGCATTTCCCCCTCTGTGGAACGACAGAGATAATCTCACTTTCCAGTTGGCATTGGTTTGTTCCCGTCAGCGCTGGCCACTGAAGAATGCCGGATATTATGGAGCCTGGAAAAGTTACTTTGTAGACTCCCCATTTATTTGGATCCCCTGCCTTTCTATGAGAGAGTGCAAATGGCCAGTTTCTCCAGGACACTTCATCGGGGTCAGTGGTGCAATGACAGAGCATGGGGAGTCCAGAAATTTGGGTCAACTTTCTTTTAGCCGTGAGGTCTGCAATTAAATTTGATCCCATTTCCAAGAGGAACCGTTAAGAACATAAGAACATAAGAAGAGCCCTGCTGGATCATGCCAAAGGCCCATCTAGTCCAGCTTCCTGTATCTCACAGTGGCCCCACCAAATGCCTATGGGAGCGCATGAGACTAGATATCTGTCCCCTGCAATGACTCCCCTACATCTGGCCCTTGAAGTACCCTGGTTTTAAGCTTGCTCAGACACTAATTCCTTCCTTCATATGTCTTACCATCATACATTCCAGGCAGGCAGGCAGGCAGGCAGGCAGGCAGGCAGGCAGGCAGGCAGGCAGGCAGGAAGGAAGGAAGGAAGGAAGGAAGGAAGGAAGGAAGGAAGGAAGGAAGGTCAAACCTCAACTCTTATTGCCATGTGAAAGTGCTGATAATGATAACACAATTTGACCACAGTGGTGTTGAGTCACAGTAGATATCTTCTGCAATTATCTTAGAGTACTGAAAATAAAAAAATGCAGCCACCCAGGTGGAACAAGTGCTGTCCCTTGTAAGTGTAAGTGGCTATTTGAAAAAGAATGAAGGGATTATTTAGAGGTTCTCATTCCACTCTAATTGGACCCCGCCCTCTTTCACTTCAGCAACAGTGATCATCAGCCGATAATTTCTGAGCCCTGACAAATGCGGGTGGGATGCCTAATGTCATAATAACGGTTTCTGCGGATAAAGGCTGCAAATCAAATTGGGCCCCGGTGCAGATCTTGTTGGATTCCCGTAAGATATTAAAATGGACTTTACCAGAAAGACTGCAGATGATACCTCAGCAGATATTAATGAGATAAAGAGCATGAAGCAAGCGGCAGACTCAGGCAGCTGTCTGAATGATAAACCACTTGGTCAAATCAACAACGTCCACAGAAATCATATCCTCCTTTTTTTATGAATGCTTCTGGGGGGGGGGAATGTAATGTAATAAACATGATTGCACAGATATTCTGCACAGATGTCCTAAAGCAGGAGGGGTGATGGGGAAAACTACCTGAGGCCTGTGGGTTTTTTTTTAAAGATGCTCGTGGGGCATGTATGTTTTTTTGGGGGGGGCAGAAAAGCAGTACTACTGGCAAACCTGAATTCGGTGACTCTTAGGGCCTTTTCACACGACCCCTAAAATCCGCGGCAAATGGCTCCCAGATCTGGAGCTTAAGATTGTTTCCCCACCAGCTCCGGAGTTTACAAAAAATTAAGTGCGACCACGCCCACCTAAGCACATCCCAGCGCACTTTTCAAGTACCTGCTCTCTGGGGGTGAAAAATTCCTGATGCGCATGTAACGTAGTGAGTGCCGGGCTCTCCTCGCTTCTGTTTGTTGTTTTTTTGGCTCCCGCCCCTTTAAGAGATACTAACATACTGGAATGCTGCCAGGAGCAGAGCAAGACTGCAGAAAGGAGGTGAGCCGGCATTCTTTTCTTCCTTTTTTTTCTCCCTCCCCTCACGCAGACAGCAGCCAGGAGTGCGGAGGGGGTGGGAACACAGGAACAGCGACAAACCGCCAAGATCTCTGGTCCAAATTTAAGTGGCCAGCGGATCTTAGAGGTCGTGTGAAAAGGCCCTTAGCTGTCTATTTTCCAGTGCAAAACAGTGAAGATGCTTTGGAAGAGAGAAGCAGCAAATGAGAGGAGAGTTGCTTAACCCTTTCCCTCCATCTCACCCTAATAACGTCAAGATGCATTGTTACCTGTTCCACCTGACCTTGAGGAGGTGGACTCCTGATGAGGCTACTTTTTGCTTCCCGATGAAAGGTCTTTTCTTAATGGCACAAGAGTCCCATAAAGCATCAGAGCTCATGAAGCAGAAAAGCACCAACTCACGCCTCTCTTCCCATTCTCCAAAGCTGGAGGGATATGAAGAAGCTGCTTAGGCATATATAATTCATGGCTGTTACCAGGCAAAACAGAAGCTGTGCAAAGTGTTGTACGACTTTTCACATCTCTGCTTTGGAAACACATCCAGGGGCTTACGCAAAGGAAGTGCCCGGTCTCCAATGCAGGACTTTATTAATGGCATCCAAACCATAAACCATAAACACACACACACACACACACACACACACACACAGAGAGAGAGAGAGAGAGAGAGAGAGAGAGAGAGAGAGAGAGAGAGAGAGAGAGAGAGAGAGAGAGAGAGAGTAATACCTCGGATAAAGAATGCCTCTGTTAACAAATTTTCCGGATACCGACTCTTGGTGACTCCATGTCCATGGAGTTTTCTTGGCAGGAATACTGGAGCAGTTTGCCAGTTCCTACTCCAGGCGCCAACAGCACCTGGTATTCCCTGGTAGTCTCCCATCCAAGTACTAACCAGGGCTGACCCTGCTTAGCTTCCGAAATCAGGCGAGATCAGATGTGCTTAGGGCATCTAGGCAGCTGAGATGTCTCTACAGGCCCCTTTTTCCTCCCAGGAAGGAGAGGTTAATGGGAAGCAGCCTGGATCCAGCAGTGTGGTGGAACAGGCCTATTTTATCACTCCCTGCTCACAGACAATAATGATCATTTCCTACCTCCCCAACCCCTCCCTCTGCCTGTTCTCCTTTTCTGCAAACCATTTACGACTTCGTGCTGTGTAGCCACTGCTGATTCAGTGCCCTGGAGATTACTTGTGGACGGGAAAGGCAAGGTGCTGACCTTGACCTACAAAGCACTATACAACCTAGGTCCTAGTTACCTCAAAAGATCGAATCTCACAGTATGAACCGACTCAGGTGTTAAGGTCATCAGGAGAGGCCTTTCTCTCCATCCCACCACCCTCACAGGTACATCTCGTGGGAACCCATGAAAGGGCCTTCTTGACTGCTGTGCCCAGACTCTGGAACTCCCTCCCACTAGAGGCCAAGGACTGCCTCATCTCTGTTGTCCTTCTGGAAACAGGCAAAGACCTTTCTCTTCAGGCAAGCTTTCCCTGAATGATGGACTACCATGTGTACTTCATATGAATCTATAGGTTCACATAGACATTGTGTTTATAACTACTTATAACCATGTTGCTTTAATGTAATGTTGTCTATTAATGCTGTAAGCTGTCCCTCAATTCCTTGTTCTCAAATACTTGAACATGTCTTCATTGTACTGGACTGTATATTATCCCTCATTACTGGAAGCCGCCTTGGGTCCTTTTCCATGGAGAAAGGCGGGTAAAAATACTCTAAAATAACAAAATAATAATAATAATAATCTTCAAGGCAGAACATTTGGGATCATAAAAGCTCAGCAATACAAAAGGGAATGTGGGGAGGGTGTTTTTTGGGGGGGGGGTGTCAGCAACTCCCAGAAACCTGCCAACACCTGGCTGAAATCTTCTGGAAGTTCTGGTAGGAAAAAGAAAAAATAAAGTTTCTCAGCTCAGATGACTAGAATGAAACAGAAGGCGAAGCTTCAGTCCTTCTGCCTTTCTGCTGAGCTCAGATCTGGGGAGCTAGGAAGAGAAAAGAAGCGTCCCCGGGCGGTGCTGCTGGAGCTGATGCTGCAAAAGTGACTCAGCAGCTTCTGCAGCAAAAGGCAGAGCAATCGGAGCCAGGAAATAATGAGGGGTGGTGGGGAGAAACAATCACACGTCAAAACAGCCAGACACGTCCCTCTGTTGTTTCTAGGCAGATAATGCTTCAGCTGAGCCAGACAGTGCTGAGTTTCTCTTGAGAAGCCCAGATCCTGCAACCCAGAAGGAAGAGGCACTCTGAGCCTATGCAGAGTGCCTTTACTGCTGTAGAGCTGAGATTGTCCGGCAGATAAGAAAGGAGTGGAAGCTCTGTGAATAAGAAGAGTGTCTCTCTGTTCCTTACTCTTAAGTGACTACTGCAACTTACCGACAGAGCCAGTGTTGCGCAAGTCCATGGCCACGTGGCCAGCATGGCTGCAAGGAAACACTGTTATGCCTTCCCGCTTTTTATGGGGGTACCTGTTTATCTTCTTGCATTGGCATGCTTTCGAACTGTTAGGTTAGCAGGAGCTGGGGTGAACAGCAGGAGCTCGCTCTGCTGCGTGGCACCCGGGATTCGAACCGCCGAGCTGCTGACTTTGCAGCCAACAGATTTCAGAGGCCTCAGTCCACTGAGCCACCACGCTCAGTGCAAAACAACACCACACTCAGTACACCACGCTCAGTACAAAACAAAAAGTGCAGCACTTTCGGTTTTCTAATGGAAATCAGTGGAAAGCCAGCAATCCTACTGAATCTGATGGGGGTGTAGACTATTCCAGGCCAAATCAAGATACATGCTGGAGCCCCGAATCAAACATTCAGAGGATTGGTCTACACCCCTAATTGAAAACCTTTGACTGAGCAGGGACTCCCCTCCTCCCGCCCCAACATATTCAACCAATGTTTGAGTGTTAAGATTTCTGGAATTTCCAGAGGCTGGGAGTTCATTCCCTGCTGTGCTCCTTGACAGGGCTTGGACTCCATCATCCTTAGGCTACCTTCCAGCTTGGCATTTCTAAGCTTATTCTTCTATATCTGACTGTGAACCTCCATGGGTTCATTCAGCGATGCTTGTGATGGCTGAATTAACTGGGGCATCTCTTGTCTTCCAATGATGATCCTCGTTGTTAACAGCTAAAGGGCAGGCAGATACAGCACGATGGTCTTCACCTCAATGAAAACCGCTCTGCCTGTAAAATTCAAGACACTGTGGATGTCTGAGTCTTTTCCCCATGTTGTTCTTGATTAAACAACAAATATCACCACAAAGCAAAGTGTTCTGCAAAGCGTTCTTGCAGATTTTCTGAATAAACATAACCAAAAGAGCGTGAGATTTAAACTTTTTGGAAGACAAAGAGGGTGTGATCGACAGATGTTTACATCTCTTTGGTCATCCATGTAAGTAATCAGGGGAAGGATCTCATGCTACCTTTGATGCTAGGCCATAATTTTCTTTATGAAATGAGCATGGCTGTAGAGCAGGGGCAGTGAATCACTGGCACCTCTGATGATGACTCCACGATCCTTGATCATTGGCAATCCTGGTTGTCGTTCAAAACCTCAGGCATGCCAAAGGAATGCCAATGCCGTTGCTGTTGTTGTGTGACATCAATTCGCACTCAATTTAAGGCAAACCCATGAAAGAGGGATCTCCAAAATGGCCTGTCCTCAACAGCCAGGCTCGGCTCTTGCTAACTCCTCTGTTCCTAGCCTTCCCAAGATGGGTGGAGAGAGAATGAAGTGTGTGTGTGTGTGTGTGTGTGTGTGTGTGTGTGTGTGTGTGTGTGTGTGTGTGTGTGTGTGTGTGTGTGTGTGTGTGTGTGTGTGTGAGTGAGTGAGTGTGTGCGTGTGCGTGTGCGTGTGCGTGTGCGTGTGTGTGTGTGTGTGTGTGTGTGTGTGTGTGTGTGTGATGTGAGTGAGTGAGTGAGTGAGAGAGAGAGACAGAGAGAGCCCAGTAGCAGGATGGACTGGCAGCTTCTTGGCCGCTCCTCCCTCTTTGCAGCAAGTGGGCTTCTGGCCAGAGGAGTCTAGGACAACACAGAGGCTCCTCCTCTATGCAGGTTTCTGTGCCTTCCCACCCACTCACCCCAAGCCTTTTTCTCTTCTTGTTTTTGATGGTTGCTACAGTTTGCTGCAGTGCTGCACAAGCCAACTGGACCGAAGATGCAGAATGCGAAGCTTCCTCCATGGAAACACCGAGCTGGCGAGAATCTCAGCACCACCACCACCACCACCAATCCCTCCATCTCCTGCAGTTCCCCACTGTAAGGTAAAGGTCCCCCACAAACACACATGCATGCTAGTCATGTCCGACTCTAGGTGTGGTGCTCATATATGTATTCAAGCCAAAGAGCCAGCGTTGTGCAAGTCCATGGCCACGTGGCCGGCATGGTTGCAAGGAAACACCGTTTTACCTTCCCGCTTTTTACGGCGGTGCCTATTTATCTACTTGCATTTACGTGCTTTCGAACTTCTAGGTTGGCAGGAGTTGGGGTGATCAGCGGGAGCTCGCTCCGCTGCATGGCACCTGGGATTCGAACCGCCGAGCTACTGACCTTGCAGTCAACAATTTCGGAGCCTTAGTCCGCTGAGCCACCATGCCCTCTGTTCCCCACTTTATTCCCCCTCTTTTGTGACCCTCAGGGCCTTATGATGAGCTATGACTCCCAGCCACTGTGACTGCTTCCATCCAATGGTAATGGGTTGAGGAAAGTATAGCTCAAATTGTTTGGAGGGGCAAAGACGTACTACCTGGGATTCCTCTCTCCCCTGGCTTTTAAAAATGGATGCATCCATCACCCTTCTGGTTCCAGAAGTCCATGACAGGAAGGAACTTTGCAGGTGCACAGAAGATTAGTGCCACCTGTTTCCTCTGCAGCAAGAACCCCTGTGCCATGAAACAGCTGCACAATTGGCCAAGATGGATTATTTCAAGTGGAAGAACTTAAATTAGAGGGCAGTGGGTTTTCCTTGATCCCCAAGACCCTTTTGAGGTAGGATAGGCCACCTCAATTTCTCTCTCTTTCATGTACAATCCTTTTTACTGCCCCCGCTCCTGTGACCTTGGTTTAACAGAGGATCATATGTGGAGTCTGCAATAAAATGTTGAAGTAGGGATTCACGATGCAACTGCTTGGAATTCTAGCCACCCTCTCGATCTCCTTCCCTTTCTGTGTGGATTACAGAAGAACATAAGAAGATCCATGCTGAATCAGGCCAAAAGCCCATCTAGTCCAGCTTCTTGGATCCTACAGTTGCCCCGCCAAATACCTCTGGGAGCATACGAGACTAGATATATGTCTCCTGATACCACTCCCCTGCATCTGGCCCTTGAAGTGTCCCGGTTTTAAGCCTGGAGATGACACATCTCCCTCATGGTTTGTAACCTGTGATAGACTTTTCCTCCAGGAATCTGCCCAGTTCCCCTTTTGAAGGCATCCAGGCCAGATGCCATCCCCACATCCTGTGGCAGGGAGTTCCACAGACTAACAATGCGCTGGGTGAAAAAATATTTTCTTTTGTCTGTTCTTACTCTCCCAGCCCTCAATGTGAGTGTATGTCCCCTAGTTCTGGTATTTTGCGAGAGGGAGAAGAGCATCCGTCTAGCCATTTGTCATCTTGCTTGCTCTCTTTCGTTCCCATCAGTCAGGGTTCTGTGTTGATTGAGCAGGGTCAGTCTTTAATATGCAGCACGGAATTCCAACAGACATAGGATGAAGGAAAAGCAATGGTCCAATCCTGCTGGGGGAAGGGGGAAATAAATTAAAATAAAAGTGTAAGAACAAAACAACAAACTCCCAATATTTTTTTTAATTCCAGCTATAATTAATGCATCAAATGCAGTTAAGCCCACGGAGAAGTCTGAGACTAGCCAGGGGAACCGATGGGAAACCTGAAGTGCCAAGAGATACCTCATTGCCCAGGCTTCATCTATAACCTGTTGAGATCTGTAGTTCCCAAGACTCACCACACGGGGCAGCAGTGCACCAAGCTAATGGCTTTTCTAGTTTTGTTTCCCTTGCCTGATAATTACTAATAACATTCAACAAAATGTTCAGTAAGTCCTTCTAGACTAGATGGAAAAAAATAAAATAAAAAGGAATGTGCATGAATGGGAGAGAACAGGAGATAGGAAGCAAAGGCTGGCTTGTTTGCTTCTTCCAGCAAAGCAAAATAAAACTCTTTTGTATGTAGGCGGGGTCTCTGGTTGACCTCTGTCTCCAGTGGAACTACCTGTGAATCCTGAAATGTGGTATCCCCCTCCTCAAATACTGAAATTGTTTGTTTACTATTATAACTCCCCTTCCTTTTCTCCAGCGGGCTTAGGGTGGCATGCATGGCTGACTTCCTCCCTGCTTTATCTTCAACCACCCTACAAGCTAAGTCAGGCTGAGAGAAGAAGACTGCCCGGAGATTACTCAAGGGCTGCAACCCAGGAGCAAGTCACATTAGAGGAGACCCATCAAATCCACAAAGCCTACTCACTGAATCACCACTGATTCAATAGACGTATAGCACTCTAGATGCACGAGTATGCAGCTGCAATCCGCTGGAAAAGCTATGTGCATTTTTCCCACACTCCCCACGCTGGTTTCCAGCCTACTGCTATGTCAGCCTCTCTCCGAAGGCTGCCTGGCAGCCTGTTTGTGGTCTCAGCTGGTGTTGAGGTTGGGTGTTTTTCCAGCGCTGGCAAGGGAAATCAGCATCAATCCCGCCTGTCTTCCTGCCTGCCTGATATAGCTCTTAAAACAGCGATGGACTTCAATTTTCTAAAGTGTTTGCTGATTCCATTATGTGAGGGGCCCTGGCAGTTGCTGATGAACATGGAAGGACATCAATGTTGGATGAATAATTGATGGGAGGCTCAGTTTAGGAGCGACTTGCACGCCCTTGACGGAGGTCATCTGGAGCCTTTCTGAGAGCAGGCGGATAATTCTCCGGGTGCATCTACTGCCAAATGGACAGAAGCACAGCCTGCCCAGTGATATTTGGGGGTAACAATGGCCAGAAATAGATAATATCCCCCTGGTGTATATTTCAGCAATAGGTTTTCTGCTCTCGAGTCATGCTCAGTCAAGCCTATCACAATGTGAAATAGTGCTTTCATTTCGGGGACTTTGAATTTCATCTGCTCTAGGATTCCATTGTTTTTTTCTTGCAGCTTTCTGAACGGCTGGAGCTCCAGATCAGTGACAGACAGTGACTCCCATTTCAAGGGTGCTGTCAATCCATTCTGGGTTTAAGCCTGCCCTTAAGGGAGCTGTCCAAGGTGCTGAAGCCATTTTGGGAAATAGGGTTTAGGGCCTTGGAGAGTTATTGTGCACAGCAGACAAAAAAAAAACCTGGAGTGGATGCACTGCACTTATGGAATTGGAGCCACCATCTGCCACTGATCCAGATTTTTCAAAGACAGAACTGAAGGGGATCTTGAACATCATCAATTCCAGTCCTCAATGGATACTCCTCTCACTTGACAAGCTGCTGCCTGAAAATCTTTCACGTGGACGTCAGATGGGAAACAGTTGTGGCTAGCACCTCCAACATCTAACAACTCATCCCAAAAATACATATTTTCCTATCATCGTCAGAAATATACCAGCTTCTAATTGGGCTATCTCCACTGATCAAGGCTTTTTTTTAAAAAAAAAATCCTTCATTCTAACAACCCCCTGATGAAGTTATGCTTCCATGGTGAAGTGTGTGTTTATGTGGAGATATTCTCTATGGCAACTTCAATTTAGAAGGGACAGACCAACTCAAGATGCCTCAGGAATACAGGCACGATAGCACCAGAAGGATCTTCCAGCTCCTTCTGAATTCTGCCTTGAAGAGAAAAAAAGAAGGACTCTTCCTATTCAACATTCATTGACGGAGTTTATATGAAAGGACTCTTTCATCCTGCCTTTATAATCAGATAATTAGGAGGCTCTGTGGCTAAAGAAATTAACACCATGACACCAAGGGGGCAGCAGTTGCTGACTTGAGCTGTGAAGAAACGGCAGCTGAATAGAAACAAAGAACCGGGAGCCTTGTGTGGGTAGAAAGCAAAATTAGAACACAGAGGAGAGCAGCATATCTCCAGTAGCAATCTGGAGACAGCATACACCCACGTCCATGAGATTGCACGGCTGGTTGTCATGAAGATCCACTGAGATGTTGCCACTTACCCTGGCTAAAATTAAAAATGAAAATGAAAAAAACACATCCACAGAAAAGCGAATAAAAGGAGATACCAATTTGCATAACATTGCAGATGCTCACTCACGGCCATCCTTATGGTGTGCCATCAAGCCAGTTCTCACTAAGGTCTCCATAGGAGTCCCATATTTGCAGGATTAATATTCACAGTTTCAGATATATGAAGTCTGAAAATAAAAAATGCTGTAATAATAAATGTACTAGTAAACAACCAACCAACCAACCAACCAAAACCCAACCCACTCACCTCCTGGCTGAACAAGCATTGCAAATCTCACAGTGGCGAACCATGAGGTCATCAAAAATGGCCACAAAATTAAAAATAAGAAGCAATGAGGCTTGGATTTGCTTCTTGACACTCAGCAGTAGAGATGGGCACGAATCAAAAAATGGCATTTTGTTTGTCGTTTGTCGTTTAGGGGGTCCGTTTCATTTCATTTCCGTTTTTTGCAAATTTTTGCAAAAAAATTGTTTTCGTTTGTTTTGTTACCATTTTGTTACCATTTATTTTAATTTTTGTGATTTTTTTAAAGCATTTAAAGCAGTTCAATGTATTGCCGTCATGAAAACGAAACGGACGACAAAATTTCTGGTGTTTCTGTTCATTTCATTTCATTTTAGAGACAAAATTTGTTTGTCGTTTTGTTACGTAACGAAATGAAAAAATGAAAACGGAAACGAAAAATTGTTCATTTTGTGCCCATCTATACTCAGCAGACCCCAGCTCAGCTCAGGTCTATTTGCTTTCCCGAAGCATCTACTTTGTCACTAGGACAACAGGGTGTTTCAGTCTAGGAGGCAAGCTTTTTCCATGTCTGTTGTGTTCTTTGCTCCTGAAACAGGGAGAGAATTTTTCCTATTCAGTATTTTGGTGCTGATTTGGTGATTTTTTCAGGGTTCTACACCCAGTAAGAAACCTGGCTGATCAGAATTGGCTTCTGATCACTTAGAACAGTGGTGGCCAAACTTTGGCCTTCCCAAATCTCTGTGGTTTCTCCCACCTTTCATCCCTTGTCCTGCCTTCTAATGCAGAGGACAAGGTGCTGCAGGCAAATTATATGCTTCTTGACTAAATTGTGGCCCCTTCTTCAAAGACTCCATAATTTCTATTAATGCTGTTACATGTACGTTGATGAAGCTTCGGCACTCCAGATGTTTTGGACCACAACTCGCACAATCCTTTGCCATTGGCAATACAGGCTTGGAATTCTGGGATTTGTGGTCCAAAACATCTGGAGGGCCAAAGTTTGGCCACCACTGACTTAGACTACCACACATGAAGGGCTGTGGTGACCATGGGCAAGGATGTAACAGTGACCAGTTCAAAGCAATCTCCTCTGAAGGCTTTGCCTTGGCCTTGATTAATGGGGTTAATTGGTCATAGTTCTTTCCCACTAGAACAGTGTTTAACATTTCCTCAAACTCCCAGAAGCCTTCACCAGTCATTGTGCTGGCCAGGATTTCTGGGAGTTGTAGTCTAAGAACATCTGGAGACCCACAGTTAGGAACCACAACACTAGACCAATGGTTCTCAACCTGTGGGTCTCCAGATGTTCCTGGACTTCAATTCCCAGAAGTCTTCATCACTAGCTGAGCTGGCCAGGATTTCTGGGAGTTGCAGTCCAGGAACATCTGGGGACCCACAGGCTGAGAACTACAGAACTAGGCCAATGCAGCAGCAGCTTTAAGCTGCTTGAACTGAATCTTTCCTGTAGCCTCAGCTGCTCTCTCTGCCTGGCGTTTAAAAAATGATGTAGACTGAAAGCTTTTGTTTTGACAGTTGGAGCAGGTCCAGTGCAGCAATTCTTTTCTGTGCCAAAACTTTAAAAATTCTGGGAATGGAAACAAAAAAGTGGATATTGATGTGATATAAACTCCAGACCATGCATTTCCACCCCTAGTGCAAGCTGCACTACTAAGCTAACCAAGAAATGCAATCTCACTGTCAACCTAGGAACTAAGAGCTCAGGAAGAGTTACTGAAGACTTTGCTCTATTGGTAATATCCTCCCTAAAAGATCCTTCACTCACAAATGGCACAGCACTAAGTGGCTGACCATGGTTGTTCATACCCCAAACACAAAATGCCCTCTCAAAATGCCCCCCATTTCTTGAAACAGTGTGGAATAGTGGTTAGTGCAGGGGTAACACATGGGGCAGATCAAGAGGGCACCCCTCTTGACTAACTGTTGGCCATTTGTGAATTAAAGCGTGGAGCTGGGTTCAGCAAGACCTGTGCTCAGATCTACTGTGAGCCACGAACCTCTTTGCATGACCTTAACTTCGACCTCAAGAAGACACTACTGGATAATCCCACTAACCATTCCACTTCTTTGTCCTTGGCAATATAGGCTTGGAATTCTGGGAGTTACAGTCCAAAACATCTGGAGGGCTGAAGGTTTCCCACCTGTGCTCTAACAGATTCATGATCTCATTTGTTCCTTGAGTTTCGGCCCTTCCTTCAGTATGTATGTATGTATGTATGTATGTATGTATGTATGTATGTATGTATGTATGTATGTATGTATTTATTTATTTATTTATTTATTTATTTATTTATATTTGCACTTATTGACTGCCCAACTCTGGGTGGTTTACCACAAAACGTTTACAACAATTTTACTGCTGGGCCTAATAAAAATGTTCTGCTTATATACTGCCCCATGGAGCTTAAAACACACTCTGGGTAGTTTACAAATAATTATGCAGGCTACACATTGCTCCCCACTCCCCCGCAGCAAGCTGGGTACTCATTTTACCGACCTTGGGAGGATGGAAAGCTGAGTGAACCTTGAGCCTATCGTCTAGAATTGAACCCCAGACCGTGAGCACAGTTATGGCAGTTTAACCACAGCGCCATGCTCCAGAAGGCTAATAATAAATAGAGTTGTTAGAAAAGACTCAACTGAAAGCAATGGAATGTCATTTGAAATTGCACCTTGAAACAGCTCATGAAATCAGAAGTGCTTACAGTTTAGCATCAACCAATGTCTCCTTATATCGTGCATCACAAGTGGTGTGGATAAATTAGAAAAAAACACAAGAGTTGATAGTGTCAACAAATATGGATAGTAGATTTTCAGCACACTAGTACCATTATTCTACTCTTCCAAAGAACCACATGCATCATTGTGTCCTAACTAGGAAATGAAGTTTTTTTCCTCTTTAAAGTAAAAGTAAAGGTTCCCCCTGCACATGTGTGCTAGTTGTGTTTGAAGGTACAACAAACTGGTTGCATCAGGACACTTACATTTTGACTGAGAAGAGGAATGGACCTACAGTCTGAATATTCCTGCTTTCAGGGTACACTTGAGCCATAATGCTTATCTTTAAGTAGCATTTCTACTTTCTGAGGAACAGAACTTATGAAGCTGTCAATCAGTCTTATCTGGAGTCCTCTTCCTCCTCCTCCAAGTATGGAAGACACGTGTGGTGCTTTTCAGAGATAAAATAGGACAACTCCCTAACATGCTACAATGGTGCTATATTGTTAGGAGTAACACCATACCTACAAGGAGAAACTTGGTTGTTGGTTCTTGGAAAATTCCAGTTTCAACTTGGCAATTCAAAAAAAGAGAGGAACATTTCAATTAGCTTTGGGCACAAGTGCAGTCTTAGCTCTCTATTACAGACAAATTGTATTTACAAATAATAATTGCTCACCTGCCACTCTGCTTTTATTATAAGGTTTCTCTGCAGCTGCATGTTAATTGTACAGAAGTCTGTCTTTGATTTCTTGGTTCCCTCTGAGATTCATCATCCATCATCCCCACATAGTTTCCTCTAGATCTTTGGGATAGAGCTTCAGGGGCAGAAATCACAGAATCTTTAGAAAACAATAGCCAACAAGGGATCCTACACCTAGGTTAGAGATGCTGATTAAATTTATTAGGCTCATGCCCAGGAATGAGCTGGGGGCTGGTGGAGTTTTGGTAATATTTGTCTGGAAAACAAAACAAAACAAAACAAAACAAAACAAAACAACAACAACAACAACAACAACAACAACAACAACAACAACAACCAACCAACCAACCAACCAACCAACCAACCAACCAACCAACCAACCAACCAACCAACCAACCAACCACTGCCACCCCAGCTCTAAAGTGAATTATGGATGCCCTCCCAAATCTCTGTAGTTTCTCCCACCTTTTGTTCCTTGTCCGGCCTTCCAATGCAGAGGACAAGGTACTGTAGGCAAATTATATGCTTCGACTAAGTTGTGGCCCCTTCTTCAAAGACTCCATAATTTATCTTAATGCTGTTGCATGTACGTTGAGCCCTGCCAGGAGGGAAAGTCAAAGGTGTGGCAGCTGAAATGCATGTGGTTATAGATGCAGAGATGGCACAATTAATACTGGGTGTATCAGTGCCCATTCTTTTTCTAATAATCCATGCCAGGGAATTTAACATTTTTTAAAAAAATACTTATGCATGCTGAGCTGGTATTTCCACCAAGACATCAGCAGAAGATAGGGATACTTTTGCATTAAAATGTGGCCATTTGGAAATGTTACCTCTCAGCCTACTAATGCATAGGCAGGAACCACGCATTTGGAACGGGTAGCCTTACACAGCCAATGGCACCCCTGTGATGAACACAAGGGAGACTGGAGCAAGCTAAACAGAAGGCGCCTGCAGGTTTAGGCAAGGAAACAAGCAAACACCCCCCACCCCAACCCTGCTTATGGTGTGAGAATCCAAAACATCCCCCCCCCAAAAGGGGGATCACATAGTAGTCATTATAGTACTGACTGCCTATAATGGCCAGCAAGGGAGGAAAACAAGTGTGTACCCTGTTTCCCTGAAAATAAGACCTCCCCCCCCCAAAAAAAAAAAACCCTAGCAGGATTTCTATGCATTTGTTAAATATAAGCCCTACCCTGATAATAAAACCGAGTGATGGGCGTGGCTATGGTTGTGTGCAGGGCTGACATTCAAGCATATTATACTTAATAAAAGTAAGACATCCCCTGAAAATAAGCCCTAGTGTGTCTTCTTGAGAAAAAAATAAATATAAGACAGTGTCTTATTTTGGGGAAAACATGGTAGCTGGGATGGAGTATCCTGAAAAAGGTGAGGCAGGCTAGAACCCAAAACACAACCACTCCATGACACAAGTTTGGCTTCAGTGCAACGCTAAGAAGAGCCAATGCGGTGCATTGCATAACATGCCCCATTGGTTGTCCTGGGTTCAAAATCTCCCTTTGCCAAGTGATCTCACATGGTCGTGGTGAAGCCATTCTTTAAATCGGGCATGTCCAAACTTTGGCCCTCCTGATGTTTTGGACCACAACTCCCAGAATTCTAAGATTAGACTGCCAATGACAAAGGACTGTGGGAGTTGTGGTCCAAAACATCTGGAGGGACGAAGTTTGGACATGCCCGCTTTAAATCACTGGTGGGTTTTGACAACTCAATTAGGGTTGCCCTCGGAAGCAAATGATGGCCCAGAATCCGTGCCCTTAATACAGTTTTCCCCCACACCTCCTGGGAGAAAAGCCATCCTGGGTGACCTTGGGCCAGCTGCCTAGTCCCAGGGTTCCCCAAGAAGAAGCAACCACTGCTGAGTGTTCTCTGTCTAGAAAACCGTGGGAAGGGTGGCCATAAGTCAGAGTCGAGGGCACCCAATTGTTTTTATTTAATCAAGGCGCGGGGCAACCGAGGGGAGCGGCAGCAGCCAGGGCGTGGCTAGGGAGGGTGGCGGCTCCAGCCGGAGCCACAGTTCCTGGGGAAAGCTGGGGCGTGGCTAGGGAGGGTGGCGGCTCCAGCCGGAGCCACAGTTCCTGGGGAAAGCTGGGGTTTTTCTGGCTCTGTTTCTTCCTCCCTTCCATGGAGGGAGGGGAGTGGGTTTGGCTACTCCAGGCACCTACAGCACCTGGTATTCCCTGGGGCATCAGAGGCAACCTCTGACCCGCTGCCGCCAAATCAGGCGAGGGATGTGGGGCTCCGCATTTTGCTTCTCTTTGCTGCGTGTGTGTGCATGTTGCGTCGTTACACCCCATGTCCATGGAGTTTTCTTGGCAGGAATACTGGAGTGGGTTTGCCAGTTCCTACTCCAGGCGCCTCCAGCACCTGGTATTCCCTGGTGGTCTCCCATCCAAGTACTAACCAGGGCCGACCCTGCTTAGCTTCCCAAATCAGGCGAGATCGGATGTGCTTAGGGCACCTAGGCAGGTCTCTGCTGCAGAGCCGGGTTTGTTCTCCTGCTTTGGCACGCAGTCCGCGGGCGGCGCCGCCTGCGCTGCGTCAGAGCCTTTCTCCCACCCAGGGGCCGTATAAATAGGAGTGGCCGCCAGTTGCCGAGTCGCAGAGCAGCCTCTCCCTCGGCAAGACAGCGCCTTCCCTTCTTCCTCCGCCTCTTCTTCCAGCCCGGGCTCGGAGCACCACCACCACCATGAGCACGTACGGCTACGAGACCTACTTCCCGTCGTACAAGCGGCGCTTCGCGGAGAGCTCGACGCGGGTGCATCTCTCCAGCGCCCGGAGCAGCAGCGCCAGCGGCGGCGGCGGCGGCGGCTATGGCGTGGCGCGCTCCACTTACTCCAGCTTCTCGGCGCCCGTCTCCTCCTCGGTGTCGGTGCGCCGGAGCTACGCGTCCGCCTCGTCGCTGCTGCTGCCGTCGGTGGAGAGCCTGGACCTGTCGCAAGTGGCTGCCATCAGCAACGACCTGAAGACCATCCGGAGCCAGGAGAAAGCGCAGCTCCAGGACCTGAACGACCGCTTCGCCTGCTTCATCGAGCGCGTGCACGAGCTGGAGCAGCAGAACAAAGTGCTGGAAGCCGAGCTGCTCGTCCTGCGGCAGAAGCACTCCGAGCCGTCGCGCTTCCGCGCCCTCTACGAGCAGGAGATCCGCGAGCTGCGCCTGGCCACCGAGGAAGCCACGCACGAGAAGCAGGCGCTGCAGGGCGAGCGCGAGAGCCTGGAGGAGACGCTGCGGGCCCTGCAGGCGCGCTACGAGGAGGAGATCCTGAGCCGCGAGGAAGCCGAGGCGCGCCTGCTGGAGGTGCGCAAGAGCGCCGACGAGGCGGCGCTGGCCCGGGCCGAGCTGGAGAAGCGCATCGACAGCCTCCTGGACGAGCTGGCTTTCCTCAAGAAGGTCCACGAGGAAGAGCTGGCCGAGCTGCAGGCCCAGATCCAGTACGCGCACCTCTCCGTCGAGATGGACGTCTCGGCCAAGCCCGACCTCTCCTCGGCGCTGCGCGACATCCGCGCCCAGTACGAGAAGCTGGCGGCGCGCAACATGCAGAACGCCGAGGAGTGGTTCCGCAGCCGCTTCACCGTCCTCACCGAGAGCGCCGCCAAGAACACCGACGCCGTCCGAGCCGCCAAGGACGAGGTCTCCGAAAGCCGGCGCCTCCTCAAGGCCAAGACCCTCGAGATCGAAGCCACGCGCGGCATGAACGAGGCCCTCGAAAAACAGCTCCAGGAACTGGAGGAGAAGCAGAACGCCGACCTCGCCGCCCTCCAGGTGGGTCTTTGGGGCGGGATGGCAGGCTTGGAGGGCATCTCCCAGAACCCCCTAACCCCCGCCCCACCCCACCCCCCAGCCGCTAGCTAGGGGATCTGGGGAGCAGTAGTCCAGCAGAAGCCGGAACCACGGTGGGGCCCACCCTTCCCATCCCGTTCCGCGGTGGCCTGGCTGTGCACTTCGTGCTTGATCCAAGCCGGTGGCTTGCCTCCCCCCCCCTCAAGTTCCCAGTTTGACAACAGGCCCGCCAGGCAGGTCAGGCTGGAAGGAAGTGGATGGCTCGCTGAGGGTCACCCGATGAATGCAGTGGGTGGAGCAGCGGGGGTTTGAACCTGGATATCCAGGGTCTACCAGGTGCTGGAGGCGCCTGGAGTAGGAACTGGCAAACCACTCCCGTATTCCTGCCAAGAAAACTCCATGGACATGGGGTCACGAAGAGTCAGCCACGACTATATGGACACAACACCCCCCCCACACACACACACATATCCAGGGTCCCAAGTTAAAACTGTCAGTTCAGTAGGATGTCTGGAAGTTGAGTCATGGCTACCGGACTTCTGCTCATCCAAACAGCCTCATCAGTTTGGACAAGCAGCGAAAGGTTTCTATCTCTCAAGAAAAAGAAGTCCAGTCGCCATGACTCCACTTCCAGATAAACTCAGCAGGATGACTGAGAATCTTCACAGACATTCAGTAGGATTCTACAGCGTGTGTTGTGGAGCGGGCGGTCAAGGAGAACAGACATTGGAAAGGCTTAAGGCAGTGGTTCTCAACCTATGGGTCTCCAGATGTTCCTGGACTGCACCTCCCAGAAGCCTCCAATGTCCATTGTGCTGGAAGGGATTTCTAGGAGTTGCAGTCCAGGAACATCTGGGGACCCACCGGTTGAAAACCACTGGGTTAAGGCCTTGGACAAAGGGGCTCTTCTCCCTGCCAGTTCCGGTAGTTCCTTTCCTTCTCTTACTTCCCAATGCATTTAATCCCTACTTTTGGAGGGAGGGCCGGGAGGCAGATCTATGATAGGAACTTGACCTTCTTTGACCTTGTGCTTCTTGCTGCCAGAAGCACCAAAGTGTGAGGAGGGCACAAAACCACCCACCTGCCCCTAAACTGCCGTTTACAAGCCATGGTTTGCCCTTCACCTATTTGCTGCAGGGAACTGGGTCACCTCCACAGCAGATGCAGTTTCTGCTACATTCAGTGTCTGGTGTCCACTGTCTTCTCCATTTACAGGAAAGTTTGCGGTCGGGGGGAGACTTGCTTCCATGTGCCTTAAAGTACATGCCCCATTAAACCCTTTGGCATCTGCTTTAAATCATATTTCAGTAAAACTTAATATGGCCTCAGTTGAGGTCACAGTGGACTGAGGGAAGTTTAAATTCACATCTGTTTTTATTTACAAATATGTCATCTCTGGCCCATTCAACACAGCAGTCCCTCTCCTGGTCCACAGAGCAGTCTAGATGGAGTAATTCAAGGTGGAGGACTGAACTAGTTTGGTTGCAGAACTTGCTTGCCCCTCGAAAATATGAAGTAATTGCACTTTCTTTTTGAAAAATGTGATAATATTGGTGGCATTCTCTCCTGCCTCCCCCAAATGAGGTCTGTTTTAAGCAACTTCTGTATTTAAATAGTCCTTTCTCATTTTTGGAAATGATTCCATTTGGATGTTGGGTGTAGGTGAATCTCAATTGCCTCAGTCTGTGACTTAAAAACCAACAACAGAGGTCTTGTCTGATTTTTGGGACCACAACTCCCACAGTCCTTTATCATTGTCAATATAGGCTTAGAATTCTGGGAGTTGTAGTCTAGAACATCAGGAAGGCTAGAGGTTTCCCACTCCTGCTTTAAAACCTTCATGATTTCTTTTGTTCCTTGAGTTCTGGCAGTTTTACTATTGTTTCTAATAAATAGGCTTGTTAGAAAATGCTTGACTGAAACCAATGGAGCATTATTCAAAACTGCACTTTGAAACAGCTCAGGAAAACAGGGCTGCTAATAGTTTAGCACCAGCCATTCTCACCCATTCTTACACAATATGAAAGATATCTAGGCTGAATCAGGATTATGTAAGTTGCATAACAACCTTTATAAGGTCGTGTGTGAATAATTGTTTTCAGTCTGTGTCACCCTACAAATGTGCCAGGATCTCCCAGGCAGCTTTGTAGCCCCAGATGAATTGCCATCTTCATCTGAAGTCTAAATACATCAATTGAGGAATATGACCCTTTGATCTGAATGAATTTTCCTTGTAGAAAAGTATTTTGGGTACTGATTGATCAGCTCTTTTGTCTAAGAGCATAATTTTTGCTGTACTTACTTGGGAACTCCCTCAGTCTTACCTTCTAGTAACTAAGTGCAAGAATGCACATAGTTCTGCTTAAACTTGGTTAATTAGATGGCAAGTGATCACAAGGAACTCACTTTATGTCACTTTTAAAACCAAATGTATAAGTTTTATGGGGTGCCAAGGGAAATATTCACCCTTATCCCATCCTTGTGTGAGCACACTGTCCAGTCTTTTCTGTCATCTGCCACATGTAGGACATTTCATTATTTTCCTGACCAGCAAAGGGAGTTTGGGTGCTATTGCCCCAAATAAAGAGGACTCATGAAGCCTTACCCATCTATAACCCCACCTGGGAAATCTTGATGAGTTGGTAAGCACTGGGTGAAGATATGTCCTGTGTCCTATATCTCTTGCTCACTTCCCTTCTAGATGAGTCCATGTTATGAGCAGGCAGAATTGTCATGATCTCAGCGCAACCGCATTGCCGTTCAAGCATTTTGAGTTTGCTTGAAAGCATGTCTCTAATCTGGATGTGGGTTTCTAATGTTCATGCCCTGTTCTCAGCAAGCAAAATAACCGTTTCACGCCACCCCACCCACTTCTTGTAATGTAAAGCTGCAGTGGCAGCTTCTGAGCAGGTAGTGGTGCAATGCACCAACAGCCAGGGGAGGTCACATGCTGTACTTCTGCCCCATGCAGCTGAACCTGGGAGCTGTCCACCCAATGTAGTGCTGAAACCTCTGACTCTAGTCCTCAGCAATCTGGCAGCTGCGATGTAGCTGCATCTTTCTTAATGCTAAGCAACCACAGATGTGATAAACCAAGCTGGAGTCAAACTGATTCATTCTTAGCCACTGGAATAATTAAAACCAGAATAATTTTTTTGTAGAATAGGAAGACCATAAAGGATGGCCCATCTGACTCAGGAGCAAGATTTTACATATTTCAAGCAATGTGGTTTGATTTATGCTCTAGATTATGCTGCCTGAGAGGTTTTGAGGTTGCTGTGGAATCTTACATACCATTTTTGTGCAGAGTAACAATCTAATTTTGTCTCTTTAAGGCACCGTTCATTTATGGTATTGGCAGGGGAAAATGCAGGATCAAAATGTTTTAATGAGACACTAAATTTTGTCTCACTAGCTTAATCCTTGCCACTATTTTGTGCCATTTTGCACAAAATTATATATACAAATGTATATATAAATAACACTTTCAGATGTTTTGGGAAGAGCTGTGGAATGAAACTGGCATAGAAGATGACAATAGCATAATATCCTGAGCCTATTTTACTGACTCTGTGGAGAACACAGCTTTTCTCATTTTTGACGGGTAGTTTTTCAAAAGCCACTTATGGCAAAGCAAACAATTTTTTTAAAAAACACCCCCATTTAATCCTGATACATATTGTGGCTGCTTTAATGGGCAGCTCAAACTATAATCTGGTAAATCATTGGTTTTTATATTGACAGCCAAAGATTGTTTACTCCAAAGTAAATATTTGTTCTTATTATGCACTGTAAAGTTACATCTGATTTATGGCAGCCATATGTATGAGCTACCTCCAAAATCTCCTTGCTCAACTTTGTAAACTCAAGTCTGAGGCTTCCTTTAGGGAGTTGACCTGTTTCATATTTTGTCTTTCTCTTTCCCCACTATCTTCAATTTTTACATATTTATCTCCAACAGAAATTATAAAACTAAAAATCACCCAATTCCAAGCACTTGTGTAATCATGATAGATGATGCTCTTTTAGTTATCAGGCATGGTTATTTATCCTTACGCTGAGATATTGAAGCAAAAAGCTGATATCCATTGAGTATGTTAATTACAGCAATAAATTGTTCATGCTCCTCATTATGAGGATTATGTGAAAAATGTAAAGGAGATGAGGAGAATAGATTAGCAATGGGGGTGAGAGGAATAAAGGCAGTTTGTTATGGATTAAACACAATTTTAATAGTCTTTGAGAAATGTGATTGGAATTTATTATTGACAGTTCCATCCACTATCCAATTAACTAGAAGCTGTTGGTTGTTAGAGTCCATTACTTTAAGGACTGGGTTGAAACTGTTTCCAGAAAGGGAGCCATCTTAATCTGTGGCAGACAGTTTAAAGGCAAATGCAGTACTGTATATCAGTTGTTGCAGGAATCTGGAAAAATTCCCAAGCCAGTCTGCAAAGTTATAGTCTAAAAATGGAAGTTTTCAAATCACGTGCCTTGCATATAGATGAAAATATATCTCATCAGTTGCTGTACTCACTCAATGAAAGGCAGATACTTAGACTTGTTAGTCTTTAAGGCAGAGGCCCTATTCCAATGCAGATTGAAGATAGTCTAAAGAAAGTCATAACATGAAGGGGAAGAATATTTACCTCTGGAGGATCAGAATCAAGCCACCAGCCTAGTGCAAGTGCAGCACTAATCGTGCTAATCGTGTCCGACTCTAGGGTCGGTGCTCATCTCTGTATTCAAGCCAAAGAGCCAGTGTTGTGCAAGTCCATGGCCACATGGCCAGCGTGGCTGCAAGGAAACACTGTTTTACCTTCCCACTTTTTATGGGAGTACCTATTTATCTACTTGCATTTACATGCTTTCGAACTGCTAGGTTGGCAGGAGCTGGGGTGAACAGCGGGAGCTCGCTCTGCTGCATGGCATCCGGGATTTGAACCGCTGAGCTGCCAACTTTGCAGCCGACAGATTTCAGAAGCCTTAGTCTACTGAGCCACCACACCATCACTCTTGGGCCTTGCCAAAAGGAAGCCCTTTATATGCTAAACTCTTTCTTCACTTCCAACAGGATACAGTCAATAAATTAGAAAATGAACTGAGAACCACCAAGAGTGAAATGGCCAGGTATCTGAAGGAATATCAAGATCTCCTAAATGTGAAAATGGCCCTGGACATTGAAATTGCAGCCTACAGGTAATGACAAGGAAAAGGTGACCTTTGCCAGTGTATACTCAAATATTCTTTCTTTTCTGTGATTTGTGCATTAATCCCAATAAGGCTAAACAGTCTAGCTCAGTGGTGGTGAACCTTCGGCATTCCAGATGTTTTGGACCACAGCTCGCAGAATTCCAAGCCTAGATTGCCAGTGGCAAAGGACTGTGGGAGTTGTGGTCCAAAACATCTGGAGTGCCAAAGGTTCTCCACCACTGGTCTAGCTCAATGGATTTTCTTTACATATACCACTGACAATTTTATTTCCAGTCTCTCTCTCTCTCTCTCTCTCTTCCCCACCAGTTTCTAAGCAGGACATTTATCCCATTGAACTTATAGGATAGCAGTTCTGTAGTTGTCAAGTCATCCATCATAAAGATAAAAAGTTTTATAAAGGTTACTCCAGCCCAGCTAAACTGCAGCATTCAGCTTCATCTGATGGGGGTGTCTCTATCCAATTCAAAATCCCTTCGCAAATGCTCTCTTCAAACTTCTGCTTCAAGCATTCCTTTCCTTGTATTGTCTTTACTGGGATATGAAAAGAGTGAGACACAAGGAGGGTGCTTTTACACAACCCCTAAGATCCACTGGCAACTTAAATTCAGACCAGAGATCTTGGGGGTTTGCTCCTCTTGCTGTGTTCCCACCCCTCAACACTCCCTCGCTCCTGTCTGCGTGAGGGGAGGGAGAAAAAAAAGGGAGAAAAGAATGCAGGCTCACCTCCGCTCTGCCCTCAGGAGCTGCCCTGGGAAGCATTCCAGTCTCTTAAAGGGGCGGGGGGCAAAAAACCCCAAAAACAAACAGAAGGCGAGGTCAGCCCGGCACTCACTGCTATGCAGTCCGCATCAGAAATTTTTCACCTTCGGAGACCAGGTACTTGGAAAATGTGCTGGGACGTGCTTAGGTGGGTGTGGTCATAGTTATTTTTTTTTAAAGTCCGGAGCTGGTGGGAAAACAATTTTAAGCTCTGCATCTGGGAGCCCTTTGCCTCGGATTTTAGGGGTCGTGTAAAAGCCAATCTTACCAACCTTGGAAGGATGGAAGGCTGAGTGAACCTTGAGCCGGTTACCTGGGATTGAACCCCAAGTCATGAGCACAGTTTTACCTGCAGTACAGACATTTAACCATTGTGCCATGGGGGTCCTATACAAACTCAAGATTCTGTAATCCTTGTCTCTCACGTGTTGAATCTGCGTACATTTGATTTGCCCAATGCGTTGTTCAATCTCTTACTTTCTCTCCTCCAGAAAACTACTCGAAGGGGAGGAAACCCGACTCAGTTTCACCAGCGTGGGAAGCATAAGTAGCAGTTATGCGCAGAGCGCGTCCACCTTTGGAAGATCGGCTTACAGTGGTCTGCAGAGCGCTCCCTACTTAATGTCCGCCCGTGCGTTCCCTTCCTACTACTCCAGCCATGTGCAAGAAGAACAGATAGAAGTGGAGGAGACGATTGAGGCATCCAAAGTAGAAGAAGCCAAAGACGCCCCTCCATCGGAAGGAGAGGAAGAAGAAAGAGAAGAAGGTGAAGAAGAGGGAGAGGCAGAAGGAGAAGCAGAAGGAGAAGAAGAAGGAGAGGGAGAGGAAGAAGGTATCACTGATTGTATATTAAAAACAGACTTAAATGTTGATTTGCAGTGTGTTGGATTGTTACTTAACCCTGCTTAAAGTAACAGCAATGACGTTTCAACTAATGGTGATTCTTTCTAAGGTCTTCTCAGTACAGAATACTGATAATTAGTTTAGGACTCCCCCGTTTTAGGCTTGCTGAAATAAATGGGTCCAATTCATTGTTGGCAATTTGCCTGGTGGATTCCATTGGTTGTACATTCAGCATGATTAAGGCTGGATCTGACCCAATAAAATGGTGGGGTCATGGAAACGGAAGGCAGCATACAAATTAATTAAAGAAACCTCAAGTCCAACACTCTGATCAGCTTTGGATCCACCTTTGGTATGTTGGTTTATAGTTTTTCTTGCTCTGCTTTTCCCCACTCTAGCACCCCTTTGCTGAATATTTGCTTTCTTGACAGGTGGAAAATGCCAACGCCTATCAAGTTGAATAAGCATGGCTGGTAGCTCCAGAGCTTTTGAAAGAATGCTCTTTCCAATAAAGGAAGGAAATACATCAGTGCATTAAATATATACGTTGATGTAGTGCCCCAAGAACTGACATGGATACATTTCAAGCAGAAGCTGGTTTATTTGTTTATTTTCTGTACCCTCTTCCAAGGGAGTGAACAAAAGAATCTGACACACACAAAATGGTGATCGAAATAAGAGACCTTGATCAGGTCTTCACACCAAGTACATTGACTCAGAAAGAAGTCCCAGTGAAGTCAATGGGGCGCCTTTCCCTAGAACTTTTGCTCAGGATGCACATGCATTGTCGTTCTGAAGTCGTGAGCAAAAGCGTACCTAACGGCGCAACTAATTCTGCACACCCATCCTCAGTCCGTGATGAAATCTTTGAAAAAGCAGTCTCCAGGCACACACATACCAGTCCTTGGACTTTGAGGTTTTATCCCATAATCTCCACCCACAAATATTTATTTTGATTTTTTTAAAAAAATGCCCTGTAGTGGAATATTAACAATAAAAAATGGAAGGTGTGGAGAAGCGAGGGGTGGTGGTGCCCCTTTAAAATACAACAAAACGATCATCTCCATTGTGAATGCTATATTGAACTCTTGAGTTGACGTTGGTTGAAATTCCACTGTGCGTTTCATCAGTCTGGGTTCCTTGGCTTAACTGGACTTTCAATTTCATGCAAACTTATATTTTTATTTATTTATTTATTTATTTATTTATTTATTTATTTATTTATTTATTTATTTATTTATTTATTATTACAGCTTATATGCCGCCCACTACCCAAAGGTCTCTGGGCGGCTTACAAACAAAAGAATTAAGACAATTTGGACTAGAGGGGCCTTTGCCCTGATCCAGCAAGGCTCTTCTTATGTTCTTAATTTAAAAATAGTGTTGAAAATTGAATATCAATAAATATTCAAAACAATAATAAAAACCTTACACTAAAATCATTACACTAAAATTGTCATCAGAGGACCCACAGTCTATAGTGTATCAATTAAAAAACGTCTGGAACAGGAAGGTTTTTACCTGGCGCCGAAATGTAATCAATGTTGGCGCCAGGCGGATCTCAATCGGGAGGGCATTCCATAGCTTGGGGGCAGCTGCTGAGAAGATCAGTCCTTCCATCTTGAGTCATTGGTTCAATTAATATTTCTCTTGAAGACACCTGAAACATATCACCCATCCCTCTTTAACAGGGCCAAACCAAGAGGAATTGTGGTCTTCTCCATGTCAGGATGGAATGCCATCCATTGGTGACTTTGAGAAGCGATCCTGCCTTCATGCTTCTCTTGTTCTTCTCTTTCAGGGGCCAAGGAAGAAACGGAAGAATCTAAAGAAGAAGGGGAGGAAGAGGGAGAAGGTGAAGGGGAAGGGGAGGGAGAGGGAGAGGAGGAAGAGGGAGGAGAAGAAGAGGGTGGAGAGGAAGCCGATGAAGGGGAGAAAAAGGAAGGTGAAGGCAAGCGAGAGGAAACAGGTGGAAAGGAAGCGCCCAAAGAGAAGAAGAAGGATTGAACGCAGCACCTGTTCTTGGTTTCCCTGATTGTTCCCCCGACGGAGCTAGAATTGCTGTTACCACGTATTTCAATCCCTAAAATGTCCTTAGGTTTAAAGAAGTTAAACTATCTGGGTATTTTTTTGTTTTCCTTTCCACGCAGAGTAGCCCGAACGCTTGCCGAGTGCCCCTCTAGCTGCTCCCAAACTTCGCATGGGGTTGTTCTTACGAGTGCCGGCACAATGGGCGGTTTGGCTAAACGCAGACCGTGTGGGTCTGGGGAGGAACGCTGAACAGGGGAAGGGGCTGGGGGAGGGGAGGGGGGAAATATATAGAAGAAGGATTCCACGTTATTCTTGAAACCTTGAATGGTGAACCTAATGAAGTCTGTGCAATCAAGCTAGTCAATAAAGTCACAAGAGCTGCATACACAATTTCCTGGTAGACGTGTCTTGAATAGCACCTCAATTATTTCAGAGAACTGCCCTGAGGTAGTAGAGCCATCATCTCCAAAGATGCTAATATCATATGCTGGCATTTCCAGCTTCCTTGTTCCCTCTGAGTTCGACTCCAGTCCTCACAAGAGTCGCAGAAAGTAGAGTTTCCCGGCCAAAATGTGTTGCCATGAGCTCTCCTCGGTGGTAATCAATAAGGATTTAGAGGGCAGATCGGTCATGAATGACCAGTTAGGACCCATTAGCTTTACAAAAGGTCTGCTCCCGCTGCAGAGAAGCCGGTATGGAGAATCACAGCCACCTGCCATGGTGTGGATTCTACTTGGCTGGATGGCTGTGCAGCCCTGAGGATCTGCGGAGTGCCAGCCAGAAAACAGTTTATTAAGTAACATAATGATAAAGTAACATAATGACTTTGAAGCTGGAAAAGGGGGGAAGTGCTAATGTAGCATTTTTTCCCCAATTTTTCCTGGAAATTTTTTTGAAAAGAACTGGGTCACACACACCCCACCCAAGCTTCAACAATTCCGGAAATTTGGCATCTCTACTCCCTTTGATCCGCTGGCCACTTAAATTCGGACCAGAGATCTTAGGGGTTTGTCGCTCTTCCTGTGTCCACACCCTGGCTGCTGGCTGCGTGAGGGGAGGGAGGAAAAAAAGGAAGAAAAGATCATGGCTCACCTCCGTTCTGCCTCCATTCTTGAGGCGGCAACATTCCTGTCTCTGTAAAGTAGCTCTTAAAGGGGCGGGAGCCCAAAAAACAACAAACAGAAGCGAGGAGAGCCCGGCACACACTATCTTTACACTGCATCAAGGAATTTTCAGGACGGAAGAGCAGGTACTTGAAAGGTGCACTGGGACGCGCTAAAGTGGGCGTGATCGCATTTAATTTCCTGTAAACTCCGGAGCTGGTGGGGAAACATTTTTAAGCTCCGGAGCTGGGAGCCATTTGCCCCGGAGTTTAGGGGTCATGTATAAACGCCCTTTGTTAACCCTAGCTCCTGCCAGCCTAGCAGTTTGAAAGCATATAAAGGCAAGTAGATAAATAGGTACCGCCTTTTTGGCTGGCAGCGTGATCTGGGCGTAGAAGTTTACCGGAAACCCACCCACAGAGATCAGTACTTACTGTTTGACTCCCACCATCCATTGCAAGACAAATTAGGAGTCTTCAGGACCCTAAGCCACAGAGCAGAGAGCATCCCCACCTCCACAGAAGCCAAGAAGAAGGAAGACAAACACCTGAAGACAGCGCTTAAGGCCTGTGGATATCCAAAGTGGGCCTTCAACAAAGCAGTGTGCCAACCCAGAAGAACAATGGATCAGCTAGAGACCCAGAACCAGGCTGGAGTGTCGAAGCTCCCAGACACATCTGGTGGGGCCACTGTGAGATACAGGAAGCTGGACGAGATGGGCCTTTGGCTTGATCCAGCATGGCTCTCTTCTTATGTCCCTTTCACGCATGTCAAAATGTTGTCACTTAACCACTGTATGCATGTTTGTGTGTGTGTAGACTGAAAGCAGAATCCTATGTTTTTTAGACCTGGTATTGATCTCAGTATGTTCAGCAGGGGGTTAACGTCAAGTTTGTGCATATAGGGTTGATAGAAACCTTAGAAATGAAATAGATCATCGCGTAGTCCTGAATGGAGATATGAGCCAGCAGACTCAGGTCAAAACCCTCTGCTTGCCTCCAAGATGATGAAACACCTAACGTAAGCGTGAGGAGGACATGCTGGGCAGAAGCTATTAAAAACCGATTCTTCTCTAACAGTTTGTGAGGAACAGAAAAGGTGAGAAATGAAAAATCACAGCTCGAGTTGGAAAGAAGCGAGGAGGGAGCCATTGTTCATTTATTCTGCAGTATCATTTCTCACTCAGGATAATTTCCTCTGGTATCCATGCGCTTTTAACCCAAGGGTGCAGCACCTGGTATTCCCTGGTGGTCTCCCATCCAAGTACTAACCCAGGCCATCCCTGCTTAGCTTCCCAAATCAGGCGAGATCAGATGTGCTTAGGGCATCTAGGCAGCAGGCTAGATCATGGCACTCTGCATATATTTGAGCAGTTCTTTCTCAAGGCGTCAAGACATTGTCTTGGTGTTTTTAGGACTCCTCCCTCCCTCCCACCCCCCCCGAAAAGAAATTAAAACTAAGCTCAAGTCTGAACTATGACTCAGTTTAAGGCACATTAATTTCCATTCATGGGATACCCTTCCCCTCACACACAACCTTCTGAACCCTAACGTGTCGTTGACCATTCATTATTTTACTTCCTCAGTTGTATTTTCCATATTCTGAGGAATGGATACTGCTGCAGAATGTGCATCTAAATCCACTTCTAGGCGGTTGACTTAAAAAGGGTTTGAGCCAAGATTCAAATAACTTCAACAGAACACCTAAAATCAACATTAAGTACAGCGGTACCTTGTATAAAGGGATTAATTTGTTCCCAATGAAATTCTGTTAAGCAAATTTTCCTTTGTACAAATTTCTCATAGGAATGCATTGAAAATGGAGTAATCCCTGATCATGACCATTTTTATGTTGTACAGATTCACCCCATAGGCAATTCTGTTAAGCAAATTTCCCCTGTCTCTGGAATTTTTTCCTTTAAGTGGATTTTCTGTTAAACAAACCACTTGTTATACGAGGGTCCAATTGTACTAAAGACAGAATTAATGAGGGAGAGGGGGAGAGGGGACAAAGTTCAAGATATACAACAATAGTCAATGGTTTGATCTGATGGGCAGTTACCATTCCATCCTGTCTATTTAAAAATTAGATTAGAACTATTAAGTGTAAGAAAACAAGCCAGATCAGATCACAGAAATTACTGCTCAGGATGATTAGAAAACTGAATTATTAAACAACCATAGGAAGAAAAAGTAAGATGGAAGGCCATATTTACAAAAAAATTATGAAACAGAACCCCAGTCTGACTTCATCTTTAATATGCAGAATTTGGGCTACAGGCCATGAATTCCACATAAAATAGTATAGTGGTACCCCGACTTAAGAGCAGCTCAACTTAAGAGCAATTTGACTTAAGAGCAGAAAACTGTTGGTGTTTTCAGTGCCGCCTTACAAATTTTAGATATGGTCTGCTCGACTTACAATTTTTTTTTCATTTTTAATTTTTTAAAACTTATTTTTTCAGTTTTTTAGATAGGTACCCCGACTTAAGAGTAGTTCGACTTAAGAGCATGCATTTGGAATGGATTAAATTCATAAATTGAGGTACCACTGTACATGGAATTAAAGGTGCAGTAAAATTTGTCTGTATTGTTACAGCACTGCTGAGTAACTTGAGGACCTTCAGAAATTGTCCATCAGATCTGCCCAGAAGAGCAGAAAGAAAGGCTGATATTGGCCAGGAGCCCCATCGGGAGGCTGACGGATTCTTGATTCCTCATTTTCAGAGGCTGATACTGCAACCCTAGGCCTGTTTGTTTAGAAATATTGATGTGCAGACCTGAGAAAACCCATGCACCAAGGGAATGTTGAAGACCTTGCTCTTTAGAAAAACATTCAAGGACACCCTCTCCTGATTCAGTCTATAAGTGAGTCACCTGACCCCAACATTATTTAGCTGTTTTTGCATTTTTATTTTTATTTTTACTATTGGAGTTGCATTTCCCTCCTTCTTTATCTCATAAGTGCAGAGCTGCAAGAGATCTTATGGATCCTTTGGTCCAAACCCTCTCCTGGAGGTACCATGGGGAATCTAACTCCCAACCCCCAGCTCTGCAGACAGAGACATAAACCATGGAATCCTCCAGTAGTTTAAACTTTGATAGGTGGGTTCAGTCAGTGAGTCAAGTCACTTCTTCTTTTGATTGTAAGATTCCTAAACTGTTCCTGGAATTAGGTCAGATAGATAGATAGATAGATAGATAGATAGATAGATAGATAGATAGATAGATAGATAGATAGATAGATAGATAGATAGATAGATAGATAGATAGATAGATAGATATCACTAGCTGAGATAGATAGATTTATGGGATTTGCAGTCCAGAATACACAGTGGTTAGAAGATATAGATGATAGATAGAAGTCAGATAGAAACTTGATAGCATCTGATAGTGGTTCTCAAGATAGATAGATAGGTCCCTAGATGTTCCTGGACTTCAGATGTTCCTGGACTTCAATTCCCAGAAGTCTTCATCACTAGCTGAGCTGGCCAGGATTTCTGGGAGTTGCAGTCCAGGAACATCTGGGGACCCACAGGTTGAGAACCAGGGTGCTAGGCTGTAGAACCTGCACCTTCTGAGACTCAGCCTGAAGCTCTAACCACTACACCACAAGGCACTCCTACCACTCCGGGCGCGTTTCTTCCTAGAAGGGCGCTCGTCTAGAAAGAAACCTCCCACCGTGACTTGTGGGGTCGCTGGTGTCCCCCCCCCCTCTCTGCTTTCGGACAAGTGGAAGAAAAAAGCTTCCCTTGTGAGCAAACGGGGGAGCTGAGTTCCTCGGCCTTTTGAAGGAGGCAGACGAGGAGGGTGGCAGTCTACCTGGACGCCCCCAGACCCTTCACAAGCCCTCTCTATGGGGCACATCTCCCCCCCCCCGCCCCAAGAACAATCGCTTCTCCTCGCGCTTATACATTGCGGAGCGTCGCTTTGACGCATTGCAGTACAGGAAGGCAGTGCACCAGGCAAAGGGGAAGGGAGGGGGAAGAGATGGAGCAGTGGCGGGGGGGACCTGAATAACTTTTTCTGGGTCTGGAAATCCTGGCAGAGACGGAGAAAGCCCTGTCCCGCCGAGAAGAGCGATCGCGACTTTTAAAGCTCCCTGATTTTGCCTGGGAGGAGGCGGGGGTCTCCCTTGAAACTCTTCGGGGAGGGGGCGGTTTCCACGCCAGCCAGCCTCGAACCTGGCACTCAAACAAGCAAGCGAGGGAGATGTAGTTCTTTTCCCCCAGCGATTTGCCTCGCAAGGCAGAACTAAAATCACCTTGCGGACGACGGGTATTTCTGTGAGCTCACAAAACGGGTCAAGGTGCAGTGGTTTAAGGTCTCTGGTGGAGGAGCCAGAGATTGGGGAGTTTGGATTTTCTCCACCTTGCCTCCTTGATGGGACAGGACTTGATGGTCCACCGGACCAGAGCCTTCCAGCTGTGCAGCTCTGATGATGATGATGATGATGATGATGATGATGATGATGATGATGATGATTCAAAAATATCAGCCATAACCAAACAAAATTATAAAAACATTTGTTAAACTTATTTATTTTATTTATTAGATTTATACCCCACCCATTTGGCCATCTGGCCATCTCTTTTACGTAACAGATGCAAGTTTTAACCAAAAACCCACATATTTTTAAACATTGACACAATATATATTCTGATATTCTGTTCCTGATGTTGCTGGTTTTTAAAAAATATATAGTTCTGACGGTGCTATTTCTGGGACCTGCAGCTGATTATAATTCTGTGAGAAATTCTGGAAGTTGAGTCATGGCAACTGGATTTCTTTAGATAGAAATGTTTCGCTGCTGTTGGGATGAGCAGCGAAATATTTCTGTCTCTCAAGAAAAAGAAGTCCTGTTGCCATGACTCAGCTTCCAGATAAACTCACCTGGATGACTGAGCATCTTCACAGACACTCTGTGAAATTGTGATGCTATTCCCAGAGCCCTAATGATGATGGAGACCACTGAAGTAGACTTCATCCACAGGAGAGATGCTTTGATTGTCAGATCTTTGTATTTGGGGGTTTGTTTGTTTGTTTGCAGTTCTTTATCTTCAACTCTGGCATCACCTGGAACTGCAATGTCAATTATCCTTAGTGATAAAAAGTAGTATACTATGCACATGCAGAGAGGTACCTTGTCTTCAATATCTATTAAATTTGAACTTGGTCTTAAAACCAGAGCACTAATCTCTGTCCTGGACTGCATTCAAGCAACATTTTCATTCTGAAATGAAGAATACCCTATAAGAAAGTGTTTGTCAAAAGAAGTGGGTTGGGAGAGAGGGTTGGGGGGAGAGAAAAGGAATGTTTACAAAGATTTATTTTTATGTGTCTATTTCAGAAACACCAAGAAAAAGCCTCTAAAATGTTAGTTCCTGTTGTAATGAGTGGGTTTCCCATATACTGTACACAACTTATCAAGATACTTTTCCATCAAGAGTGATCACTTTTTTCTTCATGCTCAGTAGCGTTAAAATTATATGCAAAGCTGAATTTCAGATGTGACACTTGAAATTCCACCACCACCACCACCCCCCACGTGCCCCAAACACCAATAAACAGTATATTTGAGGCTTTCATGAAGTTTAATGATCTTCTGGAGCTTTCAGATTTTAAGTGCTCCCTTGAGGATTTTGAGCATTTAAAAAAAAAAAGAAGAAGCAGGGGGAGGGATCTGTTCAGTTCAGGCAACTAAAAAGATATTTATCCAGTTATGTATTCTGATCATTCTGCCTGGTGCACGATGCTGCCAATCAGGAGACAAAACCTCTTGGCAACATTAAATATTCATTGGGACTAAATTTCCTATTTATACATATCTGGAAATGTGTGTTCTGTTGATTCCGCTGGGTACTTTAGATGGATACACTTGCTTTTCAAGGGAGGAGACCACAAGTAGTGTATTTCACGGATACAAACATGATGGGCGGACAGGAAAATGTTCCGGCAGTTACTGCTGGTTCGCAAGTCTGCTAAGGAATGGTCAGTCTGCCACTAGGACCATGTGCAGGTCAATGCACACAGAAGAATGAGCCATGCTTTATTCCATGCAATGCAGGAAGAGAATGTATTATTTATTTACTTATTTAGAGTATTTTCCCCCACACCGGCTCTTTTTAAATGACCGCGGAACTCACCATAAAATGCTTGCCTGGCACAGAACCACTGCCATGAAACATTGAGACTCTAGTATATAATTGTTTTACATTACTCACAATATCTTAGTACGCATCTTGAGGAAGATGAATTATCATCCAAAGCTAAGTGTCTACTGTTTGATTGATTTTTTTTAGTAGCCTAATAAGGGTCAGTATTTGTAACTCTATTACCCTATAGCTTTTTCTTACCTTGTCCGTTTCTTTTCTAATTTAAATATTGTTTGAGTTATATGTCCATTCCCAGTCCATTAAACTTTATTTTCCCCCTTTTTTGGTACCTTTTTCTTTTTGGCAGAGACCCCTGAAACCTCTTCTCTGCAGTTATTGGAAGAGATTGTATTATTAGGCAGCATCTCTTCCTTTCTAGTTTTATGCTCTTTTATTCAGTTCATCTTGTATCTGTTGTTTGCATGACAAACCTGTTGGTGTTTTGTCTTCTGGGAGGTATCATTGGTTGTATCCTGTGTATGGATTATGTTAATACACACACGGTGCTATATGACCACCCTTACCCATCTGCTGATCTCCACAACCAGGTACTGTACAGTAAAGTTACTTACTGCATGCAGTTGTGGAAGAACTATATAGTGTGCTCAGTGGGAGCAAATGAACTGCGTTACCAGGACGAAGGCAGAGGACCTAGGGCAATGGTGGCCAACCTTCTGCACTCCAGATGTTTTGGACCACAACTCCCACAGTCCTTTGTCAATGGCAACACAGGCTTGGAATTCTGGGAGTTGTGGTCCAAAACATCTGGAGTGCCAAAGGTTCACCACCACTGAACTAGAGGGATTAGGACAGATGGTGACAGCACTGTGTTTGTCAGCCCCCCCCCCCGTCCCATCCTGATCAATGCTTGTTGCTGTTCTCCCAGCATGCTGCAGGCTGAAGAAACTGTTCAGTTATTTCAGCCTTGCATGCTGTCTTTTAGTGCAGTGGTTCTCAACCTGTGGGTCCCCAGATGTTCCTGGACTGCAACTCCCAGAAGCCCCTTCCAGCACAGCGAGTGGTGGAGGCTTCTGGGAGTTGCAGTCCAGGAACATCTGGGGACCCACAGGTTGAGAACCATTGCTTTAGTAGGTTTGGCCAGTAGACAGGTCTCTGGGCTGGGGTGATTTTTATTCAGTCCAGCAGTAACTACTTGTTCTTCCCTGCCCCTAATGTCAAAGAAAGCAATGCCCTTCAATTTAAGAGCCCCTTCTCCTTTCTAGTCTGTTAGTGCAGTTACTGTATGCAGTTAGAATGCAGCGTGTGTTTTTAGAATGCAGTCGGCCAAGTCCGTTGGAAGCAGTCAGTAGTGTGCTGAGGCATGTCGCTCTAAGCAGTTGTTTGTACGGCATGCTTAAAAAAAAAACTATTTGACTGAGAGTCAATGAAACATTTTATTCTGTCTCTTACCAATGTCTCAGAGTCAGTTAGGGAGTCTGTCAGTGTAAGGTGCTAGGAGCAAAAGGGTGGTCTACTCTGTGGAAGACTCGAAACATATTCTGCTCTGTAGGTCTCTGCACTTCCACCACAGCGCTAGAGGTTATTTCACTGCACTTCAAAGCTCTTTGCAACAAAAACCACCCACATTCGAAAGCAGATTGGCAGACTGGTTTTACAGAGGAGTCAGTGGGCAGCAGCAGCTCCACAGCAGGCAGAGAAAAGGATGTTGTTCTATTAGGTGTTCACATTCCGCAGGAGTCATTAGTGTGACATCTAGTCACCCAGCAAGAAAACAACAGATTAACCCACAATACTGTTAGCACTGGCTGCTGATGCAAAAAAAGGAAGGAAGGAAGGAAGGAAGGAAGGAAGGAAGGAAGGAAGGAAGGAAGGAAGGAAGGAAGGAAGGAAGGAAGGAAGGAAGGAAGGAAGGAAGGAAAAGGAAAAGAGGGACATTAGCTGGAATCCTTATGTGGCAAGAAACAAGGGGGGATGGATGGCCACCTCACACACACACACACCACAGTGTGGTGTGAGATCCTTTTGATGGAAAATACCAGGGCATCATAAGATCAAGTCAGTAACGGCACTTCTGGAGACATTCCGAATGTTCCAAATGGGGAAAACCTGCACGAAATCTAAGAAGACACCAACCACGAAGCTGATGGACACAGAAAGATCTGTCTATCTGGGGGACTTTCTCCCTCTTGAAATCTTTGGAGGGCCAAAGTGAGGTCCAGGGACTCAACTTCCTCAACTGTCACTTAGCCGATGTCTTTGCTCTTCCTCCTGTGGATCAAGGAGCAGGCTTCTTTTGTGGGGTTCCCTCCACTCCCCCAAGGAATTCAGATAACGTGCACAACTATAAATGTGAATGAAAAGTTGTGAAGAGATGCACCTAGTAGGAAAAAAAAAACACTTGGTGGTGGTGGTGGAGGACGAAAGTGAGCTGCGACTGGAGGTGCTGACATAGGCCCTCACATTCTTTCTTTAACCATGGGCCAGAGGGAAAACTCTCGGAAAGTTGGCAAGGGAGGGAAAGTTGTATTTGAAGGCGTACAACTAATCATCTGACCATGAGCTCCATAAATGCTACCTGCCTCTCCCAGGGACTGAATGACAACTTGTGCCTATGCACTTGTGGCCTAGTGGTTAAACTGCTCTACTGCAGCTACAACTCTGCTCATGTCCTTGGGTTCAATCCCAGGGGGGCGTCTCAAGGTTCATTCAGCCGTCCATCCTTCCAAGGTTGGTAAAATGAGTACCCAGCTTGCTGGGGGAACAATGCGTAGCCTGAATAATTGCAAACCACCCAGAGAGTGCTTTAAGCACTACGAGGCAGCATACAAGCACCCAGCGCATTGTTAGTCTGTGGAACTGCCTGCCACAGGAGGTGGTGATGGCCTCTGGCCTGGATGCCTTCAAAAGGGGATTGGACAGATTCCTGGAGGAAAAGTCCATCCCAGGTGACAAACCATGATGGAGATGTGTCATCTCCAGGCTTAAAACTGAGGTACTTCAAGGGCCAGATGCAGGGGAGGGGTATCAGGAGACAGAGATCTAGTCTCATGCGCTCCCAGATGCATCTGGTGGGGCCACTGTGAGATACAGGAAGCTGGACTAGATGAGCCTTTGGCCTGTTCAAGCAGGGCTCTTCTTATGTTCTTATGTTCACTTTGCTTTATGGAGCAAAATAAACCATTTCCATCTCTACCTTTTTCTTATAACCAAAGGCTTCTGGAATCAAGATACCAAATAAGAGTGCATAATCCACGCCCCAATATCTTAATATTTTAACTCTTGCTTGCATGCTACGGGCCTCCTGCATAAACTGAGTCATAAAATCTTGAAGCCACGAGAGAAACTCAACCCATGTCAGATTCATTTCCAGTATGGCCTTTATTGAGCATGAACTGCTGTGTGACTGGTTTACATCAAACAACAAAAGGTTGCGTACTGTGCATGTCAAGGTAGGTTCTCTCATGAACAGAAGTCCATTTGGATTGCACCATTGAGGTAAACGTAACTATTAGATAGCTTAAGGCTAGGAGAGTTCTGGGTATTAGTATTGTATTTTTTTCTCTCTCTCTCTTTCATTCGTTCATTTACTCATTATCGCTTGTTTGTATTTGGCTCAGTTGATTCTTTGCATAATACATCTGAAGACGTTTTCCTCCCAAAGCGTTTCCACATCCACCAGCTTAGGAAAGTCGGCAACTTCCTCGATCAGAAATAACAGCTCATGCATTGTTTTTCTCCCCCTATAAATAAATCAATAAATAATGAAATGCCCCAAGATCTGCAAGAGGGGTCGCATTGGGTAAGCATGCATTCCCCCCCTCAACCCCTGGGTATTGCATGAAAGGAAATCCAAACTAAAACCAGTAGTTTCTGGAGATGCCATAGGAGAACCCGTTCTGCTTAGAAGCCGTCACTTGCATGCATTTTGCAGCTGTCGTATGGCTTAACCTTTTCCACCGACCCAAGCTCTTTAGAAAGAAAAACAACACCCGATGATCTTAGTCGCTCTCCTTAACCTCTTTCATGACAGCATGAGAAGACGTGACCTTCTCGACCTTCTTGGTGGACACCAGTTTCTCTGCCACCATCTCCTCGTGCTCCTCCATCTTCTGGGTCACCGTCACAGACTTTGTGATGTACGTGGTGGTCCCGTCGCCCCCTTCGCTTGTGACTTTCTCTACTTTTTTGGTGACCACCACTTTTTCTTCACTCTTTCCCTTCTTCTCCTGCTCCTCCTCCTCCACAGGACTCACGTCAAGCCCGTTGGTGACCACACCTTTATCTTCTTCGTGCTTCCTCTTGGAGCCTTCCTCCTCCCCTTTGCCTTCCACTTCTCCATTCACTGCGATGTCCTCCTTGCTCGATCCTTTGGAGGGCTTCTCAGCTTTTTCTTTCTTCTCTTCTTTCATTTCTTTCCCTGCGCCCACTTTCACTGCTTTGGTGACCGAGATGGTCTCTTCAACGTCCTTCACTGGAGTCCCTGCTTTTTCTGGAGAGGCGGCTTTCTCTGGAGTCCCTGCTTTTTCTGGAGAGGCGGCTTTCTCTGGGGTCCCTGCTTTTTCTGGAGAGGCGGCTTTATCCAGGGTCCCTGCCTTTTCTGGAGAGGCGGCTTTCTCCGGAGTCCCTGCTTTCTCTGGAGCAGATGGTTTGTCTGGGGTACCTGCTTTTTCAGGAGTCCCAGCTTTGGCAGGGGACTCTTTCTCTGGAGTGCTGGGTTTCTCGGGAGAAGCTTTCTCAGGGGTCCCAGCTTTCTCAGGAGATGTTGCCTTTTCTGGAGTTCCAGCTTTATCTGGAGAGCCTTTCTCTGGGGTTCCTGCTTTGTCTGGCGACCCTGCTTTCTCAGGAGTGCCTGCCTTTGCTGGGGAGCTTGCTTTCTCCTCTTCCTCGGCCTCCTCTCCTTCACCTCCCTTCTCCTCCTTGTCCTCTTCTTTAGCCCCTGCTTCTTCTGCCACAGGGGATTTGGGTGGCGATGCTTTCCCCTTCTGCGCAGCAACAGGTTCCTCTGCCTCTCCTTCATCTTCTTCTGCACCTTCCTCTTTGCCTTCCGCTTCCGCTTCCTCCCCTTCACCCGTTTCCTCCTCTCCTTCCTCGCCCTCCTCCTTTTCGCTTTTTTCCTCTTCCTTCTCAGAACCACCTTCTTCCGCTTGATCCGACTTGGCATCTCCTTCCCCTTCCTCCTCCTCCCCTGCTTCCTCTTCTTCCCCTTCTTCCTCAGCCTCTGGGGCGGCGGCTGCCACCTCTGCCTTGCTCTCTGCCACAATTTCCTCCTCGACCACTTCCCCTTCCTCTTCCTCCTTCTGCTCTTCAGCCTCTGCTCCACCACCAGCCAGTTCTTCAGCCATTGCCGCTAAAGCCTCTTCAAGGTCCGATTTCTCATCCTCTACTTTGGTCTCTTCAATGATTTCTTCTACAAACTTGTGCTGGACCTTTAACTTTGTCGATTCCACTTTGGATTTCTGGATTTTGCTAGCAGATATTGTTACGGAAGGCTGCCTGTGTGTGAACGTTGGCCCGGTGATGCTGCCTGAGAAGGCACTGAATCTGGTTTCTTCCCCCTCAAGGAGTTTCCTGGGGAAATAAAATGGGGGGGAGGAACATTCATTTCCAATATATCAAACCTGAATGTTTTTTTAGGAAAGTGCCTCAGTTTTGCCAGCAAAAATGCTCAACTCATTTTGCCTAAATGTAGGCATGTCCAAACTTCAGCCCGCCTGATGTTTTGGACCACAACGCCCAGAATTCGAAGCCTGTATTTCCAATGGCAAAGGACTGTGGGCGTTGTGGTCCAAAACATCTGGAGGGCTGAAGTTTGGACATGCCTGGAAGCATGATCTTAAATGTGGACATCTATATGCTAGTTTTGAATACATGTTCATGGTACTCCTATTTAAAATGTGGAGGGGGGAAACATAAATGCCTGTGCTTCACACTTTCATGTGAATTTACAAAATGTCACACTTTCAAACCAAAGAGGCAGGAGATCCACTGATAGACCCCATTTTAAGACTTTTGGAAATGTACGAACAGATGATGTATGTGAGGAAAGTGCACAGCCAGCTGCATATATTTGTGAAAATAACATTAGAGGTTGATTCATTTCAGGAAATGGCTTCCAAAAATTACTATATGATACAAAAAAGATGGGAGACATAATGGCGTAGGGATTTCTGGCAGCAGGGTGACCCATTCTTGGTTCTGAAACCAATAATGAGTCTTCTGACTACAGAATAACAAGTACTTTTGTCCTACACTTTCCTGAATTGTAGTTCCCCAGAAGCAATAAAGAGATATGCAGAGAAAAATTAAATATAGCCTGTCCATGTAAACCTATATTTTTTTTTCTCTAGACCTCAAAGTTCTGGACAAACAAAACTTAAAACTGATACCTCAGGTAGCACTGAGTGATGGAAATGGTAGTCCAATAATCTGGAGGATCGCAGGGGCTCTTCTCTGTTTTATATGGTTCTTCTCGCACACATATCAAACATCTTATGACTACGTCATTGTCTTAATACTGCATTGTTTGAAGGGCCCCTATGGATCATTGTGTTCAATGCCTGTCAAGGAGGCATGGGGGCGGGGGGGGCAACCAACTCTAACCTGTATTCCTGGATTTAAATAGTGTTAAGGAAACCATACTTTCCAAGAAACTGTATTTTAATATTTGGATTTGCATTTGCTTGATTTATCTAAGAGCCCTTTTACACGATCCCTAAAATCTGATGCAAAACACTTGCAGATCCGGAGCATAAAATTGTATTTCGACCAGCAGCAGACTTTTAAAAAAATAAAGTACGCCCACGCCCACTTAAGCGCGCCCCAGGGCACTTTACAAGTACCTGGTCTCCGGAGGTAAAAACAGTTCCGATGCAGATTGTAAAGCTGTGGATACCAGGATCTCCTTGCCTTCTGTTTGTTTTTGTTGTCCCCGCCACCCCTTTAACAGACAGGAATCCCTACAGAGCTGCTCACAAGCAGAGGTGAGCAGAGGTGAGCCTGCATTTTTTTCTCCTTTTTTTCCTCCCTCCCCTCACCGCAGACAGAAGCAACAGAGTGCAGAAGGGTGGGAACACAGGAAAAGGAACAAAACTCACATGATATCTGACTGGGGGGATCCGAATTTAAGCTACCAGCGGATCTTAGGGGTCGTGTAAAAGGGCTCACCCATTTGGTATCGGCATCACTCTTCCTAAACATGGGCTAGAATTTCTGGCCTGTTTTGGGTCTGCTTACTTTTGAGTCCTGAATGATGTTTTGAGTGCCAGTTGCTTACAGGACAAGGGGTGAAAGAGCGACCCAGGGCATAGGACCCTTTTTTTTTTTTTTTTAAGAGAAATGGGTCTGCATGTTGACTAGCTCCCAGTGAAAGTTGGAGCAGAACAGGAATTGAGTGCCCTGCTAAAATTAGACTCATTTGCTTTTATTGATCCCCACTGTGGTGTAATGGTTAGACCAGTGGTTCTCAACCTATGGGTCCCCAGATGTTCCTGGACTGCAACTCCCAGAAATCCTGGCCAGCTTAGCCAGTGATGACGATTTCTGGGAGTTGCAGTCTAGGAACATCAGGGGACCCACATTTTGAGAACCACTGGGTTAGACTGATGGACTGATTCCCTCTCACCCCCAGGAACTTGCTTCTCATAGGTGCGGGAGCACCACCACTAAGGGTACTTACCGGAGAATCAGTTAACCCCATTAAAGAAGTGATGGGGGGTTTGCAACACTGAGAATAAGCATTTGAACCAAAACCCAACAGAGAACATTCAGGTTCTTTGTAGCAGAGACTGCATGCGCCATTGAGTTGGAATCGACCTACGGTGCCCCTGGTAGCACTTTCAAGGCTGTTTGGGGCATGCTAAAATCTGATTGGAGAAAGCAAAGATAGCAAACCCATTATGGCTTCCCACTGTTTCCCAAGTGTGTTTAAAAAGGCTAAAGTGGCCTTCTAAGGGTCAGCGTATTGCATAAGGCTCAAAGATGAAGAGGTGGGTTGCGTGTTTCTTGGTGTTTCTTGGTGTCTTATTGTTGTTTCTCTTGGCAACAGGAGCATCTGCAGTGCAATTCACACATCGGCCACAGGGGGCACGGCATCGACCCTACCTGTATGCGGCAATTTCAATATCCAGAGCCATCTTGACATTGAGGAGGTCCTGGTATTCTCTCAAGTGACGGGCCATCTCCCACTTCGTACCGCGCAGCTCATTCTCCAGCTGCTGGATGGTGTCCTGCAATCGGAACACAGAACACTTGTTAGGAGAGGACCAAAAAAAGCATGCCGTGTCAGTGGAAGAACAGGTGGAGACAGAGGAGCCTTCAAGCCATGGAGTGAGTAAGTCAACTGTGTTGACCTTCACTTCCCCATCCTGGCTAGGTAGAGTCAGCTTGATCGGCTCATTTGACATGGGATGATTGAAACCTCCCCTTTCTAGCTACCCTCCTAGCATAGTCACATACAACACATTCAATGTGTTTTTTTACCTCTCTAGCTCTACGTCTACAAAAATAATCCGGCCTTTTCCTTATTTCCTGGGATAGGAAATTTCAAAATATCCCTTACTCAGAGAGGCTAGGTCCTTGCAGTAATAGCCAAACTGAGTCTGTGACCCATGTTCTTTTATGCTGCTCCTTTTATCAAGAACTACGCAAGGAGCTTATGCACCCTATTGTTTGCAAACATCCTGGGAGACCTACCAACTACTACGCTAAGCTACTCCTTTCAGATAGGTCCCCTCAGATCACAAATTGTGTTGCCAGGTTTTGCTTCGCTGCTATGATCAAACGCAGATGTATAACTGATAGAGGTTTGAGCTCTCCTAATTATATATAGTGTTTTACCCATAAATGGTCTTTTTTTTTACAAGCTCTGTATTTTCCAGTGATATATTTTATACTGTTTTATCATATTATATTTTTATTATATTACATTTTTTGTATTATGTGATTTGGTTAACAACCGCAAAGAAACATTCAATTCAATTCCTTAGGATCCGTGTTTGAAAAGTTGAAGAAAACTCAAGTCCAGGGGGCAGTCAGACAGAGTGAAGGCCTATTATGGGATGGATCTTAAGGAAATGTCAATGGAACTGCCTTCTAAGCCCCCAGGAGAGGTGCTTTCAATCGATTATGGTACCTTTTCCTAAATCTTCAGATACTTTGGGGATGCAGTTCCAAACATCCGTTGGGCATGACAGCTGAGGCTGATGGGACTCATAGTTTAAAGAATTTGGAAGGCACCAAATGGTGGGAAATGGCTGGACTGAAGAATCAAAACTTAATAAAAAGGACCCAAAATGGAACCACCATGTTCTGAGACATAAGACTCTGGATCTAGTTTCCCTCCACCAAAAACTGCATTAAAGCTTAACCATTTTTCCCCTGTGTGCCTCGAATCTGAATGAATCACTCATTTTCAAAATGCATCCAGAAACTCTTCCTTCAGTTTGAGTTTACCCAGGACTGCAGCAAAACAGGTCGACTCACAAACTACTAAGCTGAAAAATAAAATAAGCTTTGCAATGATGATAATCACCATTCTGGAGATATTCTATTGAATATTTAAAAACCCATCGATTCAAGAACTTCAAAATAGATTATTGATTGACTGCTAACTTAATTCAGATAAACAAGCTTGTGGATGATAGTTTTCCAAATCAATTAATGTTATCAGTATTCAGAAATGCAGTTTGGCTGTTCTTCTGGGCTTATTAGCATTCAATTATCCTTAATATCTAAACCTTTATTGAATAAGACAGTTATGGTGCATTTAAATATCTGGTACAGTAAGCCAGCAAAATAAAATCATTTCTTTTAAAACAACTAAACTGACTATTTAATTGATATCCAATTAATAATGATATTTTAGCAAAATAAAATACTTTCCACTGTTGAAGTGCATAAGGTTACTACGTGTTCAGTTTCTAGTCCTAACCAGAGTAGACCCATTTAATTGTTGGGATTTAGAAAAGGGTTGGTTTACTGTAAAAGATTTTGACTTAAAAAACCAGTCTACAGTGATTTAACAGTTGCCAATGGCATAATATCTACATAACAGCAGAGCTGAATTGTACTTGAGTTTAACCTAGGAAATTATAGAAAGAACCCTGCTGGATGAAAACTAATCCAATCTAGCTGGTCATTCTGTTAACAGAAGGACTTTCCCTTTGTTCAAACTGCCTTTGGCAATTCCATAAGCAGGACTGTGTTAGGATGTCACTATCTAGCCCATGTTCCCCAGCCTTAAGAGGCATTGTGTCTCTTGTAATAGAATGAATAGCTCAGTAGTGGGATTTGGATATATAGCTGCCAGGCTTGTCTTATGCAGTTCTAATCAAATCCCACTGAATTCCATGCCAGCTGTGTCCTTGTAAACGGTGCATGATTCGTTGTGCCTATCCATGTATCTGTTGACCTGCCTAGTCACTTTCTTGGTATCAGCAGTATTTTTTTCCAATTAAGATAAATAGTTGAAGAAGAAGCAGGTAAATCTCTACATGAAATATTATGAGCATATTACGAAACATGCATGAGCAATAGTCATGGCAAAGCAGGAAATTCTATTATATCGGTACTTGAAATTCCAAGCTACATAAGATGACATCGTTTTATCTGTTAAAATCAAGTCATTTCAGCCTGAGCTAGCATATTTATTTATTTATTTATTTATTTATTTATTTATTTATTTATTTATTTGACTTTTATACCGCCCATCTAGACCAAGGGCTACTCTGGGCGGTTTACAACATGTGATAACAAACAAAGGAATACATTTTAAAAACCAAAATACAAGGTACATAATAAAATAAAAATATACATGAATCAACAACAAAAAAACTAAAATGAAGCTAAAATGAAGCTAGAAATGGCAAGAGATTGATAAAATGGGGGGGGGAGAGATGAGAAGAAAAATGGTTTAAATAAACAAACAAACAAATAAATAAATAAATAAATAAATAAATAAATAAATAAATAAATAAATAAAATCCATATTTATTTCAGGAAAGGTTTGACTTTTCCTCTTCTTCTAGGTGCTATTAAATGCCATTCTGGACCGCGCGAGTTGCTTGTCAGCAGGGATCTCAGAAAAGCTGCCGTCTCACCCGGACAAGATGGTTTTAATGGCTTACTGGTGGCAACAAGTTCTGCATTGCAGAACTTGGTGACACACTTGCCCGGACAGTCCTTCTCTGAAGTGGCTTTTTCTTTTTCATTCAGCTTGGCTTATAAGTCTCTTTTCAATGTTAACTGAAAGGTAGCCAGTCTCTCTGCTCTATTCAGACTTGCAGAGGCTACTCTCAAGGTTGGGGCTTTGCCTCGAGTGAGGTTTTTTTAAAAAGCTATCTCTATCTTCAGAGTAGAAAGAACAAGTATGACTTGTCTGTTCTGTGCATTTGCTTTGGTTGGAATGGCTCTGTTGGGAAGCCAGCTCAGCAGAAACAGCTTCTGCATTGGCGAACGTCATTATGCTCATTTAAAGTAAATACACGTCCTGTAAAATACCACACTAAGCTAGCATTCTATTTTGCAGCAAACAGAGTGTGTTGATTACTGGAATAATAGAAAACAAAACTCTTGTCCGGTTGGTGGGCAAACTTTTCCTACATTTTATGATGACTCATCCTGCAGGGGACCAGGTTGATTTCCCAGATTCACCGTGCTGCAAAAGAAAACTGCTTGCGAAATCGTAAGACACAAATAACAAGAGAACAGCCATTGGTTCATGGATCATCCCAAAAAGCTGGCATGTATCATCGCAGAGGCTTTATACATGATCTCATAGGACAGAATATTCTCCCAACGAGAGCAGACCGGCTGGATTTAATGGGACCTCCATCAGCAGACACTAAGAAATCCCATTCATTTCAAATGTTCTACTCTGGTTCATATTAATACTGAGCTATGCCTTGATGGTCTATAAGCCTCTACCAAGGATATTAATAAACATGGCAGCACCCTTTCAGCACTGGAGGACTGCAATCTTCTTGGGGGTGGGGGTGGGGGTTGCTGCCCTTGACTTATTTTGCACACTGCAGTGCTGCTTGTTCCAACTGCGGATCCTCCAGATGTTTTTGGCACCCAGTCATGCCATGCCCAGTCAACATCTGGAAGGACCAAAGGTACCCGGGACCAGGGACCCATCTGAAGGTCATGGCTTCCAATGGTGCTTGATCTTGCCCAGGACAGGCACAAAACCCCGTCAAGGACAGAACCGTTGGCATTTATTAGCAGTAACAGCTTTTACATAAATAAATAAATAAATAAATAAATAAATAAATAAAGACAGGGGAGCAACACCCCTTGAAAGCTGGTTTCTTCTGCACTGCTGCAGAAGTGCTGCTAAGAAAGGTTCGGGGTGGATTTGGCCTGAGGACTCGTTAGGGGCTGCCCGAACCCAAGCCTCAGGAGCAGAACTTTCCCAGAGTTGCTTTGTGTGTGTGTGTGTGTGTGTGTGTGTGTGTGTGTGTGTGTGTGTGTGTGTGTGTGTGTGTGTGTGTGTGTGTGTGTGTGTGTGTGTGTGTGTGTGTGTGTGTGCACCCTTCCAACCCCCACCATGGAGATTTCCAAAGCTGGCTTTTTTGCCCCTGGCCTGGCTCGTATCCACGGCACCTTGCCTGAAATCACTTCCCCTGGTTTCCTTTGAAAGGAAACCCGGTTTGACCAACACAGAATCCTGCCCTCCCACCAATGAGTGGGGGGTCTGACTTGCATGGGTCCTTCTTCCGCCTGCCATACTTTGATCTGGAAAGCTGCATTTTGTAGGCGGGCGGGCAGGCAGGATCCCTTTCTTGGAGCCGCAGAGCTGGAAGGGATCTTATAGATGATCCAGTCCAGCCCATTCAGGAGGGGACAGATTTTCCCAATGTCCTGCTCTGCAGCCAAAGACCTAAACCACTGAGCTGCCAACTCCCTTTCTCTCTCCCCCCCTCCACCTCCTGCCATTTCTTTCTCCCCTCCCTCTTTCCCAGGGCTGCATCTTTTGCTGGGTAGAAAATTATCTCCCCTCCTCCCCATGAGTTTGGCATCCACCAAAAAACTCCATGCAAATCTGCAGAGCCTGCATTGAAATTTGCAAAGTCTGCATTGTGAAGTGCAGCCTTAAATAATGGTCACAGATCAGTGGTGGCTGTGGGCAGTGCCGTGTTCCTAGTCCTCACCTCCCATGCCTTACCCAACCTCTGTTCAATGAAGCCAAGAAACCTCTTTCCCTTTCTCCTTCTTGAAAATGCCCACCCCCCCTGACCAAAAACTCACTGACTTTCCCCTTCCTTCCATTAGGAAAAAAGGATTTGGCTGAAACCCACTTCGTGCCAGAGGAGAAAAATGAAAACCCACCCAAGGGTGGGAGATACTTCAAAAAAAAGTGAAGGGTGTTTTCGCACCAGGGGTTAACTTTTCTGAAAACATCAGTCTAGTTCAGTGTTGGCGAACCTATGGCACGGGTGTCCGAGGTGGCACTCGGAGCCCTTTCTGTGGGCACCCAACATCGACCCTTCACAGCCACCTGGATTCAGGTTAAGTTGCTGCATTGGCACTTTACGAATAACTTGTGGGTTCTGCGTCGCAGTTTGGGCACTCGATCTCTAAAAGGTTTGCCATCACTGGTCTCTTTGCAAACTTCCGACTTCCGCCTCTGGAGGTCCGCCAAGCTAACTTGTGAGGAAGTGGGGCTTCGGGCTGCAGGCATCTTTTTTCAAGGTCTAGGGATAATTTTTTTCCCAAGGTCTAGAAATAAAATCCAGCCATCAGCTCCTTCGCCAAACCACAGCGATGTAGGATTAGGCGAATTGGAATCTATTTCGGGGAGAGGCGGTTGTGCTTTGAGATGCTGGCCGTTTCTCGCCATCCCGTGCATTTGGCAGGTAAGAAGCTGTGAGCGGAAGGGAATCACTGCGGTCCCCCCACCACCACCCCCGCCCGCCCCACCCCCCACCCCCCGCGGCGCCTGAGCCACGCCCCCGACCCGCATCCCTAAGCCGCGCCCACCAGCATCCTTGAGCCGCGCCCCTGGAGCCTCTCTCCGCAGGCAGGCGCCGGCGCGGCATTGCTGAGCGGCCGCCAGGGGACGCCCGAGGTCATCTAGTCGGACCCGCTCCCCACCCGGTCTCCTTTTTTTCACCACTCCGCCCCACCGGCGCCTCACCTGGTAATTGCTGAGGTCGTGGTTGTGGCGCTCCTCGATGTCCGTCAGTTGTCTCTCCAGGGACTCCTTGGTGCCGCGGACGGACTCGAGCTCGATGCTCTTGGCCTGGAGCTGCCTCCGGTACTCGGCGATCTCCTCCTTGGCGGAACGGATGGCCTCCTTGTTCTGCTCGGCGGCTTCGGTGAGCTTGGCGTAGCGGCACTTGAACCACTCCTCGGCCTGCAGCATGTTCTGGTCGGAGTGGCACTCGAGCTGGGAGCGGATCTCCTTGAGGGCGGCCGAGAGGTCGGTCTTCAGGTAGTCCTTGCGCTCGACGGTGACGTGCGAGGCCTGGATCTGGGCCAGCAGGTCGGCCACCTCGTCCTCGTGGTTGCCCCGCAGGAAGGCCACCTCGTCCTGCAGCGACTGGACCTTCTTGTCCAGCTCGACCTTGGCCATCGAGGCCTCCTCGACGTCCTTGCGCAGGGCTCGGATGATGGCCTCCGTGTCGTCGCGGAGGCGCGCCTCGTCCTCGAAGCGCTCCTTGAGGCGCTGGATGTCCTCCTCCAGGTGGTCCGAGTCCAGCTGCAGGGCCGCCTTCTCGTGGTTGACCTGCTCCAAGGCGGAGCGCAATTCCCGCAACTCTTGCTCGAAGGCGTCGCCCAGCTGCGCCCGGCTCGCCTGCTTCTGCCGCAGCGCCGCGATCTCCTGCTCCAGCTCTTTGTTCTGCTGCTCCAGCGAGTGGACCTTCTCGATGTAGCCGGCGAAGCGGTCGTTGAGGCCCTGCAGCTGCTCTTTCTCGTTGGAGCGGCTCAGCTTCAGGTCCCCGCCGCCGCCGCCGCCGCCGCTGCTGGGGCCGCCGTTGAACAGCGACGACTGGCTCAGCTCCAGGCTCTCGGTGGAGCTCAGCCCCGTCGAAGCCGTACGAAGCCCGCGCCGCGCCCAAGTGGCGCTTGTAGGAAGACGACACCGTGCTAGGCGTGCTCCGAGACCAGGACTGAGACCTGAAGCCGCTCGAGGGAGACATGCTGGCCCGGCTGAAGGTGGTCCGGCTCTCGGCCACCCGTCGGTAGGACGGGTGGCTCAGCGGCTCCAGCGTGTAGCTCATCTTGGAAGACTTTTTTTTTTGGAGGGGGCAGGTGGGCGCTCGGCGCTCGGAAGGTCCCGGCAGCGGGCACTGGGCAGAAGGCAGCGCCTTATATACCGGAGCCGCACGTGGCCTCCGATAGGGGGCAGGCACCACCGGGCGGGGCGGGGCCAACACCCCGAGGCCCCGCCCCTTGCAAATAAGCCACGCCTCTCCTTCTGCCTTTCTCTCTTTGCCAGTTTCCAGGCTTTCCCGTCCATTCATCAGCCCCCCGTCCTCTCCCTCAATGCATTTTTTCTCCTCTCTTTGTCTTCCGGGGGTCCCTTCCTCCTGCCTCCCGTTTCTTGCCCTCTTTCCCAAAGGGAACTCCAGCCTTGCTTTGCAGGGAAGGCCCCTCGATCGAGTGGCGCTACTCGCGAGTAAGTTTCGTCCACACAGCGGACCCCTCCAAGGCCCTTCCAACGCTGCGCTCCCAGCGGGTCCCCCTCCAATCTCTCGCTCCCAAGAAAGTCGCTCCTGACTTTTTAGCGACCTAAGTTCTTAAGCAAGAGTTGATCGTCTTGCCGCCGCGATGCCCAACCCAAACCCCTCTGTCGCCCTCTCTATCAGTCCCCTCTTCCCACCTTCTGGTGTGCGTTCTCTTCTTCCATCCCTCCTTCTCCCTCCCTTCCTCTCCCCCCACCCCCGCATGCTTTCCTCCTCCTTAAAACCCCTCTTTCCCCCGCATAGACTCGGTCGCAGCGGGTCAACGCGGAGCAGGAAGACCGAGTCGCCTCCCCCACCACCACCACCACCATCAACTTTCTGTTCGGCTTAAACGCTGCGGGGGTGAAACGGGGAGGTAGAAAATCTTGTGTGTGTGTGTGTGTGTGTGTGTGTGTGTGTGTGTGTGTGTGTGTGTGTGTGTGTGTGTGTGTGTGTGTTTAGGGGGACGTCCTGGCGTTGGGTGGTTTGGGGGAAGGAGGGGGGGCGAGAGACCGCGGAGGCTTTTGGAAGCGCGGCCCTGGGAGCGTCATGGCGGATTCAGCACCAGGGACAGCTCCGGGAAAGCGTCACCACCACTGATGCCCAAGACGCGCGCGCTCTTCGCGTCCCCTGGGCCTGATTGCGGAGCGTGTCTGCGGGACTTTGGCTGGGGTGGGGGGTGGGGGTGGGGAGGCCGATTCTCCCTCTGCAATGCAGAGCCTCAGGCAGATCCGGAGAGAGAGAGAGAGAGAGAGAGAGAGAGAGAGAGAGAGAGAGAGAGAGAGAGAGAGAGAGAGAGAGAGAGAGAGAGAGAGAGAGTTTTCCCATCCTCTCCATTCTTCCCTGCAGAACACCTCTCTCTCTCTCTCTCTCTCTCTCTCTCTCTCTCTCTCTCTCTCTCGCCCCCACTGATCAAGAACGGATCAGGCCCTTTTCAAAGCAATCACAGGAAGTAGCGAGTCAGTCACTGAACTACCGGGCCGTGGCTTGACATTGAAAGGTCAGACAGGTCGGAGGGGGTGGGTGGTGGGTGGGGAGCGCTGGAAAGGAACGACTCCCTGAGGCTTACTCGAAGGTAGGGCGATTTACTTTAAAGCAGGCATCCCTAGGCATGGACTGCTGCATCGAAGCGGGGTTCAGCCTCCGAAGGGGGGGGGGCGATCCCACCACCGCTGGTTTCCCCGCCCTTGGGATGAATCTAGTTTACAGCCCTTTGGCTGGATCCAAGCAGCCTTTTTCTCACGTGACACCGGTGGAACTCTGAGGGAGTTTGGACTTGCAAAGCGGTTTTAAACCAGCGAGAAGTCAGTTGTAAAAGGTGTGTGTGTGTGTGTGTGTGTGTGTGTGTGTGTGTGTGTGTGTGTGTGTGTGTGTGTGTGTGTGTGTGTGTGTGTGTGTATCCCCCCCCGCGCCCGTGCATGCTGATAAAAGAGACAGAAATATAGATGAATGCACGGATAGACCCAGGGAGGCGCCCGTTCATTTTCCTCAATGTTGGAACATTGTCTCAACTACTGTACCTTGGATCAGCCGGAAACACCCACTTGAGCTCATTCCAGACGCACAAGGATGCTTGCGCAGAAAGAGAGAGAGAGAGAGAGAGAGAGAGAGAGAGAGAGAGAGAGAGAGAGAGAGAGAGAGAGAGAGAGAGAGAGAGAGTGTGACAGGAGGGATGCATTCCAATCATAACCTTAAGCCTCACTTATCTGCAGTTCTTCTCTGCCAGACTGCTTTTCCAGCCAAATTTTGTTAAGGTCTAACTTGCAAACCCTCCTTGTCTGGCAGCTAAGGCCAGAGCGATGGCCAACTGTTATCTGATTGGTTGCACAATTGCCCCATGCCTTCTGGAAGAGGGATCATAGTCTTATACCCACATCTATTATCTAGAGCAGTGTTGGCGAACCTATGGCACGGGTGCCAAAGGTGGCACTTGGAGCCCTTTCAGTGGGCACCCAACATTCACAGCCCCCTGTATTCAGGTTAAATGGCTGTATTGGCATTTTGCAAAAAAAAAAAAAAAAAAAAATTAGTGGGTTTTGAATTGCAGTTTGGGCACTCGGTTTGTAAAAGGTTCGCCATCTCTGCTCTAGCCCTTCTCCTTCCCAACTTTTCTAACTGGAGGAGAATGACAGCTATCAATGGGAAAGAGAAAGGTTTTGAGCCTTTGTTCTCCTTAATATGTGAAGCAGATCCATGCACAAGGGCCTCTGTGCATCAGATTTCTGCAGTTCTATGGCAACAATGAGGATGGCTGAGGTTAAATTTTTTTATAAATCCCTGTTTGCAATCTGAAACGGTACACTCCAGACACGGATATGTCTATGTCCCAGGGAATTAAGCCACCCACTAACGTCAGGACAGAATAAACAGAATAGGAAGGACTGGAACAGCATTACAGGACGAAGCAAGCAATGAAGTCAGCTCTGCCCTCTAAAACATATGCGGAAGAGCCCTCTGGTGGTATGAGGTAGCAAGGCACTCCAGGGACTCCCGCTTTGAGACACCACTCAAAATAGAGATGGGAAGCATTACTCTTTTTAAAACTACAGCTCCCAGGATTCCTGAGCTAGCATGGCCAAACACCGACAAAGGGCCTTTTTACACGACCCCTAAGATCCGCTGGACACTTAAATTCGGACCAGAGATCTTAGGGGTTCAACGCTCTTCCTGCATTCCAACCCCCTCCGCACTTCCTGGCTGCTGGCTGCGTGAGGGGAGGGAGAAAAAGAGAAAGAAAAGCATGCCGCTCACCTCTTTCTGCCTCTCATCTCTGTAAAAGTAGCTCTTAAAGGGGCGGGAGCCAAAAAACAACAAACAGAAGCAAGGAGAGCCCCGCACTCACTATCGTTACACCAGATCAAATAATTTTCACCTCCAGAGAGCAGGTACTTGAAAGGTGAGCTGGGACGTGCTAAAGTGGGCGTGGTCACACTTAATTTCCTGTTAACTCCAGAGCTGGTGAGTAAACATTTTTAAGTTCCGGAGCTGGGAGCCATTTGCCCCGGAGTTTAGGGGTCGTGTATAAACGCCCAAAGAGAAAGTTTTGACTCCAATTGATTTTTTTTTTTTAAAACAAAACCAGGAGCAAACTATGTGATAAAGAGAGCATGCCATCAGAAGCAAATCTCTCTTGGAAAGAAAATAACTTTTCATTATCTCATGTGTTTGCCTCATTGTGGGTTTGGCAAATTAGCACGTGTTTGTTTTATAATTGGTCACTGGGAACTAAGCATGACTTTATCTTCATCCCTGATTTCTCAGGCATGCAGCTCTGAAAGGTTTACTTGCCTGAAGGGATAACACTGTGAGAGGGAGAAATACTGTATTCATTTGCCTCAGTGTGTAATTCAACTCTCATATCATTTCACACAAACCCCCTGGATGTGGGGAAGAAATGAGGGGTCTTGGATTCACAGGAATATTGTCACCACTGGTGAAATGCTGTATTTGTGAGTAAATATATCAGAGATGAAGTTCATTGGTTCCCATTTTTTACCTGCATCAGTCTTACAAATGCTTCCTGGACTAATATGCATATTGAAAGAGAACCATCCCTTGGGCTCTGCTCCTCTTTGAATGGATTTATTTATTTATTTATTTATTTATTTATTTTACTTCCCAGCTCAAAAATTCCATATACTACTGCGTCTATTAGGGAAGGCCTGAGCAAAATAATAATAAAAATAATAATTTAGCAAAAGCAAAGCAAATTGTTCTGCTTATAAACCACCCCATAGTGCTTAAAACACTCTCTGGGCAGTTTACAATTTAATTAAATTTAATTATGCAGGCTACACATTGCACACACCCACACACCCGCAAGTTGGGTACTCATTTTACAGACCTCAGAAGACTAGAAGTCTGAGTTAACCACAAGTCGGCTACCTGGGATTGAACCCCAGGTTGTGAGTGCAGCTTTAGCTGCGGTACAGCAGTTCACTGTGCCACGAGGCTCCTTTAGATTTAGGGAAAGTGCCAAACCAAAATCTGCATGCATATTAGGGAAAGCTGCACTGAAATACGGAAGTTGCAGTACCAGAGGGACAAATGCTTTTGGAAATCCATGCCTTTCTTTGTCCATTACAAAACAAGCAAGTGTTTCAATGAAGATGGAAAATCGGGATAAATCTCTAGCTATATTCATTATTCAGTAATTGGGCAGTTACAGGAGGAAAACTCTCCTCCTTCCCTACCTGCTTGTTTCTTCAAAAGTAATAAGTCACAATGATAAATTCAGAAATACTCCCTGAGTGTTTGCATAAGCCAACTGAGATGTTTCATCCTCACTAATGAATAATGACATTAATTGTGGTTTGTTTGATTCCTCCAGTAATGTACTAAGCTTTTGAGAAAGCCTTCTGGTGTAGGACTTAATGACTGTTGTTGTTTTCCTTATTGTTTTCTTTGCCACAGAAGGCTGCTGAATATATTGGGAGAATGACTTTCCTTGCCAACTGCAAAAAATGGATGAATCACATCTGCTCTGAGAATTTGGTCAAAGCTTCTGGTTCAGATGGCATCTTGTCTTCATCTCTAATGGAAATGCTAGGAAAAGGCCCCAAGATGCTAATGGACTGCAACGTGGTTAGCAGCCCATCTGTTACACAGCCATTAAAACTACAAATGCTGCATAGATCACCAATAATTTCAAAAATAAGGGCCCTGCCATTTGCTTCTTTGTTTGTTTCATTCCAACTGTTCTAGAGGCAGCTGATACATCACCTGGTTGAGCCTAATTTCAATATAGATCTGTTCCGAGATGTCTTTTGTCATTTTCCAATGCCTGTTTGTTGTTCAACCACCGTTGTAAATATACAGCAATCATATAATCCAGGGTGTGAGTCATGGCAACTGGAACTTCTTTTCTTGTAGGATCAAAACATTTTACTACTGATCCAAGTTTAAGAAAAGTTGGTGCAAGGCCTCCGATATATAGTTCACCCTGGTTTTACCCCACCCTGGTCTGAATAGGTGCCTTAGATTGACAATGGCTTGGAGTGCTTGAAAATCACACCTATGTAGCTCTTTTCAACACCCATTAAGTATGGGTCATTATCAGCGGCCTTCCTGGTGGAGGTGTGAAGTGGTCCAGATTTGTTTGGGGATGGATGAAAGGCTATCCTGCATATACAGTCAGGAACTACTGAGAAAAGAGATCACTAGCTTAGCCCTACACCGGATCAGAATGGAGGCTCTGAGCTCCAAAACGTGTCTACATGTGTGCCACATTCTTATTTATTTATATTTTATATCCCGCTGGATTTTCCTAAAAGGAACTCAAGGCAACAACAAAATTAATCAGTTCCAAGGATAAATATAAGCAAACCAAATCAATTGCCTTAAAAAAAGTTAACAACAATTAGAAAATGAGCATGGATTTTATATATGCTCTGAATTTTGCTAAGATGTGAACCCATTTTTATATGCCGATCAAGGTCAAGTAAAGGAAAGTACTATGATGATCTATGCATGCACTGTACAGAAATGCTCAAGTCATCATCTTTACTCATAAATGTCAACCAGCAAAAAGATTTGTCTTCGGTGATATTGGCAGTTGTGAATCAGAAGGACTTTGAAAGTCACCCGTGACAATACCCAGGAAGGATGACTAAACAGCTTTTTTTCACAAGCCAGTTGCATACTAAATGCAGTTTAAGAGGTCCTATAATAATCATTAGCATTTTAATTGCTGCAAAGGTTCTTGTAGGCTGTACACATGTATATCCTTGTCTGGAACTAAGTATAATGGAACTTGATGTGACAGGCATGAAGTAGACATGTATAGGATCAAACACTTTATGTTTAGTGTTCTCCCATGTGGTAATATATGCAAAAAAGCTTCTGTCACAGAGAAACAAGGCTGAGAAAAAGAAATAAAGCAATATCAATTGCAGTTAAAAAAACACATGGTTGGTGCCAGCGTGCATAATTCCATAGCTGAATACTTTTAGAAGATTAATATTGTACATTCTGGACTGTTTGCTAAATAATTTGCTTTGAAATTTGTTCTAGGCCTGATTTCAGCCCCTATGCATCTGGTATCCACCCCTCTCCCTTCCAGTAAGAATACTGAGGCAGGGGTCACAGGGAGCTGGTTTGGGATATCCTGAAAAGGCAAAGAACTGATGGTAATTGGTAATCAGAACTGATGGTAATCAAGTTGCCATTATTATTTTACTTTCCTTGCCAGGGAAGAGTTCAGGACTCTGTGCCTTGGGTACGACTTATAAATGGGCAAGCTTTTGATGGAAAGGGCCATGAGGTAGGAGGTGAGGTGTCAACTTACTGCACGGCTTCAGGCAATAAATTACCTCAGGTGGGTTCTGTCTGATACCTGGACAAGGAGCCACCTGCCAAATTTGACTAGGGAAAGGGGCAAGACTTAATTCAACCACTTGCCTTAATGAAGTAGACAATGGCTGATACTTCACATCCATCTCATCGCTGTTCGCGGTCCTGCTTGGGACCGGCACGAAGTAATCTAATCACATGTCCATTGCGGGACGAGGGGAGTTCGTCCCGACCATGTCCCCTGAACTGCGATTTAAGCGGGATGAGAGATTCCCCTCCCTGGCCTCGGGAATCTGCTTGTCACGCTTCTTGTTCCGAGAGGAGTGGCCGTGAGGTAAGGCTCGTCATGCAACGTGCCATTCTCCATCTAGTGGCAGGAGTGCAAAGTGCCATTTGCCAGTACATTTCCTATGGAGTCAGCAATGCAGTGCAGAGAGATTAAAAGACAAATGCCTCAAACTCTGCTCCGTAATGCATTGAAGGCAAGGCTTCAGAGAATCAAAACATCGAAAAATGGAAGGTCGGGCTGAAAAAAAATGGAGAACAAAGGCATGGAATTTCACATTTCATAATGGAACGAGGATGTGCAGTAACAGTCATGCCGGTATCATCCATCACACCCGTGCATACACGGGAACAGGGACAGAACCAGAAGAAGACCATGTGACTGCGACTGACATCAACACGCAACAAACTTCCTTCCATGACGAGAATGGACGTGAAGTAACCGTCAATGAAACATTTGACACCCATTTCTTTCCCACTTCACCCAGCTCCGCTATATCCATTATTCAGAAGGTACCACAGCCCTCTGTATCGGCTTCTTCCTTGGAGCATGTGAGTCCTTGCATATATTGACTGACCTTTGCTAGAGAGATGAAAACTGAGTGCTCATCCATGTTTTTAAAAGGATAAGATTTCTTTAAGAAAATCACTGGCAAGGAAAAGCTTCTCGCTCCCAATTTCATTTGTATCTAGGTTAATTGCTTTTCCTCAGGATGTGCATAATTGATTTGTGGAAGGAAGACTAACTAACTGTCTGACACTTAGCAATGATCTGGCAGAATTCAACCCCTCTTCCTCTTAAAGGCTGAAAGAACTGACCATGGCAGCAATGTGAAGATTCTAGAGGTGATGGCTGAGGTTTGTTGGACACATTTCTCCCGGAGAACAACCCTCTTTATAGTAATGGACCAAGATAAAAATGATTGATAGGAAAAGCTTAATACTAGAGATGGGCACGAATAAAAAAAATTGCATTTCGTTTGTCATTTGTCATTTGGAGGGTCCGTTTCGGTTCATTTCAGTTTTTCGTGAATTTTTGCAAAAAATTGTTTTCATTTTCGTTCGTTTCGTTACCATTTCGTTATCATTTATTTCATTTTTTGTGATTTTTTAAAGGATTTTAAGCAATTCACTCATATTGCAGTAACGGAAATGAAACGCACGACAAAATTCCCAGTGTTTCTGTTCGTTTCGTTTCATTTTAGAGACAAAATTTGTTTGTCGTTTCGTTATGTAACAAAATGAAAAAACGAAAACGTAAATGAAAAATTATTCATTTCGTGCCCATCTCTACTTAATACCACCAACTGAAGAAATGGCCATGATAGGTCCTACTCAAAAGTACAACATTATTTTAAAGAATTGGGAAGTATGGGAAATCGCAACAATGAAGAGGATGTGTACATAGAACATATCGGAAGATGGTGGAAGTATCTGTTTAGTGTGTAGGAGCCAGATGTACCGAGCAGCATAACTTAAATTAAGGAATGGTGGGATCTAATGATTAAATGCAAAGGCAAGACCATGTGTATGTTTTGACAGTAATTGTATATGAATCTAGCTAGTCTCAACTAGAGTAATCCCATTGAATGAGTAAGACTCAGAGATATTTGCAATTTATAATATCTAATTCAAGAGTTTAGAAAGAGCATTAAAACATTACATTCACTTCTCCCCTGAATTGCATGGGTCTGAGCAACGTGGTTTCTACTATATATGGCTTTCCCCACCATACAACCATACATGTATACATGTATTGTTTGAGTTCCAAATGCATCTCTTTTAATACTGTCAGCTGCCTTGGATCCTTTAGGAGAAACATACATACATACATACATACATACATACATACATACATACATACATACATACATACAAACAAACAAACAAACAAACAAACAAAAACAGACTATCAAAAGTGAAGCTTAGAGATAAATTCCAAGAAGCTCCATGTTACATTGTCACCAAGCAATAGGGTGTATGGATAAAATGAATATTCCACCTGGAAACTACCCAAAGGTCATTGAATATGGCTCCAGCACATCATTTCTCTGTTATCTTCCCAAGAGATGATGGGTATTATTGGAGCCATTCCTTCCAAGCAATCCCACGGTAGTGAGCCTAATGACATAAAAGGCATTTTGATTTCCTTGGTTCAATAACCCAGGTATCCGCTTTCTGCTGAGCCAATTGGAAGCAGCCTGTATGTGTTCCTCTCTCTCTCTCTCTCTCTCTCTCTCTCTCTCTCTCTCTCTCTCTCTCTCTCTGTGTGTGTGTGTGTGTGTGTGTGTGTGTGTGTGTGTAGAAAAGCCACATCTTCTTGTTAGCATTCAAGGTTTCCATAATGGACGTGACAAGTGTTCTTTGTTGATAAATTGAGCTGCTTTAACACTGTGTCTTTTTCTTCGTACCGGCTCTCTTATCTTTGTGCCACACTGAGCAAATGTACTTAATGTGGACATCTGGCTCCTTTAACGCCTGTATAATCCAGATATCTGCACTACCCTGTCTTCTAAAGAGACATGTTTCCTAGGCCCCAGAAAGCTTCTCTTGAATCGAATGGACCACCTCTCCTGAAATCTCGTTCCAGGGTTGGGATGTCTCAAGTGTGAAGCTTCTCGAGCTACTGTAGACATGATTTGAATTTGGATGTACAAGCAGCTTGGCAAACACCTTTTAATGTCCTGGCTTTGTGCATTTGGGCTAATGGGTTCTCGGTGCAGTAATGCTTTTCTTGGCAAACTATCAAGTGTTTTATTAATATCAGCTCCGCTACGCTTGACATTGCAATCCATCAGATTGGAACGGCCTGTGAGAAAGGAGGAAAGTGAATGTGTGGTGCTATCAAATTTACTTTTGAAGACTTGTGTAATGAAATGGCTTTAATTGAAAAGCAAGGGGATGGGTGGGGCAAAAGCACTGGGATTCTAAAAAAACAAGGGGGCAGGGGGGAGTGAAGAAAGAAATGAACTAATTCATGAGGGGCTTAACTCTCTCTTTCCATAGTTAATCTTTTGTGGGGGAAATGATTTTGCAACCCACCTGTGAACATCACTGAGTGGCTAGCATCCATGTCATCACCAAGCTATCACTACCAGAACTTTCTGAATCATCTCAGAGTAGTTTTGCAGTTGTGCCAAAACATGAGATAGGGTAAGATCAGATCTGGTAAAATCATGAAGTGTGACTGACTACATTATATATATAAAAAGTATATAGATGATATAGGTGGCGTTCTTACCTTTCTGATGCAGTAATCTTTCCCAAACACTTGCTTTCTGATGATCTGTCCCTAGGAAGAATATTTGTCTTCCAGATTGCTTTCATATGAAAAGGAAAGAGAACTTGAAGATGAAAGAGGAGCTGGTCTGAGCACCAGAATATATAAATATATTTGTTTATTTTTATCTGCTAATACTGAGGCTTTCATTATTTCTTTAAACATTTATAGGCTCTTTCCACATATTAAAAATACCATTCATGATAGGATATCACATGACAAAAACAACAACAGCAACCCAGCACCATGCTCTAAAACACACAAACACATCTAGCAAGTGTTGTACAATCCCAGAATGGCAAGATCTCCAGGAGTACACATTAAAACAGTTCCAAAAGGAAAACAAGCAGCATGGGGGTATTCTATACAGGAAAAAAAATCCATTTTGGTAACCGTTCCACTCATGTTCTCAGCTTCCCACAACAAGCAGATTGGGGAAAGTGAGTGAGAAGAACCAGTGAGTAGAGGTTTGAATGAGAGTCACTGTAGTCTTCCCCAGTTCTCATTGCATTCAAGGCATCTAAAGCATCAAAAAGGGTGAAAGGTGGCGACCAGAAGCAGACCTGTCAAGTGTCCAGTTTGGGGTGGGACATTCACGGATCAATCACTCTTTCCCGCCATCTTCCCAAAAAAATATTTCCCCCTAAAATGTCCTGCATTTCCGGCGGCAGGCAGCTGAGCTCTGGATGCTGCTGGGTGGCCATGCGGCTGGCCTCCAGATGGCTGGCTGGAGAGCATTTCTCCCTGTGCAACCCCTAACCCACACCCCACCAGCTGTCTGGATTGGTATATATATATCCCCTAGAAAGCAGAGACACCTAGGTCACAGTGAGCATTTTGAAGCCACCACAAGGGATTCTGGGAACCCTGCATGGAAATGAGGCTCCACCCTCTAGCTGAAGGGCTGGCTGCTAGTGCCCTGCCTCCCTGGAGCTCCCACCATCTGTGACTCTCTCCTCCCATCCCGGGCGGCCATGGGGAACACTTGACAGCTATGACCGGAAGTATTGCACAGTTTGTGTCAAGGATGGAGAGTGTGTGACCTTCCACATGTTTCCAGATGAACTTGTTGAAAAATAGCCCTGCCAAATGATTTGTGCTTGATGAGAAGTAGTTAACTGGTTTTTTAAAAAATGAGTCAGGTTCTGGGATTTTCGCTTGTCTGGTGTCTCTTTGTGAATGGTAGTGAGCTCAAGAGGGGATCCTGTAGACCACCTGGACAGCTGCTGTTGGTGTCCTCCAGATTCAGGCTGGCCTTTGTGATGTAAAAGTGTTCTGCTTATATACTGGCCCATACCCCTTCAAGTAGTCTCTGGGCTGTTTACAGATTTTAATTACAGTATGCAGGCTACACATTTCCCCCCGCCTCCCCCAGCAAGCTGGGTACTCATTTTACCGACCTCGGAAGGATGGAAGGCTGAGTCAACCTTGAGCCGGCTACCCGGGATTGAGCCCCAGGTCATGAGCACAGTTTTAGATGGTTAGTTCACGTCCACTCTCATCCCGGGAGAAAGTTCGTTGCATGTTGATGTCGGTTGCGGTCACATGGTCTTCTTGCAGTTCTGTCCCTGTTCCCGTGTACGCACAGGCACGATGGATGATACCGGCATGACTGTTTCCGCATGTCCTTATTCCATGATGAGATGTGAAATTCCATGCCTTTGTTCTCCTTTTTTTTTTTTTTGGCCCGACCTTCTGTTTTTCGATGTTTTGATTCTCCGAAGCCTTGCCTTCAGTGCGTTACGGAGCTAAGTTTGAGGCATTTGTCTCTCTGCACTGCGTTGCTGACTCCATAGGGAATGTACTGGAGAATTGCACATTGCACTCCTGCCACTAGATGGAGAATGGCACGTTGCATGACGAGCTTTACCTCATGGGCACTCGTCTCAGAACGAGAAGTGAGATGAGGAGATTGCAGTTCAGGGGGTGTTCAGGGGGCGTGTTCGGGACGAACTCCCCTTGTCCCTCAATACGATTTCTTCATACCAGGATTGTGAACGGTGATGAGAGGGATGTGAAGTATCAGCCTTAGCTGCAAGACAGGCATTTAACCACTGCACCATGAGGCTCCTGTAAAGCTTGGCATTCTTTTCCTCGCTGGCCAAGTGGGCACAATATTGTGCAGCAATGTCGGGGCATTTCTCAGCAGTTTGAATTGCAGGCAAAAAAATAAAATAAAAAATCTGCATATATAAACCAGATGGTTTTTTAAAAATAAAAACAGAGGTTATAAAATAGTAGTGGGAGTATTAATAAACAACCCAGCACTAGTCATTTTCAGCTGTGGAATTTTTTTATTTTTATTTTTTGCAATACTAAGAGGTCTTAATTGCACATTCGCAGTCAAGATTCTGTGTCTTTTTTAACTTGTCCTTTTGTAGGCACCATCACAGAGGAAGCTTTGCAAAAACATCCCCTACTTTTTCCATGGATCCCGGAATGAGGTAGCAACATGGTACCTTGCCCTTCCAATCTGTTTCTTCCCACTCTGGTGCTTTGCATTTAATGATTAAGCCATCCTTCCAGAGAGGCTCTCTAGACTCGGAGCTGAACGAGCATCTCATTGCTGCTATTAAAGTGTTGCTTTTCTGAGTTTTTTTTTTTTAATAAAGCTTTCCACCCCCTTCCTTCCCCAGTCACAGCTAGCTGACTTGGCAACCCTGCCTGTTCTGTGCTGCTGCATTGCTGGGACTCCGTCAAGGCCAAAGAGTCTCCCAGGCTGATACTGGAATGTCAACCTGCAACAGACTCAGAACAAACCACCTCTTTGCTTTTGTACAGTACATTGTTTCAGTCGACCTGCTGTGTGACTCATGGTTAAGATCTAATTAATTAGTGGGACAATGCAGCAAGGTGTGTTGCCGAGTGACCTTTTTTCTTTTTCTTTTAATGTTATTCAATGTTATTTTCCTTGTGTTCTTCTCTTTCTTTTGTCTCTGGAAGGGCATTTTGCATAGCCTTACTGCAAGCAAGCAAGCAAGCAAGCAAGCAAGCAAGCAAGAAAGAAAGAAAGAAAGAAAGAAAGAAAAGAAAGAAAGAAAGAAAGAAAGAAAAAAAAATATGGTTCGACGCTGTCATCGATGCAACCAGTATGAGATGGTTGGACAGTGTCATCGATGCAACCCATATGGATTAGACCAAACTCAGGGAGGCAGTGGAAGACAGGAAGGCCTGGAGAGCTCTGGTCCATGGGGTCACAAAGAGTCGGACATGACTGAATGACTGAACAACAACAACAACAACAACAACAACAACAACAACAACAACAAACAAAAGATGCAGATGAAAGGAGATTGCCCTCAGTGTCAGCCATGTTTTTCCTCATCTGGACGTAATACATGGGCAAAGCAACCCATGACCCTTTTGTCCCCTGAATCGCATGAACACTCACCCTATGCAGGCATTCTCTTTTAACTTATACGGAAGCGGTGAGGAGGGGAGGGCCCAGAACCTTCATCATTTTGTTCACTTACAAAGCAACAGGGGGAGTGGCTTTGGATGGTCTGAAGGGTGCAAGAGTTACCGGATCCCTCACAGGCTGAGAGGGGAGGAAGTGCAACACAGGGCGTTTATACACGACCCCTAAACTCCGCCGCAAATGGCTCCCAGCTCCGGAGCTTAAAAATGTTTGCCCACCAGCTCCGGAGTTTACAGGAAATTAAGTGCGACCACGCCCACTTTAGCGCGTCCCAGAACACCTTTCAAGTACCTGCTCTCTGGAGGTGAAAATTCTTTGATGCGGTGTAATGATAGTGAGTGCGGGGCTCTCCTTGCTTCTGTTTGTTGTTTTTTGGCTCCCACCCCTTTAAGAGCTACTTAAGAGACTGGAATGTTGCTGAGGCAGAACGGAGGTGAGCCACGTCTCTTTTCTTCCTGTTTTTTCTCCCTCCCCTCACGCAGCCAGCAGCCAGGAGTGCGGAGGGGGTGGGAACGCAGGAACAGCGACAAACCCCTAAGATCTCTGGTCTGAATTTAAGTGGCCAGAGGATCTTAGGGGTGGTGTGAAAAGGCCCACACTTGCAAACGTAGCTGGGAGTGAGTGGATGGACAGGCTTCCATAAAAGGCTTTAAAGACATCTCCCACATAACAATTAAACTTGAAATTCACTTTCGCGAGCTTTGACTAATCTTGTCTAGGTCCAACCACAGCAGGAATCGCCGAGTCTAGGCATTGTCTGGTTTTGTCATTAATATACTTAAGATCAAGCTGGCAGTACTGTATATCAAAGTGAGTCTACTAAAGATTTGAGTATTAAAATTAGAACTGTTTGTTCTCCTCCTTCAAAATCCCTCAACAATGTGAATTTCCTCAGGTAATAATTGCTTCTTCTCTGCCCCCCACTAGGAGCGTAATGCTTGTTAGGAAGCAATTTACATGTCCTTTAAGATTTAATCACTTTTAATTATAGACACTTTCCTGGAATACCACATTTAACTTGTTCAAAGTCTCCTTTCAGTTAGGGGTAGAATATATGAATATATTCTGCTTTGTAATGTCAGCTTTTCTCTGTTGGGGCTCCTGCCCCATAAAAACCACATTATAGAAACAAAAAAATTATATTTAATGGTCACAGTAGGAGACAGATTTTACTGGTGTACAATAGGTAACCATGAAAGCAGAAGACCTCCTTGCTTGCAGAAAGATTAGCTACCCCTTTACTCTTTGTATTTCTTTCTGGGAAAAGACACAGTAGTAGAACTGGAGTTTTCTTGGAAAATACACAGCAGTAGAATTGGAGTTTGGAAACCTCACTTCGTGGACTACAACTCTCAGAATCCCAAGCCAGCATGAGGATTCTGAGAGTTCTAATCCAAAAAAAGTTGCTCAAGTTCTGAATGATACACATGTACTGGGTTTATTGTTGTTGTTCTTGTTGTGTTGTACAGTCGTGACCGACTCTTCGTGAACCCATGTCCATGGAGTTTTCTTGGCAGGAATACTGGAGTAGCTTGCCAGTTCCTACTCCAGGCGCCTACAGCACCTGGTATTCCCTGGTGGTCGCCCATCCAAGTACTAACCACACCTAGCCCTGCTTATTTTCCTAAATCAGGCAAGATCGGATGTGCTCAGGGCATCTAGGCAGCTGAATAATGCTGGCAATTGAACTTGTGCAAAGGTTTAGGAGGAAGCTTAAAACAGGACACATCCAGGGCAATTTACTAATTTTTTTTTCTGAATCACCTGCTATCTGGGGGATTCTGGGTGATATATTCAAAAAAGGTTGCCATTCCCCCCCCCCGATTTTCTTGTTCGTTCGTTCGTTCGTTCGTTCATTCGTTCGTTCGTTCGTTCGTTTGTTTGTTTGTTCATTCGTTCGTTCATCCGTCCGTCCGTCCGTCTGTTCGTTCGTTCGTTCGTTCGTTCGTTCCTTCCTTCCTTCCTTCCTTCCTTCATCTACCTGCATTTACATGCTTTCAAACTGCTAGGTTGGCAGGAGCTGGGGTTAACAGTGGGAGCTTGCTCTGCTGCGTGGCACCTGGGATTTGAACCGCCAAGCTGCTGACTTTGCAGCCGACAGTTTCAGGGATTCCAGCAGGACATCTACAGCCTTGAAAAGCTGTTGATGCTAGCAGGTTAAAAAAAGAAAAGAAAAAGAAAAAGCTACCAATAGTTGGCCATTGCGGTGGCATGTTTGTATATCACAGCCCTGCAAAGCACAAGCTCACCTTTCATCTTGATACCCATCTGTGTGGTTTGTGGCGCTTCTGCAAGGCGAACTGCTGACTCATCAAATCTCATCAAAACAGGAAGGTCAGGCAAATGCCCTGAGCCCCTGTTAATATGTATGGTGAGGTGTTTACAAAGCTGGTAATGTATGCGCAAAATAAGCTGGGGAAAGTAGGCACAGTGAAGGATCACACTCATAAGGATGTAAATCCAGGGACGTCTTATGACTGTTATTTATTGATGGCAGCTGGAGCAGGTATTTTATCACTGTCTTCTCATGGTTAGATCTTGAAATGACCTCACAAGTTGCAGAGTTAAATGCAGCAATCAGAAGAGTAGTTACCGGTACTACTGAGACCTTCCACCAATCTGTACATGTCAAAAACTCCAAGAACTCACTGCACCATTTAACACCCAGGACGCTGAATGAAGGCATGTCCCACTGACATTGGTACAAGGATGACCTGAGACCTTGATGTGAATTATGGTGCATGGAATATTAAAGCAGAAGCTGGAAGTGATCTTGGGGGGGGGGGCGCTGGATTCAAGCAGTGAGTGGGGTCAAAAGACGAGCATACATTTGGGAAGGGGGCTGCTGCGATTCCTACCAAGAAGGATGCTTCACCCCTTCCGCAATCATGAGAACAAGCAGAGTCTGCAAGATGTACACGTCAGTTCCATGCAACCACTTGCAAATGGCACAGCTTCAAGTTTGCAAAATGCCTTCAGCGTACACAGCAGATTTATGCAATGGTTTGCATCCAGTACCTGTACAGGGTTCAGATCACATATCTTCCAGGTTATTTGAAGGTTGAATATTCTGTTGCCTTGGACAACTGATGAGAGATCATAGATCAGTGCTGGCGAACCTATGGCACGGGTGCCAAAGGTGGCACTCGGAGCCATTTCTGTGGGCACCCAACATCGCCCCTTCATATCCACCTGTATGCAGGTTAGGGTTAGGATTAGGGTTAGGGTTAGGGTTAGGGTTAGAGTATTGGCACTTTGCAAAAAATTAACGGGTTTTGAATCACTGTGTGGGCACTCGGTCTCTAAATGTTTCACCATCACTTTCATAAACCATAGAAGTTCATGGGGTACATGTGTGTAAATGTGCATGCACCCACTGAAACCTGTGTTAGGTAGAGAGAGACTGTAGTGAGATCTTACAATTCAGATTAGATAAATATAAATATTACCAACCTCCTTTGTGGTGGGGAATGATCACTCCAATGTCATGCAGTCAGAGAATCTGTTGTGAGCTGCTCCCCCCCCAAAAAAAATTGCAATTCAGGAAAAGGTGCCAAAACCTATCCCCACAACATAGTCACAGCCCCTCCTGTAAAGTTCAGATGAAACCCTTCCAAAAATTCAGAGTCACCAGCACTGCCCTTCTGCAGTGAGAAAGAACAAATGGCTGCAATCAGGTGTGAGATGGTCACTTGAAGAAAATGATACTGCACTGTATATATCATATAGAAATTAGTCTCTCTTTAGCAAAGAAGCATATGCTCTTCCTGATACCGAGTTTGAACCTTTTATGACTCTTCTGAATGCTGACAATTTTGTCCAATGAGCTACTTTTCTTTGTCGCAGCCTTAAATGCCTTTAAAAAAAGACTTCAAAGCATTTCGTGAATATTGCTGAAGCATGCACACCGCCTCCATTCCACCATCAGTCTTCCTCATTAATTAAGGCAAGACCCCCAAATCGGTTTGGAAACAGGAACGTAATTAGGAGAAGAACATAACTCAATGGAATACTTAACAAACGAACAGCAAGCAGTTAGGGAATAATAGCCTATAAGCATTCTCTCCATTGCATTAAGTCAAGCAGATGCAATGGTGATGGCAGCCATGACTGTGTTGGCAATGGGGTTGCAGCAATCATCTTGATATCCATCAGCAATCATCGTGACATCCAAAGCGCAGGGCAACTTTTCCAAACTCTTCTGAAAGAAGAGGTACATTTCTGAGCAGAGGTGCTTTGAACTACATCCCCCGTAGTCTCTCATTGGAGCTGTTTCAGGTAAGAATGATGGGCATCCGAGTCAAAAACCTCTCAGGAGTCAACATTTCTCCCCTCCACTTTAGAATCCCTCTCTCCTTTTCAAATTATAGCTGTGAGACCATTAGCAGAGCAAATCCAAATTCTACAAGGGAATTCTGAAAATGGAGGGTGGGGTGGGGGAACCCAAACAAAAAGTTTATAACTTTGAAAGTGGACTTTGGATCAGCAACAGATTTGGCAGAGATGTAGCAGGTAATCTGCTCTTACTCCTTCCCAAATTTGGGGGTATTATGATAAAGTTTTTTTAGGGTATTTTTTAAAAGAAGGGAAACTGCCCCTCAAGGCTGAAACAAACAGCTCTAAATAGACTGAGTTTTAAAGTAACTCCTACAAATGGAAAAGATCAGCCTTGTTTATCTTGAAGTAGAATGGTTGGTCCCGCCCACTTTTTGATTTGGAACGAATCCAGAGTGAGACCGATCAAGGGAAAACCACAGAAGCTGATTCCTTTTTTCCATCAACAAATCGCTTCTCACCTAAAAACAAAGCAGTTCTCAGGGCTGCCTTTTTGACAAGTGTGAAGGGTAGTGAGCAGAGGAGGGTGTGCTGTAGACCAGTGGTTCTCAACCTTCCTAATGCTGCAACCCTTTAATACAGTTCCTCATGTGGTGGTGACCCCTTTGCCCTGCTTGGAAGAGGCCACAAGCCCCCTTTGGCTGGCCTCACAGCCTCCGGTGCCATTGACTGACACCCCCTCCAACCTATCAAGCTGTAACTCACTCTCCCCCCCTTTCCTCCCTCCCCCTCCTCCAGACCCAAGCTTTGTGCCCTTTTCTTCACTGGCTCATGGCGACCCCTGTGAAATAGTTGTTTGACCTCCAAAGGGGTCCCGACCCCCAGGTTGAGAACCACTGCTGTAGACCATCTTGACTGCTGCCTTTGGTGCTGAGAGCATTCAGGTTGCCCATTGCCTTTTCCTGCTGGCAACGTGGAGAAGATACTGTGCTGCCATATTGGGCCATTCCCTGGCATTCTGAATCCTGAAGCACAGAAGCAAAATATCCCACATTCATTAGCTGGGGAATAGAACACATTTCATTGGTATTAAAGGGCGTGTTAGACCTGCATCTTGCATTGCCTGCATTTCCATCCTCCACTCCAGCCTAACACAGCCTTTGTGTTCCATCTCAATCATTCCCTGAGCCTTAAACCCACATGCTCTTCTCTAATGGGGAAAAGATGGTCACATTCTTCTCTTTACTATGATCTGCCAGACGGCTGACAAAGTGTACTCTTGCAGCCACTTCCTCATCTCTTCCCCCCTTTTCCAAAGAACAGGGTGATTCATATGTTACGGTGACCTACATCTGGACTTGGCACCAGGCTCTGTACTAAAAATAGGCCCAACAAGGTCACTCCCTTGGCTCTGTCTTTTCTAAAGATAAATCTGCTTCCCTTTCAGATATCAAGTGTTGGGGCAACAAAGGGTACAGCTTCTAAGTTTTCGCTGTAGGATCTAGGCCAGTTTGTGGGTCACCTATGGGGATTGCTGACATGAATGGGGTGGTTTCATTTCAGGTGGGCTTCAACCAATGGCAATAATTCCATCACACAAAATTGGGCACATCGGTTTGACATCTGGAAGTTAAGTCATGGCAACCGGACCTCTTTTCTTGAGAGATCGAAATGCCAGTTGCCATGATGATGACTCAGCTTCCAAATAACCTCACCTGGATGACTGAGAATATTCACAGACATCAAGTTTGATGGTTTCACCCATCTTTTGGCAACAATCCCAGTTTGAGAAAGTTATGTGTCAACTACAATTTCCATGATTCTCCAGGTAGCATGGCCATGAACATGTATCTTGTTTTGTTTTTCCCAAATGGAAATGAATTTTCCCAGTTCTAATAGCAGAAAAGAACATAATTCAATGGAATACTTATGTGTCCCAAAGCAGATCTTTCTCATCACTTGAGCCTTCTTTTCGTAATTTTTAAAATAACTTCAGGGGAACCTTTTAAAAATAAACCAGAGAGCCCATCATAGCTATATGTTCCTTCTCTGCAAGTATCATCACTGCCAACAGATACAAGATCTGATTTCTCTGCAGTGATGGTCATTGTAGTCGCAGCAGTGTTCAACATGGGCAGGATCCTTACAAAACAATGTTGAGAGGTTTTCTGACCATATGTTATCATTCCCTATGCTTTTACACATTGAAAATAGATTCCAGAGTGTGCCATCTGATCTCTTCTTAGAGGGTGCCTTCACAGAGAAAGATCACAGATGGTTTTCCAAAACATGGTGTCAGCCCGTTGATACTCAAACCATCACACTCTTCGTAATTTGTGACTCACCCCCTGCCCCAGTACCTGAAGGATGTTGCTCACACTAGGCAATATAAGCATGTCTTTATAAGCTGTTATCTTCGAAGAGTGAAAGATAGCTGTTTGAGTTGATTTTTGCTAAAGGACATATTTTACATCTAGATTGCTTTTGTTGTGCAATTAGACCCTGGAAGCGAAACAAGGGCTTAATTTGCAATGATGTTATGAAAGGTAAAAAGAGCTAATTGCAGGGAAATCGTGTCACCAGAAATAAAGCAAGCTAATTGTAGGGAATGCCCGTTCATGTTAAGGAAGTGTGATGATGAGGTTGGTAGCAGATGAACCATTTCAATCGAGTGGAGAGTTTTTTGAGTGGAAATCCTGCCAGTTTCGTTTTGTTCACATTCAAATTCCTAAGCCTCGGGTTCTTTCCACCCCAGACATGAAAACATTTCAAATGTTGGTAAAATTTTTTAAAAACAAATGATTTTTAAACAACCTTGAAATTCAGTTCTACTCCATTTGTGTGAGCCAAATGCAGAGCAAATAGACTGACTCTAGCTTCAATTTGTCCTGGGATGAGGAAGAAAATTACTGTAGTCTGCACCTATTTGCCTTAAAGCTGTTAAATATGAGAAGCCTTAAAGAAAAAGGAGGATGACAACACTAATTCAGCAGGCACATGGTTGTATACACAGGGATTCAAGTACGGGCTTTTAAGAAGGATCCAGAGACCTGGATCTGGATCAACAGAACGGCAAGAACACACTTCTCCCTTACAAAAACTGTTTAAAACTCAAGTTTTTTCCCCATCCTGAATATTTAAAAAACAAACAAACCCAGAGGAACTGAAGAAAATTCTAATACCAAATGAATGGAACTGGAGTTGGGCACGAACTGCCAGTTGGCGGTTCGTCCTCACTCCTTTTTTTGCCTGAACAGGTGTTTGGTGCTTCCCAGTTCCGACTCCTTCGGCAGGTACCCACTCAGAGGCAGCGCTTGGAGTAGGAGTGGCAGGGAAGCCAGGGGTCTGCCTCTGATTGGGCACCTTCCAGAGGAGGCGGGGCTGAGGAGCGCCAAACCCCTGCTTGGCTAAAAGACGAACCAGCAGTTCGTGCCCACCTCGGACAGGACTAAATTACTAAATGGTCACCTACTCCTGTTTCTCACTATGGTTTTGTTTCATGTGCATCTTTCCCCTCTCTGCTGAAGTTTTTAATTACGCCTCAGACAAGAAAGGCTAAACAAAGCTGCAAGAGAGTTGGCAGCCCCTTCTGAATATCCATCAGCACCAGAAAGTGTCTCATCTGCTCAGCCGCATAAGCTCTGGCCCGGCTGTGCTGAGGATGCAGTTTTATCGATGACATGGTGTGTCAGCCTCATCCTCCCGGCGGGGTCACAGCACAGCACCTTATCCAGATCTAATAAAAGGCAGGGTGGTGGCTTGACCCCACTAGGAAGATCAGCCCAGCTGGCTGGCTTCTCTCGGCCTGCAGCACGATCAATAGAGAGAGCAGCAATAGAGACCTGCGTCCCCAGGATGGAAGGGGGGAGCAGGTGGGGAGCAGCAGAAGCCACTGAGAAATCTTTCATCGGTAATCAAAGAGGATTTCCAGGATCTTTAAAGACATTTTGATCTCAGCTTTGAAAGATGTGCTCCATCGCTGAGCTATAGCTTTTCCTCCAGACAAAATTTTACTCCTTCGTGGTCTCCCATCAAATGCTAATCAGACCTGATGTTGCCTAGCTTCAAGAATTAAAGGATATCAGAAGTAAAAAAATCATTCAAGTGGATTAAAATAGTAGTATAGGACCATTTGATGAAAGCTGAGATTTCTTAGGTGATTTGGAGCTGTTCTCTTCATCCTTTTCAAGCCAAAATTACAGTTTTGCAACTGCACAGTTATCACCTCAGCTTATTTCCATGTATAAGACGACTCTCAATTTTTGGCCTAACAATTTTCGACAAAAATATAGCTGTATACATGGAAAAATACTGTATTCAAATATTCTTAGATAATGTGGGGTGGGGTGGGAGCGTCATAGAGACATTAGTTCTGAGTCATTTTAACAAACCATGGTTATGACTAGAGATGGGCACGAAATGAACATTTTTTCATTTCCGTTATTCGTTATTCGTCATTCGTCTGTTACATAACGAAATGAATAATGAAAATTGTGATGAAAATGGAATGAAATGAACAGAACCACGAAAATTGGGTTCGTTACGTTTCATTTTCGTTAATGGCGATGCGCAATGAAATGAGCTGTTTTAAATGTTAAAAAACGCCCTGGACATCCATAAAAACTCAGCAATAATTATTTATACTGTCTGATAATACCTACTGGGGGGCTTGGGGTCTTTAAAACGTGCATTTATGTCTTTTCTCAGATCGCTGTATTTTTTTCCTTTAAGGGGAGTTAGGGGACATCGACCCAAAATGGCTCCCAGATGCCTAATATTGATTTCTTGGGTATTAAAACACCCTGGACATCCATAAAAATGCAGCGATAATGCAATAATTATTTGAAATTATTACCTGCCGGGGGTTGGGGTCCTTAAAACTTTTGTTTTTGTCTTCTCCCATCGCGATGTATTTTTCTTTTCCCTTTAAGGATGACAAAATGGATGTCACCACCACAAAATGGAGGCAAGCCATGTGATGGGATCATGTTCAACCAATAGCATGTCCAGGTTGCAGACTGGGCAGGTCTGGCAGCCACAGAGGGCATAAAAAGCTCTGGCAGCCCCCATCCTCCTTGCGGTCTCGGGTGGGAGTTAGGGTGGGATTGCTGTCTCTGCTGCGCCTCTTGCTTCAGTCCTGCAGCCTCCCTGTGTGCGTGCGTGCTGCATACCTCTTGGTGAGTACCCTCCCTTGCCCTGCAGTGCAGTCACTCTGCAGCTGCCTTGCACCCTGGGCAATGCCCGCCGCTGCCTTTGCAGCCTCCCTGCATACCTAGTCTATACTGTGTCTCTGCCAGCATCCATTTTTTTTAGTGCTTTCCCTCTGGTCTGGGGCGTTGGGGGATGCCCGCGCACGGTAATGCTTTAAAAATTGTGCAAAAAGCGGGTAGAAATGAAAAATGAAAAAACAAAAAATGAAAACGAAATTTTCCAAAAATTCACAAAAAACAGAAATGAACCGAAACGGACCTCTCAACAAAAAATGAAAAACCGAAATGACATTTTTCTGATTCGTGCCCATCTCTAGTTATGACTGCCTACAATGTCCAAGGTGGTGTTCAGAAATACTTTTCGTTGCTGTGATGGAGGTGGCTCACAAATGTGCCTAAGGATCAGTGTAGCTTATGTGTATGCTGTACATTATGCTTTGGAATTAGGTCTGAGACAACCTATTACAGATGGGGCACATTTTGTGGTTTGGTGAGAGTATCCCATTTCATTTTGAAAAAACTTTCCAGTAACTAAGGGGGTGAAAAATACCTCTTTGTCTTTGTCCCTGTTGACACTTTTAAAAATGCTTGAAGTCTTGCAAGTTAGAAACATTTTAAAAAGCAGCAGCAGCAGCAAAATAAATAAAATAAAATAAAATAAAATAAAATAAAATAAAATAAAAAGATGCATATCAATAATTTAATAGAGACAGTCTCGGCGCTTCAGCCCTCATCAGTTTTGTTGGAATAACCGTGTGCAATCAAGAGAGCCAAATACAGTACTCAGATTGAAAGTCAAAAGAAACCAATAATGCAGTTGAACTTTGCAGAAGTAAACGTGGAAAGATCAAAGGATTCACACAGATTCGTAAATGTTTCTACAGCCACCAAGTTTCACCTCTTCTTGTTGAAGAATTTGGATCAACCAACTTTGTTTTTTAAAGCAGGGAATGCACAGAATCCAAAATGTGTCCCCCCCCCTTCTAGCTGCACCTTAGCTTGTCTGCTCTTTCTGTAACTCTGGCGCTGAGTTGATGCATCACACCCTCTCTCAAGCTCTATCCTGCCTCAATATGTCACTGACAGAGAGTTTTCATTGAGCAGTGGGGGGACAGAGCCACACATGGTTCAGTTGTCATTAATCAACACCATTCACTATCTTTTTCTTGCTTGGAATAGGTCTGGGAGCTGATCAGCCTTTTTCTTGTGCTTTCTTTGCCTTGTTGTTGTTGTTGTTGTTGTTGTTGTTGTTGTTGAGTCAGTCGTGTCCGACTCTTCGTGACCCCATGGACCAGAGCTCGCCAGGCCTTCCTATCTTCCACTGCCTCCCGGAGTTTGGTCAAATTCATGTTGGTTGCATCGATGACACTGTCCAACCATCTCATTCTCTGCCGTCCCCTTTTCCTTTTGCCTTCAATCTTTCCCAACATCAGGGACTTTTCCAAGGAGTCTTCTCTCCTCATGAGGTGGCCAAAGTACTGGAGCCTCAGCTTCAAAATCTGTCCTTCCAGTGAACATTCGGGGTTGATTTCTTTCAGGATGGATAGGTTTGATCTCCTTGCAGTCCAGGGGACTCTCAAGACTCTCCTCCAGCACCACAGCTTAAAAGCATCGATTCTTTGCCTTAGCAACTGCCTACTAATCATCACCGAAGTGCTTTCTTTTTTTGGGGTCAGCTGGGACTCAGCCGCCTGGCATGCTCCGAGGAGGATGTAGAGCAGAACTGTGGAAGGAGAAGGAGAGGAGGCTGCCAGGAAGCTGAGTCAGCAGCAGTAAATCCATCACCCCCACCCCCACCCCACCAAGGACGCTGCAGGAAGGACAAAGCCCTCCACTGAGAGATCTCTCTCAAGCAGCAGCCTTGGAAGCAGAACCGTCCAGGATTTAATTGAGGGCCATTCATTCCTGGAGGCAATTTCTTCTCCGTTAAGGGACATCGAGTGGATGCAACCCCCACCCCTTCCACCCACCCTCTCTCGAGATGGAGGGCTCCTCATCTAGTCATGCATTAACCTTTGCCCTCCCATTAGGGATGAACGTGGCTGGGCCCTCAGAAGCTTTCAGGGCAGGCTTCCAATTAGCCAAAGTGGCTTTTCTTGACAAGGCCCTGCTATTCCTCTCCAAGCAATAAGGAAGGAGGGAGGGGCTTGGCTTTGAAATGCACAAGGAGTCAGAGTATTGATTTTGTATTGATCATCTTTGGGCTGGGGGAGGTAGGTTGGATGGGCTCAGGTTCCTTTTCATCAGTGGCAGAGAGAAAAATGTCTCCCTCTCCTCACCTTTGGAGTTTTCTTGGCAGGAATACGGGAGTGGCTTGCCAGTTCCTACTCCAGACGCCTACAGCACCATCCGATCTCGCCTGATCTTAGAAGCTAAGCAGGGTCAGGCCTGGCTTGTACTTGGATGGGCAACCACCAGAATCCTGTTAGTGTTTGCCTATGTTTTATGTAACTTGCCATGGCTAATAGCAACTAACTGCGATAGTGCCAGGTTTCCTTTGGGTCATGGGCCTTGATTGCACAACCTCCTGACAATTGGCTCCAATTAGCTACAGTAAGTTGCACAAATCCTATGCAAACCCTAAACGTTTCCTGACCAAACGCTTCTTCAGAAACAGGGCTGATAACATCAGAGGAATCCTGCATCTCACTATGACCAGCCAGAGATCACTAAAATTATAAATGCAGGAAAAGCACGTTGTAAGTGTCTCCTTCCTGTGGCTTGCAAGAAGAGCTATTTAGTAGTGTATAGCCTAAACTAGCAGTGACAACTACAGGAGAGCAACTGAACAAACCTCTGAAATGTAAGTCAACACTTGTACAGGTTCCATTGATTCATTGAGTCTCCTTTGTTTTGAGCTATTGTTTATTTATTTATTTATTTATTTATTTATTTATTTATTTATTTATTTATTTATTTATTTATATTTTTATACCGCCTGTCTTCCTGAAGGAACTCTGAATGGTTAACAATAGGGATTGCACCATAAAAAAAAGCTAGCCACTGCATTGAGGCCCATGATTTAAAAACAACAATAACCTATTTCAACCCCCCCCCCCCGGTATTGATATCTTCTGGAAATAATAGAAATGCAGAATGGTAAGACATGGAAATGGCAGCCTTGTACTAAGCACGATCTTGTAGCTCCCCTCTGCCTTCCCAGCTGACTCATTTCATCTCTCCTTGCTCTTACAACTAATGAAATCTCATTGCATCCCATTAAAAACCAGCTCAGTAAATGAGCCAATCAATAGGTGTCATCATGAGGTTTAATTGATCTATTGATCTGGTTCTTAATGCAAATCATTCATTTTGCCATTTCTGCAGCTTTTGCATCCTTCACAAGCAGTTACCTTGCTATTGCATGCAGCTCTCAGTATCAATAACATCTCTGTCATGAGCAGAGGTCTAAGCTCCTTCCTAAATATGATTTACTGAGCACCAACTTGACTTTTGATGTTGGTGTGACAGGGCTGCAGAGGGACTTATTGTTTCGGAACCTTTAAAGGAGATGCACACATGCACACATGCACACACACCTCTTTCTATATAAAGCTTCCCCCCCTAACTTGGAAAAGAAAGGCTTTAAAGAATTCATACTAAGGAAAGAAGCTGCAATGGTACTGTTATTGGATCCTTTAACTGAAGTGTGAAAGGGCTTTAAAGGGGTTTGGGCAAATCATGAAGGATATATTTCTAAGACCCCTGTGGGATTAGAATGTTGTCAGCATCTTAACATTTAGAAAGAGAACTAGTTGCACCATTTAAAAAGAACACCATAGTAGACGGCCATTGTACATACAGTTCACTAGGAAACACAGGCAATGTTTCAGAGACAAACCAGTGGTCAGAGAGATTGATTTAATATATTTCTAAGTCACTGCTTCATCTGCAGGAGACCCCAGGATGGCCCATGTTCATATCCTTCATGGTTTGCCCAAACCCCTTTAAATCCCTTTAACAGTTCAGTTCTATCTCAGAGCTATGGTGGTTGTTAATATTAGGTCCAACTCCCCTTTGTCATTTGAAATGCCCTTCTGCCCTCAAGAGTTCTCTTTTATCAGCTGAGCGCTGAGATCTGCGGATGGAGTGATCAGCCTTATTGGCTGAAGAGTGGGATACAGGAGGAAATGAGTTACTCGAGAAACGAAACTTGAGTAACGAGCTGCAGCGTCACAGCCAATTGTAAAGGGGGCTGATGACTCCAAGGACGTGGGTGCTGCGATTCCATTCCAGGTTTCAGCGGTAGTGTGGAGGACCTCTCCATGGTGCTGAACTGTATGTCTAAAATAGGTTCAGAAGTTTGGATTGTTTCTGTAATGCCCAGACTACAACCCAGAGGAGATCACCTACCCCCAACTATGTCAGTGTGCCCTGCAATACCTCTAGGCTGGAAAACATTTTAGTCCAGTTACAGGTGGCCTACTATTGATTTAGCTAACCACCAGCATTTGGGCCTAGTTAGGAGTACCCTGGAAGTTACAGGCACCAGCACCTCTTGTGGTAGCAGACTGTCTGCTTATATGTTTTCATCTAATACAAAGGGTGAAGATAGCAAATTTGATTTTTAAGATATCCTATCTAATCTATAAGATTTAGCAAATAATAAACATCATCAACCAATTATATTTTATCTGTTCACCTACATTCTATAGATAGATAAAACTGATGCATAGTAAGCCACCAATATGTGTAACTCTAGACAGGCCATTGAAGCGGCTGAAAAAATATTTCTGCTGCCTGCATCTTCTTTCCGCTCTGTTACCCTGTAATAAAATGTACTGACAATAACTGTGTTAGTAACAAGGGAAATGTTGATGGTGTTATTAGCAGGCATGTCAATACTGATTTCCACTATTACATTCTGCAATCTTCTGCTGCTCTGTGGACTCAATGAGCTGTGTGGACAAAGTGTGACTCCATCCTTCCTAAGTTTGACAGTAAGGTTTCTCTTTCGCCGGATATTGAAAAATTGCTTTAACGACCTGCCTCTTTCCAGCTCCCTGTCTCCCCTTCTTTTCGAAGGCAGATCAGGCACTCAGGGATCGAAGGATGATGCCATCCCAAATTGAGGATCCATCTCACTTATTCAAGCCCACTGAGGTGAAAATGAACACTTTTCAAAAAGGACACACCATGAAATTAGAAGTGATGTTTTAAATCTCATTTTGAATAGAGGCCTTTTATGGCTGCATAGATGTTATTCTCGGGGGATTTTTATAAGCACCTTCCTTCTGTTCTCAGTTTCTCTTTTTAAAAAAGGGAAATGTCAAGATGTTGGTTTTGGTGACCATCAAATGGCTGGGAGTGTTTTCAGAGACCTTGGAAAGTAAGGAGAAAAAGTATTGCAGAACGCACGTGCACAGATTATATTAAGAGTTTAAAGTCCACGCTAGAGTTTAAAACAAATATGTATTCACTCTCACTTGTTTCATCCCCACAACAGACTTTTCTCAGAGCAATGTGTCTTGACTATCAGACTCCCATTTTAGGTCTATGTCTGTTTGTCAAACCCAGTCATAAAACAAAGCAAACTGGATGTGCAATATGGAGGCAAAAAGAAGCACGTGGCATGACAAACAGATGTCATTCATTGCTTGAGGAACACTGCTTCTAAATACATGCTAAGTGTATTAGGTTGTTTGACCCTGTGGTCTGTGAGTTGCAATCCCGATAACACAGCCCAGCAAACTTTCACATTAACGAAGTGATGTCTATTCTGAAGATGTGTTCCAACAAACAAAGCAAGAAACATGTCAGTTCTAAAGAATACATTTTTTTCAAGCACCCTCTGAAAAATGTTAGGTTGTGCCCCGAGCTTGGAGAAATTAATTAATTAATTATTATTATTTGTGGTGCGGGTTTGTAACTTTGAGAACTCTCTCAACCTGGTTACCTAAAGGACCACCTTCTTCTATATGAGACTGCCTGTATCCTAAGATCAGGCCAGGAGGCCCTGCTGAAGGAGCCATCCCTGAAAGAGGTGAGGGGGTGGCATGTCGAAACAGGGCCTTCTCGGGAGTTGCCTCCCAACTTTGGAATGCTCTCCCTATGGAGATCTGCCTGGCACCGACACTTTTGGCTTTTCGACGCCAGGCAAAGACCTTCCTGTTCAGCCAGCATTTTAATTAGATGGTGTTTTTGGCTGGGCTCATGAGCAGCAGGGTTTTATAATTTGTATTGTATAGTGATTGCTATATATTGTATTGTATTTTATAGTTTTAATAATTATGTTGCTTTATAGTTTTAATACATTGTTGTATGCTGCCCAGAGACCACTTGGTAGTGGGGTGGCTAAAAAATTGTGTAACTAACTAGCTAACTAGCTAACTAGCTAAGTAAGTAAGTAAGTAAGTAAGTAAGTAAGTAAGTAAGTAAGTAAGTAAGTAAGTAAGTAAGTAAGTAAAGTAAGTAAATGTGGCCATTGCAATGGACCAGGGTTTCTGAGATCTGAAAAATGCAATATTTCCAAGCTTTGATGGACCTGCTCAACTTTAATTCCTTTACAGACCATATTTTCCAACAAAATTCAGGAAGGAAAACGTAACAGTGAGTATTGGTGGACAAATTCACTATATAGATGGTCATCACATTAGTAGAGACTCAACATTTCGTTCTCTAAGTCAAATAAAAATATAATTGCCTTGTCGGCCGCAGTATGTGCCTACAGTAATAAACAAAGCAAATGCTTTGCATAGCTCCGAGATGATCAAATATATTATGTATTCTGAGCCACAGAGTTGGGCATGAGACTGGGCCATTTTAAAAGATTAGAACAAACGGTCCCCATCCATCCTCTCGCTTTTGACCTGATCCAACTCTTGCTGCGATAACATATTGCTAAAGCATTCGCTTGGCTTCTCTGTGCATTATCCTGCTGAGATATTAGCAGTAAAACATGCAAGAGACCCATCCATTATCAGAGATGGAAGGTCTAAGACAGAACCTGTACAAGATTAGCCCAATTAGATTGAAAACAAATGATGCCTAGGATGGTAAGTTGTGCCAAGCAGCCATAAAACTGCAGGCTCCTTTTATCTGAGCAGAATATAAGATGCTGGGATAGGGCACAGCTTGAAAAGAGTGAAGGCTTCCAGAAACTTCTCTAGGACACCATCATCTTCTTTATCATGTAAAGAACATCCATGTTCTTCAAACCTAGTAAATCACAGCTACAATGACCACAATGATCAGTCTACAACAACATCTTGAAGGTTTTATTTTTCCTCTCCACTCCAAATGGTAACTTTCTTTTCTGATCTATGGTGGAAATATGTCCTCTGGCCTCCATGTGGTGACATGGACTGCGATCCATGGAAGAACCAGGCAACCACAGGACAGAAGCAAAACAAGAAATGCCATTTTATTAATGCTATGCAAACGTTAAAAAAAAATACTGGGGATTTCAGATAAATGGGTTAAGTAGTCTCTCTTCTGCAGTTCTAGCGGTTCAAAAGCATGCAAATGCAAGTAGATAAATAGGTACTGCTGTAAAAAGCGGGAAGGTAAACAGTGTTCCGTGCGCAGAAATGCATTAAGCCATGCTGGCCACATGGCCGCAAACTTGCACAACACTGGCTCTTTGGCTTGAAAACAGAGATGAGTGCCATGCCTCGAGTCAGACATCACTAGCATGCATGTGTGGGGGTAACCTTTACCTTTACCTTCTGCTAGTATAGTGCTTACTCCTCCTAACAACCTCCATGTCGTGTTATACCTGGCATTCAGCTTATCTATTTATCGCACACAAAAGGGAGAAAAATATCTGTTTCACTCACAGATCTTAAAATAAGGGGCTAATATCTTAATGCAGTTTTTATTCCTTCATGGTAGCTAAAAATAAAACTTCTTTCCTGAAAAACCAGTCGTTTTTATAGCATCTTCTCTGGCGTAATGGCATTTGAGGTTTGAAGTCAGAAAAAAAAAAACAATTCAATAAAACAGATGCTGGTAAAAGTCTAAGACCCCTGGTCTCTTGTGTGTCATGCTATGAAATAAGGGAAGCTGTGCATTCAACTAGGGAATCTTTTTAGACATCAAATTTTCTGTTGTAATATTTGCAACGACTGTATTGTCATTTCTCTGACATGGTTAGGTCACCTTCAAGTGTATGACTCATTTTATTACAATTTATTTATTTATTTATTTATTTATTTATTTATTTATTTATTTATTTATTTTATATCCCGCTTATCTTCCTTGCGGAACTCTAAGCGGCTCACAATGGGCGACATATTGTTCATATTGTTTTTAATATGTCTCTTCATTCTATTTTTACCCTTGCCTTTCCCCCATATCCTAAACAGAAACCTTGGAGAATTTGAGGGGAATCTGTGATTTTATATCAGGTAGCACACTTGAAACAAGCTTGGAAGATCTGAAGGCATGCCTTCAAGCAGTCAAAACGTCAAGCCAGTAAAGCAGCCACCACAAAGAGGGAGAGCCTGAGGAGCATGGTCAGGCCAGTCCAAAGATGCATATATAGTAGGACCCCCGTATCCATTGATTCATTATCCACTAATTCAGTTATCCACGGTTGGCAGAGGGAAAAAAATTAAATAATCCAGCAGCCCCAGAGCAAGCTGTGAAGCAAGTTATTGTCACGAAAAGCAGCTGTAGAACAAGCTGTTGTCGCAAATAGCATCTGTAAAGCAAGCTACTGTCACAAACAGCGGCCATAAAGCAAGCTACTGTCTCAAAACAGCAGTCATAAAGCAAGCTACTGTCAGGAAACAGTAGTTTGGGGGTGGGTGATCAGGCATTCTCTCTTATCCACGAATTTCATTATCCACGGGAAGGCCTGGAACCAATCTCCAGCGGATAACAGGGTCCTACTGTATAGTCATGGTGTCAGGAATGAGACTTAAGATTCAGAGCTGAAAAGCACTGGGATTAAATTTAATGACATTGTCATCTGTGGGCATAGCCTTCTATGTGTCTGAGAGTCTTGAGTCAGTGGGATTCAGCCGTTCCTTATCCATGTTTGATTTGAGGGGTTCTACTTTACCATCCATCAAAACCTTGTTTGGTAAGATGATGATGTTTTCATAAATCCCTACTCTAAGAGCAAGGGACATTTATTGTATAAAACTTGTCATTTATTTTGTTGGCGTAGTCTTTTTTTAAAAAAAAAAATCTAAATGCTTAGATTTTGTTGCATTATTTTAAATCTTGGAAACCATGTTTGGGTGAGCAATATAGAAATTTTCCGCACAATTTTTTTAAAATTTTTTTCATGCCCCAAGCCATTCATTCTCAAAAACATCACTACGGCCAAGAAATAATTGATTCTGTTGCAGTGCTGGCCATATACTCCCTTAAGGATGCCAGCCAGTTTAATTATATCATTTTTGTCCTGCAGTCCCTTCTGTCTACTCACTTCACAGTCCCTCAAGACATTAAAAAAATCTCCAGATTCCTCTAAGAGAGAAGAAAGGACTGTTTCTTTGTTTGCAGGCATATGTATATTGTACTGTACAGCATTATATTGCATTATATTGCATTTTAAGTGCCCCCAGAGCCAAACGGCATATCTTTGTGACCCTGGAAGGATGTTCCACTGCAGACACCAACATCATCATTGACATCCTTCAGTCTCGAAAGACTATGGTATCATGCCTGGAGTAGAGATCCTAAAAACAACACCTAGTGTGACTAAATAGACCAATTCGGGAATGGCAGTCTCTATCGCACTGGGGGCAGATGTATTCTGTTTCTTGCCTAGTCCTCGAGTTTCGTTCTTTCCGTGCCTGCCTCTTTTCCTCTGCCTGTTGGACAAATGCCTCTTCAAATTTATGTAGACCATGCTGTATCTCTTGCCTCCAGACAGCGCGATCGGAAGTCAGGGCTTCCCATCTGTTGAGGTCCATTCCCAAGGCCTTCAGGTCCCTCTTACAGATATCCTTATACCACAGCTGTGGTCTCCCTCTGGGGCACTTTCCCTGCACTAGTTCTCCATATAGAAGATCTTTTGGGATCCGGCGTTCATCCATTCTCACAACGTGTCCAAGCCAGCGTAGGCATCGCTGTTTCAATAAAGTGTACATGCTAGGGATTCCAGCTTGATTCAGGACTGGAGTTCCTCCCAAATTGATATGCACCAGGTTACATGTCTTCCTAGAGAGGAAGAGAGCATGGAGACTGGTCTAAAAATAACTTGCCCTTCATTTTACAAAAACTGCTGTGGAACAACTGTAAAAGCATTAAAAGAAAGAATTGATTTAGAACTCTGCGGGAAAAGAAAAGAGGAAAAGAGGAAGGAAAGGGATGCAAATAGTTTTCAGACTAATGAACTCTGACAAACTGAGGGATGATCAAGAAGCAAGCGCATCCCTTCCACAGTCACTCGGGGCAAGAAAGAAACAGTGTTGAGTTTTAAATTAAACATCCATTCCGCCTAAAACTGTTCTCTGTTTTCAAAGGGAGCTTTGGGGAATGGAACTCTGGAGGTCAGAAAGACAAAATAAATCTGCTGTAAGGTATTGAAGACACCCAGAGCTCTGCAGGAGAGCTCTGTTAAAAAGTATACAGTGACCCCACACACACACCTATCGCGGGGGTTAGAGACCCGAGCCAACCCGAGATAATTGGAAATCCGCGATATGCGGATGCAGGTCGAGTCAGGCCTGGGGGGTCTAGCTGGGGGCTCTTGTACTGACCCCCAGCCTGGCGCTGCCCTGAATGGGCCTGCGAGGGCCTTCCTGGGCCTTCTGGAGGCCCCAAAAGGGCCTCCCTGCGAACCGGAAGTGACTTCGGGAAAATGGAAGTGACTTCCGGATCACCAAAAATCATTTCTGAGGCAGATGGCAGTTGAAGTTCCACAACAGCTGGTATGGGAAACTTGCTGATCCCTGGCATAGACCATCCTGTTTATGCTGGAGTTAGGAAGGAAAATTGCAGAGGTGTAAGGAACAAAAATAATCCCATTCGTCCTTTGGACCCCAGGTTCTCTGAGGTTGGCACCCATTGTGTGGCGTTTAAGAAGACGACTAGCAAATCTCATTCCTGTGTATGGAAAGAGAAAACCAACTGCATGAAAAGAGTCCCTTTTGTGTTTGGGAGCTTTTGTTGAAACACAAAAAGACATCCTCTTGCCCCATGGTCTTGGAATAATAGAAACCGTGAAAGGAAATGACAGAAGCCGTTCTGTGCAGCTGAAAGAGCTGCTTAATTTTTTAAAAATCCATTTCCTGTACCATCTAAGATTAATCCTCAATGTCAGGGGCTGAAAAACAATTAAACACAACATTTCAAAATGGTTCTGGATAAAATGAAGTAGAAAAAGTCTGATTATTACTCTTAAAGACAGGACCTACCTGTTTCATAAGAACAGAATCTGTAGTATCAGACAGATGATTTTGTCATAAAGCTAAAGAAAGACATGACACTAGCTAAGTGGCTATTACCCTGTGCAAAGCTGGCGCTGGCCCGGTTGATGTGATAAGTGCATTGGGATGATAAATCACAGTATGTAAGAAGACTACACTTGCTGGAAGGTTGGATGAGCCTTTTGCACTAACAAGGGGTGAAAAATGTCTCCCATTATAGCTGCTTCTAAATATAAACTTTTTTTCTCTCCAATGAATGAATGACATTAGGAGGGACAGAGGAGTGCGGTCTGAAAACCTTCATCTCCAAGACTGCACATGCACTTGCGTGCATGGCCCTGGAGGCTCTGGCTCCAGTACATCACGGTTGCTGCAATAACATGAGCTTTTCCCAAATCCCAATGATGAATGATAAGCAATCCAGCACTTTCATCTGCCAGCAGAGCAGGAGCTGTGTAGAGTCCAGATGGAATGGTTGGAGGTGGCTAGAGGCAGCCTGAGAAGGAGGCCCTTAAGGGGTTAGATGAGAAATCTGTTAACGGTTGTTTTCTTCCCTTAAAACTTAAATGTGCATTGCCAACACATCGCCAACCCCCAGCTCTGAATCACCACTGATGCTTTAGAGCCCTTTACTATTCCCTTCCTGGCATCAGTCTATGAGCATAACAATAGTCGAGTAGCAATGTGTGATTCCCCATCCCCACCCCCACCCCCCCGGCAAGACTAGATCTGGTACCTGCAGTTCTTTGGTTATTCTGTACAGTGGTGCCTTGCATAAAGGAATTAATTCATTCCAAATGAAATTATGCTAAGCAAATTTTCCCTTATACAAATTTCCCATAGGAATGCATTGAAAACAGAGTGATCCCATGTTTATGTTGTATAGGCGATTCTGTTAAGCAAACAGAAATATGAAAAATTTTAATAAAATAATTTAATTTACCTTTATTGTCAATGTACAACATATGCACAATGAAAGTTGAGTCTCCCATGCCCACCCCCACCACCATAGCCCCCATCTCACTGGCAATCACTCAGTCTTATTGCACCCATTTTCTTAACAGAATGCGCCAGCCCACAGGTCAGTTCTTCTAAACTTGTCCTGGGATTATTTCCCATTCAGCAGTCTGACAGCCCATGGAAAAAAACTGTTCTTCAGTCTGTTTACTAGGCTCCTGATATCTTCTGCCTGATGGTAACAAGGTAAAAAAGTGCTGTCGGGGTGTGAGTCATCCTTAAGAATTTTTCCCCTCCCAACGATCCCCTAGCTATGTCATCCAGTGCACTCAGGGGACATCATGATATACTGAGCAGCTTCTCTTAGTGTCTTCCTGTCAGCAGCTGTCAATCCAGCATACCAAACGGTAATGCAATATTGAGGATTCTTTCAACTGTGGAAATTAGAAGGAGATAATCAGTTGTTGCTTCACTTTGTTCTTACAAAGACCCTGAGGAAATGCAGTCTCTGCTGGGCCTTCCTGACTACATGTTTATTAATTCCCCAGGATAGATCCTCACTGAGGTAAACTCCCAGAAATTTAAAGGAAGAAACTCTCTCCACACACACCCCCTGGATGTACAATGGGGCTAGTTCCTCTCTCTTCCTCCGGAAATTTAACAAATTTTATGTTATACAAACCCTTTGTTATACAAGGGTCCACTGTATTTCCTACTGTGCTGCTGCAGAGGACTGGCAAGATTGTCTATTCGAGAGGCTAAATGCAACCCCCCCACACACATCTGTATGGGGAGATCCCTCTTGAAGTCAACAGTGTTGTGGAGGTGGGTCTCACAAGGTCGAAAGCCCAGGACTTTCTGAGGACCACAGACTTTAGCATCACTTGTGACCCTTAGTAGCAATCCTCTCAGTAGCAACTAGCAATGTATTGTAACAAGTTGTCTATTTTGTAAGCAAAGGGTGGCTTGTGGTGACCTGGCCTTGAATGGACAATTAGGAGCCAATAGAATTGCAAAAGCCCTGCTCCTGATGAAAATAAGGGTTGGGGGTGACTGATCTGCAGGTTCAGATAAATTCAACTCCCCTCACTGTTAGGCTTTGGTTATGGGAGCCATCAAAGCAAATGTGATGCTTACACCACTATCCCTTGATGATACACAACAACTGAAATACATTCTGTCAACAACCCTGCCCTAGTTACCTGAGAGATAAGTCTCATTGAGGCTTCTCCCTTAGTAAAAAAAAAAATGCATAGGATTGCAATGCCTGATGAACACGTTTGAAGATCTCAGAAATGGACACACCTATTTCAGCCATTCTGGTTGGCCTACTAAAGGGATTACCACCACACAGTGTGGATTTTCCAATTGGTCTCCACTTGTCTTTATAATAGGAGATAATGGGGATGTTGGAGTCACACTCAACCAAGAAAAACTGACAGCCCTCCTTGCTCTTTCAGTCCTTGTGACAGCACTCACTGCTACGTATATATTGATTAAGAAGTCCTTTTGTGACTGTGGGTTTTTTCCTCCCAAAGTTTGTATGGATTAGGTTTTTTTTTGGAAAGGAGGAAAAAATATTTGTGGTTGGGAATCTTGGCCATGACCTCACCTACTTTGCTTACTGTAGTGTCAGCAACCGTGGAAAACTGCAACTGTTGACTTTGCAGCCCTCCTGCAACTGTTGACTCTCTCTCTCTCTCTCTCTCTCTCTCTCTCTCTCTCTCTCTCTCTCTCCTCCTGCTGTCCCTTTCATGCTCCTGGCTTCTTCCCTAAAACCCTGGACTTGGTTCAGGGGCATCAGTTGGCATCTGACTAACGTATAAAACCACCATGAGCCATGATTGTAAAAACAGAGGTAACGACCATATTGAGAGAAGGGGAAAAGGAGAACAATCATAGGGAAACCATTTTGGGAGATTGTTCGTGGTGATTGGGTGCTCTTTGGGAAGCTCTGAGAAGTTATATTTATTAGTTATTTATTTTAAAGCTTATATACCACACCTATTTTCTCATAGGGAACTCTGGGCAGTTTACAAACAGGGCGATGCAAACAATTAAAACCACCACAACAGGTTGCCATTCTTCATTTCTGGTGGCTGTTTTTGCCAACCCAGAAGCACCTTTCTGTTCCATTATCAGAGCAGAACAACATGTAAGGACCCGATTTAGTGATAATAACTGTATGTATGGCTCACCATTTCTAAACAGGGAACGTGGCAGTAGTCATAATATGCTTTTACGTACCTTGTTTTCTCCTCACAACCACCCTCCTGAGGTAGGCCGTCAGAAGGTATAGGATTACATTTTGCTTTTATATGGGTAACTTGAATATTAGTCATTGCTGGGGCAGGCATGATCTATTCAGAAATTTGAGGAGGAGGACAGGATGTGACTAGAACAACCATAGCATACCAGAGGCCTGTAGAAGTGTTTTCCCCAAGTACATTGAAAACAAAAAGACAGTAAGTTAATGCTAATGCTTTACATTCTGTCTGCTGAATCATCTATTTTTCTAATTGCATTTTTGTTGCTAGGGTTTGAGGGTTGTAAGTTTCAACTGTAAATTTTGTAAAATGCCCATTGTTTACAACACTAATGGGAAAGTACTGTATGCAAACCAAATGTGTATGTATATTACCATACTATGGCAGGCTTTTGCTCCAGAATGAATTACTCCATCTCACCTCACCTCACAATACCTGAAACCTTGTCTTCTAGTCTCTCAGTGTCAAAGAGCCTGTATAAATAACTCTCTCTGTTTTCAGAGTGTCAGGAGACCAAGGGCAATTGCATAAAGCATTTGGCAGGGAGCAAGTTTGACTTTGCAATTTTTTTTAATTTCCAAAGTGAACTTAGGCTAGTGTAATACACAAATGGAGTCCAAAGTGGCAGAGGCAGCATCCTTTGATAGTGCGAGGTCAAACACAGACATTCTCCTCAAGCCAAAGGGCATATCTGCACTTCACATTCAAATAGGTTGAATGGTCACCCTTTCTTTCCCAGGGAACTCCCAAGAAGACTAGGCTGAAGGTGGATATAGGAGATTCTAGACAAGACCAGCAGGCTCTATAAGATCTTCAAATGTCCTCCCAAAAACAGATGTTGCTTCTGTTATGGGTCCAAGATCCTGAAGCTGTGCTGTTAATGGAGGATCTAGCAATTTGCACCAAAATAAAATTCATTAAAAAAACCTCCTGTTTCTGTGCAAAATAAATCTGTTTTCCCTTTGTGAAGTTTCATGCACTCACGCAGAAGAAGCACAACGGGGCTAGCTTGTAGACAACAGACACAAACAACCCATCCAATGACGCATTGTCATGCAATGAAATTACTCTCACTTTGGTTTCAAATATCGAATATTTGACAGAGATATAAAAAAAGACTTCAAAAATACATTCATTTTGACAGGGACAATAGGGCTGTCAGAAGCCCATTGTCTTAGGGTAGTTAAAATTAAGCTGACTGATATTAAGGAATCCTTAACCTGGATGATGGGACATTTTAACACCCCCTCCCCCTGAATTGTGCTCTGCTTCAGAATTCACACACAACAAAACTCATATAGTAGGCAACCTGAGACATTGGTGAGAACCTTTGGGAAACAAGGGTTCTATGAGTGAAAACTATGGTGGCCAATTGTTGGACATCAACAAAGTAGTGGTTGTGTGTTCCTGGTCACATGCTTGAATGCACAATTGGGCCCATGTCCAGTAACACAACTAAAACCCCACTAGTGAGCAACAACTGAGCACTCCAACTAGTACAGCTTTCCTTTGGTGAATCTAAATGTTCAGTTGGATCTGTGAAGATTCCCAGTCATCCAGGTGAGTTTATCTGGAAGTTGAGTCATGGCTAGTGGACTTCTGTTTGGATGAGCAGTGAAACATTTCTATCTCTCAAAAAAGAAGTCCAGTAGCCATGACTCAACTTCCAGGTTCAGTTGGATCCTGGACGCCATCACCTGCAGACCTGTGAACAGCATTGCTGAGTTTTAACCACTGGTTATGGATGGCTTGGGATATTTAAAGAGATGAAAGGAAAATAAACTGGTGGGATAAAAGAGAAATATTGGTTTTGGCCATGAACTTCTTTTCTGCCCAGCCAGTGCTGCACGATATATAAATTTAACCCAAACCTAAGCACCATCTCTGACCCTACTGCAATTCTCAGCATAGAGTAAGATTGCTTCCATATTAGTGGGATTGGTACCTGTGGTTCTAATTATCCACTGTCTGCAAATATTAAATAACCCCTCCCTTAACCCCACTCCAGAAATACACTTTTCCAAGGTGTGTTACCAGAACTGGCCACTAGAGTCTACCAGGGAGTGCAATATATAGCAATTCTGTACCTGATACTAGAGATGGGCACGAAATGAGTGATTTTTCATTTTTGTTTTCATTTTTTTGTTTCGTTATGCAATGAAAATGAAATGAATTTTTTTAAAACAAAACAAAAATGAAACGACCAAATTTGCCGTGTTTTTCATTTTCGTTGCAGCAGATGCATTGAACTAAAAAGAATGCTAACGAAACAGCAATTTTTGTTTTCATTTTCATTTTTTCATTTCATTACCTAACGAAACGAAAACGAATTTTTTTGCAAAAAACATCACGAAAACAAAAATGAACTGAAACAGACCCCTAAACGACCAAACGACAAACGAAACACAATTTTCTTGAGTCGTGCCCATCTCTACCTGACACCTTTCAGCATCCCGAGCAGTGGGGGCTGGACCTGATCCCCCACCCCCACGACTGACTGCTAGGCAATCAGCCTTTTATCGGACTCTTTAAATTGACTCAAAAAACAGTAAAACTAGTGGTGGACTCACAATGCTCTGTGTTTGAAACGTATGTTTGCTTGGAGGCGTGATATAATTTAAAAGCAGAGGGCTCTTGTTTGGGCTGATATGGTAAAAGCTGTAACTTATAGGAAATCTTCCTTGCTACTTCTCTCTCTCTCTCTCTCTCTCTCTCTCTCTCTCTCTCTCTCTCTCTCTCTCTCAGGAATACAATAATTTCAGGGCAGGAAAATTTATTTCTCTAGACCATTGCCAATCTCTTGTTATAAATGAATGCAGCATTTTCTTCTGGCACTGGCTGTCTCCAAAAGATGCTATAACAGGACTGTGCTTCAACCGCTGATGCATTGCAGATAAAATGTAGTTCAGGCACTGTTTGACAAACAGCCCGACAGGAGGTAATGCTAGCTAGACATCTTCCACCAGCTGGGGGAGTTTTGACAGCCACCCGTAGCTTTACTGCTCTACAAGCCTATTTAGTTCATCCCGGATTCCCCTAACCTTGTCATATGTGAGCAGGATCCTCATTGATCTTTCTTTTCCTCACATTAACCCCAAATCATTGGCTTAGAACACACAGAGTTCGGACTTACATTCTGTCTCCTTAAGAACTCAGATATCTGGTCTCATGCACTCCCAGAGGCATCTGGGGGGGCCACTCTGAGAGACAGGATGGGCCTTTGGCCTGATCCAGCATGGCTCTTCTTATGTTCTTATGTTCTAATGATCAGATATGTGCATGCTGACACATCATCCAAACTGGGCACATGTTTCCTTGCGAGGGGGAGTCTATGAGATGATCTCTGCTTTCATTAATTAATAACACCAATTCTGAATAGGTAACGATGGGAAAGAACTTCCTTGCGTTAAGTACGGGTGAGTTAACAGGTCCTGTGGATTATTTCACTCCAGCACACTAAAAGCCCAGCAACACAAAATAGCCAGTGCAGATTGCTCACAGGGCTGCCGGAAAACAGCTGTGCCGTATCCTGAACCTCTGCATCAGCTTGCCTTGGCTCAGAGTGAATGTGAGAACAGCCAGTGTTCAAGCTGAAAAAAACAAAACCCTGACTTGATCCGTTCTTGTGCAGTAAGCAAGAAGTCTTTTTTAAAAAATCCAAGAAAGTCTCAGAAACATTATGCATGTTCATGCGTTATGTTCATGTGTTTCTGTAAAGGGCGCAACTTGGAAGAACCTACAGTAGCATGTCTGCAAAGACTTCCAGTTATCCAGGTGAGGTTGTCTGGAAGGTGAGTCATGGCAACTGGACTGCATTTTTTACCCAGCGTGTTGTTAGCCTGTGGAACTCCCTGCCACAAGATGTGGTGACGGCATCTAACCTGGATGCCTTCAAAAGGGGATTGGACAGTTTCCTGGTGGAAAAGTCCATCACAGGTAACAAACCATGATGGGGATGTGTCATCTCCAGACTTCAAACCAGGGTACATCAAGGGCCAGATGCAGGTAAGTTGTATCAAGATATCTAGTCTCGTGTGCTCCCGGATGCATTTGGTGGAGCCACTGTGAGATACAGGAAGCTGGACTAGATGGGTCTTTGGATTATGTTCTTATGTTATTGAGAGACTGAAACGTTTTGCTGCTCATCCTGACAGCTTTGTTGATCTGAGGAAAGCTAGTTGTGAGTCCTCCATTTTATAGTTCATTTTGACCTCATGTCACCCTGGTCTGAAATAGCCACTCATAAGATGAACAATGGCCTGAATAGGCTCGTTAGATGGACAATAAGCTCAATACTCATCCAAGTAGCTTCTTCAGTCTGAGGATGGTTGGTAGGAGACCTCCAGTTTATCCTCCATGTTGGTTTTGCTTCACCCTGGTCTGAAGAGGCTCCTCAGATGGACAACAGCCAGGGAGGGGTGAAAGTCACACCTCTGAAGCCCCTCCTAACACCCCTTAAACACAGGCTGCAGAGGTGAGCAGAGGAATTTTACATCACACACACGTTGAAAACCCCACTAAAGTGAGTGGAGAAAACAGCACCTTGATCTCAAGTTAGAACCACAATCATGCCAAGAGGGCTGGTCTCAGGGTTTATTTTCTTTTATTATGAATCTTATCAGCTTCAGTGTTTCATCAAATCCCTTATGGTAGCCAAAGGAACATTATCCTGAAGAGTTTTTCATTTACCTACAGCATTACCCAAGATGTCAGAAGAGGAAAATTCTCTTTGTCTTCACCTCATCTCATTCCTGCTTGATTTCACCACCACCACCACCCCTCCAGGACTGCGCGGGTCAAAGCATCAAGAAGGCAAGGCAAAGAATTTCAGTAGATTTAACAGTCTCAACAAAAGCAGTCTTTTCTTTCTTTCTTTTTTTTTTTTTTGCACCTCATGAGACTTCTCGCAAGAAGTGAGAAGCTACACACGTCACCTGCACAATTCACATATTTGTATCACACCTCTGCAAGGTTTGGGGGGAAGGAATATTGAAGCAGCAGTACATAGGTGTGCAGCAGAACAACACGTTGAAAAATTACAGATCAGCCCATTTCACTTAGCGGGAACAATGCATGCATTAGAGTAATTGTTGCAAGTTTTTCAGGCTGTTTAGCCATGTTCTGGCTAACCATTAGAGTAATGGTTTTCAATCTCAACCTTTTTTTTTTTTAGTTGTGACCCCCTTTTTATAATAGCCAAGCAACCTGCCACACACCTTGCCTTATTTGCATAATCAGACACTTTTAATTGGGTAAAGTTACTCCTTTAGTGGTGCCTTTCTGCCCCAAAGGATCTATTTCTCATACATCCACATCCACACAAACTTTAATATCCCACTCTCAAAGGTCAAAGAAGAAATGATTTAAGAAGGGCTATAACACATTAGTTGCCCTGAGGCCCCCAAGGAGAGGCTTTGTGACCCCCCCCTTGTGAGGTCATGACCCCTAGTTTGGGATACCATGAAATATTTTACTACTATGTACTAAAAATGCCCCTTAAAATTTCAACACAAAAGGGGAGAAAGGAAGTCCTGCTATTAACAATTCATTAATTAATGAACAAGGGGAGAAAGAATATTAATGTGGAATGAGGAGGGGACAACAAAAAATAAGGCCATATTCACATATTATAAAAAAATGAGAATGGGATTACCATGGTTCTCTGGTTTGGTGTATTGGGTTCAAAGGAAACCCATTCAGAGGAGGGACCAGGGCCAGGAAGCTGGTGCATCTGTTTCTGATGGAGTTCCCATGAATGGAGGCAGGTCATGGAATCTGGAGCTTCTATGGAACACCTCTGGGCCCAGTCCACCAAATTCAACCGGACTGCTGAACCATGATAAGTGCTTGTCTCTATTTGAGAGTGTGAGTTCAACCCCAGCCAGTACAATCTCTGGAGGCTGCAGAAACAGGTTTGTCTCCTGAAGAGGGAAAAAAAACCTGTTATGGATTGGGCCATTTCATGCCTTTAGGTTCATGATGAATCTGTGTTTCCAATCATGTGAAGAAGCTCTGTGTGCACCAGGCTGTCACCACTTCCAACTGCCACACTCTCTTCCTTGTTGCCCTACTCAGGCCTTTTAAGGGTTAATCTTAAAGCTCAAGCAGGGGAGAATTCTAGGTCTTCTCCATCTGTGTGCTCAGGGGAAGAAGAACGGGATGATGGACTTGGGTGTCTCAGATGTACAAAGCTTTTTCCCCAGAGACCACTGTCTCCTTACTATAACACTTTCCCTGCTCATCTTTTCCAATTCATTCTTCTTAAAATGATTGAACAAGTCTCAGAAACGTCTGATAGCACCAAGATGCTGATACTTTTTGCCATTCCCCAAGCTTCCACTGCCTCCCGGAATTTGGTCAAATCCATGTTGGTTGCATTGATAATACCATCAAACCATCTCATTCTCTGCCGTCCCCTTTTCCTTTTGCCTTCAATCTTTCCCAACATCAGGGACTTTTCCAAGGACTCCTCTCTCCTCATGAGGTGGCCAAAAGTATTGGAGCCTCAGCTTCAAAATCTGTCCTTCCAGTTAACATTTGGGGTTGGTTTCTTTCAGGATGGATAGGTTTGATCTCCTTGCAGTCCTGGGGACTCTCAAGACTCTCCTCCAGCACCACAGCTCAAAAGCGTTGATTCTGCGGCAATCAGCCTTCTTTATAGTCCAGCTCTCACTTCCATACACCACTACTGGAAAAACCATAGCTTTGACTATCTGGACCTTTGTCGGCAAAGTGATGTATCTGCTCTTTAAGGGCCTTTTTACACGACCCCTAAGATCCGCTGGCCCCTTAAATTCGGACCAGAGATCTTGAAGGTTCGTTGCTGTTCCTCCGTCCCCACCCGCTCCGCACTTCTTTGTTCTGTCTGCGTGAGGGGAGGGAGGAAAAAAAGCCTTAGACAGGGACAAAAGAATAAAGCCTTACCTCCGGTGCCGGTGGAAGTTGCTCCGACCTCCGTTTACTTCCTGGTTCCTCTTTAAGGGGCGGAGGCAAAAGAAAAACAACAGAAAGAAGCGAGGAGAGCTCAGGCACTCTCCGCATCAAATATTTTTCACCATCAAAGAGCAGGTACAAGAAAAGTGCACTGGATCGCGCTTAGGTGGGCGGGGTCGCACTTAATTGTCTGCAAACTCCGGAGCTGGTGGGGAAACATTTTTAAGGTCCAGAGCTTGCAGCCATTTGCGGCGGAGCTTAGGGGTCGTGTATAAACGCCTTAAGATGCTGCCTAGGTTGGCCAACGCTTTCCTCCCAAGAATCAGGCATCTTTTAATACCATCTGCAGTGATCAAGGAGCCCAAGAAAATAAACTCTGTCATTGCCTCCATTTCTTCCCCTTCTATTTACCAGGAGGTGATGGGACTAGTGGCCATGATCTTAGTTTTTTTGATATTGAGCTTCAGCCCGTTTTTTCCACTCTCCTCTTTCACCGTCATTAAGAGGTTATGAGAAATGTTATAAGAGGGTATGAGAAATGTTACTTTTTAAAGTGAAGCACAAAGCACCCATTTCTAGCATGGTAACCCTTCCATGCCATTGTATCCACAGGCACATAGTGGCAGGGAGGGCACTGCCCCTGCTATGCCTACGATTCCCACCCACCCGCCGCCCAGCATTTACTTTCCACTGATATCGTGGACCACAATATCGGTGCCAGAGTTGCATGCAACGAATTCCTCAATGTTCCACCAAGCATTTTAAACGGCAGTAAAGAAGCGATGAGCATTCTACACATACACGCACACCCTGCCTTTTACCCATTGTAACAGTGCCGCTGAAAAAGACCTCAAGGGATTTTAAACGATGTGGGAGGAGGAGAGTTATGCCTAATTATCCTGGAACACGGGTTTTTATATTTTCCATTTTAATTGGGAGGATGGGGGAAGATCTTGAATAAAGCAAGAGAGGGTTGAGAGGGTGTCATCACACATTCTTGTCCCAGAAAGAGCAGGTGGGGAGGCTCCTTTGTTCACAGTGCTAGTTTTAAGAGGCACGACATGGCAGGAAAGTGATATTTAAATGACTTCAACTGGATGTTCCTATGCAAAGTCCCAGAAAGGATGACTTCTTTCCTAGGGACACTGTGCTTTCTTCCAAAGACAATTTTTTAGCACGCAATTGGCCACAAAATGTGCTGTTGGAAACAAAAATGCATTTGGGAAGCTGATAGATCTGTGCTTGGAAAATAGAGAAGGTCATGAATTAGAGAAAGTGGATTAGGATGGAATTGTATAAGAACTCATCCCAACAGAAATCCTAGAAGAAACTTTAAAAGCATCAAGAGGTGGTTGTGAACCTTGCAAAGGAAGCCCTGGCGTCTCAGAAATACAGTGGTCCCTTCTATAACAAACAGTTTGTATAACATAAAATCTGTACAACATAAAAGATTCCGGAGATAGGGGAAATTTGCTTAACAGATTCTCCTATGGGGCAAATCCATACAACATAAAAATGGTCGTGGTTAGGAATGACTCCGTTTTCAATGCATTCCTATGGGAAATTTGTATAAAGGAAAATTTGCTTAACACAATGTCATTTGGAACAAATTAATTCCTTTATACAAGGTACCACTGTACTAAATCTGTTGAGGAGGCAGTGGAAGGAAATTTTGTTATTAGAGCTTAGTGAGCTCATGAGAAGTTAACTTTTAACCCCTTTCTACTAACTCTCCGTTCATCCTTTTGTACTAATTTCGTGTCTCCGAAATTAGAAGTGTCAGTTCCAAGAATAATTTGGAAATGATCAACAGAAGGAGTCTCCCCCGAGAATCAGGAGGACAGCTCCAACTGCTGCCTGGTGCTGATGAGATGATTTATTTTCTGTGCAGCCCCCGTGAGGATCAGGGAGAATGGAGGGTGTTAGAAGCTGAAAAAAAGTGATCTCAGAGCCATCTGGCATGAGAGACCAGGCTTCTTTCCTAGGGACACTGTGCTTTGTTCCAAAGACAAATCAATGACCTTGAAGCTAAGGAAGGCTCAAAGAAAAGGGGTATTGGATTGAGTTTGCTTCTGCTATATACAGCCCCTCCTGAGTCAAAGTAATTGAACACCAACCTCTGCAAGTGAATGACCTTGTCTTTTGGGGAAGGGTTTTCTGATGGCTGTTTACTAAATTTCATAGCCCCATTTGAGAAGCAAAATGAACAGCTTACAGATCCCCCCCCAAAGGACAGTGAAAGTCAACACTTTTGTGTGGACCTAGGAAAAGTTGTTCTGTTTTGGATGTCAGAATCTCAGCATCAAAATGGCAGCTGTTGGCAAAGGTTATGCGGAAGTTATTGTCGCACAAAGTGGCTTTTTCAAACTCTAAGCTTGCAGAGATGGTACCTTTAGCCATGGACCTTTTTTTGTTTTTAAATATTATTTCACCAGGGAAAAACAGCAGATCAACTACTTCAGTTACCCAACCACTGGTTTCCTTATGTTGACAACATACCACGCTGGAGCATTAAGGAGAAAAGCATGACAAAATTCACCTTGAATGGTAAATCCTAAAATCACAGAATTCTAGAGTTGGAAGAGACGTCAAGGGCCATCCATTCCCACCCCCTGCCATGCAGGAACCCTCATCACAGTATTTCTGACAGATGGCCATCCAGCCTCTGCTTTAAAAACTTCCAAAGAAAGAGACTCCACCACCTTCTGTGGCGGCATATTCCACTGGTGAACAGCTCTAACCATCACAAAGTTCTTCTCTTCGTCAGGAACGTTTATCTTTTGCAAATGTGAAAGTCTACACTTCCCTGTGTCATTTCAGCCCTACCTTATTTCAAAGAACTTCAGTTCCTCATTTAAACAATAACATGGGCAAGTGTTACATTGTGATGGCAGTTATAAATTGCACCCAGGATCCTACGGGTTTAGATTATTCCTTCTGGCCATTATCAAGACCAAAAAGAAAAAGAAATATTTATTCATACATTTATAAATGTATTACATGCAAACCCTGTACTCCCACTAGAAAGCAGCACCCAACAATGGCTAGTGACATCATAGCTAGACATAGTGGTCACAACTATTGACAAGCAATAAAGGGGGATGCCAAACTTTCCCTAGCAAAGAGTATTCTGAATGCTGATAGCACCAAGGTCAGCAGTCAAGATGGTTTACAAGAGACCCTCTTGCACTCATTATCATTCGCAAAGTGATAACAACCAAGGGGAAATCCCAGAAGTTGATTCTGTTTTCCCCGCCTCCATAAAAAAGCTTTTTAGGTAAAAGAGATGGCAAGCCAAATTGATCACTAATGATATCTTAGGAGTTAAATCAAAGCTTCAATGAGTTAAACACTTACACCTGTGGACTGGGTGAATAAAATTGTCAGTTTTGTTTTCTTATATTGATTTTTTTTTTAAAAAAAAAAGCTCTTTCGAGACTGAATGAGAAAAGGCTGCATAGTTTGGAATATCCTTAATGCAGTGGAAGAACTCTCTGATCTTGTTCATCTCTATTTAAACCCTTGCTTCTTCTGTAGCTCTCCCATTCCTCCCCTTTCTCCAGATCTTTTATAACAATTGGCTTTCGCTTTGGACACGAACACTGTTATTTCACTCAGCGTTACTCTGAAGACACAATAAACACATTGCGCTCACAAAGGGGGAGGCGCTACATAAATCAAGTACATTAGCTTTGTTTTACCACCAGCTCAGATGAAATTATGGTTGAAAGTTAAGCAGATGTTCCAAGCCTCCTTATTCCAATTAAATTATTTATTGACAGGGAGCAGATGGCTGTGTTTTCTCCATGAAATTGGCAGTCTAATTGGGAAACCCTCTATACATGAATGGGTTGCTGAGACAGAATACACAGTCTGTTGGCATTCCTCCTTCACTTTAGGTCTGGTGGCTGCCATTAGGAGACCATGCCTTGAGTGACAAGGAGGGCTGGGCCAATCTACTTCTCAGCTTTGTAAATTTCACATGTGCTTAACCCTAAAACTATCCTCCTGTTTCTGCAATAAGCTACATTTTTAAAGTATAAATTTTTGAACTCAAATATGTACTTCTGAATGTCTCTTCCAAATGTCAGTGCTTGTCTTCATCTTAAATTAGAACATATATTCTACCTGAAATGCACATTTTATTTATTTATGTATTTACCACCTGATTTTTCCAAGAGAACTCAAGGTGGTGAATAATATAATACAATTTTATATACCCTGCAGCTTCCACAGTAGGGTATATAAAATAACAAACTCAAATCCAATAAAAATACGAAAACAAGAATACTAAGACAAGATGGCAAAACACAGGTGGACAAACAAAACACATGAAACAAAACCTCCCTGATTGCCGAAAGTGGCCATAAAGAGCCAGGTTTTCAACAGCTTCTGAAAGGCCGAGAGGGGCTCAGCAGTTCTTCTAACGTTGCTCGAAAGCTGATTCCAAAGTGTGGGGCCAGCCACAGAGAACTCACGGTTCCGGGTAGAGGCGTTACATGCCTCCCAGAGAGTGGTGACCCAGAGAGCAAGGGACTGTGATGTTCTGGTTGACCAGGCCGACATTGACCTTAGGATGATACCCTCCGTCAGATATTCTAGTCCCAAGCCATGGAGGGTTTTGTAAATTTTTGAGATGCTTTGTCTTCTGTGTGTCATCTAAGAAGCGTATCACAAAGTTTAAAAGAAATCTGCCATTTTATACCAGAAGTATGAGGACATCTCGATGAAAAACACAGGTTGAACAAAATACTCAGAACCCTTAAGCATTAATCTATGCATTTCCAAACCCTTACTTACAAAGAAACCTAACACCAGAAACTATTCAAGAAAAGTTAATAAATATGTAGCAGCCCCCGCAGCTGCTGTTCTCTGGATGCTTTTGAGTGGAACTATGAAGAGTCGGTCACGACTGTAATGACACAACACATACACACTAGCCATTCAAACCAGCATGGCAATTGGTTGGGGATTAGGGTAATGGTGACCCAAAATATTTGGAGGGAAACAACCTGAGGGAAGTTTGGAAAAATTAATAATTTAGATTCAAGGTCAAGTTTCCCCCCCGCACATGCGTGCTAGTCGTGTCCGACTCTAGGGGTGGTGCTCATCTCCGTATTCAAGCCGAAGAGCCAGTGTTGTGCAAGTCCATGGCCACATGGCCGGCATGGCTGCAAGGAAACACTGTTTTACCTTCCCGCTTTTTACGGCGGTACCTTTTTTATCTAGTTGCATTGACATGCTTTCGAACTGCTAGTTTCGAAAGCCTCCAACACCATGCGGGAGAATGAAAATTAAATAAGCAGATCAAGACCGTTACCCATCAGATGATCACTTATCAGCATGTCAAAGTCATTCTGTGTTCGCTGTATACAGGCCCGCTGGCCAATGCTTTCCTTTGATCTTGCTTCTTTTTTTAGCCCAATAATTGGAAGATATTTTTGTCCCTACCCTTGACAAAACATGATTCATTATTTTAAAAGCAGCCACAAAGCAAACCTGACTTTGATGTAAGGAAGTGAATAGCAGGGTTTCCTCCCCAAAACAGGAAAGGTTAAAAAGATGCTGGCATAATAAAATAGGAAGGTAGATATTCTCAAGCTTTTATAAATTGTGGGTTGTGGCCATTAGTGTGTGTGTTGTGTCGTTGCAGTCATGACCGACTCTATGTGACTCCATGTCCATGGAATTTTCTTGGCAGGAGTACTGGAGTGGCTTGCCAGTTCCTCCTCCAGATGCCTACAGCACCTGGTATTCCCTGGTGGTCCCCCATCCAAGTACTAAGCAGGGCCAACCCTGCTTAGCTTCTGAAATCAAGCAAGATCGGATGTGCTTAGGGCACCTAGGCAGCTGTGGCCGTTAGAGAAGACTCCAAATGAATCCAAGGCTGTGATTCAGGGTGGGTGAGTTCAATGGAACTGCTATTTTTGAGATGGTCTGGCCACTCCAAGGGGGGCAAGGCTAATAGCAAAAAGGCAAGGCCAAGGGCCGAGTGCGTTCGAATCTCTATTAAGACATGGAAATGTACTGGTTGGAACTGGGTGGAAATGGGTAAATGTACGTGTGTGGAACTGGTAGAACCGCTCCTTAAATATCTCAGAATCAGAATCCATTGAGCAGCCTGCCAACACACCTTAAATGTTTCACCTAAAATGCCTTCTTAGTAGAGATGGGCATGAACGGCAGGTCTGGCACTTCAGCACAGTTCATTTCCTAGCCATACAGCTGATCTATGGCTCGTTGCCCAACCCCCTCCAGTAAGTGCCCACTTAGTGTCATTGCCCTGTTTTGCCGCCTCCTGGCACTGCCACTGAATGAGTGTGTTTGGGTGAGAACCAGTAGTACATACCCATCTTGTGCCTAAAGCTTTAGATGTTTTTTTTTAAAAAAAAAGTAATAATTAATGAATAATTGTGTGTGTGTTGCGTTGTTACAGTTGTGACCAACTCTTTGTGACCCCATGTCCATGGAGTTTTCTTGGCAAGAATATTGGAGTGGCTTGCCAGTTCCTACTCCAGGTGCCTACAGCACCTGGTATTCCCTGGTGGTCTCCCATCCAAGTACTAACCAGAGCCGACCCTGCTTAGCTTCCGAAATCAGGCAAGATTGGATGTGCTTAGGGCATCTAGGCAGCTACAATGAATAATTAGTTATGTTTTAAAATCACAAAAAGCAGCTTTATGGGTTGTATTGGTGGAACATCTTGCAGGAATGGCAGAGATAAAGATCTTTTACGAAGCACTTCGTTTTCAAATTACTAGGTGACTCTAAACAATGTTATGAAGGTGGAAACAAGGAAGGTCAAATTTTTCAACAGTTCACAGATTAAAGCAAGTTTGTGATAAACAAAATAAAGATGAAGCCATTTCATCTCCCTTGGATTTAATTTAGAACTATAAACATTTATTATTTGGTTTAATATGACATTTTTTTGTCACTTGTCCTTTTGATGCATGTAATAGTTTGATAAGGGAACATGCATGTTTTGTAAATCAAAACTGAATTAACAAGCCACCCTGTTTTGGATTTCAGTCACATTTTATTTTATTTTCATTGGGCACAAGGTGATCTACCCTGCTTTTCTAAAATGTTGTTTTTATGGGAAGTGTGGTTTACAGTGCATACTAAATAAGAATCACGATCTCTAAAAGATCTGAAGTCTATGAAGGTGGAAACAAGGAAGGTCAAATTTTTCAACAGTTCACAGATTAAAGCAAGTTTGTGATAAACAAAATAAAAATCCCTAGAGAAGAACTCTGTTTGGATTTAATTTGAACCTTATATCACATTTATTATTTAGTTTAATATGGATTTTTTTTGTCACTTATCCTTTACCTGGTAAGTAATATAGTTGATATTATACATACCATGGTCAGCTGATGGATTAAACAGAAATTTAAATGGCAACAAATCAAAACTGAATGAAATCAAAATAGCCACCCTGTTTTGGATTTCTGTTCAACATTTTATTTTATTTTCATTGGGCACAAGGTGATCTACCCTGCATTTTATAACTGTGATTGCTGTTGAGTTGTCTGGAATTGAAATTCCATGACATTAAGCCATTTATAACTTATGGAGACAGTTCTCCAGGTTTTCTAGGTGTAAAGTAGTCAGAAATGTATTCATAACCCAAAGCATGGAGAGAACCTCTAGTTCCCTGAGCTCCTTGCCCTCTGAAGATGCCGGCCACAGAGCCTAGCGAAATATCAGGAAGAAAAACTTCCAGAACATGACCAAACAACCTGAAAAACTCACAAGAACCATCAGATCCCAGCTGTGAAAGCCTTCAAGAATACATATTCGGAAATGGTTTACCAGTGTCTCCTCCTGGTGGCAGTCTGAAGCCTTGCATCTTGCCCAAGGGTTACACAAGGATTCACACACAATGCCTCTCAGCCACATGTAGTATGTGCTGGCTGATCACTGCTCTCCCCTGTCCCTGTGAATGACCAAAGATCTGAACTCCTATCCTGATGTTCTGACCAGGGGCGTATCGAGGGGGTGCCAGAAGGGTACATCTGCCCCGGGTGTAGCAATCGGGGACACCTAGAGGGGGAGCAGGAGGAGGAAGCCATGCACCCTCCCGCCGCCCAGCAGTCCTCCTTTCCCCTAAAGTTTGGCAGCGGCACCCCCTCCGCTGCATCTACCACCGTGTGCCTGGCGAGGGGCAAAGCAGGCAGGCAGACAGGCTGAAGTGTGGTGGCCACGGTGCCCTCCTCCCTCTTTTCCTCACTTTGGTGGGAGAGGTGTAAGGCACACACGCTACCATGTGCGTGCACATGCACATGTGCGCGCATGCACCCACACGCACCACGCCTGCAGGGTTCACCCTCCGTTGCTGGGTGGGTGCGATGTGGGGGGGGGGACAGCAGGAAGGGCGCAAAAATGAACTTTGCCCCCAGGTGTTCCAAATCCTGGCTACGCCTCTGGTTCCGACTTGCTGATTTAACTACAAACCTGTAGAGAAGGGGTGAGAAAAGAGGCTAAAATAAAACTGTGGAGGACCTTGTATAAGGAGGTTTTTATAACATAAAATCTGTGAACAACAGTTTAAAATTTTCGCGTGTTTCGGAGATAGTGTTTTGGGATGGAATTTGCTTAACAGAATTTGCGTTTGCCGCCCCATTTTGGATCCCCCACCCACACCGCATGGCATGGGGCGAATCCGCTGCCCAGCACAAAAATGGTCATAATTAGGGATTACTCTGTTTTCAATGCATTCTTATGGGAAATTTGTATTAAGGAAAATTTGCTTCACATGATTTCATTTGGAACAAATTAATTCCTTTATACAAGGTACCACTGTATTCTGCAATGCCGAATACACCTTCCACCAAGGAGGCCGGGGACCTCCAGAAACACCCTCTGGTGGTGCCCTGAGGCAAAGGCATTTTCCGCCTGCTTTTTATAGATATAATTATATAACTAAATAATTATATCTATAGAGGTCTGCATATCGCACCATGCAGCACAACAGGGCACAGTGAATTAGTGCTGACTCCTGCTGCCCTCAGCTTATCCTATGGGAGTCACGCTGTTCTAATTTTGACTGCTCCGGGGTGGCTAGGATTCAGCAATCCTGTACACCGACAGGGAAAGGTAAAGACTTAATCCAGTCCCCTAGAAGTCAGCAAGATAAATAGTTTTGCTGGTCGGCATCAATAAATGGCACTTAGCCAAGCCATTGCAGTTTTTTCCGCCACACGCAGGCCAATACAAAAGAACTCCTGTTAATGGTGACAGACACTTTTATAATGCTCCTAGGGAGAGAAAATAAACCATCGGGGGGGCATATTCTCTGCGTTGAGATTAAGCTAATTTCTGTAGGTCTTTTAAATAGATGAGCCTTCTGTACAACTGAGCTCAGAATTTTACCACTTGTTCAAAATGATGCAGTATTTCTCTTTACAATTCAGCAAATATAAATGATCTAAAGGAAGCAGTACTTCATTAAACATATCATTGATGATTTTTGCCTCTCCCTTTAGTCATCCATTTTTGCTGGAGCAGCCCTGAATCCTTATAATTTATTTATTTATTTATTTATTAAAAAAAACATACATAGCATTGGATCTTTCCTGCTCTGAATTAACAGAGCTTGGAAATTACTTTCCGAGTGCAATTAATGAGTGCATAAATTACATCTTTTTCATTATTATCATTTCAGCAGGTTTTCATTCCGCAGTATTTACTCGTGCTTATCAAGGAACAGAATTGCGGCATGGCCCTTACAGATCATTTACTATTTATTCTGTTTGGGAATATTTTCTCTGGCCTTCAGTTAATGCAAAACCAAGGACGTTTGGCAGTACAATCTTGATGTGGGGGTTATCTGCTGGGGCTTTATTGCTGAAGGCTCTGGAGGAGTGTCACTCTGTACAATTTTACAGAGGAGGGTCCTTGATTGAGCTTATAAAGCTCTAAATGAGTTCAAGCTATCTCCAGAACTTCGCCTCTCTTCATATGCTTGCCCAGCAGTTAAGTTCATTGGGGGTGATCCCCCTCTGTTCCACCACCTTCACTGGTGCATTTGCTGGGGACATAGGAAAGAGCCTTCTCTGCTAACACCTTTAGACTCTGGAACTCCCTCCCACAGGAGGCCAGACTTGTCCCTTCCTTGCTCTCCTTCCACAAGCAAAGGCCTTGTTCTTCAGCCTGAGAAATGTGGTCAGTGGTTCTGGCAGTTTCCCATGTTCACGACCTCACTATCTGTCTGAGCAGCTCCTGTAAGGTCACCACTCTCCTCCTATACTGGGGTGCTGTGGGTGCTGACCTCGAAGGAGGCCCTGAAATCGGTCACTCGCAATGAGGCCTTCTCTCTGCCACCCGAGGTACTGTTTTAGGACTGATTGAGCTTAAAATAGGTTTTGGAAGAATGAGGAAATGCTGACACAAGGTAGTAGAGTGAACAACGGTGTGGAAAATGAATGCAATTTGGTTAAGCAGCTGGGAGACCAATAAAGATGCTTTCGAAAGGAGATTGGACAGATTCCTGGAGGAAAAGTCCATCACAGGTTACAAAGGGAAATTTAAAAAAAAAAAGCCAGGGGCTTTTTAAAAAACTTTTTTGTCCCTCCACCATGTTCAAGCTCTCACACACACACACACGAACCACTTCATTAGTGTAGTGGTTTATTTCATACAATTATTTTGGAAAAAAGTTGTATGAAACAAAATGAAAAAATGAAACGAAATGAAACAAAACATAATATTTTAGTTTTCTGCATATCCCTAGTCCTGTTGGTTGTTCATGTGAATTTTCCACCGGGTTGAGGCCCTGCCTTGGAGGGGGTGCTCCCTGGAGGAGGCGTTCGTGGTTCGTTTCATACAATTTTTTTAAAAAATAATATGAAACAAAATGAAAAAAGTGGGGGAGGAAAGGAGAGGAAACAAAACATAATATTTTCGTTTTGTGCCCATCCCTAGTCCTGTTGGTTGTTCATGTGAATTTTTCACCGGGTTGAGGCCCTGCCTTGGAGGGGGTGCTCCCTGGAGGAGGCGTTAGTGGTTCGTTTCATACAATTTAAAAAAAAATCATATGAAACAAAATGAAAAAAGTGGGGGGGAGGAAAGGAGAGGAAACGAAACATAATATTTTCGTTTTGTGCCCATCCCTAGTCCTGTTGGTTGTTCATGTGAATTTTCCACTGGGTTGAGGCCCTGCCTTGGAGGGGGTGCTCCCTGGAGGAGGCGTTACTGGTTCGTTTCATACAATTTTTTTTAAAAAAATCATATTTAACAAAACAAAAAATGTGGGGGGGGGAGGAGAGGAAACGAAACATAATATTTTCATTTTGTGCCCATCCCTAGTCCTGTTGGTTGTTCATGTGAATTTTCCACCGGGTTGAGGCCCTGCCTTGGAGGGGGTGCTCCCTGGAGGAGGTGTTAGTGGTTCGTTTCATACAATTTTTTTAAAAAAATAATATGAAACAAAATGAAAAAAGAGGGGGGGAAGGAGAGGAAATGAAACATAATAATTTCCTTTTGTGCCCATCCCTAGTCCTGTTGGTTGTTCATGTGAATTTTTCACCGGGTTGAGGCCCTGCCTTGGAGGGGGTGCTCCCTGGAGGAGGTGTTAGTGGTTCGTTTCATACAATTTTTTTTTTTAAAAATCATATGAAACAAAGCGAAAAAAGTGGGGGGGGAGGAAAGGAGAGGAAATGAAACATAATATTTTCATTTTGTGCCCATCCCTAGTCCTGTTGGTTGTTCATGTGAATTTTTCACCGGGTTGAGGCCCTCCCTTGGAGTGGGTGCTCCCTGGAGGAGACAGGCCTGGGAAGTGCCAAACACTTGTTCAGTTGAAAAACGAACCAACATGAAGCTCTGTGTCACCGGTCGGTGCCTATTGCTACTCTAGATAGAAGAGCACAATTGCTTCCCGATAAGCCAGCAAGACCGTTGGCTTTGCCCCTTCATTTCTCCCCTGTGCCGACGAAACCTTGCAGTGTCTGCTGCTGCCTTGCCTTAGGGGCCGCAGGTGTCCCACCCTTTACATAAATTGATTGCATTTTCTTTTTCTGGGCCAAGCCACTTTAAAAGCGGATCATTAAGACCGATGAATATACCCTCTCCATGGAAACGGGACTCTGGGGAGATGTAAAAGATAATCTATAATATATTTTGTTAAACTGCCAAGACAATGTGACACAAAGGTGCACACATCAGCAATTTCGCTGGTTCCCCCCCAACACCCCCCCACCCCCAGAATATCTACATTTTTATTACTGAAACACATCAGTCTGAATTATGGCCCTATTTAGCTGAAAGCATCAGTTTTAAGTAAAATTAGAATTCCAGTCTTTATATTAACTGAGACACACTCAAGTTCTAATTCTCACTTTTTAAATGTCTATGCAGCTACCTCAAAGATCGAATCTCACAGGGGACATGACTAACCCCTTCATGAGCTGCCACATTTAGGCACTCTTTGACTCAATGACCATCACTTGTGTGGATGCTACTAAAAGCAAGGGGCAATCCAACAACTGGGACACCAACCAACTAATGATGCATAAGAACATAAGAGCATAAGAAGAGTCATGTTGGATTAGGCCAAGGACCCATCTAGTCCAGCTTCCTGTATCTTACAGTGGCCCCACCAAATGCATCTGGGAGTGCACAATATTAGATACCTGTTTTTACTCTCCCAACCCTCAATTTGAGTGGATGTCCCCTAGTTCTGGTATTTTATGAGAGGGAGATGAGCATCCCTCTATCCACTTTTCTCATGCCCTGCATTATTTTTGTACGTCTCAATCATATCCCCCATCTAGTCCAGCGTCCTGTATCTCACAGTGGCCACACCAAATGCATCTGGGAGTGCACAACACTAGATATCTGTCTCCTGATACTATTCCCCTGCATCTGGCCCTTGAACTACCCTGGTTTGAAGCCTGGAGATGACACATCTCCATTTTGACTTGTAACCTGTGATGGACTTTTCCTCCAGGAATCTGTCCAATCCAGGCCATATTTGACATCCTTCCAGGCCATATGCCATCATCTGTTTTACATCCTGTGGGTTCAGGAGGTTCCACATCCACTTTACTCATGCCCTGCATTATTTTGTACACAACATGCTTTTGGGTAGAAAGAAAAAAAAGAATCCAATCTCTCCAGAGTGCATGGAGCCTGTTTAAAACAACGGTAGTAGAGGCCCAGCACAAGTGCATACCACAAAGAAAGAAGAGCTCATCTAAATCCTAGAGGGCTCTAGCATAGTTAACAAGTGGAGTTAGAGAGGCTCTAAAGTGCAAGGAGAGGTCTTTCCGTAAATGGAAATCCTCCCCAAATGAGTAAAATAAAAAGGAGAAAACCCTCTTTTCCCCATAAATTTATGAGAAAGATGACATCATGGATTTATCAGCATGTCAGGAGTCTGTTGACTCCTGACATCAAGTTTACCCAAAGAAAGGCCTAACACGAGACATGAGATTTAGGAATTAGTCTTAGTATATGCGAGATGAAATTATATCAATAGTTAATGGAGATAATTTATGTCTTTATGTGCAGTGAAGCCTTGATATTTGCCTGGATGTGCAGCTGGCTGAATAAATTAAAAAAGGGGACTGAATCCCGTCAGCATTAATCAACCACAAACGAATGACCGGGCGTCGCAAGATTTTGCTGCGGTTGCAACACTTGGGAGTCATTTGAATTGCAAATATGTGTTGTCAATGTAATTGGAGCTATAAATTTGTTTATTTTTCAAATGAAAGGGTGGATCCTCTGAGTGACTGAGTTTTTTAAAGCTCTGCTCTAGAAAATGACCCCTAGCGCACGCAAGAATTTCATTCCACATTCAGCAAAGCACACACAGCAGTATGCAACAAGGCGCCCACAGGGCTGCTGCTGCAAGATGGCCGCCCAATGCATCACATTCCTTGCGCACTCCCTGCTTGACATCTAAGATGGAGGTGGTGAGCCCCGCGGTCCTTGGACAAGTTTGAAAAGCACTCTGAAATAGGGATAGGTAAAAAGTTTGGTGCACCAAGGGCTCCCCACTTTCCTGCCCTTCGGGTGATCTTGTTATTCTACTTCAGGAAAGATCAGATTACTTCACTGCATTTGACATTTTGCAAGGTTACATTTCCAGAGGAGGGACAGATTGCTCCTTCCGGGTCTGAACTGACCATTTGCAGAGAAGAAGTCGTTCAATATTCCAGAGTTTTGAACGTGCTGGTTCAATTCCGTGTAGCTTGCACAGCAAATGTACAGGGATTCCTAGAGCAGAACAGCTTCAGCTTCTCCAGAGTAGTCCATCCCTTCCCCCCCCCATTAAGTGGCACTTGTAGTTGCAGTAACCTGCTCTGGAATATTAGTAGGAGAAAGAATAAAAGGTTCCATGACTTACAATGGGACAGATCAAACAGCAAACTGACCAACACAACTGCTTTCAGAAGTCATGACTTCAGATGGCAGGCTCTAGAGAGGGGGGAAGAACTGAGCAAAGAGGCAGGGGTCCTCTTTTAATTCAGAGGCAACTGGTTAGTATGGGATAGACTGGGAGCCACCCCAGCCCAAAATGGTCTCTCCTAGCCAAACCTATGAAAGGATGCATGCGAGGTTGCAAAACTCCCCAACAAATCCATAGCTGACATAGTCATTTGCAACCACTAAGCTGAAACAGCTCCAAATACTTCGGAACCTTCCTTCCAGAAATGTGTGTGGATTTTTGCCTGCTCTTATCAGAGTTGCATCTGCATATTTCAAACATAATCATCTTTATTCCATTTTGAGTACATTTGTGTGCATGTTTTAATTGCCCAGATTTCTGTGCACATTTTCCAAATGCGCGGGTCTCACTGAAAGCATTTTTTCCCTTTATTTTGTTCATAAAATCTCCCCAAACTCAGAAATTTACAGAGGGCTGACCGTACCTTCTGTCTGGATATGCCTTCAGTTCCAGGAGCTGCAACGTATGTTTGAGAAATAAGATCTTTTCAGCCATACCGCTTGTTGAACACCACAAGTCGGTGGCACTTCCTTTACTTTTGGGGGAGGAATGATCTCTAGAGAGAGAGACCCACAACACTCTAAGCTCCTTTGAACACTTTTTCAAAAATCAACAGATTGTGCTGATAAACACTTAAAACGTTGCATAAACAATAATTTGGTGGACTGCATCTACTTTAGAAAAGCTACTTTAAACTGTAATTCCCAGAATCCCCCAGTCATGCGGGAGACTTTGAGACCAGAAAGTACTTTTTCTACTCTGATAGCAACACTCATGGTTCTCCAAGCTACCATAACCAAAACAAAACAAAACAAACCCACCTCTCTGTTGTGACCAATGGCAATAAGACAATTATATTATAATTCATCATATGTTATATTTGATATTATCAAGGCTTTTAAGGGTAGATTGGCAGTCTTTTAAGCCTTGATACAGGATGGAGTGAGAAACGCATGTCTCAAGCAGCGATTTCTGGGAAACTACAAGACTCCTACCTTGGCTAATCTCCTTTCGGCCAAACCACAAACAGAACTGAGCTCTGAGCTTAAGAGTTTAAGAGTTTTTAATATCTTGTATGGTGTTTTATGTGTTTTGTATGGTTCCTTGTTTAGAGTGTGTAGTGGAACAGCACTCTAATTTCGTTGTCCATATCTTGTATATGCATAATGACAATAAAAACTCTATTCTATTCTATTCTATTCTATTCTCTTGTGAAGCCCCTCTTCCCACAAGTCACTCTGTTGGAAAATTACTGTTCTTTGCTATTAGTGTTCTTTCTTAACTAGATGTATGCAAGAGAAATATTTCAGTTTAAATGAGGAAGTTTCTTCATGCCTGAGCATATGGATCTGTCATGTACAAGCCCAGGACTGCTGGCGTGTCCTTAGTCTGACAACGTATAAAGGTGTTCTGTTCCACCCTGGGAATTGTCCTTCTGTTCCAGAATAGAAGCACCCTTAGTCACATCTGAATAAACCTTTCTCAGAATCTGAAACTCCCATATCTGACTCTCTGTCAATCTGTCTTTAGAAGCCTGCAAAGGTTTAACCCACTGGTATCCAGAATTGTTTGTGGGTGACTCTGTTATCTCTCTCTCTCTTTAAGAGAGAAAATTGCTCTTTCCTAAACTTCAGTCCTTTCCTCCTCAGGGCACAGAAAATCTGTCCAAAGAGATTCAATTTTATTAATAGGTTTTTTTTTTGGGGGGGGGATCCATAAGACAAAGAAAATCCATTAGCTAAGCCTACAGTTTCAGAAAATTTGCAGGGAAGGTCGGGGCAGGATCTCTGCCAGAGCCCGGCTGCCATAAAGCAATTAGGGTTGGGAGAGATGTTGGCTTAAGAAGCTTCTGTGCCAGAAGACTCAGACAGCGCTTCAGTCTGATGGTGATTTGTCCACGCTTGCATTCATTCCAATGGCCCTCATGGCTATAGGTCTCCAGGAGGATTGCTTCGGGGACTTTCACCCCCAAGTCTGCAAATTCTGCCATGCTGTTAATTTGTGTTCTATGCAGCAGCTTCCGTTTTTCCCTGGGAGCAAACATTAATTAAGCCAGCCTGGCAAGGCGATCGTTTGCTCTAACTAAACAAGTGCTGGGGATGTGTGCATCTCTTGTTACGGACAAATTCTTCCCATCAGTCCCCTTTCCCACCAAAGCTGGTGGCAAACAACAGCACCCCAATTGGGCCCTGCAACAAAATGTTGCAGCGTAAGATCAGGCTCCTAGCAGAATGAGAGTACTGCCAGGAGAGCAGCTTCTGATCCATTTTCTTTTGCGATGATGCTACAAAGGAGAAGAAAAGTGAGGAAGGCATTGTCCTCACATTGTTGCCATTTTAAAGATTAAGTTCTGGTTTCTGATTCTCAATATCCTACCTCTCTCAGTAGCTGCTGAATAAAGATCAGGCAGCCAGAAATGAATCAGGGGGTGGGGACAGAGGAAGACAGAATCAACAAAGAAGTCGAATTTAAGTGGCCAGCGGATCGTTTGCCCTAAGTTCTGGTTCATTTAATCCTCGTTTCAGTACTGAATAAAACCCAGTTCAACAAAGAAGCCTGGTTTGTGGTTCATTTAATCCCATTTTCCCAAAGCGGAATGAAATGCTAAACCTTCTCCCCTTTGGCTTTTTATTTGCTTTGGCAAATGGGGGTGCCTCCCCATCTCTTTCTATTTCCCCTCATCACATCCATCAGCCTCCTCCTCCTGCTTGGAAGCTGCTGCCTCTGTGTCTACAGGGATGGCAGAGGTGGAGGTGACAGAAGCAGGTAGCCCCTCTCCTGACATGAACTGTGGAAATGAGCCACCAACTGGTTTGCTTTTTCCAGGGGGGTTTCATGTAGGTTTGTGGTTTGCAAATAACCTCAAACCACGAACCTGCAAAAACATGTTTTCCAGTTCATGGCCACCTTCACTCTTGAACACGTTCATACCCTAGGAGATGGTGTTCTTGCTTATGTGATTCCCTCTGGGAGGATTTATTGTGAGTTTTATAAAGCATGGGGTACTCTGGATGATGCAGCTACCCCATGCTTCTTAGCAAGACTTAGCGGGACTCTATTTCTATCAGCACCCTTGGTCAAAACTGATGATTAAAGAAAGCAAGTACAGTGGTACCTTGTATAAAGGAATTAATTCGTTCCAAATGAAATTATGTTCAGCAAATTTTCCTTTATACAAATTCCCATAGGAATGCATTGAAAGCAGTGTTCCCATTTTTATGTTGTATGGATTTTCAACATTCCCCTATCTCCGGAATTTTTTATGTTGTACAAATTTTATGTTAAGCTGTTTGCAAATTTCCAAATATCTCTTGCCCAAAGCTACATAGATCCTTTTTTATGTTGTACAAATTTTATGTTATAAACCTAAGCTATGATCAGAAAACCTAAGCTATGATCAGAAAATGTGCCAGAAAACACTCAATGCAACTTTAAAAAAAAAGAGAGAAGAAGAAGAAATGGAATAGATAGAAGAATCCATACCTTTGGATATCTATCTAATCATGCAACTTAGAAGGACCAGGAGGTGTGTCGAATCTCTTGCGGATGGCGCTTGCACAAGGCACTTTAAATTAAGGAGCCCTACTCCAGCCAATCTGCTCTGAGAAGATGTCACCCTGCATAACTCGATTACATCCACTCTGCTGGGGAACTAAATCAATTTTTCTTCCTCTTGCTTACTAAGAGCTATTTTATTAATAACACAAATGGGAAAGACATTCCAAAGCTCCAAAGCTCTGAAGGTTTTCTCTTTCCATTTAGGGCTTTTCTTGTTTTGGTCTGGACCAAACGTATTGGGTGACCCTGAATACTGATTATAAAGCACTTGTTTTTGAGACGGTTAAAAAAGTCTAAGGGTTATTCTTTGTAAAAACCAAGCCTTATGGCAGAAGTGTCCAAACTTCGCCCCCTCCCCAGATGTTTTGGACCACAACTCCCAAAATTCCCAGCCTGTATTGCCAGTGACAAAGGACTGTGGGAGTTGTGGTCCAAAACATCTGGAGGGCTGAAGTTTGGACACCACTGCCTTATGGTTTTGGTCCCTAGCGGTGGAGCCAGAGGTCGGGAATTCAGTTTCCCCATGGGGCCTCTTTGACAGCAGCTGGACTTGATGACCCTTTGGGTCTCTTCCAGTGTTGCAGTTCTAAGATGATGATTATGATAATTACATTTCACGGTTCCAAAACTGTTATCAACATGGATTTCTAAATATCCTATTTGGTCCTAGGCATCAGGAACAAGGATATCAAGGTTCATGAAAGGCAACTGGAGGATCAGTGGGGCAGACCCATTATCTTTCTCGCGATTTTTTGTCCAGATGCAGGACATGCACACAGAGGCATAGCAAGGGTTTTCAACGCCCGGGGACAAAGTCAGTTTTGCGCCACCCCCAGGAACAGGGATGGACTAAGGTGCCATAAACAAGGTGGTGGTGGTGGCTAGGAGCCCTCCACACCAGCCCTGGCAGCCCCCACCCCCATGATGAGCCTTCCTGTGGCTCCCGGGTGGGGAGCCATTTAGTGCCCAATTTGGTGCCCCCAAGTGCTGTGCCTGGGGACAGATGTTCCCTCCTTGCCCCTCCATAGCTACACCACTGCGTGCACAAACAACACTTATATGCCCAAATATTTATGAGAGAAGGCTTATAAATAGGACTTCCTTCTTCTCTCTGCTCTCTAGGAGTACCTCAAGTGGGTTAAAGAAAGTCAATGTCCTCTTTTTATTTTATTTTATTTTATTTACTTTGGAAAGAAAGTCACGCTAGAAGCAATGCAGGTTCACTGAGGTAACATGAACCTGCTTGATCTCAAAGCCTCTGTGGCATGTTGCGTGACTGCATCTTCTCAGAACACCATGCGTGGCTCGGTTATGCTTTTGAAATATTGATGTCGTGCAGCATGTTCCTCTGGGTGACGTCGGAGTGGCCAGAATAGGCAGCTCTGGACTCCCGTTGCCTGGCAGATTGCACAGCAGAGAGGCTCAAGGTGCATTCTGGGAAGACCAATAAGAAAAAGAAAAGCATGCTCTCAATCCCCCTCCATCAGCAGTTTGAAGAGAGCAGGTCTTCATAATTGATGACTTGCTTGGTCCTCCAACAGCCTTTCGGATTGGACCGCTTCAAGATGAGTTAATGACTTTAGGCTGGGATTGCCTCTCAAGACTAGGACAACGTCTCTGGTTTGCACACGGGGCAGCTAAGGTAGAGGCAGGGATTGGATTCCCGGTGGCTGTGTTAGCTGGAAACTTTCTGCTCTCTTAGAGTGAAGAGAAAGTCAATTGAGGCAAAATTGTCTGCATTCTATTGGAACAGGGGCTATGAGAGAGATGAGAGATAACCTCCTCTCCCATAAAGGGCCTGGAAGAAAATGCATTTCCTGGACCCCAGGAGGGCCTCTACCACATTTCAAACAGCAACTGCTTTTTGTTTTGAATCACCTTCTGCCCTCCCCTGGTCACGTGGTTGCTGAAGCAATTCAGCATTCCACACTTTGCGTTTTCTCATGAACCGGTTTCCCCGTCCGCACTTTGCTAAACTGCTTTTTGTTCCGATTTTGTCCATCATTTTCCCATCATCTGCTTCTATTTTGGAAAAACTTTTTAGGGTAACATCATGCCGTTGTTCTTCCATTCTAAGTAATGTAGCTAATTTTCCACTTTTCCAACGGCAGGATAAAGCATACAGAGGGGGAAAGATGGGGAAAAATGGTGCATGGTGTCCACAGTTTCAGCTAAATAGCTTCAAAAAGCGGTCTTGAAATCAGTTTTAAAAAGTACCACCCCTGGTGGCTGTCGCAAGAAAAACCATCGCAGTGGCTGAAAAGGGGCATGGCCAAGGGGGCTCAGCGGAAAAGCGATTGGAAATGCAGTAGGTGATTTTTAAGGTGATTTGACTTTAAGCAAAAGGCGATTCAAAACCTAAGTGCGGCAGGGCTCCTCCCGCAGAGGTAGAGAGAGAGGCTCTAGGTAGGATAAGGACAAGGAAAATTATCAGTGACAGACAGAGGCTGCATTCCAAAGGCAGGAGGGAAAGATAAAAGAGGGGAAAGAGGCAAACAAAAACCAGCATGGTAACCACATCAGTCTCCAAGGAGAAGAAATGGGATTATTTGGATCCGATTTCTCTGCCACTGGGGGTGTGGATTATATGTACAGTGGACCCTCATATAAGAAACAGTTTGTATAACATAAAATCCGTACAACATAAAAAAATTCCGGAGATAGGGGAAATTTGCTTAACAGAATTGTCTATGGGGTGAATTCGTACAAAATAAAAATGGTTGCGATGAGGGATTACTCTGTTTTCAATGTATTCCTATGGGGAATTTGTATAAAGGAAAATTTGCTTAACATAATTTCATTTGGAATGAATTAATTCTTTTATACAAGGTACCACTGTACACTGAAAATCCTTGGGTTGATGGACATGGACGTGGCCAATGGAAAAGGCATGGTGGCACAGCACGGTTGTTTAGCTCACTTTCTTTGCCTGTTCAGGTGAGACAGAAAGGTCATCAGGAGGGGGCGAAAGAGGCTGGAGAGCAGTGCAGAACAGCCAGGATAATAGAGCCTGTTTTAAGATAAAGTGGTTATAATAGTTCATAGGCCTCTGCGGAAAGTGCCTCCTGAAATTCTTCATCTTGATTTAGACCAAGGCAGCTTGCTGGTCTTTGCCCTCGATTTGTTGAGGGAAGCTCAATGCCACCAAAAGTCTCAAACTGAATGGATCTCAAGACAGTGCCACGGCTCCTTCAAGTCAATCACTTCCCCAAATTTTGCAGTGCAATTCTACTTTTACTCCTCATAATTTCATTTATTATTATTTATTTATTTGTTAATCTTATACCCCACCCATCTTCCCAAAAGGTAACTCTGGGCGGCTTACAATAAATAAAAAAAACAGGTAATAAAAGAGCATATTGAACAGAAATGCATTAGGAAATAACCTTTTTTAAAAAAGGAAAATGATCAGAGGCGTAGCTAGGGCTTCCAGAGTCTGGGGCAAAAGTCAGTTTTTGTGCCCCCCCCTCAACACACACAGGAGAGTGATACCCCCCCACACTGCCACTCCCCTTCAGTCCGCCTGAGCTGCCCGGAGGGCGTCCTCTCTTCCTGTGGTGCCAGCCCACCCCCTTACCTCGGACAGTGCAGGGCACAGCGGCAGTGCCCCCTACTGGCAAGAGGGCCGCTGGGGTCTGCCAGGCTGCCCCGCCAAGCCCACCCTCACCTGTCAGCTCCAAGACAGGGAGGGCAATCCCCCCCACCTTCTCGCCGTGATGTGGCGGCGAGGAGAGGTGGCCCGGGCATGCCAGGCTGATTTGGAGATGGTGGGGGCAGCTGGGGGGGGGTAGGTGATTTGGCACCCCCTAATTGCTGCACCCGGGGTGCCCCATCCCCTGCCCTCCCCATGCCACACCCCTGTATATCAAACTGGGCAGAACACAAAAGTTTGTCGAGAATGGAAAATAGGCTGATCCACACTACCCATACTTCATTCCTCCTGTAAATCTGGAAACTGGCTTTAATCTAGCAAGCCATGACCTTCAGCAAAGCACTAGACCCTGCTGTATGGCCAGCTTGTATGAAGGATGCCCTGCTCTGCCCATTTAACTGATGGGTCTGCCATTACAACATCACTCAATGAATGAATGAATCTTTATTTATGGTTTTTAACCAAATCAAGATATACTTCTCATTCACTCAATTAACACCCGAGCATCGATTCAATCTGGAAGTCAAAAAGTACAGCACACACACCGCCGTCAATTGGTGGCCTTTTTTTTTTGTTCTCCTGCCACCCAAGGTTTATTTATTTCCGATAAAAAGCTGTTGTTTTAGAGGAACATTGACAGAGAAATAAATTTTCTTTTGCACACCAGACATTCTGTAAGTCAGAAAAGCATGCCGAAGGAAACAGGGAGGAAGGAGACAGGCAGGTCCACAGCTAAGCAGATATTAAGGAAATGGTTGGAGAGCTGCATTATTATTATTATTATTATTATTATTATTATTATTATTATTATTATTATTATTATTATTATTATTATTATTATTATTATTATTATTATTATTATTATTATGCTACTTACAAAGGAAATAGAGATATATTTTAGAGTTACCAGCAGTCTGGATAACTCAGTGGTTTAGAGCTATCTGGTATTATGATGGAACTTGGGAGTTCAAATCCCCACTGGGCTTCTTAAGAGATGAAAAAGACCCACAGTAAAACAAAAGGGAAATGGCAGCTTTGGGGAACCTCAATATATATATAAAAAGCAAAAGTGTTCTGCTTATGTACCGCCCCATACCACTTCAAGTAGTCTCTGGGTGGTTTACAGTTTTTAATTACAGTATGCAGGCTACACATTCCCCAGCAAGCTAGGTACTCATTTTACCGACCTTGGAAGGATGGAAGGCTGAGTGATCCTTGAGCCTGCTACCTGGGATTGAACCCCAGGTTGTGGTGTGGGCACAGTTTTACCTGCAGCACAGGCATTTAACCACTGTGCCATGAGGCTCCTACAATTCACTGCAAAACTAAAGATACACCCCCAAGAACCAAACAAGATGATTCTTTGATGATTCTAAATATGGGCAAAACAATTGCAATAAAATACATCGGAAGTTAGCCAGCCAGTGTAAGACAGAGAGATTAGAGGACTGGGGGTGGAAGAAACACCTCAGAAAAAGATCAAATCCCTCCTCAGATTTTAGACATTTCCCTCCTTAAATCACCAGGCAACGTGACATTTGCAACAAAAATACTCACCCCCCACCCTGTTGGTGCCCTCCTTTTATTCTGATAGATTGGGGCTGCTTTTATATAAGAAGAAAAGGAGCAAGTACTTATATTCTCCTTATGCTGTAGATGATGGTATTGAATTGCTCTATGTATCAAACGAATTATCCCACAGGAATAGGTAATAATAATCCACTTATAACAACAATCTGTCAGAGTACTGGGATGACATGAATCTTTATGGATGCTACTTACAGCTTACATTTCATACCAAAGAGGGATGCAGTACAACCCAAAGCTCTTTTAAAGTGAAATCTTTTAAGTTGTTTCCTTGCCTTAGAACATAAAAACATCCAGCCATGCTCAATCAGGCCAAAGGCCCATCTAGTCCAGCTTCCTGTATCTCTCAGTGGCCCCACCAAATGCGTCTGGGAGCACACAAGATTAGATATCTGTCTCCTGCTACCACTCCCCTGCATCTGGCCCTTGAAGTACCCCTGTTTTAAGCCTGGAGATGACACATCTCCATCATGGTTTGTCACCTGTGATGGACTTTTCCTCCAGGAATCTGTCCATCCCCTTTTGAAGGCATCCAGGCCAAATGCCATCACCCCATACTGTGTCAGGGAATTCCACAGACTAACAACACACTGGGTAAAAAAAAAATCTTTTTTTCTGTTCTTACTCTCCTAGCCCTCCATTTGAGTGGATGTCCCCTAGTTCTGGTATTTTGTGAGAGGTCGAAGAATGTCCCGCTATCCACTTTACTCATGCCCTGCATTATTTTGTATGTCTCAATCATATCTCCCCTCAGGTGTCTTTTTTTCAGACTAAAGAGCCCCAAATGTTTTAGCCTTTCCTCATAAGGGAGGTGCCCCAGCCCAGTCATCATTTTAGTCACTCTCTTCTGCACCTTTTCTAGTTCCGCTATGTCTTTTTTGAGATGCAGTGACCAGAACTGTACACAATACTCCAGGTGCAGCCTTACTATACTTTTGTACAATGGCATTATAATGTTGGCTGTTTTATTTTCATTTTAATCCCTAGCATGGAATTGGCCTTCTTCACTGTTGCCACACACTGGGTAGACACCTTCGTTGAGCTGTCCACCAGCACACCAAGATCTCTTTCGTTATCTGTCATGGATAGTTCAGAGCCCTTGAAGGAGTGGGGAGTACTACTTTTTGACTTCAGCTCTAGTGGGGCCAAACTAACTGCAGAATTCCAGAACCTTCCCTAGCATGGCACTTGCAAGCAAACAGAGGCATTCTACAGCAGAAACTGGGCACTGGAAAAGTCGAAGTGGACTTCTTGTTCGTATCGGAGGCAAGGCATGCGCTTCAGCCATATCCTTGACTCACCCAAAAAGAGGAATGAAATATCAAATTCCAATCCAGAGAGGCAAAGTGTGTGTGTGTGTGTTCTTTAAAGGGTAGTCCTATTTTGTTATTTTAAAATCTCTGCAGCAGCGGTGGCAGGGGAAATGGGGAGGAGGGAGGCTGGTTTAATGACTGCAGAGGAGATAAATCTGGATTGTCTCATTGGAAATGCAGACAGCGGAGACGGCAGGAGCTGCGGCTCCCTGAGTCACTCTGCCAAGCAGGGTTGTTAATGTGAGCTAGACGGGCCCAGTCAGCATAATCGGAGATGTTAGCCCCAGCTTTGAAGTGTGATGGCCATTTATATAGAAGAGCTTAAGGAAAGAAGAGGAGATAATGCTCCCTTCCAAGCTTTTGGATGGGAAAATTCAGAATATTCCCCTCCTAAATTGCTTGTGCCCATGTGAAATGAACAGGGTCGGCGCATCCATTAAGGCAAACTAGGCAGCTGCCTAGGGCGCCAAAATGGAGAGGGGGCGCTGGCCAGCCTGCTTCCCCCCCCGCCGCCATGCCGCCGCTGGCCACCGCTGTCCATCCCCCACTGCCTGTCGCTATCAGCCCGCCGCCCCACGCGCCCATCGCTGCCCCCATGCCTGTCGCCACCCCCCGCCACCCGCTGCCGAAACGGACACAACTGACAGATTTATCGGATCCCTAGAAGCATTAGGAGAATATATAATGAAAGCTGGATGTGATTGTTTAAGAGAGAGATGTTCCACCTTAAATGACTTTGGGACACACCGAATAGAGAACTCATGCAAGAAAACTCACACATGTGCGAAACAACGTGCAAATGTTTGCAAAAGGGAGCTTTGTCTGAAAAGTGCTGAACCCCACCCATTTCTGGTGCAGGATGTCAATGCTGTATTCTGCACAGCACCATGCTCAATGCAATCCATATTATTATTCAAATTTGAGCCCCTCTGTAATATCTTTAGATGCATCACACAGCTGTATAAAGCTGCACAACATCTATTTCCTGGAGGCTTGCAACCCCTCTCTCTTTAATTCGGAGCTGCTTACATCTCTCTATTGACTGTTTCCTCCTTGTCCGGTTCTATTGATTTTTAAACTGATCCTGTAGTACAGTGTTTTTCAACCTTTTTTGGGCAAAGGCACACTTGTTTCATGAAAAAAATCATGAGGCACACCACCATTAGAAAATGTTAAAAAATTTAACTCTGTGCCTATATTGACTATATATAAAGTAATTTTTCAATTTTTCCCACGGCACACCAGGCAACATCTTGCGGCACACTAGTGTGCCGCGGAACAGTGGTTGAAAAACACTGCTGTAGTACAGGGTTTCCTAAGCAGGATTGTGTACTGTCCCACTTGGTTTGGGCTGCATCGGAATAAAGCCATGCCAATTGGGGCACAACCCATCATTCAGTGCTAATGTGGTAATAAGTCTTAATCATTAAATTAAAAGGAGAAAGGCCACTGCATCTAAATCATTGGCTACAAGAAGGCTTCTAAGCTGATGATGTCCTAACTAAGGGGCAACTGCACTGCCAAGTGTTATGGGGATAGCTCTAGGATTAGCACAGTTCACCAATTCATAGTGTTTTCCACTGACCACACAACACAGAGTTCCGTACAAATCAGCCTGGATGTTTTCTCTCGTACTTCTTACTTTTTTCCCCTCTACCATTGGGGCTTCTACTTATTTATTTTTATTTATTTATTTTTACAACAAAATGTATTTGCAGAGGGAGGCATAGGTCATGGAAACTTTGTTCCAGCCCTGTTCTGCCCCATTGTTTCCCTGAGTTTTGCGCAAAACCCTTGATTGATCCAAGAAATCAAAGTGAACCTGGACTCTCATTTTAGTTCTTATGCCCATCTTTTTGTGCTTTGGTTCATGTTGTCAAGGGATGTGGCTTCAGAGGCACCAATAACCTTGCACTGAAACATGTGTTTGATGCATTGTACCTCCAATACTACCCCTTTGGCCTTGGACTGACAAAGCAATAGAGATTCTGCATCCCACTGGCACTGAGGTAAGGTGGAATGAAACAACAACTTTTATGGCTGCTGCAACACAATTTTATTTTAGGGGGGGGGACATGGTTGTTAGTGATTCTGAACATCCCATAGATCTCTGCTATTTCTCATTATCCTTCTTTCAGTCCCCTTTCTTTCTCCAGAATTAAGCAATCTATATTTCATGTCTTTTTTGCCATCTCTCATGGCAGTCTTGCATACATTAATCCAAACCTTCAAATATCTCCTAGCAGCCTATCTCTACCTAATCGCTCACTAGAGTACAATTTCCAACTTTATGAAACTAGAAGTACAGTAGGGTGATGAAGGCAAATTTAGCTGCACTGCTAGGGTTGAGGGGGAGAGAGGGGGGGCATTAATGAATGTCTTGAGCCTCTGTCTAGATTTTGAATTGGGTCACTTTAGAGCAGGCAAATCCAAACTTTTGGACCAAAACTCCCAGAATTCTAAGCTTAGACTGCCAGTGACAAAAGACTGTGGGAGTTCTGGTCCAAAACATCTTGAGGGCTGAAGTTTGGATATGCCTGCTTTAGAGCAATGGTTCCTTCCAACCTTGGATCACTGAGGGATTCTTGGACAACAAATCCCAGAAAGCGTGGGTGAAGCTAGTGGTGAAGGCTTCTGGGCGTTTTAGTCCAAGAACACCCAGGGACCCAAGGTTAAGAACATAAGAACATAAGAAGAGCCATGCTGGATCAGGCCAAAGGCCCATCTAGTCCAGCTTCCTGTATCTCACAGTGGCCCCAACAAATGCTTCTGGGAGCACAGCAGAGTAGATCTCCGTCTCCTGATACCACTCCCCTGCTTCTGGCCCTTGAAGTAAAAGCAAAGCAAAAAGTGTTCTGCTTATATACCACCCCATACCACTACAAATAGTCTCTGGGCAGTTTACAATTTTAATTACAGTGTGCAGGCTACACATTGCCCCCCCCCCAGCAAGCTGGGTGCTCATTTTACTGACCTCAGAAGGATGGAAGGCTGAGTGAACCTTGAGCCTGCTACCAGGGGTTGAACCCAGGTCGTGAGCACAGTTTTACCTGCAGTACAGGCATTTAACCACTGCACCACGAGTATCCTTGTTTTAAACCTGGAGATTACACAACTCCATCATGGTTTGTAACCAGTGATGGACTTCCCCTCCAGGAATCTGTCCAATCCCCTTTTGAAGGCATCCAGGCTAGATGCCATCACCACATAAGAACATAAGAAGAGCCATGCTGGATCAGGCCAAAGGCCCATCTAGTCCAGCTTCCTGTATCTCACAGTGGCCCCAACAAATGCCTCTGGGAGCGCACAAGACTAGATCTCTGTCTTCTGATCCCACTCCCCTGCATCTGGCCCTTGAAGTACCCAGGTTTTAAGCCTGGAGATTACACACTCCATCATGGTTTGTAACCTGGGATGGACTTTTCCTCCAGGAACCACTGCTAGGGCAGGAGGCTCTTTCATTTTCTCTAACCCTAAGACCCATTTTTTTTTTTGTCTTGGAATGGAATAGTGGCTGATAAGAGCTGTGTCTCGCTTCACTTCTTTCTGTGAATCTGGGAAAATTATTCTGCCAGAAATAACTCTGATGCCATGGCATCAACACGCAACATAAGAGGTAAGGAGGCCAGCCTGACCTCATTCTTCCTGAATGTGGACAACACTGTGCCAGGACACCCAGCCAATGGGAACATAGGGAAAAAGACAAGAATCATTGGCCATGATGGGCGTGGGGAATCCAGATTCTTCTGCAGCTCAGAGATGAATCTTGCCTTATGTTAGGGAATTTTTTTCACCTCCCCAAAGTTCTTAGCAGTATTTAGCATAAGAGAACTTTACTGGCTTCTCTACCAATTTCAACTCCTCCTTGCAATGCATCTAATGCCTGCACATGGGTGACATTTATACGGCTCCTACCTGTGATAAGCCAAACCACTAGCCTTGCCACTGGGCACCGTTTAAACTTCAGCACCATCAACTTCAAGCCAACAGGATGGGAGTTAAAATGCTTCATCTCTAATTAAAATAGTGTGGGCTTCAGCTGGATAATGCATAGCTGCTTTAAATGCAGTTCTTTGCCACCTGGCAAGGCGATTTGCAGCAGGCCAGGAAGAGGGGGAGACTGCATCCTCTCAGCCTGATAAGAGGCAGTAAAAAAGTAGTAGAAGAAGATTGAACCACACCCAATACCTCTGCAGTGTCTGCAGTACAAAAGTCTGCTCTGGGCTGATGAGGACAGGAATATGCCAATCTGACATCAGTCTGCAGAAGCTATCCATTTGGACATGTACTGCTACAGAGGCTTCCCTTGACCCTTTCTCCTTCCTGAGTAAGGCCCTGTAGAGAGGCAGGTCTACTCTCCTGATGCTCAGCAAAATCAGGGCCAAAAAAAAAAATCTGCTGAGATTCTAAAGAACACAGCCAAGTCATAAAGAATACTAGATTGTGCATAGCTGTGCCTGGGTTATACTTTGTACTTTTTATGAGGGTGGCACCTCCCATGATGGAATATTTTGCTTCTGCATCTAAAGAAGACAAGAGTGTGAAGGAAAAGGCTAGGATAGAGTCTTTCTCTCCAATTGTCTAGGGCACAGAATTCCAAGCCTGTATTTCCAGTTGTGGTCCAAAATATCAGGAGGGCTCTCCCTCTCTCCCTCTCCCCCTCTCTCTGTGTGTGTGTGTGTGTGTGTGTGTGTGTGTGTGTGTGTGTGTGTGTGTGTGTGTGTGTGTGTGTGTTGGAAGGAAAGAAGTAAATCATTTTCTTTCCACCCCAGGCATTACTGTTACATTTTGGGCTCACCTGGCAGCAGGTTTGTTGGAATGCTAAAGCACTCTGATTAGAACAAAAAAAAAGGGCTCTCATTACATTCTGAAGAGCACTTGAGGTTGAGCTCCAGACAGACTTGGCACAAGTGCTTGGTCGGTAATCAGAACAGCAATTCATAGTGGAAGGTGGTGATACAGCTGCCTGCAGTCCACATACCCCCACACCCCACACCACCCCACCACAAAAACTGCTGCTCTGACTCTCATCTCTTCCTTCCATGGGTGAGATCAATGCAAATGTGTCACTTAAAACAGAAGAAGAAGAAGAAGAAGAAGCTAGGAATCCCCCAGGAATCCGTCCAATCCCTTTTGAAGGCATCCAGGCCAGATGCCATCACCAGTACCACATCCAGTGGCAGGGACTTCCACTGACTAACAACACGCTGGGTGAAAAAAAAATTCTTTTGTCTGTTCTCTCATGTTCTGTTTATTGTATTTTTAATTCTATTATTTTTTAATATTATCAGGATGAAGGCAGCCTACATACAAACGAGCCAACAAATTAATAAATCCATTCCACTTGGCAATATTTCAGTTATTTAGGTGGGATTTGGAGATAGTAGAAGGCACAGGTTCTACCCTAAAACATGGTGTGGTGGTGGTGGTGGTGGTGGTGGTGGTGGTGACTATATGGCCCCACCTGATGTTTTGGTGTACACCTTGCCCAAGCCAACCATTGCCTGCAGTGATGAAGGAGGCAGCCCAGGATGTCCAGAGGGGAGATGGAGGGGAAGAGGCCACAATTCATTGGTAGACTCCATACTTGGCATTCAAAGAGCGCGGTTTTCAATCTCCATCTCCAGCTTGGGCTTGGGGTCGGGAGATGGGAATCAGGTCTGCATGAAGCCCTTGAGAACTTCTGTGTGTCAACATTACAGGGGTAAAAGGAGCACTAGTTGGGCTCACTGGTTAGCCACTTCTTTGTCCATACAAGTCCTCCTGCTACAATGTACAGAATGCTCAGTTAGCAGACCTAGCCATCAAGGGGCACGTTTCCTAGCTTTTGCATATCCTTCTTCATCACAAGTTGCCTTTACAATTACAGGAAGTCTTTCATGCTTTCTCCGGGAAGAAGCTATTTTAGTTAACGGTTAGCGTGCATTAAGCGTGTGATAAATGGGGGGTGGGGGTGGCGCTTCTTTCCCCTAAGTGCTCACTGACAATTTAAGATGAGGAGCAGAGTATTTGGGTTTTTAAATAAAATAAAATAAAAGAGCTTAAAACGGCATAGCCTTGATTATTTCTGCTGCTTTATGGGCCAATGACAAGGACATGGCCAATTTTTCATGCACCATTAGCTCTGATCACAAATCAGTGCTTAAGTAAGTGGCAGATATCTTGAATTGTGCCTTATAGATGTGCTGCAGAACACACACAGAGAGAATTAAAAAGCATCACAAGTGCTATAGAATGGAAGCAAAGCCGGTTGGCTGACCAGAGAAAAGCCAGCCTACGTGAGCTTGGGCAAGCTGAACACCCCCAGGGAGCTCCCCCCAAGAGAAGAATATGGTTATCCACTTATGAATATCTTCTGCCTAAAAAAACCTAGAAACGGTCACCATAAATCAGAATTAACTTGACAGTACACAGTGGTAGCATAGCTGTCAAGTGTTTATGGCTGCTCTGGACCGGGAGCTCCAGGGAGGCGGGGCACTAGCAGCCAGGCCCTTCAGCTAGGGGGTGGAGTCTCATTTGCATTCAGGGTTCCCAGAATCCCTTGCAGTGATTTCAAGATGCTCACTGTGACCTAGGTGTGTCAGCTTTCTAAGGGCTATATATACCAATCTGGACATGGGTAGGGGTTGTGCAGGGAGAAGTGCTCTCTGGCTGGAAATGTAGGACATTTCAGGGGAAAATAAATTTTCAGGAAGACGGTGGGAAAGAGTGATTGATCCGTGAATGTCCCGCCAAAAACATGACACTTGACAGGTCTGGGTGGTAGCATGGCATATTTCAGATCCATGTTACAGCCGGAAGATGTTTTTGTAATTTTTCCACTCCTAAATCACAGTCACAACACCTCAGGAGAGAAATTAAGAATATAATAATTAATGGTAATCAGTGTAATGATTAATAGTTGATACAATATAATTAGAGTCTAGAATTTGATACACCCCCAGTGGTTGTGATGTGCAAATCAAGAATTTGATTCATGAGGAAGAAAGCTCCCAAAATGTAAAATGACTCACTAAAAAGGAGAGGAAGTGATCCTAAAGAAGCCAACACATGCCTGAGTTTCAGATCCAAGTGAATGGAAATCCACTCTTTCCAATCCATGAGTTCTAAAGGCACCAAAGTTCATTTTGTGTGGTACTCAAATCAGGGGTGTGCAGGATGCTCTACCCCATATATTGCATATCCCATGGAGTGTATAACATTCTTTTTGCCTCGTAAAATAATACCGCTGATGTTTCAAACATACAAAATGTGGGATTCCAAATCTCTCTCAGAAGGACATGAAAATTTCTCCCAAAATGATTCCTCCTTGCTGAGACAGATGACTTAGAAATTACTTACCATGCCCTAGCAACTGGATTTATTTTCTTGTTAGGTCGAAGAGTTTTGCTACTCAACCAAGTAGCTTTTCCAGTGTGAGGAAGACTGGCAGGAGACCACCCATTTATCCTCCATGGCGGTTTCACTTCATCCTGGTCTGAATAGGCTCATCAGATGGACAATGGGTGTGTGTGTGTGTGTGTGTGTGTGTGTGTGTGTGTGTGTGTGTGTGTGTGTGTGTGTGTGTGTGTGTGTGTGTGTGTGTGTGTGTGTGTGTGTGTGTGTGTGTGTGTGTGTGTGTGTGTGTGTGTGAAAGCTCTGCAGCCCCATCAGTCACGGGTCATGAGCCTCGTAGTGCAGTGATTAAACTGATGTACTGCAGCCACAACTGTCCTCATGACCTGGGGTTCAATCCCAGTTAGATGGCTCATGGTTCACTCAGCCTTCTGTCCTTCTGAGGTTGGTAAAATGAGTACCCAGCTCACTGGGGGTAGGAGGAAATGTGTAGCCTGCGTAAATAACTTGTATACCACCTAGTGAGTGCTTTAAGTATTATAGGGCTGTGTAGAAATAGAACATGTTGGTTTTGGCCTCCCTGGTGGATGAGTGAAGTGGTTCTGATTTTTCTGCAGATATAGTTTTTCAGGCTGTCTGGCCATGTTCTGGAAGTTTTTCTTCCTGACATTTCACCAGACTCTGTGGCTGGCATCGTCAGAGGCCAAGGAGCTCAGGGAACAGATGAGTCCATTAATATTTACAAAGTGTAACATCTCAGATGTCTTTTATTTGCACGATTCAATGGTGGGGAAGCCCAGGAGTGAACCAAATATTTTTATTTCCCCAAACAGTGACCCAGAATGTCAAAGTGGAAGATACAGTTCCTGCTGCTGTTTGCTGGTCCATGATGAGACATCATCATCCTGACATCTCTGTCTGTTGGTTGCCAGAGTGCTTGCAGCTTGCCAAAGCAATTGCTGTTTTAGATGGACCCTGACAGCTCACCAGATGATAAATTTCATCCCAAACCGCACGAGGCAAAATCTGCTGCGGTGGCACATACAAGGGCTGAGTGCTTTAATTCTTAGCACTTTCTGCAAGAGTTGTTCCAAAATCCTTTGGACAGTGCAGTTTGCTGTATGTTTCTTCAAATTTGGCTCCCTCTTAAGGGATTCAGGAGGAAGAAATGGACCACAGCATGTGAGGCCCTCCTGTCTTCCACTGCTCCCTCCCCCTGAGATTGGTCAAATCCATTTTGGGTGCATCTATGACACCATCCAACCATCTCATTCTCTGCCGTCCCCCTTTCCTTTTGCATCTTTCCCAACATCTGGGACTTTTCCAAGGACTCCAAAGTACTGGAGCATCAGCTTCAAAAATCTGTCCTTCCAATGAACATTCAGGGTTGATTTCTTTCAGGATGGACAGGTTTGATCTCCTTGCAGTCCAGGGGACTCTCAAGAGTCTCCTCCAGCACCACAGCTCAAAATGCCTCAATTCTGTGGTGATCAGCCTTCTTTATGGTCCGTCTTTATTTTGTTTATGCCAATAAGATTTCCCAATCCAAAGCAAAAGGCAAACTAACAAAGGTGTCTTCCCCCCCTCAAATGAGTGTGACTTATCTCTGAACTGTTTATTTGGATTTCATTTTTAAAGGCTTCCCTTCACTGCTAGCAGGGGCTTTCACTGGAGCACTTGAGGGGAACCAGTTAAAATAACAGACAGAAACACCGATGAAAACTGCCAATCAGCACTTTCTCAAACATTGTTAAGGCAGCTTCTGCTCTTGAAGGTCAATGTAAACCAAGGTGTCTGACTCTGCCCCTGCTGACTCCTACAAAACTGAGTGTCTACAGCAAACTCACCAGGGGAAATTGCTTCCAATTTGCAGGAGGAAGCCATAAACATCAGCTTCTTCTCTCTCCTTTACCTTTCAGGGATTATGAAATAGATCCACATTACTCGAAATATCGCAGTGTTTGGGACATCTGCACAAACATGCCGGAGCCAGTGGTGAAAGAGGGTTAAAATAAGTGAATCAAGAAAAAAAATGCTTTAGGAAAAATATGCATCAAAATACAGTGGTAACTTGTATAAAGGAATTAATTTGTTCCAAAAGAAATTCTGTTAAGCAGATTTTCCTTTGTACAAATTCCCCATAGGAATGCATTAAAAATGGGTTAATCCCTATTTGCGACCATTTTTCTGTTGAATGGATTCGCCCCATAGGTGATTCTGTTAAGTCATTTTCCCATATCTCTGGAATTTTTTTCCTTTAAGAAGATTTTCTGTTAAACAAACTGCTTGTTATACGAGGGTCCACTGTACACACACATTTTCTCACATGAAGTGAGGGGGAGAAAGTTTTCCCACACATTTGACAGGATGAAAATGGTGGTTGAACTCTGAGGAAATTCTCCAAACAATTGCAATCAAGACACCAGTGTGTTTGAGGATCCCAGGTCCCTTTTTGTTTCCTTTAATTAATTAAATAGTTCTTTTTGGCAGTGAGGTATCTCAGTGAAATCCAGATCTCCCTTTGGGGATGTTAAACATGTGTGGTTGTTGAGTCAGCCTTTTGCCTAATTATATATGAATCTAAAGAGGAGGCATTCTGGCTTTGCTGATAAGGCTCTGTTGGCCCAGGTCAAAGAGATAATCTTTCGAAAATGTCTCTTTTCCCCAAAGAACCACTTGGCAAAGTAGCTTAGCTAATGTTCTGGCCAAAACCAGCCATTTCAAACTTGTCTGGGCTGGTGGAGGCAGTTGTGATTGTCTGTTGCAGGAAAATCAAGAGAGAGTTTAAGACAAAGGCCAGCATCCTGTCAGGGAACAAATGCATGTGGAGGGCAATCATGCACAGTATAGTCAAACAAGGATGAAAACCAAAACAAACATTATCATCTTATAAGATATCTGGCTCCATCTAGATATAGGCTGATACTTCATGTCCATCTCATCTCTGTTCGCAGTCCCGCTTGGGACTGGTACGAAGTAATCTAACCGCACATCCATTGCGGGACGAGATGAGTTTGTCCTGACCACTCCCCCTGAACTGCGATTTAAGCAGGATGAGAGATCCCCCTCCCTGGCCTCGGGAATCTGCTTGTCACACTTCTTGTTCCAAGATGAGTGGCTGTGAGGTAAGGCTCGTCACGCAACGTGCCATTCTCCATCTAGTGGCAGGAGTGTGAAGTGCCATTCGCCAGATTAAAAGACAAATGCCTCAAACTTAGCTCTGTAACGCATTGAAGGCAAGGCTTTGGAGAATAGAAACATTGAAAAATGGAAGGCCAGGGCCGGGGAAAAAACAGAGAACAAAGGCATGGAATTTCACATCTCATCACGGAACAAGGACATGCGGTAACAGTCATGCCGGTATCATCCATCACGCCTGTGCATACACGGGAACAGGGACAGAACTGGAAGAAGACCACGTGACCACAACCAACATCAACATGCAATGAACTTCCTCCCAGGACAAGAACGGACGTGAAGTAACCGTATAGATAGATAGATAGATAGATAGATAGATAGATAGATAGATAGATAGATAGATAGATAGATAGATAGATAGATAGATAGATAGATAGATATACAATTTTCTGAAAAGGCACAACACTTTGAGTCTTAATAGCCTATTTTAATAGACTGTCCAACCCCCAAATACCCTCCAACAGAGGTAGCTCACAGAAAAATATTGTTGCCGGGAAAATCATCCCCTACCACAGCAATCTGGTGGGTTGTGGTCTGAATCCAAATGCAAACTAGAAGGTCAGGAATTAAATTGCCACCTGACCCATTAAAAGATGTTACAGATTAAACTGCTTTCCGTCTTTATCAACCAAAGTTTCATCTACATTATGGAGCTCTCAATCCTTCCCTTTTAAATTGCACTTCATTTTGCATCATTTTTGGGGGGGATCATTTCAATCTAGCTATGGAATTAGGAGGATATCTAGCATTAATTTTGTTGCTTTGGCTTCCGGATTGACGTGACTCTGTCATTTTCCTGTTTTCATTTGTGGATTAATGCTTAGCTCTTAACCATCACCTGAAAGATTAAGTCTCCTGAATGCATCTTTCTCTAAAGGAAAATATACTATATTGGAAGGAGGCCAAAGTCTCCTACATCTCACCTCCCATTTCCCTCTTCTGTCTCAATAAATTAACTCTTTTCCGTTGCCAATTCCATTAGAAGGCTTGGCATGACAGACTTCTCTAATAAAGTGAATATGGGAGGATGGAGGTTGACAAAAGACCCGTCACATCTAATTGTGGCTAATGAAGATGAAGGTGTTTGGGCTTTGGTGTCCTGTCTATAGCTGAAGTGCAGGGTCGGTTGCTCTTCCTCAGTCATGATGCAGGCACCAGCTGCATGGGACATACCTAAGCATATTAAGTTCCTGCACCATCAGGAATATTTGTGGGATTCCACAGCAATGATGGGGAGTGGCAGAGAATTCCACCTGACCAGAGATGGGACCGAATCAGAAAAATGTTGACTTGTTTTGATTCATGATTCATCAAGGTCGACAAATCTCAAATTACGAATTTATGTTGATTTTTTCTGGTGTCTGTTCTGTTGTGCCGTTACAGTCGTTACCGACTCTTCATGACCCCATGTCCATGGCAGGAATACTGGAGTGGTTTGCCAGTTCCTACTCCAGGTTCCTACAGCACCTGGTGTTCCCAAGTGGTCACCCATCCAAGTACTAACCAGGGCCAACCCTGCTTAGATTCCGAAATCAGGTGAGATCGGATGTGTTTAGGGCATCTAGGCAGCTCTTTTTTTTTCTTTTTAAAGCCCTAATGTGATTACTCTCAAGGCACCTAGACACCCCAAAATAGCAGGGAAAATCCCACTGAGTCTCTTCTACATGCTCAGACATTTGGGTTCTGGATATCCAAATTATGTATCCCTGCAGGAGGGTGTTCCCCAGGCACCGAGAGACAGCAAAATGTTCAAGAAGCTTCTCTCAACTCTTGAAGATCTGGTATCAAACATGTGAGCTATACACACAGGTTAATTGATGTATGGGCTATGAGTGGGCACATTATAGTTTTAAACAGGCCAGAGGAAGAATAACCTACTTAAAAGGTGAATCAGAGCTCCTGGAAGCTTCTGGAAATGCTAAAATATAGATTTTACTAAAAAAAAAAATGGCACGAGAGCATATGAGGGTGGGGGCAGAAAACAGATTTAAGGGGATGCATACAACCCTGGGGATTCACTTTCCCATCCATGGTTTAATGCAAAGTAAATGCCACATTGCAGGGCCATTTATTTCTAAGCAGTTTGTTCATTTTTAAACCGAAAAGAAACATGAATCGTCATGTGTCTTTTTACACAAGGCATAAATGAGGATGGGAACGCTCTGGTAGTTCTCCTTCCTCCTGTGTTCAGGGTTTTTAAACCTGAGGTTCATTCCACCCTGAAGGGAGAAAGGAAGCATTAGGAGGGTTTCACTGCATTTTCTCGGATGCAAGAAGCAGCATGGTTACTTTGAACCTGACAGTGCTCCCAGCTTTTGCATGCTAAATAAAACCACCTCCCAAGAGGCTTTTGGGACCTCCTTGGAAACTAAGCACTTTTGCTGGGAGGCTCTGCTGGAATCTGCCTGTCCTCTGCTCTGCAGATATACTCAGCCTCTACTCCACCCAACATCCTTCTCTGCCCAGTGCTTGCGTTGGGGATTCATTCTGCAGCATTATTCTTGGCAGCTTTCCTTGGATGCAGCACGGTCTCCTTCTGCTGTGCATACGAGGGCTTTTGCAGGAGCAGAGAACATGCTGGCTATCATCTGGTAAGGTTCACAGATCAGATGTTCCAAAACGTAGAGGGACCCGGGGATTTCACAGGCAAACTCTGTCCACCGTTGGCATCTTTAATATTCACTTCTCCCAACCTTAGGTTGAACCACCATGCTGAATTTTTTGGTGCTCTCACTGAGAGAGAGAGAGAGAGAGAGAGAGAGAGAGAGAGAGAGAGAGAATATGGAGAAGTATAATCTATGGAGGAAGAATCCATTTGTGGCACTGTGGTCCAGATAGGCTCTTTCAGCATGATGGAGATGGCCTGTTGAGGGTTCTTCAAACCATAATGAGATGGGATGTCAAGTACTTCCCCATCATGCTTTTCACCCAGTTCTGTGCTAGCTCCTTTTCTCTCTTTTGCAGCTGCAGACAGAAGAGATAGCTAGCTCAAGGCATCATTCAGATTAACCACAAAGATAAACATAAGAACATAAGAACATACGAACAACATAAGAAGAGCCATGCTGGATCAGGCCAAAGGCCCATCTAGGCAAGGCTTCCTGTATCTCACAGTGGCCCCACCAGGTGCGTGTGGGAACGCACAAGACTAGATGTCTGTCTCCTGATACCACTCCCCTACCTCTGGCCCTTGAAGTACCCTGGATTTAAGCCTGGAGATTACACATCTCCATTCTGGTTTGTGACCTATGATGGACTTTTCCTCCAGGAATCTGTCCAATCCCCTTTGAAAGGCATCCAGGCCAGCTGCCATTGCCACATCCTGTGGCAGGGAGTTCCACAGACTAACAATGCACTGGGTTTTATATGCTTTTATGGTGGCAAGCCAGTGGACAAGAAGCAATTCTACCAATTTCCATCATCTGCAACCCTTAAAAGCTTTAATGCAAACATGGGGGAACATTTCCAGCCTGAAGTTCACTTTTTCTCCCAAATCTTCCAGAAGGAGATGTGTGTCAGCCTTAGGAAGACAAGCCAAACTGGTTTCCCTTTAGGATGTATCTGGGCTTTTGTTTCTATGAACACAGCCATGGTGGATGAGAAGAGAACGTGTTGTCTAAAATGGGAGAGTGCCCCGTACTGACATATTGGAATCAGCTTGGCCATGACCATGAGGGAGGCAGTGGGTTTGCATAACTGGTGGGTGGAATTCCTTCAAGCCTGGGACACATGCATAAATGAACTTAACTCAGTCCATTTCTTCCATGTTGCATGTGATGCATACTTAATTAATATGGTGTCTCCTAATTTGAGCAGTGGGGAGTATGGATGGGCACCTTACAATAAAAAAGAAACACTGTTTCATTGTTTTGTAAGCTTACAAAACATTACGAAATGAAACGAAACAGGAAACAGCATTTCGTTACAAAACAAAACAAAACGCTTATTTTTCCCTTTGAAAATGAAAGGTTTTGTTACTCTGCAAAATGGCTTCCTTACCCACCTAAGTTGCTGCCTGTAGGACCCAAGGGAGCTATTTTATAGAGTAACAAATTGATTTGTTACTGTTTCATTTCGTTACAATTTTTTTTACAAAAAAATCATTTTAAAACGAAATGAAACAAAATGCAGGGGGAAAACAAAATTAATCAAAATGAAACTCTATTTTTCCATTTTGTGCCCATCCCTAGTGGGGAGAGCATCATCCTACAAGTGAGGGATGAAGCCCCACCCAATCAGACCACAGCCCAAACAACACACTAGATTTGCTTCTCTTGGAATCTTGACTTCCTTTTCTTTCTTCCAGTTAAATGCTTCTTTAGAAGCAGGCAGTCATCCCCACAACACACACAAAGACACCCTATTTATGAATTTTAAATTGTGTTTTACTTTTAATTTCCAACTCCTTTGAGGTTGGGTCCCACCTTCCTTCTTTTTCAGTCCATACTATAATTCTCATTAACTTTAGCAAAAAGTCATTATCATTATTATTTCAGTGCTTTCCCCCTGAAATACCTTCCTCTGTGCTTCTCCTGTAATGAATTTCAATATATCATTCTCTCTTTTAATTGCCTGCTTTTTGTCTTGTCTTCTGCTGGGGTTAACGTATCCCTTCTTCCTGCTGTTGGCAGTTACGGTCTTTTAAAAAGTAACATTTCCTGTCACTGTTTGAAGGAGACAATTGAATCCAACCCACACACATCTCCCCATTATTACCTTGGAGGGATTCTGTTCTGCATCCCAACCCATTTTGGGATCTGCTCCGAATCCCAATTCATGCATATGCAGAAATGTGTCCCCGTGCAATCAATAGGACTCACAAAGACGTGGGTGTTCTTTTTAATTACATTAAATTTAATAAATGACATTTTCTTTCTGGGTCTGAGTCCTGCATTTATTGTATCCGATCCCATCATTAGAAGAAGACGCTTGGTCAACAGTTGAAGGCCACCACCTAGAGGCAAGGTGGTAGAAAAGCACACCATATCTTCAGTTCCTATACAGAAGATCCTTCCATCCTCCGATACAGAGGATACTATCTCAGGCTTGCAGTCTACCAAAGAAAAAGCAGTCTGAGAAAATAAAAACCAGTCTAGAAGTCACGCCCCTGTTACATTTGCACTGCAGTATCATGATGTTTCAATTTGGAAGGTGTATGGTAAAATGCCTAGATTCATTTCTGTTGGAAATGCAAAAAAAATATAGGTACCTACATTCATCTTTGGTGGGAATGTGAAATAGTTCAAAATTTTGGCAATTGATTTTTAGTGATCTAAAAGAAATACTCCAAGCTGATATTGAATGTAAGCCAGGAATAGCATTGTTATCACTACCACTTATTAACGAACATGATGTAAAAACAAAAGAATTCCAAACCTTATGACAGCAGCAAGACTGATTATAGCGAAAAAGTGGAAATCGAAGCTAGATTTTAGGATTGAAGATTGGTATAATGAAGTGTGGGACACAGCTTTAAATGATAAATTGTCTTGTAGTTTAAAAGTTCTGCGAGGGGAAATGAAGAAGGATATTTTTATGACATTTGGGGAACATTTATAGACTATGTATTCTTAAAAGGGAAAGGGAAAGAACTGATTTATAATCCAACACAGTTCTGGAGAAAAGGACTTTAAGAAGGATGTTAGAAGAAGAGAAGATGAAGAAGAAAAATAAGCTAAAGGAACAACTGGATGGTCCCAGGGGGGTTGGGGGTGCACAATTATTGTTTGTTTGATTATTTGTTTGTATTTTAATAAAATTAAAATTTATTAAAAATAGATTCAAATTTTGGGGGTTGGTGTTTGGGCAGTATCTGGCTTGGAGACCATCTGGAAACCTTCTTGGTGTCAGGGACCATTTTACATGCTTGTGGGCACACAGCATGCATGAGGAGAATGCCCTCCCCAGCTCAATTAGCAACCCAAACAAAAATGGTCATGATGGTTGCCCAGGGAGGAAAAGCCCCACACAGGGAGGGTGGGGAAGCCCAAATGCCTTAGGGAACTTTACTAGCCACTGAGGCCCTGAGAGGCTATGGGCTGCTAGGGCAGTGGTTCTCAACCTGGGGGTCGGGACCCCTTTGCAGGTCGAATGACCATTTCACAGGGGGCTCGCCATGAGCCAGTGAAGAAAAAGGCACAAATGACTTGGGTCTGCAGGAGGAGGGGAGGAAGCGGGGGAAGAGTGAGTTACAGTTTGATAGGTCGGAGTGGGTGCCAGTCAATGGCACTGGAGGCTGCGATTGGCTGAGGGTGCCTGTAGAGGGAAGTTCTCTATGGCACCTGCGGTAGTGGCCTGCCAAAGGGGGCTGGTGGCCTCTTCCGAGCAGGGCAAGGGGTCACCGCGACAGGAGGAACTGTATTAAAGGCATTAGGAAGGTTGGGAACCCCTGGGCTAGGGGGTTGCGTACCCCTACATCCCAGTGGTGGGCAACAATCAGAACAAACTTTGTAGGAGAATGGACAGTTTAAGAATAAGAATAAGAATAAGAATAAGAATAAGAATAAGAATAAGAATAAGAATAAGAATAAGAATAAGAATAAGAATAAGAGAGGGGGGAGGGACTTATTTCAGACCTTTGACCTCTTATCCTTCTTTCTCCTCTGTGTAAAATTATTATTTTTTTCAACCACAAAATGTAATGGAACAGAAAAGACAATATCTTATTGATCCATAACTCAATTGGTTCTTAGCTGCATAAAACATTATTGCCTCATAATGCTTATAGCAACGGGAACACTTTCCCCCCTACATTATTGAACCCAGAATACATTGGAAAAATAGAATGTCTAAATTGTAGAACAAAGGGTTTTTAAAGAAGTTATTTTATTTTATTTTGCAATCTCAATCCTAGCACCTCTGGTCAAAACCTTCCACTGACTTAACGATGTAAGGCTGACCCTCTCTGACCTTCCCCCATGCCCTTCTGCAAAAACAATCATTGCTATGGAAAAACTGACCCCAGGCTTCTGTCATATTATTATACACCTTCAAAATGGAGGAGCAGAGTTAAAATTACAACAGCAAACCCATTAAACTGATACAGCAAATAACAGCTGGAAGGAAGCAGACATACAGAACTTATTTTCTTAACTTAGAATCTCCTTAGTACAATAGGTCTGGTGTGTATTCAAAAGCCCGTGTATACTATCATCTCAGGGTGAGGTCTGGCAGTAGATGATCCAGATGCCTTGCTGAAACAAAGCAAGTTTGAGTATGATCTGTGGAGTAAGGTGGGAGACTGTACCTCCTTGAGTTCTGTAATTGGTGTTGCAGAACTTTAAATTTCTGGCCAAATTCCTTGTGTGACAGAGAAGTACAGGGACTCATAGAGGAGAATTGCCAATCCCAAAAATTCTCCAATCCTACCCAATCTAAAAAAACTCCCCTTTATTCAGTCTGTGGCCCCCTTCAAATATGCCAGGGCCCTTTGGAGGGAACATAGCTCCCACTGTAAATGGCTGCTTTGAATGTCTCTGACTTGGCTTGGTTGATCTTTAGATCAAATTGCCTGGATGTGTCTTTTGAGGCAGAAAGAAAACACCCACCACGTCTGCCCTTTTCACTGCACAAAACCAAAACCAGGTAACATGTAAGGCAGTCACAGCTAAATCACCTTCTTTCTCTTTCTTCCTATTTCCCCCTTCCTGCAATTACACCAACATTAAATATTTGCTTAAATGAAAAACACAGAATAAAATCCTTGGGTTTTTCCTTGGGTTTTGCAGCTCTCTTTTCCTGTTTTTTCTATAACCGTTAAATCACCTTTAGCAATTGCGAGGATGTGTGAAAATTTCTCACAAATCTTTGAGAAAAAGCCATTTTCGGCTGGTGTGAAGAAGGATTGGAATATTATTTCTTGCTCCGGACTCTCCAAATTCTGTAGCCAAAGGGCTGTAATATATATGAGGGGTGGGGAAGTATCCATTGTAGTTCCCATCTTTTAAATAAGTGATGAGGAGCTTCAATTCCCTTTCATCTGTGCAAGGGTGCAGAAGCAATCCTGTGATTCCATGTGTTGTGCCTAAAAATGCAGCTGTTACATTGAAGGGGGAAGATAAAAGCAGATCATCAGACAAAGGAGAACAAAGTTCTGTTGTGTTGTTAGAATCATCTGTGCAAAGACAGGGTATAGAAAATGGATTTTTATTAGAGATGGGTGTTTCGTTTCGGAAGGGGACTGGTTCCGAAACAAAACACGCCAGCACAGCTGGCACTCGGAACCCAGTCCCACCCTCCGGAACAAAATCAATCACTGTCTTACTTTGCTGTAGTTCACACTGGGCGAAATTCCAACCAGGAAGCAGCCTCTGAGGTGTCATCTTTCCCTCTCCTTGGTGCTGGCCAATCAGGAGCTGTGCAAGGACATGCATCATCCTGCCTCCCTGTCTGATTGGCCAGCGCAAGGGAGAGGGAAGGAGGATGTATCGTCGGCTGCTTCCTGATTGGAATTTCACCCAGTGTGAACAGTAGCTGATTTTGTTCCGGGAACGATGATGCATGAAGTCCTATCCAGCTCTGCAGTTCTAAGGTTATTCTTAAAACTGGTTGAGTGGTGATTTCTACAGAGAATTAAAAGCAATCATGGTGGGTCTCCAGAACAGCAGTAACAAGCCCAAATCCTTGCATGCTATCTTTAGGATGATGGGTGATGTTCCCCTGCCAACATTTCTAGCCATGTGTTGCTTTTCTTTTTAGATGCAGATTTGCTATGCATGCTGCCTCTGCTGCACTTGTTGTCATTAATATTTCAGCTCAATTTTCTAGTCTCCTCTGCACCACAGAGCACGCCTGGTGCTGGCACGACCATTTCTGTCAAATTACAGGCATCCTGAGGATCGGGTGATGACTGGATGATTCAGACATGGGGGCCTCGGCTGCAGTTCTCTTAAGGATAAAGTGCCTGTTGATACGAAGGTTTTGCTTTTTTAAAAAAATTAGTCAATGCTCAAGAGTCGTAGTACTTTGCCTCTATTAGACTATAAACTACAAACTGCAGATTCTGAGTGCTGTTCTAAATGTCATGCTAACACAGGGATCTTGTCCATCAGGGACTGGGTGAGCTCTTGATTTCTGGCTTAACCTGGCGAGATCTGTTCAGAACCCAGCTTCAGCCTCTGGAGATTCCGATTAGGTAAAGGTTCCCCCCGCACATGCGTTTTAGGGCCTTTTCACACGACCCCTAAACTCCGCGGCAAATGGCTCCCAGCTCCGGAGCTTAAAATTATTTCCCCACCAGCTCCGGAGTTTACATATAATTAAGTGCGACCACGCCCACCTAAGCGCGTCCCAGCGGACTTTTCATGTACCTGCTCTCGGAGGGTGAAAATTCCTGATGCGGATATAACAGTAGTGACTGCCGGGCTCTCCTTGCTTCTGTTTGTTCTTTTTTTGCCCCCCGCCCCTTTAAGAGATCTGAATGCAGTGCCGGGAGCAAAGCGAGATGGCAGAATGGAGGTGAGCGGCATTCTTTTCTTCCTTTTTTTCTCCCTCCCCTCACGCAGCCAGCAGCCAGGAGTGCAGAGGGGGTGGGAACGCAGGAACGGTGACAAACCCCTAAGATCTCTGGTCCGAATTTAAGTGGCCAGCGGATCTTAGGGGTCGTGTGAAAAGGCCCTTAGTCATGTCTGACTCTAGGGGCAGTGCCCATCTCTGTTTCCAAGCCAAAGAGCCACTGTTGTGCCCCAGGGAACATCAAACACCACCTTGTACACCCTTTATGAGACATGGACCAGAGGCAGGGGCCGTTACATATCCTTAATATTTCCATAGGTGTAAACCTCTAATACCCTTTCTCTTAGATTAAATCTTTCATTGGATGGTCTACAACTGCACGTCCTCTGCAGTGCTCTTTGATTTGCATGTCCTGTTCATAGGTGCTTGCATCACAGGGCATGTAATTTAAAATATGATACAAAACAAAAACATACATTGGCACGAATCAAACCCACGATGCAGAACTTGACCATTTTATTAATTGCCTGTATTTGTGGGGGGGGGCATATAGTACACCTTCTCATCTGTCCCTTTAAAAATAATGAACTTTACCATTTTGAAGCATCTTCAAATGTAAGAAATCTCAGAGCTGAACATATTTTAAGCCTGGAGATTACACATCTCCACAGACAAACTGTCTGCAATGTTTGTTGACAAGGTTCCTATTAATCAGGGGGGACATTCAAGGTCACCAGTTTCTCTTTAAATTGTTTTTAGCTTTAAATCAGATTTCAGTTGGATAGCCCATCAGGGAAAGGATACCTTTACAAGGAGGACCATACACCCTAAAAGAGAATATATGGTCGCTATGCATAGGGATCCAGATTCCAGAGGCATTTGGTGGGGCCACTGTGAGATACAGGAAGGTGGACTAGATGGGCCTTTGGCCTGATCCAGCAGGACTCTTCTTATGGATATCTTAGTAGTGACGTTGTGATCCTTGAGTTTGTGCCTATCATTTCTTTAGAAGGAAATCCAGAGATGACAGGAGCAAAACATGAGAATCTCATAAGATGAACTGATTTGGGGTCTCGGTTATGTTTTGGAGTTCCCTTTGGTGAACCCACGCCACCTTGCTGATCCTCAGAGGTTTGCTCTTATTTCGAGTTTCACTGGTGTGCAAGCAAGGATCAATGATTCTCCTCCCTCTTTTGTTGAGAAAAGAAAGAAAAGAAAGGGAGAATGAAATCTCTGGGTGACCTTTTTCCTGCTTCCTAAATCCTCAATAGCTGTATCAGTCAATACTCCAGCCTTTTGCTTTCCTCCCTGTAGACTCTTCCAAGGTTGAGGTCATGCCCGTATAGGGAATTATTTATGGATTGCATGTCAGTTACCACATGTTCACATCCAGGACATGGCTCTGAAGATTACTCTAAAAGCAATCAGGGAATTTCTGCTCTTTGTTGGCTGCCCCACGGCTGTCCCTCACCCCACTGCCTTTGAGTGCATCCGAACCCACAGGGAAAGCAGAGACACCAATTAGTTAACCATGGGGATACTGTCCATGAACAAGTAATTAACGTAAATGCCTTTTACCTACTGATAATACACAGCTAATGGCAGAGATGGATCACCATGTCAGGCATAGATATTAGTAAGGCTGTTCAGGGCAGAAAAAAAATTGAGGGGGTGGGTTATATTCTCTTTCAAGAGCGACTATTTCCCTAATTTGACCAGGGCACCTTTCAAGAACCACAGTGAACAACCATACATAGCTTATATGACCAATCAATGTTGTTACTTCAATGAGGGGTGTGTGTGTGCTCCATGCCATCAAGTCAGAACCAACATAATATGGTCCTAATAGGGTTTTAAAACTAAGTGAGATATTTAAGGAGTGGTTTTCCCAGTCATGCTTCCCTCATGAGTTTTTATGGCCAAGTGGGGGGTTTGAACCTTGTTCTCTAGTCCTGTTAACCCCAGATGCTGCCAACCTAAGAACATAAGAACATAAGAAGAGCCCTGCTGGATCAGGCCAAAGGCCCATCTAGTCCAGCTTCCTGTATCTCACAGGGGCCCCACCAGATGCATCTGGGAGCACACAAGACTAGATCTCTGTTTCCTAATACTACTTCCCTGCATCTGGTCCTTGAGGTACCCCGGTTTTAAGCTTGGAGTTGATATATCTCCCTCATGGTATGTAACCTGTGATGTACTTTTCCTCCAGGAAAGTCCTAGCAGTTCGAAAGCATGTAAAGGCAAGTAGATAAACAGGTACTGCTGTAAAAAAGCGGAAAGACAAACCGTGTTCCATGTGCATTCAGCCCTGCCAGCCACACCCATGGACTTGCACAACACTGGCTCTTTGGCTTGAAAATGGAGACAAGCACCACTGCTAGAGTTGGACATGACTAGCATGCATGTGTGCAATGGGGATGGGAACCTTTACCTTTACCTCTAGTCCTAGTTCATCATTCTCTATCCACTACACACGAGTGGGAGACTCAACAAGGGAACCTATGTCTAAATCAGTGGTTCTCAACCTGTGGCTCCCCAGATGTTCCTGGACTGCAACTCCCAGAAGCCTCCACCACTCGCTGTGCTGGAAGGGGTTTCTGGGAGTTGCAGTCCAGGAACATCTGGGGACCCACAGGTTGAGAACCACTGGTCTAAATCATCACTTAGTGTTTGTCAGGTGCAGTCACATTATGACCTACCTCTAAGTGGTAGTTGTAAGGAATTGGGGGTGGGAGTAAGAAAGAAACCGAAATGCTAAGTTCCTAAGAAAAAGAGTTGATGATGCACAATAAATTTGAGATGCCTGTCCAAACAGCTAGAGAGAGATCTTGGGGAGCAGATGACCCCAGATTCTCACCTAGTCCCCAATAGTGAAAGGCCACTAATTGCAGGGGCACTTCTGGGGTAGCCCCAAACCTTTAAACTCTTTCCTTGGAGCCCTGATTGGTAGTTGTCATTTCATCAGAATGGTAGGGGTGACACCTGCATCGTTTTCACAAGCATTTTAATGCACCAAGAATCCCCTTTATGGAGTTCAGCTTTCTTGTTTAGGTACAATATGCAACACAGGCAAAATATATCTGAAGTTTTATTTCGTAGAAAGGTGTTCTGAGAAATTTAAGTGGAGCATCGCTGTCAATGTCAATTAATTAATTAGATTTCCATGCCAGCTCTCTCCCTGTAAGGCAATGGTTCTCAACCTGTGGGCCCCCAGATGTTCCTGGACTGCAACTCCCAGACATCCTGGCCAGCACGGCTAGTGATAAAGACTTCTGGGAGTTGCAGTCCAGGAACATCTGGGGACCCACCGGTTGAGAACCACTGCTGTAAGACAATGGTTCCCAACCTTGGGTCCCCAGATTTTGTTGGACTACAACTCCCAGAAATCCTGGCCAGCACAGATAGTGATGAAGGCTACTGGGAGTTTTAGTCAAAGAACATCTGAGGACCCAAGGACTTGAATCCTAGGTGTATAGGGTCACCATAACTCAAATTAGACACATAATTTCAGCTCACCTTTGGTTTGTGTTGCAGACGTGTTTAGTGGGATCAGAGCCAATGGAGACATGGGAGATGCTTAAATGATTCCACTCCACATTAACACCATCAAACAGGTGCCTACTTAAGGCTCCCATGTAGCTTTCATTCCCTCTAGGGAACTTTCTTTGTTTCTGGCCATCCACTTCCTACATTTGCAATCAGACAGAGGCCGCGACCGAGGTTAAGCGGATCAGAAATCACCAACTGAAAACCGTGCTTGAGCCTCAGCTTTCGTGGACGCATAAATAATGCCTGTGCCAATGAACTATTAGAAGACACAGGCTTTACCTATCGATCAGTTTCGGTGCCAGACTGTCTGAGGCTCTTGTGCTCTTGGGTTAAAGCTGTCACAGTTAATGCACATGTCTGGAAGAGGAAATGGTACCAAGATTCATAATTAGCTGAAGGTAAAAGAAATTTGTCATGAAAGAGGTGATGTCTTCCGGTAAGTGTAAGATGGGGGTCATCTCTCTCTCTCTCTCTCTCTCTCTCTCTCTCCTCGCCCATCCTTCTTCCTCCCTTTCTTGAGCTGGAATCATCTTCATGCTCCCTCTGGTGGACATGATTCAGTGATCCAAGGAAAAAAGTCACCTGCAGGTACCAAAGCTCTTTCCAAGCAAATGTGATGAATTCTTGCAACATTAAACTATACTGTGTTTAAACCATTCTCAATCTGCTACCTAAATCTCACGGCATGTTAAATTAGTTTTGTTTTTCATGGTTTTTGATGCTTGGTAGCCTATTTTTTTTTCAGATGCTTAAACTGCAGCTTCAGTCGATTGGCCAAATGGAAGAATCAAAGGTAAAGAAAAGGCATTCTGAGGATGATGGTCAATTGGTGTTGTTAAGGGTTGCTGGTTGTCCTTAGGATAAATAGCAAGAAATCTTAACGGTGGTCATTAAAAATCATTCAAATGTCTCTGATTGGTGGCATATACATCCAAGCATCGGGAAGAGGTCAATTGGGGGAGGGGGCTTTGTTTAAACACAGTATAGTAGAAGAGCATAGCCCACGGTTGGCCCAGGGTTGAAACTGGGGCAGAGCAACAGATTTGACAACCTGCAAGAGGCAGAATTAGACCCTGCAGCTGTTATAAAGCATACAACATTTGGGCATTAAAACAGGCAAACTTGCAAGAATGAGCTGATTAATGTGTGTGATGAGGTAAGGAGACCCTTATTATGTTCACTCCAAGGGAGACAGAATGCCATTCTCAATCCAAAGCAGAAAATATCAAACGTTCTTGCAATCACTTATAAAAAAATTCAAGTTGACTATCACCAAAGTGAGGTGGTCACTCTCTAAGTTCTGGAAATGCAACCTACCACCAAGGGAAGAACTAGGATCTGTTTCTGGAATGCAGTTGAGGTCCTTCAACAGTAGATGTCAGGTCTGCATCACAGATTATTTTTTCTTGTTCTGCTTTTCCTGACAAACTAGGCAGGTATACCTAGAGATAAGGAAATGGACATTCAGCCAGAAGGAGGGAGAGGATGCGACAGGTTCTAAAGGCAATTTCTTTTTCAAAGGAACAAAAAGTTAAAGGAGATTGTAGTTACTTGGGTTGGGACAGATAGTGTATTTCTGGAAAAGATATTGTTCTCCCATGCTACCCCCTCTGGTCCTAATCATCCACCACTTTTGCCATGCTTATATTATTAAAAAAGAAGAAGAACACATCAATAAAGTTCTGTTGCACCTTTAACAGTTGCAAATTTATTCTAGCATGGGTTCCTGTGCATTATAATCCACTGAGGATGCAGTTCAAAGCTCTAAATGGTATAGGACCTCGGTACCTGTCAGAGCATCTCCTCCCAATGAGTACTGGCCAGTGGCCATATAACCCATTCTTACTAGTTTGAGGGCCTTAACCCCGAGAGAAGCCCATAACTAGGAATCAGGTGGGATTGTAGTGTAGGAGTTTGGATGGACAGAAAGAGGCGTGGTGGCAGCAGGTGATTCTTCTTGTTGTTCCAACGTGTATGTCACCCCATAGCACAGCTGCACGCTCTGGGCAGTTTATAACATAATTATGCAAACTTCTGGGGCCTGCTTTGAAGAAGGGTGATTGACTGCCCTCAAATGCTTGCAGTGTTCCTTTTTTATTTTTAATAGTGGCCTATGAAGGTATCGCCTGTAACCTATTTTTGCAATTGTGTTTTGTGATGGCCACACAGCTCAACTCCTTTTTGCCTTGTCCCCCAGTGTGCTGGATGTACATTTTATGGAGTTAGGATGGAAGAAAGGCTGAGTCAGCCTTGAGCTGGCTACCTGAATCTTTCAGGACTGAACTCAGGTTGTGAGCAGAGTCTTGGCAGTAGTATTGCAATTTTACCACTGCATCTAATCGTCTGATGGCAATGAGTTACTAGGTTGACTCGTGCTCATTCCACTTAGGAGAATGTAAATGAGACAGACCTCTTATGTGTTTTGACTTTTTTTCAAGAAAAAAAGTTTTTATTTTATATAAGAACTTTTTAAATACATACATATTTGCAAATATACATTCTTCATAGATAACAAAACAATATTTTAACCTCTCCTCACCAATCGTGAACTTGCATATATTAAGATATATACATTTAGGGGAAAGGAAGAGAACACAGAAGGGAAGGGAGAATCATCAGAACCGAACAGCGCAATCCAGCAGGAAAGCATTCCGCGTTGTCCCCATTGTAATGCGTGTGAGATATCTTTCTGAGGGGCTACAGTCAAGTCCGCATTCACCTCTGGTGCCACCTGACAGACACTGGAATCAAATGCAGACCTACTCATTCCTCTTGGTCAAGAAAAAGAGACAGAGTCAAACAATGAAGACTCTGTAGCAGTGATTTCAAGAAAAAGGATGCAAGGATATGTTGTACATGAATGTATATTATATGGGACAAACAGCTGTTCTCAGATTCCCTTGTGCATCCAACCCAACTGTGCAGTACTGACACACCGTAGTATAATCATGCACCCAAAGCTGTCTGCATGGTGTCCTCAACAGGATTGCATCTGGAGGTTCTCTGAATGGAGGTACGTTAATGCATTTTTCCCATTGACCACCCCATAAAATGTCTGAGTGGAATCACATAGCAATGTAAACTTTAACTTGACTAATCCTAACTCAGTACAGTGGATGGTCGCGATTAGGGATTACTCTGTTTTCAATGCATTCCTGTGGGAAATTTGTATAAAGGAAAATTTGCTGAACATAATTTCATTTGGAATGAATTAATTCCTTTATACAAGGTACCACTGTATATGAGATAGTACAAGGGGCAAAGGGATGTCCTTACCCAAGCAAAGGCATTAGGAATTATTTGATTACCCTTATTTTGTGTCTCTGGGCAAAAACCTGATGCATTTTCAAGACCTGGGTAAAAATAACAGCCATGAATGGGTTGTTTGTGTCTTTGATCATTCAGCCTGTCTTTTTGTGCTTGCTTTGTAAGCCTGTCCTTTTTTCATAAGGGGGGAAACCTCTCGTTCTGCAGAGAGACAGCATGTTTCAGCAATTGCCATTTGCACAGCTACTAAAACCACAAGAGGAAGGAAAGCATTTGGCAATCATGGTTTCGTTCTGGAAACAAGACCTCCCAAATAGATGGACAAATCTTTGAGATTCTGTCACCGTCTCACTTCGAAACTCGCCAGCAATGACTTCACTTCCTTACAGCTGTGTATTATGAGCACATCCGACTTGATGGGTGTGTATGTGTTTTATCTAGACAGGTTGGTGATATCAAAGGGAAGGAAGACAATAATGAACTCAACAGATATGGGGCCCTATATAATGCTTTAACAATGGATTCAGAGAATGCCAGAACTGCATTCATCCACCCTGGAAATAAGAGTGAGTAACTCAGAGCTCCAAAATCTTCCTTCACTTGCTTCCCCCCACCTCCTGACATAACAAGACTACAGTGGTACCTTGTATATAAAGAATTAATTCATTCCAAATGAAATTCTGTTAGGCAAATTTCCCTTTATACAAATTTCCCACAGAAATACATTGAAAACAGATTCATCCCTAATCACGACCATTTTTATGTTGTGCAGATTTGCCCCATTGGCAGTTCTGTTAAGCAAATTTCCCCTATCTGTGGAATTTTTTTAATGTTGTACAGATTTTATGTTATACAAACCATTTGTTATACAAGGGTCCCCTGTATATTCTTCTGGCAGTGTTGTGTGCCTGTTTATAATTTTGGATCATTTCACTATAGCTCTTTTCATGAACCCCCCCTCTCTCTCACACACACACACACACACAAACAAGAAATATACACTGTTCAGTACAGTTATAACTCAACCCCAAACACCTCCAAAGTGCTTCATTTCCTATATATATTAATCAGGTGTTCAAAGATGATTTCACCAGATGAAAGATGCAAACATTCATATGGTAGTGTTTTTCTGCATATTTTTTGTTTAGTTTACAATCTAATATAAATAGATTATCACAAATTGACCTTAAGGATGTCGTGGTCTGTGCAAGTGTTAAAGGAGTGTGTGGGTTTTGCCCTTGTCCCTTTAGGACTCAGAAGAGCTGAAGGAGTTGAATGCGGAAGAGAGTTTAGAATCCAGATAGAGATCAAGCTATTGTTAAAAGCACAGCAACACTGGGTATTGGAAGAAGTTGACAACTCTTGCACCATTGCTCATTACAGCCCACCTCTCACAGTAGATAAGAAGATACCAGACATTTGGAGTTTAAGGTTTGCTTCTGAGTTTCACCATCAGGCAGTAACTTGATACGGTAGGTGACAGAAGGTAGAAGAGACAGCATTTCCAAATGATTTAAAGATGCAGAGTGGCTGTTGTTGTTTTTCCAAGGCACTCTATAAGACAACCAGTACCCTGGTCGTTTATGTTCCATTTCAAGTGTCAGGATCGGAAACCTTTGAAAACCTCAGATCGTGTTTCTGGACAGCAGTGGAGGTCATGGAGACTGGCATGGACGACTGGCAGAGAAACAGAATCGTGATTTCTACATGGTGAGTGTTGCTTGGCTCAGTTTCATGCTCCACAAAATATATATATTCAGATTGACAGCAGGAATAAAATGCTCAAATCACAGCTGAACTGCTACGGATGTCTTGGACAAACAGGTTCCTCTCCAGTTTCTTTCTTGAGGCTCCACAGGCAAACGTGGCAACCCCATCGGCAGAAAAATGCTGCTCGATATTTCCCGACAAAGCAACGGTTCTTTCCTCATTTGAAGCCAAGGAAGCAAAATGTCTTCTCAAAACCAGAGGAAAGGAAATTGGTTTTGGTCCTTCGTGCCATTTCATACCTTGGGGTTACCTGGAGGTTTCAGTGCCTTAAAAATAAAAAAAGAGCAGAGAGATGATGAATTAGCTGCAAATAACTGCCGGGATGAGACTGCAACAAGCAAGATTCAACTCATAAGAACCTAAGAACCTAAGAAGAGCCATGCTGGATCAGGCCAAAGGGCCATCTAGTTCAGCTTCCTGTATCTCACAGTGGCCCCACCAAATGCCTCTAGGAGTGCAAGAGACTAGATATCTGTCTCCTGATACCATGTAGGGATTTCATACCCCAATAGCTCTGTACCCCAAGAAATGGGCAGAGCACAAAAGCGCACCTAGAGGAAGCTGAGGACCTGGATTTCCCAGAAATCCCCAGGGCTGAGCAAGCACCCAGGTGCAGCTAAGCTGATGCTGATCTAAGCATAGGTCAGGAGGCCAGGAAACCAGGATATCAGGATACATCTGCTCAGGCCCAAGGAAGCCTCTTATCAGTAATGCCTCACTAGCTAGGGAGCCTTTCCCCCCCACCTATGGATTCCACTTTCCCTGCTTTGTGTACCTGTTTACTGAACAGATAAGGCTTGCATTCTTTCCCCCCACCAAGGAATGTTTCTCTGTATCTATTGTGTTGCTCTCTTATAATAAACACTGGGGCTCAGGCAGCAGCAAGAGAAGGCTCAGGGAAGAGAAGGCTCAGGGAGGAGAAGGCTCAGAGGGAGAATCATCACCAATCTCACATGCACGCAGCCGATGCAGACACAGAGAGACACTCAGACATCCATGGAACCCTGACAGACAGACGAACAGGAATGCTGCCCTGAGCACCAGATATTGCACCCTGAAACTCTGTGTCCCGTGTGATTCGTAACGCAACATATGGTGACCCCGACGTGATTCCCCCAACGCAACGGCAGACGTGATTCCCCCAAGGCAACGGCAGACGTGATTCCCCCAAGGCAACGCAGACGTGATTCCCAGAAGGCAACGCAGATGCAATCTCCTGCAGCAAGGCAGATGCAGAAGAACCACTAGGCACAAGGACCAGGCTCCAGGCCGGAAGGCACGAATGCGGCCCACCCTCATCTCCCTACGCCTGTAAAAGGCTTCAAGACGCGTCCAAACATCCTCTAAGAGGATCCCAAAGGTGAGATGGGAGCGTTCTTCTCGGTTGAAGAGTGAAATGAATTCAGTGGGTCAGTTAATTTTCGGAGCGAAAGAATGCCTTGGGAAAGCCAAGAGTCCCAGATAGAGTTTTGGGAGTCACAACAGCCTTTGGGTTGGGAACCAGCAGTAGGAAGAAATCTACAGGCAGAAAATTCCAGGGTTGGCAAACAGAACGCAGGTGACAGAGCAGAGCAACGATGGGGACGCATGGAAATGCCCATTTCACTTCTCCCCACAGATTTTCAGATGTCCCTACCAATAATTTTTCCACCTAGTGACCTGCAGTTAGGAACAGTGTCCCACAATCAGGAATTGGTGGAGGAAAAAAGGGAACCCCGTGCTGAGACCGTTGTTCTAAGATCAAAAATTTCCATCAAGAATGGTCTCAGCACAGGGCAAAATGACACTCAGGAAGATCTCATCAAACCCCAGAAGCAGGAGGGGAAAATTTTTGTCGTGCCAGAAAATGTATCTACAAAAGGCAAGGAGATGCCCCAAAGGCAGTCACTTAGCAAAGAGCCAAGCCATGGGGCAGGATTTCCCAAAGCAATGCAGAGAGGCCAAAATTTTGTCCATGGCTCAGTAACGCAAGCCTTGAAACCATTTAAGGCTCAGGATTCCATTTCCCAGGGAAGGCACCTCAGGAATCAGAAGCAGCCAGCTTCAGAGCAAATGCAGAGTTCAGCCTTGGGCTGGACCAAAGCAGATTTGCCCAGAGAGGGAATTCCAAAGATAGACCCCTTTTCCAAAAGGACAAAGTTCACCATTAAGGCAAAGGCCAGCCTTTTGTGTGCTTTGGCAAATGCCAGGCACCCTCAGTATAAGTATAGGAGAAAGGTAATTTTTCCAAAAGATTCTGTACCCTATTTTTCCCTAAGAGATTTTCCTCTTTCTCCAAAGCCATGGAGAATGTAGATTTTCTCTCTCAGAAAGCTTAGGCAGCCAGAATTCCCCTCATACTCTCTTTAGCAAGCTACAGGAAAATTTAGGAATTAAAAATGCTTTTCTCTCTCTCTCTCTCTCCCCCCCCCCCCTCTGTCTATCGACTGGAAGCAGCTCAGGGGGGGCGGGGGGGAGGGGGCTGGAAAGCAAGCAGGCAGGGGAGGAAAAAAGGTTTTTGGATAAGAAAGAGTTTGCTGGAGAACAGGAAGTTTGCTGGAAAGCAGGCAGGTATCAGTTGTCAGTCAGGAATTGTGAGAAAGATTCCTGGAGATTTCAAGTCCTTTAGAAAAAAATTTCCCAAAGATCTCATATTTCCACTATTTTCTCGGGGTAAAAAGGAATTATATGGGTTTGATCCATCTCACTCGCACATTTAGAAAGCATGCAAGATAGCAGGAAGCATGGAATGGTTATCAGTTTTCTAGGAAGGGTAGACTGTTATCTTTAGAGACATTGTATACACAAAGCAAGTTTATCGCCTTCCTGCTGGTTGTAATTACAAGTCAGCAAGCAGAGGCATCTTTCAGAGTTGGAAGCAAAGACTACAAGTCCCATATGCCTTACATTTTTTGGGCACAAGCAATCAACAGGGTTTAAAAATGTATAAAAATCATCACTAATGCATGTTCCTTTTGCCTCCAAAAATCAAACAGGGAAAAAACCTTCCTCTCAGGGTATGAGTTTCAAATTTACAACAAAACAGCCAAAAAGAATTAGAAAGAAAGGGGGAGAAATGCCCCCCCTTCAAGCCTCTTCAAGCAAGGCTTGATTTTAACTATACAATATGTACCCTGAGAGAAAGAGAAATATATTCTCACAGGTATGCCTTCCATGGCACTTCAAAGTTTACCAGCAGAATGATCCCAGAAGGACATTTAAGGAATATTCTCATTCCTCATACATTCCTCATTTTCTCAACTGCAAAGGTTTATGGACTATGGGTAATCTGGGAGCTGTTGTTACCATTCATGCCAAGCAGAATTGTTTCACCACCAGAAGAAGAAGACATTTCCCAGACCCATGAACTTTTAGCAAAAGGACTCTTAAAAGGACTTTTCAGCAAACAGCCATCCATGGAAGCAGAGAAGAAATATAGTTAGGTAGTCTTTCACCTTCCCCCACAAAAATGTAAGCCCCTAGCACAGACAGATATGCTTACTTATGTATTCTCATGTATTCATGTAGTTTGAAAATATTCACTGTCTATACCTGCAACTTCTTGCTATAAGTTACCTCTTAGCCACAAAATCATCTATTCCTGTATTGCTAATGCTATAGCTTATTGCTTGATTATTGTTAATGCATCTATATCTGTACGCTAGATACGCCTATGTACCATGTACCTTTTGGGTTTTGGGAGACAGTCATGCTTATTATGCCAGTTCATTTCTTATTGCAAGTTATGATGAGCGAAAGTTTCTATCTCTGAAAGTTATATGAATATCGGGTGCTGTGTAACTCGGTGGGAGAAAGAATGCAGCCAACAGTCCAGAGGGGTACCCACATTAGATAACACACCACAGCCAATGATTTATGCCATGCACTAGCTTAGTGCTCTCACGATGAACATGGGAGTGGGAGGAAATGATCATGGAGTGTCAGCACAGCAACTCTCAAGCACAGCCATAAGACACCTCACATTTTAGGGCATAATTCTCACATCTCAGCCCAGATATATGAAGCTTGTCTTGCAGAGACATGTCACTCCCTCCTACATAAGGAGTTGAGTTTCCTCTTGGGCCAAGCAATGAGGCCCCTGGGGCAAATGACCTCAGGTTGCCAGCTTTCAAGGCCTGCATGGGTTGAGCACCAGATGAGTGCCTGATTTCTGGTAGGTTTACACCTGTGCCTCCTGACTGGTATGCAAGCGCTCTCTTAATTAAAAGGAAAGGGAGAGATGTAGGGATTTCATACCCCAATAGCTCTGTACCCCAAGAAATGGGCAGAGCACAAAAGCGCACCTAGAGGAAGCTGAGGATCTGGATTTCCCAGAAATCCCCAGGGCTGAGCAGGCACCCAGGTGCAGCTAAGCTGATGCTGATCTAAGCATAGGTCAGGAGGCCAGGAAACCAGGATATCAGGATACATCTGCTCAGGCCCAAGGAAGCCTCTTATCAGTAATGTCTCATTAGCTAGGGAGCATTCTCCCCCCACCTATGGATTCCATTTCCCCTGCTTTGTGTACCTGTTTACTGAACAGATAAGGCTTGCATTCTTTCCCCCCACCGAGGAATGTTTCTCTGTATCTATTGTGTTGCTCTCTTATAATAAACACTGGGGCTCAGGCAGCAGCAAGAGAAGGCTCAGGGAAGAGAAGGCTCAGGGAGCAGAAGGCTCAGAGGGAGAATCATCACCAATCTCACATACACGCAGCCGATGCAGACACAGAGAGAGACACAAACATCCATGGAACCCTGACAGACAGACGAACAGGAATGCTGCCCTGAGCACCAGATATTGCACCCTGAAACTCTGTGTCCCATGTGATTCGTAACGCAACAATACCACACCTCTGCATCTGGCCCTTGAAGTACCCCAGTTTTAAGCCTGGAGATGACAGATCTCCATCATGGTTTGTCACCTGGGATGGACTTTTCCTCCAGGAATCTGTCCAATCCCCTTTTCAAGGCATCCAGGAAAGATGCCATCACCACCTCCTGTGGTAGGGACTTCCACAGACTAACAATGCACTGGGTGAAAAAATATTTTCTTTTGTCTGTTCTAACTCTTCCAGTCCTAGTTCTGGTTTTTTGTGAGAGGGAGAAGAGTGTCCCTCTATCCACTTTCCTCGTGCCCTGCATAATGTTGTACATCTCAATCATATCCCCCCCCCTGTAACCTGTGATGGACTATTCCTGTTCTTAATCTACGCTTGCTTTCAATCCCGTGAGGTAATATGAGTCTGTTTCAGAAGACAGGAGACGTGAGAAAAAAAGAGAGTACTGCAACAGAGTAATAGAATCACGGGAAAATGGATGCCATCAGGTTCAAACCCCTGCTCAAGTTAGAAATTAAAGTCAAAGCAGATCTGACAAATGGTTGTCCCATTTTCTCTTCAATATATCCAGCATTATATCAAATTCACCTTTCTCTTCAATATATCCAGCATTATATCAAATTCACCTTGGAAGGACTTCTTCCCAGAATCAACTTGCTCTGGGGAGAGGAGTAGAGTCACTTTCTTTTTGATGGGATTTTTTTTAATGGCTCATTAATTCATGCTCCCTTAAGTGTCAACTGGCTGTTTTCAATGCCAAAGCCAGCCACTCAGGTTTCTAAAGCACCTCTGCTCCTTACCTGAGGTGGAGGTGGAGGTGGTGCCTTCGACTTGAACTGAAGAGTCGGAACCGTCTTCATGGCTGCCACCTGTAAACAGAAGGGCCAGATTGTCCGAAGCAAGCATCACTTAATGTCCTCATCCGGTCAGTGTTAGTAGCCCCATCTAAAGAAATGGCACTACTGCACTACTGTAGATGTGTTAAATATTATCAGTCTACTCATCACCTATTCTAAGCAGAATAACTACCATACTTTGGTCACTAGAGATGGGCACAAAATGAAAAATGAAATGCTGCTTCGTGATTTCATTACGTAACAAAATGAAATGCCATCCCCCCCCTCTAGGAATGAAGCAACTGGTCCTAGAAGAACCAAAATGACAGGGGAGCTTCTTTGAACTCTTTCCTGTAAGCCCCCCAAATTTGGAGAGGGTTGGATTTAGGGGGCTGGGTTATTAAACTCCAAAGGGGATTCCCACTAGGAGAAAATCATTTCTAATTGAGTCAGGAAGCCACTAATTGCTCGCCCACAGGAAAGCATAAATATTTAATGTCCATGCAGGAAAATATTTTCAACTCTTTGAAGCTGGAAGATGAGGGAATTGTTAGTGAACAAGAAACTGAGGTAGCAGCCTTGGGTGAGAGAATTCTGGTGGTGTAAGGCTTGCTGGAAAATCTTTCAACATAGAACATGACTTCATCCATCAGTCCAGCTTTTTAGGAAGACCATATAAGAATATAAGAACATAAGAAGAGCCCTGCTGGATCAGGCCAAAAGCCCGTCTAGTCCAGCTTCCTGTATCTCACAGTGGCCCAACCAAATGTGTCCAGGAGTGCATGAGACTAGATATCTGTCTCCTGATACCACTCCCCTGCATCTGGCCCTTGAAGTGCCCTGGTTTTAAGACTGGAGATTACACATCTCCATCATGGTTTGTAATCTGTGGTGGACTTCTCCTCCAGGAATCTGTCCAATCCCCTTTTGAAGGCATCCAGGCCAGATGCCATCACCACCTCCTGTGGCAAGGAGTTCCACAGACTAACAACACGCTGGGTAAAAAAAAAAAATTCTTTTGTCTGTTCTCACTCTCCCAGCCCTCATTTCCAGTGGATGTCCCCTAGTTCTGGTATTTTGTGAGAGGGAGAAGAGCATCCCTCTATCCACTTTACTCATGCTCGCTGGACTAATAACAGGTTAACTCTTCTCCCTTTTCCAGGATCACAGCACAAGTGCAATTGCTATTGGAGCTACTATGGCCCATGAGATGGGCCACAACGTTGGCATGAATCCCGACAGCCGTGTGTGCATGTGCAGTTCAGAATCTTATATCATGGCAGCCCATCTCAGGTGAGGGGACCGGAGGTGTATTTGTCAGAACCAATGATTCTGGGTAATAAATATTTTCTTTTGTCTGTTCTCACTCTCCCAACCCTCAATTTGAGTGGATGTCTCCTAGTTCTGGTATTTTGTGAGAGGGAGAAGAGCTTCCCTCTATCCACTGTACTCATGCCCTGCATAATTTTATACGTCTCAATCATACCCCCCAGTGCCTTTTTTTCCAGACTGAAGAGCCCCAAATGTTTTAGCCTTTCCACATCAGAATGCCTTGTGCTATTCCCAATCCGCACCAATCCTACTCTCTCTCTCTTCAGTAACTGAATAGCGTCAGCTTCACACCTTGATTATATGCACACCAGCCTTCACCTAAAAAGGTGGCGCCTCAAGGTGTCAAGGATTAAGAAGGAGACTTACGGTATTTCCTGTGACCGGAGGTAAGGCTGACTTGCTGGCAGTTGGAACCGGAGGCGGAGGGATATTTGGCTTGACAATGGGCTGCAAAAAGAAGAGGAGAGGACCTGATCACATGGCATTTGCCTGCAGTACTCAAGAAACATTGGAATAACAAGAGAAGAGGCCCAGTTATCCAAAGAAGCCTACATTTTTCAAAGAATGGCAAGAGTGACAAGCGGCCTTGTGAGTGTTTTCCATTTTCTTCCATTGCTCTAAGCCCGGCTTGTCTTTCTGCAACAAGTTTCATCAAATGGCATTCATTTTAAGGGCTCACACAGAAGGGGAAAATGGTTCATTGCACTCGTGGTGCAGTGGTTAAATGCCTGTCCTGCAGGTAAAACGGTGCTCACGACCTGGGGTTCGATCCCAGGTCGCCGGCTCAAGGTTGACTCAGCCTTCCATCCTTCCGAGGTCAGTAATATGAGTACCCAGCTTGCTGGAGGGGCAATGTGTAGCCTGCATACTGTAATTAAAAACTGTAAACTGCCCAGAGAGTGCTTTAAGTGCTATGGGGTGGTATATAAGTAGAACACTTTGCTTTGCTTTCTGATGCATTAATTCAGATTAGAGTTGGGCACGAACCACAGTTTTGGCAGTTTGGCTTGATTCGTTTACTGCTGCAATAATTGTTCGGCAGTTCTGTGTACCACCGCCTCTGGTGGGTGCCCACTGAGAGGCAGAGTCTTGGCATTCCTGCCCCATCTCCTCTGGGCACTGCCATTGAGTGGGCACCCACTGGGGGCAGTGGGGTGCCAAACTCATGAACATCTGTTGCAGCAGTAGATGAACTGGGACAAACTGCCAAATGACATTTTGTGCCTACATCTAAATCAGATTTGTTCGGCCTCAAGTTCTTTCCTTCTTAAACATATGATTTACAAATGTTCATAATATTGAGAAACTTATATCATGATAAAATCTAAAATTAAATGTACGCACCAGGTATATAAATGTATGTTTGTGCATGTGTGCACGCATGTGATATACACATTTGCACTTGTGTACACATGTTGTTGTTGTGTTGTCACAGTCGCAACTGACTTCGTGACCCCATGTCCATGGAGTTTTCTTGGCAGGAATACTGGAGTGGCTTGCCAGTTCCTACTCCAGGCGCCTCCAGCACCTGGTATTCCCTGGTGGTCTCCCATCCAAGGACTAACCAGGCCTGACCCTGCTTAGCTTCTGAGATCAGGCGAGATCGGATGTGCTATACCCATTCCCCCATAGGATGGATACTCTTTGGGTAAGTTGCCTAGAATCAAAGTGGTCTTCTAGCCTCTGGAAGCCATGTGTGTCCTAGCCACTATATCACAAAGGTTCTGTATGGTGATGATGACCAGTAATTTAGCTGGCTTTTAAAAAGTTAGCCGTTGATTGATTGACCAGTAAACTGAAACCTTCACACTCAGAGACAGGGCAGAAGAGAACGAGTGGGGTTTTATGGGATGTGGACCATCTAATTATAATAATTTTGGCAAACATTTCTAGGATCAAACAATACATAATTGACAGCACATCAACTCTTGATGGCCACTCACAAAACAAAGCCAGCTAATTTACCAACTACAAATTGAAAAAAACGGAAGCTGTGTTAAGCAGGCATGTAAATTCTTCTCTCTTCCAATCAATGAATTCATTCTAAGGATGTGAACTTTGTAATTTCTCCCTTTGAAGTAGAAGGATGAATGCAATGGAACGTTATCTAATCCGACAGTTCTTTCGTACGTTCTTTGTTCAAGTGCCTTACTCACCGCTCTAGCATTTTGATAGACGGCTGGGGCCTGCCTGGATTGTTCAGATGGTATGTTCTGAAGAATAACAGGGGTTAAAACCAAATTAATGTTACCAGCATGGCTAAGATCTGCAATCAGTAAACCTAAATGGGATGGGCAGGGAGTTTCTGAATATGAACAGCAGCATGCAAAAACAAGTTTCAGTTGTCCACGTGCTTTCATGGTCATAAAATGCCATTCTATATTAAATGTGTTTGATTTGATTTGATTGATTTTGACCATGCCTCTAAATGAGAAATGTTTCATTTAGTTCTACTTACAACATGAAGCGGTGGTTTGTTTGCTGGAGGTGGAGGTGGTGGAAGGAGGCATCGAGCGGAATTTGCCTAGATGAAATGTAAAATAATCAGGGCATTAGAATAAAGCTAACACTTTTTAAAAACTGTATCATTCTTAGATTTTGATACTTTAGAAAAAAATTTCTACTGCTTTGCACTATAGGCACAGTTTAGCGCTATGGGAAGCACTAGCATTAGCGCTATTGTGTTCCATTTTAATATATTCCCCACTCAATTGTGGATCGGTGGGGGTTTAGCTGAAACTCCAGCAACATACATCATTGGACTGACATGGGGTATCCCCAGAAGGGGGGCTCACAGGGCAGTCAACATGCTAGCCATGGGAGGGAGATAAGTGATATTGCACGAGAGGCAGGGTCTCTTCCTCTACCCTCCACCCAGACTCCTTTCCATAGAACATCTGTATGTTGGGTCGAATGGGGACCAAGTTCTCAAAATTGCATGTATGGAGAACTATGAGCTTCTCAAAATTGTCTATGGGGGGCAGCAAAATTGTTAAGAACATAAGAACATAAGAACAGCCATGCTGGATCAGGCCAAAAGCCCATCTAGTCCAGCTTCCTGTATCTCACAGTGGCCCCACCAGATGCGTCTGGGAGCACATGAGACTAGATCTCTGTCTCTTCATACCACTCCCCTGCATCTGGTCCTTGACGTACCCTGGCTTTAAGCCTGGAGATTATGCATCTCCATCATGGTTTGTCATCCTCCAGGAATCTGTCCAATCCCCTCTTGAAGGCATCCAGGCCAGATGCCATCACCACATCCTGTGGCAGGGAGTTCCACAGACTAACAACATGCTGGGTGAAAAAAGTTGCCTACTGCAAAGTCATAACAAATGAATCCCTTGCAAGTCCAGACATTTCTGATGTACAGTGACTGCTCCAGAGATTTTCCAGAAGTGATAGCCTTCAGATGGCACCATGGGACTGTACCATTTGCTCAAGTGCCCACAGGCAAAAGGACACCCTAACCCTAACCCCAACCCTAACCCTAAACCCCATCTGAGGGGGGTTGGCTGTCCCATTTCTCATTTATCTCTCATTGCAACCATTTGTGTCGGTTCTTACCTCAGGAGGTCCAGGTACTGGAGTAGTATTAGGTCTTCTCTTCTGTTCCTGTCCCGAGAATCCTGGGTTAGTGGCACCAGGTGCACTCTTGTGGACACTAAAGGGTAACAACCACAATGCCCAGAAGAACCATTAAGTATTAGCATAAGACCTGTATGCTGTACAGATTGTCTTAAAGTTCAACACTCAGAAATGTCAAAGCTAGGGTCAAATCAGATCTAACTTGCACATCAAGTATCTTCTGGCTTTTCAAAAACTTCCCTATGGAAGGTTGGAAACTCTACAGTAAAGTTTTTATCCCCTTGTTTACAGTATTTACTGATGGGCAGAACACAAGTGGAATGTGTCCGCTCCCATAGCGCAGTCCTATAATTGTGGGGAAGAGGTTGAGGGCTTTAGCAAAATGGAAAGAAACCTCAAACACCCAGAGTAGACCTGCAATGAGATTGGTGGTATAGAAATCTATTAAATCGATAACTTATAAATAAATAAGTTATAATTTGTATTGTCATGGCTGATTAGAGATTTCCATATCAGCTCCTTCATAGCAGGAGACCACACTTCTCTGCTGTAACTCATTCATCATTGATTTTGTTCACTGATTTGGTAGTTCTACCTCTGAATCCATCTCCTTAAGAGAAAGGCTGAAATGGTAAGACCCCTTCCTATTTAAAAGTGTGTTGAGTCCAAGCTTTATTGCTTCATTGGGCTGTTGGCTTCCTTTGTATTTTTCAGAAGGAAAAACCTTTTAAGATCATAAGAACATAAGAAGAGCCCTGCTGGATCAGGCCAAAGGCCCATCTGGTCCAACTTCCTGTATCTCACAGTGGCCCCACCAAATGTATCCGGGAGTCCACAAGACTAGATCTCTGTCTCCTGATACCACTCCCCTGCATCTGGCCCTCGAAGTACCCCAATTTTAAGCCTGGAGATGACGTATCTCCATCATGGTTTGTAACCTGTGAGGGACTTTTCCTCCAGGAATCTGTCCAATCCCCTTTTGAAGGCATCCAGGCCAGATGCCATCACCACCTCCTGTGGCAGGGAGGTCCACAGACTAACAACAGTCTGGGTAAAGAAGCATTTGCTTTTGTCTGTTCTCACTCTCCCAGCCCTCAATTTGAGTGTATGTCCCCTAGTTCTGGTTTCTCTGAAGTTCTTCACTAGAGAGGTGAAGGAAACAAACCGCAAAGAAGACCCAATGAATTCGAAACCCATTTGTGGTTTGCTTCAGAGTACCTCAGGGAACTGTGCCTACCCAAAACAAAACAAAATGCCATACTATTATTGGCATTGGGGATTTGTGCACAGGCTATAACTCGGGCATCCCAAATCCAATCTTTACCAAACCTGGACTGACTTTTGATACGACACTCCTCCCCGTCCCTGGGGTTTGAGACACCTGAGATATAACCTTCCAGATAGCTGCCTAATCTTATATATAATCAGTTCTAAGAGCCCTTTCCAGTTGGAAAAGGTGTGCCTATTCTACAAACAGATGCATAAAAATAGACAGAGAAAGTTCGGATGAGAATCAGTTCACTTGAACGCTTTACCTTTGACTCTGTTTCTTCTTTAAAATTTGGTAGCGGACCAGGATGGCAATAATGATAGCTGTGACTGCCAGGGCCACCAGTACAGCAACAATGATGATGATATCTGCAAAGGATAAGAAAGAATCCTTGAAATGGTTCCTAGGTTACCCAGAAGGAAAATCCTGCAAGAACGTGAGAACCAATTCCTTGAAAAAAAGCAGTGTTCTGCTTATATACCAGCCCATACCACTTCAAGTAGTCTCTGGGCAGTTTAACATAAGAACATAAGAAGAGCCGTGCTGGATCAGGCCAAAGGCCCATCTAGTTGAGCTTCCTGTATCTCACAGTGGCCCCACCAGATGCCTCTGGGAGCACAAAAGACTAGATCTCTGTCTCTTCATACCAGTCCCCTGCATCTGGCCTTTGAAGTACCCCGGTTTTAAGCCTGGAGATTACACATCTCCATCATGGTTTGTAACCTGTGATGGACTTCTCCAGGAATCTGTCCAATCCCCTTTTGAAGGCATCCAGGTTAGATGCCATCACCACATCTATGCAGGCTACACATCCCCCCCGGAAGCTAGGTACTCATTTTACCAGCCTCAGAAGGGTGGAAGGCTGAGTCAACCTTGAGCCGGCTACCTGGGATTGAACCCCAGGGCCGTTACTTCACGAACCTCTCGCTGCGCGGCGAGCCGTAATTTCCGTGCGAATCGACCACTTTTGTCCGCACGCTCCTCCTCTTTGGATTCGGCGCCACCCCGACCACGCCCCCTAAACCGAGCTCCAAGCGGGGCGAGAGATTCCCCTGCCGGAGGCCGGGAATCTTCTTCGCTTCGCATCCCGCTTCGCATCCAAAATCACGTGTGGCCACTAAAAAAGTATTTTTATTTTTTTTAATTGTTTTTTCGCCGCAATGCCGATGCATCGATATTTCGGTTAACCCGTTCTTTTGATCTTGCTTTCCGTTCTTGCAATAATCAGACAATTTTGCGTGTTTGTGCAGTTATTCGTATATCTCGGTGTCACATTTCTTTCATTTTTCCCGTAATCGACAAACGCCAGGTGCCGCTGTGTTCCCCTACGCGCCCCAACCTTTGTTTTCGAAATTATTGAAACCGCCGAGTGGTGGCGTTTGCCGGGCATGGTACTTTACTTTCTTGTATGAACTCTTTGGTATTTATTACATTTAGTACCGGATGTTGCTAGGTAAGCTTGTTGCCCTCCCCCCCACCGACCCCCCACCAAATACAAAAGATACACCCAAAATGAAGGTTGACAGTTTTGCGCTGATGCATCGAGCCGTCGTAAAGATACACCGGCTGTTGACTACACTTAGGGTTGTGCCTGCCCTGAAAATATTCATATTATTTAGACAACACCAGTGCCTCTGGGCATAGGCAGAGTTTTAAACGCACTACACTGTGCTGTTTGAGTAGCATCGCTTGCTGCTTCGAAAGCATCGTGGTTGTTCCCCCCCCTTAACCTCCGCACCAAAAGAAGCATAGGCTCCGTTGAAACATATGAAGTTGACAGTACTGCGCCGTTGCATCGACCAGACGCAAATAGGGAGACGTTGTGGCGCCTATCGTTACGGGTGTTGCAATCCGAAATATCTTCCTTTGAAGACAACACCAGTGCCTCTGGGCATAGGCAGAGTTCAAAATGCTCGACGACACTCATCCAGACTCAAAATTTTGAGCGTGCTGTTTGAGGATCACCGTTTGTTCCTTTTTAAGCGTCGTGTTAGCCCCCCCTAAGCCCCCCCACAAAATACAGCATAGCCACCGTTTGAACATTTAAAGGTTGCAAAAACTAATTTGACAGTTGTGCGCCGTTGCATCGCACAGAGTTGAAGACAAACGGGAAGCCCCCTCTCGTTAGGGTTGTTGAAACCCTAAAAATCTTCCTATGAATACTACGGACTCTGGGCATAGGCAGAGTTTAAAACGCACGGCACTCGCCCAGCCTCCATTTCAAATGACTGAGGTTAGGGAAGGATTGCCTGATCCTTTGATACCGTCTGTGTTATTCCCCCCCTAAACCCCTCCCAGAAACAATTCCCCCTTTAGAAAAAAAGCTGTTGTTTTCCTTTGCATCCAACATACGTAAACAGACGCGACTGCGCCTCTCAATAGGGTTGGGGCATCCCTAGCAATATTCCGAGGGAGACTGCAAAAGTGCCTCTGGGCATAGGCAGAGTTTAAAACGCACTGGACTCATCCCGCCTCAGTTTTTTTGAGGATGATGATAGAGCAGCACGGCTTGTTGCTTTGAAAGCATCGTATTCCCCCCTTTTCCCCCCCACATCAAATAAAGCCTTGCCACCATTGTAAAATGTAAAGGTGACAGTTGAGCTCCGTTACATCGAACAGACGTTCATTCAGACGGGATGGCGCCTCTCGTTAGGGTTTTGGGCGCAGCGCGCCGGTGCATCGAACACATTACAGGGTTCCTTCAGAATGCACCATTGGTTTCCAGGAAAAAACTGTCCTAATGAATTTAATGGTTCCTTTATTAAGCTTTTATAACAAAATAACTTGGAAGAAGAAACTGGTAAAAACAATAGTTTTGCCTTGTTTTCAACTGTCCATTTTCAGCCTTGAGAGAGATGCTAAAGGCAAGCATCTTGGCTTACCCCTTTCTAAAAAGTGGTACGTTCCTCTCCTGTTTTCAAGGGTCAGTTCCACTGCCTGAACTTCTGACCCCTGGATAGTCATCACCTCTGCCTCACACGGCAGGTGCTGGACTTCGTGGAGCCTGCCGATAACCAGCTCCCATCTCGTCACCTTCTTAAACAATGGGCCATTAGTACACAAGGGCCAAGCGAATGTTTCTATTCTTTATCACCAGGCACTCCACCACTTTACTTGGAGGGAACAAGAAAGAGCAAGGATGAAGATAACGTTGGATACTGATTAAAATTATTGTGCTTAAAATAGAAGACACAAAGAGATGCATTGAAAAGAGTATATTTATTTGTTGCAAAGCATCATATGCACAATAGATGCATGGGTTTTAAGCAGTGGATGGCTTGAAAAACAGTGTACCAATTACAAAGATAGCATGGTAAACATACTCCTAGGCATCTGGCCCTGCAACGACACTTTGACCCCTTCTCCTATTGGTTGAAATTAGTTTCTTTTTCACCAGAAATGCTCAGGGTAAGGCCTCAAAATATTATAAAAGTCAGGGGCCACCTTTGGATAAATGTGGAGAGTTAGTTCAGAGGAGGGCTGTGTTTAGGAGTTCTGTGGAGTAGATTAACGTTGCTAGCATTATGATGGAGGGGGGTAGGGGCAGATTTTGGACGGAGGCAGAGGTGGCTGCCCTATTGGACATATTAATTCAGAATAGGCTTGGGCCTGTACTATTCCATATGCAGCCCAGAAGAAATGAGGGTGCGTTTAGGATTGCTTCTCGGGAACTTGCTAGAATGAACTATGCAAGAACCCCCACCCAGATAAGATCAAAATTTAAAACGCTTAGGCAAAACTTTAATAGAAGCCTTTTTTACTTTGGAGAACATGCTGAGGAGAGACAACAAGCAGCATATTGGGACCAGCTGTTCCAATTATGGATTCAAGCGGACCGCCCCCACCCTGCCCATCTTTTCCCCGCAGGTAAGATTAAACAACTTTTATGATAACATACTTAGATTTTAGACTTACCAGTCATGATAAGTGTACAAGTGACATATCCAAGGACCAAGGCACAGAGGCACTGTGCCTTGGTTCTTGGATGTGGTCTGAAAGATTGATTAGCGCAGAAATTAGGCCCTACCACAAAGCCCTCCTCTGAACTAATGCTATCCACACCCCCATTCCTTGTTTTCCGCACCAGGGGCTGGCCCAGCAAGGAATCTTGGAAGGAGGAGGAGGAGGAGGGCACAAAATCAACCACAGGTGCCTGAAGAACGCGGTGTCCAGGGGGGAGACTCTGACTCCGCTAATGAAGACCAAGGGGCAATTCCGGGGGACGTGCAACAAATTGGTCATGAAGGTCCAGAAGGTGCTGTTGAGCCCCAGGTCCAAGGAGAAGATGGTGAGTGGAACAGCACATAGAATGTTATAGATATACTTTGAATTTGGTTCAGTTGGGTAAATGCTAATCACACCCACTAAAAATATTTCCCCTTTCTATTGCAATAGAAAATTTACCTGAACAGCCTGAGGATATAATGAGAGCAGCAGTGCCTCGGGCTGAGATGGAAAATTGGGTGGCGGTTTTGCAAGACGTGGTGGCTAGAGGTACATTTACATAGAATTTAACATTAAAATCACAGAGCAATAGTTTAAAAAATGTTGTCATAAAATACTGAACTGAACTTCTTAAGAGAACATTGGTTGTGGTCTTACTAAAATGATTAACTTGAAATCCAAGCTTATAGATTATTTACTTCCGGATAACTGTAGTCTAAGTTGGTTCTATATGACAATTAGATGCTACAGTATGTTAAAAATACTTAATAATTAAGTTAAACATCATTTGTTTGCAGTTGCAGTCCTTGAGCAGCACATCCTTCCAGGACAGGGGGCACGTCCACCACCCAGGAGAAGACGAAGAAGGAGATAGACTAGTTAAAAATATACTTATTTTAAATGCACTTTGAAATTGCTACATGTTTCCCCTTTAAAAAAATTTTTTTGTTGTTATATACAGTACTTCTTAAAGGGGAACATTTTTCCTTGAGTGCGATAATAATGATCACTGTTGTGCTCAATGAGCATAGTAAGTATCCATCTTTAAAAGTATTTTTTGTTTGTTAAAACTGAAAGTTAAAAACATTGCAGTATATCTGTAAAAGCTTGGGCTGTTAGTTTAATGTGCTACCACAGATTAAAACTGCACAGTTATGCTCAATGAGCATGGTTCCTATTTAAATTTAAAAATATTTGTAGTTATTTAAAAGTTGTACTGAGATACATTGCACTACCTCTCTGTGAGTTATTGATGTAACTTTAATGTTGTTGTTCAGGATATTAATAGGAGTTCTTGAGAAGGGTGTACTGATCCTTTGCAGAACTCAAGTGGTTTTACTTGCTACTCAAAGAGCCAAAAAACTAAATACAGTACTTATAAACATTTTTATGATATTACCAGTGCATTCTGTTGCTGGTTTCTCTTATTTTATAGAAGTAATTTTTCATAAAGGACTGTTGGTTACTGCCTAATTTAGTTATTTACTGGGTTCTATTTGTTAATTCCTTTGATATATGTATATGTAGGTTGTTATGCCAAACAGCACTTAAACTTCTTCTACTTGTAACTGCATAGTTCACGTTTTAAAAGGCTGCAATGAATACTTGTTACCTCTCTTTACAAAACCAAAGACATTAAGGGAAAGCAGTTCTGATAACAGTATTAGAATTTCTGGCAAAATATGATTGGCTGTTTTGAAGAACACCAATAGTAAGTTGCTGTGCTTTGCACCCAAATACTTCCTTTTCTTAAAATTGGAATTTATTAAGGATAGTTAAAAGTAGTAGTATGAAAATAATGTCCAATATTTCCAAAATCAAATGCAATGCTGATAAATAACCTCGCAACTTACAATCAGGGTGCTTTCTCTTACCCAGCTGATGTTTCAACCATTAATACTTTAACGTCCTTCACTTACTGATTATTGCTAGTAACTCCAAGAGACCCACATTCTAGAATATATATAATTTTTGCTTATGTTTCAAGTAGTGTAAAGAATAACAAACAGTTAATACGAAGTCCCTGCCTTTGTGAAAAAATGTTCTTACTTCAAAAAAAATTTATTAAAACACATACAGTAACAAATACTTGACTGTGTGATGCTCTTTGTTATGTCTGCACTGGGCGTTGGTGTTATGTTGAGAATGTATTTCCAAGTCAACCGGTTAGGGTCATTCGATTACTACACATAGTATTAAAAGAAGTTAATAATCAATAAAAACTAAGGTGAAAATATTTTCTTTTTCATTCTTTTCCTTTTGGGAGGTGTCCTAAGGAAAGATTGAGAATCGTCTACTGTTTCCTCCCTCTTTACAATTATGTATGGATCTCTATCATACTTCTTTTGGCCAAGTCCCTCATATAGTCTGGAATTTTTTTTCCCTTTCACATTCCTTAACTGGGTCCTTTAATGTCTTTTTCACAGTTCTAGTGAGCTCACATACAGAGCCACGGGTCTGTGCCCCACCAGCTCTACTACTGCCACTTAGCAGGGATACAGAGCCATCATCATCACTATCCTCCTCACAACTGTTCCCAGAAACAGCAGTGTTACTGATTTCTGGGTCAGAGTCACTTATTTCAGCATATACTGCTGGTGACTTGTCCCTGGGCCTGGAAGTACCTGTGTTAGGTGCATCTTCCTTCAAATGTTTGGTTTTTTCCCTTGCCTTTCCCTCAGGAACCTCTGTGGGAGTTTCAATAAGGTAGTTTGTAAGCCTCTCTAGGCATGTGGATGCAGCCCTTAGGTTGTTAATAATCTCCTTCTGGAAAATAATGTCCTCCTTGTCCCTTTCATTCATTTTATCCTCCTTTCTTTGATCAGATTCCCTAACCCACTCCACAAACCCAGATAGAGTGTTATCTAGTCTGGCCGCAGCAGTAGTTCTCTGTTTCCGTTTCCTGATTAATGCCAGTCTTGTAGCAGGATCAAGCGTTGCCTCGTAGTTGGTTGTTTCTATTGTTCCTATAATGGAGATGTACAAGAAAAAATGCTTAGGTTGTCAGAATAATAAATGAACAGGACATAACAACGGACAAAAATAGTTTGCATTGGTTACCACCTTGGTGTGCACAATATCCAGAGAAGGTAGCGCAGGACAAATATTTGTAAATGATACATTGAGTGGATTTAACACATAGGAAGAAAACATTAATGTTTTAGTCAAAGTCACTCAAAGTGTTTGAATGAGGTTCCCCATTATTTAATTACTTCACCTGTACACTAAAACAAGAACACTCACTGGAGGTTGGCAATAGTGCCCTAATTGGTCCAGCTAAAGCACCACAAACCGTGATAGAACACCACTTACTTGGGTTGCTAGACCTTTCTGCAGCAATTGCAGGTGTGCTATGAGAAGACGAACAGCCAGAAGTGGAAGGTTCACAGCCATCAGTGGATTGACTCTCTGGGGGTAAAGATAAGTTTTGGGTTAAAGTTTTATTTTTGGGTTTCGCTTTGAACTCATATTATGTTAAAAAGAACCGGACCCATAACCATTTAAAGATAAATAGGGTTACATTATATCGATGAACACACTTACCCAACATTGATGTCTCAGATGTCCCATAGCTCAGGTTCTCGCTGTCAGTGTCCTCGAAAAGAATCAAGGTAGCGACGTTTTCGTTCCCTCCTTGAATCGGCTCCATTGCTGAAATGTGAGCAATTTTTAACATTAGGAACCTCTGGTTAATTAACGCGTGAAATGTAAGGTCCACAAACTAAGCTGTACAGGAATGGCGCTCCTCAGGAAGTGCTTTTTGAGATTCCTTTTTACTACATCCGCTGGGACATCATTGGCGCTCCTAAGCAATCGTCACGCCCCCACTATCCCCCTCCTTTTTTCTAAGTAAGTGAAACAGCCTATGGTCAATGGACCGCCAGGGCTACGTGTTCGGGCAACCAACTCAGGTCCGTTTTCACCTGTGTATGGTTTTCTCATGCTTGAGGACACCTGTATGGAGAGGCACCCACCTGCAATTAATAACTCATGGTAGTTCGTTAAAATTGAATCGAGTAAAAATGCTCGACAAAGTTAGAAATTGCCGATGAACCCCCCCCCGTTTATGTGATACATGTCTCACTCGGTTTCAAAGTGGTAATTCAAACTGTTTTAATCAAAAAATAGCTTCCCGCCCTAATTTTTTGAACCGTACTTATCGATAAATCGATGAGTACTATGTTCTTAATTGAAAAATAAAGACGTTCCGAAATAAATGACTGTGTACTGAGTAAACGTTTCCACTTTAAATAAAACTCATAAGTGGCTTAAGCAAAAAATGCCTACCGCCGACATATCGATGTATCTGTAGATAAAACGATTAAAGTAATTTGATCTAGCCTAAAGCTCTCAATTATAGGATTTATGATAAATTAATTCCGGTACTTTTTAGTGTGTGAGTTTCGGAAAGAAAGAAACATCGATAGATCTGTTAGTTCTACTAATTATTTCAATTGCACTGTGGGCTCCTAGTAAATCAAGAACGGATTTGGACTTTAAACAAAACTTTTATACAATTAACTAGGAAAGTACTCATCGAGTAATCGAAGTTAACAAGTAGTTTATTGTAGCAATCTCCTGTTCCGCTATAAAATTTTTAGTAACAATTATTGGCGTAAGGGATACAAAATAACACAGTTCTCGCTTTTGTAATAATTGGCAACCACTGAAATATCGATGGGTCAAGGCTTTTTTAATATTAGGATTTGGTCGTGCATAACGCTGTAATAAAATTCGGAAATCAATGTTTCCTGTACTTAATTTTTTTTATAGGATTGCGGAACAAACACAGCGATATATCGATAAATGTGCTTTAATTTTTAATCCATACTAACAATCAGTTTTCGAACTTACCATTGACATCACGGGACTCACTTTCTGTAGTACGAAAGGGGTGGATTGATGTGTCAGTGCGGAAAATGTTAGCCATCTCTTCGTACCATAGAAACTTTGAACGACTGGAGCCAGATTTGCTGTTTTGCAGAACTGCCTGCTTGTAAAGTTTTCTGAGAGATTTAGTTTTGGTCCTGCATTCTGATGCCGAACGAATAAATCCAAGTTTAGCTAGCTCAGAGGAGATCACTTCGAAAATCTCAATATTTCTTTTAAGGGAGGACAAAGCATATTTAATTTCTGCCTCTCCCCAAACCTTAATTAAAGCTGAGGTCTCCTCATTTCCCCAGATAACGCCTCGCTTAATTTTGGATTGAACAGTAGTTCCCTGGCTACTTTCTGAGGTGTCTCCATTATCCATTTTTCAAGCTCTGCAGTGGAGGTATTCAAATGAATACTGATCGGTCAAAGAAGATCCCGAAAGACTTTACAGCTGGGGAAATAGACTTCCTGTTTTCCTTTCAATACAGCCCTAATCTGCATATCTACAGAAAGGTGTTGGGTATCCCAGCGAAGGAATGCTTACTGATTTCTAGGTGCCACATCTTAACCATGCGATATAAAGCTACGTACCAATAGAAACTTTTTTTCTTTCTCATAACATCTCAGCTACAATTATGCAGTTGAACAAATCTTTGGTCGTCTTCATTTAATCAACCACCAATCTTTTGTTATTACAGTTATTTTAAGATAAGTGAGCGTATAAATACAATCCAGCAATACCTAGGCAAGCCATTAAAATGACATTTTTTTTTGCTCCAAGCCAGTATGCCTATCTGCATATCAAGAGGAAGGTTGTCGACTACCCAAGAGAAAGAATGTTGGCTGGTTTCTGACAAGGGGCCCCTTGTCAATCTTGGGGTTGTATATCTGCATTGCAGTCATGGGCCAAAGTGTTTCCTTTTCAGTGGGTGGAATTGCAACAGATATAAGTTTTGTATTGGTTATGAATGGATTCACCATGAAAGATGTATCATTGTGCAAAACATAATTGTTTGGTTATTGTTGTTTATTGAAACTATAAGGGAATTAGGAAAAATCTGCTTGCAAAGTATAGCAAGCATGCTGGAAAAACACTAGATGACCTTTGTGGTGTAAAAGCTGGCAGGCACTGGTTTACATCACCTGGTTTTTTTCTTTGAATTGACAGATTTATTGCTTCCTGCCCTGCCACCTAGGCAAGCATAAATCTGCATATGAAGGGAGGGTTGATGTGAGCCCAGAGTGTGATCTGGTTTGTCATTGGGGCCCTTTCTGGCAACCTACTCCTTTGAACAAAACAAAACTTAAGGGTTTGTGTTGTTCATTACATGGTTTGTGGAGATTTTCTGGAGGGGACCCAACAGGCAATGTAGTGCTTGCTTTCATGGGAGGACATTCTTGAAAAAATTATGTGTGTTGTTTGTTGACATGAAAACCCCATTTTGCACAATCTGTCTGCAAATAGTGTTCCAGACATCTGTAATACCATCAAGTTACCCCAAGGCACAGTCCCCAAACAGTACAGGCCTTGGCCTACTAAGGCCTTTGTAATGCATCTGAGTTTCTCTCAAAGGAAAATTAAGCTGCAAAGTTCATGTCCCACATAGTATTAATGATACATTTTACAAATTGTAGAGACCATTGTAGGTTAAATGCGGGCAGAGAAAAGTAATATCATCACAATACAAGTATCTCAGTTCCCAAACAGCAGATTTCTCTGCCATTTTAGGCCTAGCCTGTCCAATTACTTTATATATAAAATAGAAAATGAAATGCAGTAAGGGGTGACATTCAATTTGAAGTCAGGCCAGCAATCTGTTCCTGGTGTTTGGAACCAAAGTAGGATAGATATGCAAACAACGACTGTATCCTTTTTTGAGAAGGTTTTTTATTTATTAATTAACAGTGAAGAGGATTCATTCTTTTCATTGTTTAGTAAACAAATTTATTTATTCTTCGTATTAACAATTAAGTATCATAAATTTAAGTTATTATTCATGTCACTTAACATGGGTAAGCAAATACTCAGCAATGGCATTGCGCACAGCTTCAGCCTCTGCCCTTGCAGTTCCTGATCTGTAGCAGTCAAATGTGTCGCTGCCATCAAGGGAATCAAGTTGTGAACGTTGCTGCTGCTCCTCATCAGGAATATCATGCTTTTCATGTTCACATATGTTATGTAGAATCACTGCAGCAGCAATAATGGAATTAATGTTTTCAATGTGTGCCTCAATCCTAACGGACAAGCGCCTGAATCTAGCCTTCACGCGCCCAAATGCTCTCTCAACAACGCATCTTGAGCGATTAAAAATCTTATTGTAATGACGCTCCCTGTCATTTCGAGGCACAGCAAAAGGCTTCATCAGCCACTTACACAAAGGATACGCGCCATCCCCTAAAATTATAGGTGGAATTGACACCCCTGCATAGGTGAACAAAGGGCTGCCAGGTATTAGCGTCCCTTCCTCCATCTTGCTGTAGAGAGTGGACGACCTAAAAACATGAGCATCATGGTTCACTCCTGAATGTCCTGTCAACATTGAAAAAAAAATACCATCACCGTCGCAAGCAGCCTGCAGTAAAACAGAATGGAAAGATTTCCTGTTAAAATAAGCTGGCCCCTGCAATTTAGGAGGGCTGATCGGGACGTGTGTTCCATCAATACATCCAATAGTATGCGGAAATCCGAATATTTTCATAGATGACGTCATCTGTGTAACCAAAAAAAAAAGGAACAGTAAATGATTGACGGTAACAAAACGAACTCTGTACCTAAGCAATAAATGTTACGTAAGAATAAATGGGCAAATCCATAATAAGACACGAACCTTATTGAATTCTGAAAGACGAACCTCTTCCTTGAGAAGGACGTGTTCCATCGCTAGGCACACCTCGATCACAATACTTGCAACAGTGGAACTTCCTTTCTGGAATACCAGAGCGATGGTTCTGTAACAAGAACGGCTGGCCAAGAAGTACACCCCGATTGCTACCCGTTCTTCGACTGGAACGGCAGATCGCATAACTGTGTCCCTGCGCATCAGATATGGTCGCAGCTTGTCGGCTACCCCAAAAAGTGTTCTTCTCGTCATTCTGAAGTTCTCCAACCACTGTCTATCGTCCCAAAGCTGAAGAACCGTGTCGTGAAACCACTGAGAACGTCCCGGGTAACACCAGAATATTTTCTGTCTAGGCGACGTTTGCACCCACTGCCAAACGACCCATATCAAAGTGTTGCAACCCACCATAGCATCCCGAATCATAACTCTCGTCGGAGTTGCCTTTTTTGTTCCGAAGCATAACGAAGCTACACCGAACATCACCCTATGAACACTATGCAGCAGTGCAACAAAATATGGGCGATACCTATGGAGTTTCTGAAGCCGGCTAGCAGAACGGGATGGAGCCATGATACCTTTGCAATGTTTGATGGCGGCGGAAGTAGCTGGTCTATGCTCTAGGGATTTAGGAAGGGATTACTTGAATGTCCTTGGAGGTCCGATGGATCATGCACAACAAATGTTGTGTGCTGGTCCACCTTGTGGCCCTGACGGGGAACAGCATTTTTTTTATGGCCGCCAATGGACGAAGCAATACAAATCGGGAGTGGAAAACGAAGGATCATACAGTAATTCAGCTTTGCCGCAAATGACAGCCCGGTATCGATGCATCGATACGCCGCGGTAAATTTTTTTTAAAAATAAAAGAAAGCGAAAACCGGACGTTGAAAGAAACCACCCGAATGCGAAGGGAGCACGTGAGGTGGCAATGGATTCGAACCGAAAATTTTGCTTGGTGAGGACAGAGAAAGAGGGGTGGGGGCAAACGGAGACCACGTGACCGCCTTCGCATTCAAAGCGAAGGCAATCCCGCTGCGAAGCAAAGTACTTCGTGAAGTGACGGCCCAGGTCATGAGCACAGTTTTACCTGCAGTACAGGCATTTAACCATTGCGCCATGGGGCTCCTTTAACTTGTACTCCTTAAACTCATACTACCCCACAACTTTGTATCAGTTTTATGCAAAGCAAGATCAGTGTGTGCTTCTTTGAGAGGAATGTGTATTCCTTATTGCTAATCTCTTTCCCCTTCCTTGATGAGATTTCCTCAGTGGTATGTAGCATAGCCCAGTGCTCCCCAACCTTTTTATCCCTGCGGACCGGTAAATTTTTGATAATTTTTCCGTGGCCCGGGGGTGGGGGGGGAAGGGGAGATAAAGGAATGCGAATGCGGGGTCGGGCCGGGGGAGAGAGAGAGAGAGAGACGCACACACGCACGACCGCACCACACCACCCCCTCCCTCTCACCTTTGCAAACCGGCCAGTTGGGACTGTTCCTTTCCGGGGAGGCCCGGCTTTGCTCGGGGACCGCCGCCGCTGACGGGGCCGGATCCTTCCCACGGAGGAGGAGGAGGAGGAGGAGCAGGCGCTGCCTTCGGGCGCCAGCGGAGACACCGGGGAAGCGCGGGGCAGCGGCGGCGGCAGCGAAGAGCCCGGGGGAGGCGGTGGGTGGGGGCCCGAGGGGGGCTGCCGCGCGCCCCTCCCCCTCCTCGTGTGGGGCTGCCCCGCAGTGGCAAGACCCGGTGGGCGGCTTTCTTTCTTTCTTTCTTTCTTTCTTTCTTTCTCCCTCCCTCCTTCCTTCCTTTCTTTTTCTTTCTCTCTCTCTCCCTTCCTCTTTCTCCCCCTTTCTTTCATTCTTTCTTCCTCCCTTCCTCCTTCCCCTTTCTTTCTTTCTTTCTTTCTCCCTCCCTCCTTCCTTTCTTCCTTCCTTTCTTTCTTTTTCTTTCTCTCTCCCTTCCTCCTTCTCCTCCTTTCTTTCTTTCTTTCTTCCTCCCTTCCTCCTTCCCCTTTCTTTCTCTTTCTTTCTTTCTTTCCTTCCTTCTTTCTTTCTTTCTTTCTTTCTTTCTTTCCTTTCTTTCTTTCCTTTCTTTCTTTCTTTCTTTCTTTCTTTCTTTCTTTCTTTCTTTCTTTCTTTCATTCTTTCTCCCTCCCTCCTTCCTTTCTTCCTTCCTTCCTTCCTTTCTTTTTCTTTCTCTCGCTCTCTGCCTTCCTCCTTCTCCCCCTTTCTTTCTTTCTTTCTTTCTTTCTTTCTTTCTTTCTTTCTTTCTTTCTTTCTTTCTTTCTTTCTTTCTTTCTTTCTTTCTTTCTTTCTTTCTTTCTTTCTTTCTTCCTCCTTCCCTTCTTTCTTTCTTTCTCCCTCCCTCCCTCACTCCCTTCTTTCTTTCTTTCCCTTTTCTTTACCCCCTCCCTACATTCTTTCTTTCTCCTCCCTCCCTTCCTCCCTCCCTCCCTCCCTCCCTCCCTCCTCCTTTCTTTCTTTCTTTCTTTCTTGCGGGGTGGGGGATTGCATGCCATGGTCGCAGCGGCAGCAGCGGGATGGCGGTGGCGGGGTCGCGGCGGCGGCAGCTCCGGGGACGGCCCCGCGAGGCCGGTGGACGGGGCAGCAAGGCGGGGGCAGCAAGGTGGTGGTGGTGGTGGCGGCGGCGGCTCCGGGACGGCCGCGAGGCCGGTGATGGGGGCAGCAAGGCGGGGGCAGCAAGGTGGTGGTGGCGGCGGTGGCGGCAGCTCCCGGGACGGCCCGCGAGGCCGGTGGACGGGGCAGCAAGGCGGGGGCAGCAAGGTGGTGGTGGCGGCGGCGGCGGCCAGGCGAGGCCGGTGATGGGGGCAGCAAGGCGGGGGCAAAGGTGGTGGTGGCGGCGGTGGCGGTGGCTCCCGGGACAGAGGCCGGTGGACGGGGCAGCAAGGCGGGGGCAGCAAGGCGGTGGTGGTGGTTTGATGGGGGCAGCAAGGCGGGGGCAGCAAGGTGGTGGTGGCGGCGGCTCCCGGGACGGCCCCGCGAGGCCGGTGGACGGGGCAGCAAGGCGGGGGCAGCAAGGTGGTGGTGGCGGCAGCGGCGGCGGCTCGGGACGGCGGCCGCGAGGCCGGTGGACGGGGCAGCAAGGCGGGGGCAGCAAGGTGGTGGTGGTGGTGGTGGCGGCGGCTCGGGACGGCCCCGCGAGGCCAGTGACGGGGCAGCAAGGCGGGGGCAGCAAGGCGGCGGAGCGGCTCCCAACACAAAGGGGCGGCGGGGCGCGGTTGGGGGGGGGAAAACATCCATACACAACAACACAGGCGCAGCGGCGGCGGGGAAAACATCGGGCCGGCCCGCAACGCCCCCGCCTGCCCCCAACACAGGTGCAGTCCGGCGGCTACCGGGGGCTCCACCCTGGAGCTCGGCCGCAGGGAGGGGCCAAAGGGTGCGCGCCCCGAGGGAGGAGGAGGAGGAGGAGGGGCACCCACCTGCTCTTCCGACCGAGGGGGCCCCCTCCTCCCCGCTGGCCCCCCGCGCGCCCGGCCCCCAGGACAGGGGGGTTGGGGCCGGGAGGAGGCGAGGAGGGGCAAGCGGGCCAAATGGGGTTCCTGCTGCTGCTGGTGGTGGTGGTGGTGGAGGGTGAGGAGGAGGAGGATGCACCGCCGCCACCGGCGGGCAGAGGAGGGAGGCAAAGGCAAATGCAGCGGCGGCTCCTCCTGCGCTCCTCCAGCCTTCCTCCTCCACCGGCCGCCTGCAGGAGAGAAGAGGAGGAGGAGGAGGGCGGCGGAGGAAAAGGGGAGGAGCCTCCCCGGCATCCCCAGGCGGCCCGGTGTGTAGCATAGCCATCTGACTGACAAGTATCGCCTGTGTTTGCCCTCAAATGAAGCATACTAAATGTAAGTTAAGAAGGTAAGGGGAAAAAAGCCATACAGATATTTGTATATGTTGCTCCAGGTGCACTAGAGACAGATTTTCAGATTAAAACCATTTCATCTGGAGGTGACCTTCGGATATTATGAAACACAAAGGACGTACACCTTTAGTGGCATCAGCTACCACTGTAGGGAGGGATGCAGAGAAAGGTGCATAAATTCCTTATAGGTGTAGTGGTGGAGAGAAAGCCTCATAACCAATAAGAAACCAAGGCAGGAAGAAGGACATTTCAGAGGGGATTTGGAGAGGTGCTTCAGAATCTAAATACATCTAAAAAGGAGAATGGAATTGCAGGTGTTTGGGTTCAACTCACATCTGTTTGCTGTGGGACCATCACAGTTTGGTGGGGCCCACCCTTCTTCACACTGGCATTGAAGCTCATGATCACAAACCTACAACAGAAAATAAATATTAGTCTAAAGGAACAATAGGGAACCAAACTGCCAAACTCTTCCTTCCTTCTCACCCAAATACCTAACCTACTGATCTTTCCAGCCAACTCAAAACTCTTCTCAAATTAAGTACCGCAGACAAAATGGCTAATACAGCAGCTAACCCTTCAGCCATTAGAACCATGGCTAATAAAAACATCAAGCAGCAGTCAAGCAACAAGTCCTCTCACAGACAGGTATCAGTTGAACGATGATGGTGGTGGTGGTGGTGGTGGTGGTGTTTATGATGACAACGACGATAATGACAACGACAATGACAACAAAGTACTTTCCATTCAAACCCTTCTTCTTCTTCTTCTTCTTCTTCTTCTTCTTCTTCTTCTTCTTCTTCTTCTTCTTCTTCTTCTTCTTCTTCTTCTTCTTCTTCCAGTGCAACCAACTATGGGACTCTACCTCTATACTCAAACATGCATCCACTAGTTCAGATTTATTTCCAGATACAACTTGGATTGCTGTTGCATAGTTAATCTGCATTCACTCCAACATAAAAGCAGAGCATGGCCTTTTAAACTGCCACAGAGAGTTCAAACTGACATGCCAGACGCCACAAAGTAAAAGCAAAGCAAAGCAAAATTGAGCATAATGATTAGTGTCCATTAGTAAGAAAAATCAAGGATTTCATCTGAGAGGTTTAGTGGCTCATTGAGGGAGAGGGTCCTGCAGTATACTCTGAGAGATGACAGGTAGTCATATTTAACAGAGGAAGGAAAGGTTTCTAGAGACCCGTCTCAAAGTAGATCATTTATTCATCCCTTAACTTACGGCATGTGCTTGGCATTTGTCAGAACAGTTGGTAGACCTGTAGGCTCTCTCAATCTCCATACACTTGCCATTATAGCAGACCTAAAAGAAAAGAAAAAAGGCAGAGATGCTCAACAGGAGAGGACAATAACCTTCCAGGTTTAACACAAAACTTCCTATGGTAGGGATAGGCAGCCTGTAATCCTTTCAGTGTCATTGGACGGTAATTCCCATTGACCTTAGCCAATAGGTAGGGATCATGGATGATGTCCCACATCATACTAGCTTAATAGTTAAGGTGGCTTCTAAGTTTTAGCAAAAATAGCGGTAACCTCCTTGAGGAGGGAGAGAGAACATACAGTAGGACCTCGGTATCCACTGGTGATTGATTCCAGGCCTTTCCGTGGATAATGAAAACTGTGGATAAGAGAGAACACCTGCCCACCCACCCCGAAACCACTGTTTCCTGACAGTAGCATGCTTTATGACTGCTGTTTTGAGACAGTAGCTTGCTTTATGGATGCTGTTTGTGACAATAACTTGCTTTACAGATGCTATTTGTGACAATAGCTTGCTTTGTGGCTGCTGAATTATTTAATTTCCCCCCCGTGCCAATTGTGGATAACTGAATCAGTGGATAATGCATCAGTGGATACGGGGGTCCTACTGTACTGTCCATTCATAAAATGTCCATAGCCTAAGTCAGAGGTGCCAACTTATCACAACAAGTAAAGATATAGTTTCTGAGACACATCAGCCTTCTCTTAGGTGAGACTGCTCCATTTGGCAAGTGGTCTGGGAAGCTCAAGCTCATCTCTGTAGTTCTTACAGCACTTTCAGCATAATCCTTACACAAACAGAGTGGTCAGGACCAGTTCTGCTGTATCCATCTTTGAAAATATATATATACACAGCAGAGAGATTGCTCAACTCACCATGCCTTCTCCACATTTGGTTCCAGAACTGACCATTCCACCGTCCTCCTGGCCCTTGCCTGGGAAACTGCCTTTGCAGTTTTCAAAAGACACTAGACTTCCGGTTGAAGGCATTCTGGAACCACCGTTGCAATACAGTTTGCCACACTTTTGATCTCTGGAGGTCAAAAAAGTGAATTTTAGTTGCAAGGCTTGTTCACCTCTCCTTTCCTGTTGTCTTCTAGAGCCCCGTGGCGCAGTGATCAAATGCCTGTCCTGCCAGGTAAAGCTGTGATCACAACCTGGGGTTCAATCCCAGGTAGCAGGCTGATGGTCGACTCAGCCTTCCATCCTTCCGAGGTTAGTAAAATGAGTACCCAGCTTGCTGGGGAAGGGGCAATGTGTAATTAAAACTGTAGACCGCCCAGAGACTACTTGTATACTACTTGGGGCGGTATATAAGCAGAACACTTTGCTTTGCTTTTTGCTTTCATGGTTTGTTCAGTCTGCTTGTGGCAAATAAGAAATCTGCATCTACACAATGCCCATGTAATGCATTATGTCACCCCGAGAATGCCGTAAAGAACCTGCATTACTCACTTTGGTCCGCATGGAATGTATGTGCCATTCGCCTTCCTGCAGTGTCCATAATATACCCCATTCTGGTTGACAATGTAACAAGAATCTGCAGCCACTCGGGCATCTGCAAAGGGAGAAAGAGAATATGCTCATCACTGTATAACATTCCAAGACTGTTAAAAATTAATTTGGAATATTTCAGAGCTAGACCACTAGATGAAACATGTAGGGCTTAATCAACGGCCAAAACAAAACAAACTATGCACACCAACTGATAGGTCAGTGGTTTAGGTTCAGAGGTTGGGGGCTGGCGTGTCCAAACTCCAGCCCTCCAGATGTTTTGGACCGCAACTCCCACAGTCCTTTGCCATTGGAAATATAGGCTTGGAATTCTGGGAGTTGTGGTCCAAAACATCAGGAGGGCTGAAGTTTGGACATAGGGTACCTTTCAACTCTGCAGTTCTGCGATAATAACAACATCCCACTGATTAGTGTAGTAAATCACATGCTAGTAATCATTGGGGATTTGGTCATCCAGGTCTTCCGTAAGTTCCTTTTTTAATAATTAATTTTTATTTGTTTTACAAAAAAAATACACAATACAAATGCACCCCTTCACCAACAGGACCACTCTTCTTATTTACATTTATTATCCTCCCCTCCAGAACAAAATCGATTGTTGCACAGAAGCCTTACCGTTATCTCGTACAAGCACATATTCAATAAATCTACCCCATATATCATAGAAAATTTCTCTTTTTAATTCTCCTTTTTTAATCTTTAAAGTACATGTCAATTTGTCATTTAAAGCAATATTCCATATTTCATTGTACCATTCATCTCTAATCATAGTCCATTGATTCCAGTTGGCCCAACCCAACTGCAATTTACTGGGCTAATATAAACCACAACCAGAGTAGGCCTATTTGAGTCAGAGGTGCGCAAGAACTGACTCACCCATCTCCATTTAACTCAATGGGCCTATTCTAGTGTGACTTACAACACCAATTGAAAGGATCGGGGCCAATGTCAGTTTGCATGTCTTACAGTGTCTTAACAATTATTGATACAATCCAAATGGTTTACAGTGATTTTAACTCACAATCCCCAGCCCACCTGACCCTCGATCATGCTTGGGGGAAAAAATTCCCCAGGAGACAGAAATCAGATTCCAGGGGAAGATCTACTCACCTGGTCCCCAAAGAGCAGTACACTGGTTCAGTAAAGTGGGACACTTCCCCATGTAGCAGTAACCCTGGTTGTTCTTGCAGGGATGTCCATTCACGCGGAAACGATCTGGCGGACATTCATGAGAGTGGCCTGTGCACAATTCTGGCAGATCACAGTCATGCTTAGCTGGTCGGCATAGGGCCCCAGCTCTCCTCAGCTATGGAGCAAAGAAACAGGTCCTCCATTCTCACATTCTCGCAACAGAGATTTAGCGGAGATGGCTGGAATTTCCAGCCCACTAGGAACCTTTCTCTTTATCGATCATTGAAATTATCAGGTTAGCATCAGATGGCCATCTCCAGCACATATCAACTTGTTCTAGAAATGAACCCAACTTGAAAAGGAGTCATAAGATACCCAGAAGCCTCAAACGATCAATCAAATGATACATAGGCAATAGCCCTCTATGTTATTTTATTTTTATTTTCTTCCTGTAAATTGTTACCATGAAGTGTCACTCCCTAGATCAGAGACAGAATCAACACTGATGAATGCTTGGAGCTTTAAATACTCCCACACCCCATAAACACAAAGTCCTGGCATGTGGTAGCAACACTGTTGACTTGTTACAGAAGGCCAGTGTCCGCCAAAACTTAGAAATATTTTTGTGGTCAAAATAATTCATTGTGGTTCATGGTTAACGTTTTAAAGTTACTTACACTATTTGTTATACCCCCGATCCCTTAAAAAATAGAATCACTTTTGTTTTAAAACCTGTACAAAAGGTGGGTAACTTTCTGGAGAGAGTCTGTGAAGATTCTCAGTCATCCAGGTGAGTTTATCTGGAAGTTGAGTCATGGCTACGGGACTTCTTTTTTTTGAGAGAGAAACATTTTGCTGCTCATCCAAACAGCTTCATCAGTCTGAATACAGCTAGTGCAAGTCCTCCATTCAGGACTATAAGATGGAGGACTCGCACTAGCTGTATTCAGACTGATGAAGCTGTTTCGATGAGCAGCGAAATGTTTCTATCTTTCAAAAAGAAGTCCAGTAGCCATGACTCAACTTCCAGATTTCTGGACAGAGTGATGACATTTGTAAGTTCAATGCTCTACTCAGAAAATAAGATCTGGATCAGGCATGTCCAAACTTTGGCCCTCTGGATATTTTGGACCACAACTCCCACAGTCCTTTGCCATTGGCAATCTTAGCTTAGGATTCTGGGAGTTGTGGCCCAAGACATCAGGAGGGCCGAAGTTTGGACATGCCTGATCTCGATCCACTTTGGACTACACAGTAAGTCAGTTGTAGTAAACATGGAACCTAGCAACAGCTTGGTATAGTCTTGCGACCGCTAATCAATCAAAGTGGGACTCAGCTCAAGTACGATGACTGTGTGTGTACTGACTTAACAGAGCTGGTTGCTCTTTCACCATGAGAGTGCAATTTAATCAAACAACATCTTGGGTAACTCAGACATTCTTGGACTGCAGGTCTCTGGGCGGCTCACAATCAAAATAAACAAATCAGACAATTAAGACCTCAAAATTGCAATAAAATTAAAACAATAAAACCATTTAAATACAATAAATGCAACATATTAAAATACTACACTAACATCACCATCAGGACCCCCAATCCTCAGTTTAAAAACATCTGCAACAGGAATGTTTTTACCTGGCACCGGAATGTCATCAGCGTTGGCGCCAGGCGGGTCTCACCTGGGAGGGCATTCCATAATCTGGGGGCAATTGCCGAAAAGGCCCTATATCTGGAAGCCATCCCTTTCACCTCCTTGAGGGATGGATCTTTCAAGAGGGCCCCTGGCTAGATCTTAATTGCCGGGTAGGTTCATATGGAAGGAGGTGGTCCTTCAGGTATCTAGGTCCTAAGCCGTTTAGGGCTTTGTATGTCAAAACAAGCACTTTGAATTAGTTTCGGGCAGCTGCAATGCTTCAGAATTGCAGTCCAAGTTCATCTGGGTTTCCCAAGGGAGAAAACCACCAAACAAGAGTATGTGGGCTTAAATGTTTATGGGAAAGGTAAGCATCAATGAGGAACAGGATTCTTCCAATCTGGCCAGCAAACAGTAGGAACAAGATGTGCTCTCGCATAGATAACAAAACCTTACCTGGCAGTTTTCGCAGCATTCACCATACCCACATTTCGCGCCTGGCTTGAGTTTGCAAGTTGCAGCATCACAGCAGTCATTTTTGCATTCCTGAAAGCCAACAAAAATTGTATATTAGCCTTCAACTCTTCTGCCTGGTCTGTTCTGATTAACATCTGTTGAGAGAGGTGGATGATAAAGAAAAGTGCATTTCTGCTTGCAATCTTCATGCAATCGAGGGGTTTATCAGCAAGTAAATGCCAATGCCTGTGAGTTGCCGACAAGTATCTATTTTCTTATTAAGAGGCAATATTTTCTGTGTGATCAAACTCATATCTCTTGGAGCTAGGAAGAAGCTAGACTGATCATCTGCATCCATGTCATCTCGATTCTGCACGAATTAAATCCAAAATCTGTAATTTGAAGAATGTTTTGCAAGCTAGGATATTTGCAAAATATGTACTTTTCCCCACAATTGTTTCCCAAAAATAATTCTTGCTTTGATCTTCGTGTGATTATATAGGAAATGGTTGTGATCAACTGGAAGGGTTCAGAGTTGCTAATGTGGTTTTGATCCTATCCACTCCCATATGGACTAGAAACTAGATTTAAATGTATTTGTGATGTTGGTACTCATGCTTTATTTTTGGCTAAATTCCCACTTTGTGGCATATCTGGATCACCCACCTGACTATGATGCCTCCCTGATTGGCTTCAGTCCCATATGATATTTAATTATGTGCAGCCATGTTGATCGTGGCTTATTATGGCAACCCTGGCCAAATTTAAAAAAACACTTTGAGGAGAGTTATTTGAGGGTTGGAGAGAAAGACAGGTTGTCGTTGGCTAAACACAACAGCATAGCTAATGGCCAAAGATGATGGAAGATGTAGTCTGGCACATCTAGAGATGGCCAGGCTCTACCTTGAGGGGTCTAAAACAGTGTTAGCGAACCTATGGCACGGGTAGAGATGGGCACGACTCAAAAAATGGTGTTTCGTTTGTCGTTTGGTCGTTTAGGGGTCCGTTTTGGTTCGTTTTTGTTTTTGTGACTTTTTTGCAAAAAAATTCGTTTTTGTTTCATTAGGTAATGAAATGAAAAAATGAAAACGAAAATGAAAAATTGCTGTTTCATTAGCATTCTTTTTAGTTCAATGCATCTGCTGCAACGAAAACGAAATACACGGCAAATTTGGTCATTTCATTTTTGTTTTCGTTTTGTTTTTTTAAAAAAATTCATTTCATTTTCGTTGCGTAACGAAACAAAAAAACAAAAACAAAAACAAAAAATCGCTCGTTTCGTGCCCATCTCTAGGCATGGGTGCCAAAGGTGGCACTCGGAACACTTTCTGTGGGTACCCAACATCGCCCTTTCACAGCCACCTGGATTCAGGTTAAATTGCTGTCTTGGTACTTTGCAAAATATTAGTGGGTTTTTAATCACCATTTGGGCACCCAAGTCTCCAAAAGATTTGCCATACCTGAGCTATAAGAACCCCAGAGCTTTCCAAAGTTGCCCTAACAGCTCGCGTTCGTAGGAAGATACCTCTGGGGAGCCGCAATCGCATTCTTCTCCTTCCTCCACAAAGGCGTTCCCACAAACGGGTGTTGCAACAATCTCCTTCGGCAGGGGCATGTTGATTATGCACATTGGCGTTTGATCCATGATGTACTTCTGAAAATCCTGGAGACTGCAGGAGCTGAAATCCTTGGGGGTTTTATAGCTGTGAAGATGAGCCAATACGTTGGAAATTAGCACTGGGTGTGCTTGGGCAGGGTTTGCAGATCAGTGTCAGAGTAGGAGCTTTAGTTCGTTAGTTCATTAGTTCATTAGTTTGTTAGTTCATTCATTGGTTCATTAAGTCACTCATTTGTTCACCCATTTGTTTATTTAGTCAGTTAGTCTGTCATTCAATCCTTCATCTATACGACTAGGTAGCTTTTGGGGCATTCAAACAAAATAATCTCTCTATTTATTCCCTTTCTTCAATGCTTGGCTTAGTTTACAACACTGGACTGATTCTGGAATATGATTCCCTTTGAGCCCCTGGGAAATTCAGGGAGCCGTAATGCCAGAAAGCACAGCTCAGTGGTGGCTCAGCAGGCTAGAGTGCTGAAACTGTTGGCTGCAAAGTTGGCAGCTCAGAAGTTTGAATCCTGGGTGCCAGGCAGTGGAGCGAGCTCCCGCGGTTAACCCTAGCTCCTGCCAACCTAATAGTTCGAAAGCATGTAAATGTAAGTAGATAACTAGGTACTGCCGTAAAAAGCGGGAAGGTAAACACTGTTCCGTGCACAGAAATGCATCCAGCCATGCTGGCCACATGGCCACGGGCTTGCACAACACTGGCTGTTTAGCTTGAAAAGGGAGATAAACACCACCCCTAGAATCAGACAGTACTAGCACGTATGTTGTTGTTTTTTTTTTTTTGGGGGTGCCTTTACCTAATGCCAGAAAGTAAGTTTTGCAAACTCCGTATGACAGCATGCCAAGTCATGGAAATGAACATTAGTCAGCGGGTCACACTGAAGCAAGAGCTGAAGAGAGAGATGCCCAATGCTACTCGTTTGTAAAAGGTTTTTTTAAAAAAAAAAAAAAAACTCCTCCTCCTTTCTCCAAAGGTCAACATTATTCCAGAGAGTTCAACACCTGCTTCTTGGGGAAGGAGGCATAATTTGAAGGCAAGACGCTTTGGGTGAAATACCACAATAGCGGTTTCAAAGTGTTTAAACAGCAGGTGATGCACAAAACTTCTGTTCAACTGGTTCTGGAACGGGTACACTGCATTCTTTCTTTTGTGACCACATCCTTGTTGCTTAAAATATGAAGCAATGTACACCTCAGGCTTTCTCAGCAGAGTGGATGTGCCTATGAACAAGACCTACGAAAGGGTCCATGAGGGTTTCCCAGAACCTCCCTGTGGGTTTTGCAACAGTTCTGTGGTTGCGAAGACTTAATTAAGATTAGGCAAACCAATACAAATATGGCAAATACAGTGCATATACTTATATGCATGCCAGTAGAAACTGGTGTGTTGCACTATAAGGTTTGACTGCACATCATCTGGAATATGCATAGACAACAGGATTGAAAAGAGCACTTCTTAAACATGTAATTGCAACTGGCAATCCACTGGGCTGAAAAGAGTCATTAACAAGACATATTAGAGCCCTACAAGATTATTCGCTTCCAGATGCGTGCACGACAAAAGGCATTTTCTGCCCATCTTAACTTCTTTGTAATTTGCCCAAAATGTCTTGGCCGGGCATGTCCAAACTTCGGCCCTCCAAATTGTTTTGGACCACAAGTCTCACAGTTCTTTGCCATTGGCAATCTAAGCTTAGATTTCTGGGAGTTGTGGTCCAAAATATCAGGAGGGCCGAAGTTTGGACATGCCTGGTCTTGGCTGTTCCTCCCCTTTAAGAAGAAAGGGTTGCACATATGCACAGATCGCAAACATAGAAAGAACTGGTGATGGTTAAGAATGATGCACGTAACCCATTCAGTGCTTCAGGTTGTTCAACTGAACAGCAGCCATCTTTGGATTGTGCAGTTTGTGCCACGCGGCTTGCACCGTGAGTGCAATTACATGGCTGGTGGGGTGTGATACCCAATGTCCAATACCCCAAAAATCTCAGTTTTGTACAAAGCATTGTTGTGTGTCTGCAGACTATCAAGAATGCCAGGAAATTCCTTGCCATCCTCGCTGGTAGGAACATTTCTTTTTCGGTTCCTCATCCTCCTTCATGAAGATGAGTGCAGATTTGCTTCCTATAGAGCAGTGATGGCGAACCTTTTAGAGACCGAGTGCCCAAACTGCAATTTAAAACCCACTAATTTTTTTTGCAATGTGCCAATACAGTAATTTAACCTGAGTACAGGTGACTCTGAAGGGGCAATGTCGGGTGCCCACAGAAAGGGCTCCGGTGCCACCTTTGGCACCCGTGCCATAGGTTCGCCATCACTGCTATAGAGTCTCCACTTCACCAATACACTAATCTCTTCCTCATCGCAGTGTTTGATACAACCTTCCATTTGACTTTATTTCTAACCTTAGTAACCTTTGTAACGTAATTCAAAGGAAAGGTTTTTCTAACTTCCGTTATAGATCCTCTATCTTGCAAGAATGTAAACAAAATGTGTGGAAACCAGTATGGGGACTCTGATTGGCTTTGGAATATCATGTGATGTCTTTTCCCAGGCCACGGACTGTCGGAGTGTTGCTGAGGAGAGAGAAGGAAGAGAGCACTTCGTTTTCATAGCTAGCTAAATCCCTTTGCTTGAACTGTCCAAGATGTGATATTAAGCAAGCAGAGACTTTTTTTTTGCCTCTCATTTATTTCTTTTAGATCAGTGGGTCCCCATATGTTTCTTGACTGCAACTCCCAGAAATCCTGGCCAGCTCAGCTAGTGATGAAGACTTCTGGGAGTTGCAGTCCAGGAACATCTGGGGACGCACAGGTTGAGAACCATTGTTCTAGATCTTCGGTTTCAAAATGGCAATTTGTAAACAGAATAGGGTTTCATTTAATTGTTTTCAAGTTAGAAATATTGCTGCATAAATCTCTGTAATAGAATAAAGCTTTTAAAGGCGATATATTTGCCCGATCACCTGATTCTTTAAGGTAAGATTGCTTAAACCTCACAAACCAGGCAGGAGTCATAGAAAAGAGCCTATATGCAGTGAGAAGGGAATTAATGTCTCCAGGAGTCGGTATACACTCTCGGCTGAGGTCAGGAGTTTACTGAAATAACTGGGTAGAGACTACTCTCCCTCCCTGGCTGCTTTTCATTGCAACCTTTTTCAGATCGGTGTACAAAGGACCTCTTGGAATTGCACCTCATTGTACCTCACAATTCTCATTCCTCTTGACACTCAGAATTTCCTATTAACAGCATCATTAGCAGAGGGATTAATTAGGTGCTACAGAAAATTAGAAAGGACGTAGAAGCAATCAATGGTTCTGACAGATACACCTCCGGTCCCCTCACCTGAGATGGGCTGCCATGATACAAGATTCTGAACTGCAGGTACACACACTGCTGTCATGATTCATGCCAAAGTTGTGGCCCATTTCATGGGCCATAGTAGCTCCAATGGCAATTGCACTTATGCTGTGATCCTGGACAAGGGAGAAGAGTAAACCTGTTATTAGTCCACTGAGCATGAGTAAAGCTGATGGAGGGACGCTCTTCTCCCTCTCACAAAATACCAGAGCTAGGGGACATCCATTTTTATAATTATAAAGAGTTCCTGAGAAGAGTAGGGCAGTTAGTAAGTACAAATATAATATATAGATAAATTAAAGGGGTATATAAGGTCCACACATCGTTGTTAAGACCTGAGGAAGTTGCAGGATAAAATCACTCATGAATGAAACTGACAGGGGCTAAAAATAGCTGGATTTGTCAAGTTCCATCTATACTGAAGATAAGGCATTTCAATAAGCCTGCCTTGCCTACAGTCCAGTGTCCTATTTTCATAATAAAACTCAGTTCCACAAACCTGGACAATTCCTAAAGAATGAGCAGGATTACACATGGTTCCCACATAGGCCAACCCTACTGTTCGTCCACTGAAGTCAATGCCCCTGTTAAAAGAGAAAGAGTTGAAGGAAGTAGAGTGTCAGATCTTCCTGTCTCACATGTGAAACTGGTCAAATTAGCAGACAAATAAAACCCAGGAATTCAACCCTGGACAGTCATTCCCCAACTTCAGCCCCCTGATTTTTTTTTTACTATAATTCCCAGAATCCACAGCCATTGGGTCTGGGGGCTGAAATGATAGCAATTGTAAATCTACGTTTGGGCCTAATCTATAGTAGGGATGCAAATATTTGCTCCTTTCTTGTTGCTATACGCCATCCAGTTACCTCCCACTTATGATGGTCCTGTGAAGTAGTAAAACTCTGGTGCGTCCAACTACAATATTGCAAACTCAGAGCTGTGTCTTCCTTTCTGGAATCATTCATCTCGTAGTCTTCTTATTTCCTGCTGCCTTCAACTTTGCCTAGCATTTTCATGGTGTGCACAAAGTACAACAGTCTCAAATTTGTCATGTTTTCCTTCTAGAGAGAATTCAGGCTTGATTTGAGCCAGGATCCAGTTGTAGTCCATCGTATCTGCAAAGCTCATTCTTTCCTTGCTGGACGAGACTGCAAGAGTTTTTGTTTGCTTGCTTTTTGAATTTTAGTACTCTTTTGTAAAACAAAATCTGTAGAAGCAAGTTTCGAGTAAGCAAAAAAATGCATTTTGTGCAAACGCTTGTGTTCTGGTAATAAAAAAAACTATATTTTGTGCATGCAGCATACATTTTAGACAAAATGAAGCCTTTCTATTATTCAAAATGCAAGGTTTTGAACACAAGATGCTTACAACTTTCTATTACAAAAAGAAGGTGGTTTTGTTTTTGTTCTTGTATTGACACTTCTGACGAAAAAGGTTCTGGTGTTTTCATTCTTCTCCAGGAGGAAAATATCTCAGTGTTTGACAGTTTTTTAAAAGATACATCTCAGAGAAAAAGGCACAAATACAAAAATGAACTGAGGCTGTTAGAAAATTACAGATTTATCAAAAAGGCAGTGCTTCTTATTCATCCAAAGTGACAGCCCCGATGAATACAAAGCTACAAATTGCTAGTGAAGCAATCTTTGACTTGTTGTGTCTTTCACCCCTTTTTCTCCCCAGCATGGTTCTTGGGCTGCCATGGGGAAATGATGGTTCTGCTCTAGCTAGTGACCACCATATCGAGAGCTAGCAAATAGAGATGGGCACGAAATGAGCGATTTTTCATTTTGTTTTTGTTTTTTGTTTCGTTATGCAACGAAAATGAAACGAAATTTTTTTGTAAAACAAAACAAAAATGAAAACGAAATGACCAAATTTGCCGTGTTTTTTGTTTTCGTTGCAGCAGAGGCATTGAACTAAAAAGAATGCTAACAAAACAGCAATTTTTTGTTTTCGTTTTCATTTTTTCGTTTCATTACCTAACAAAACGAAAACAATTTTTTTTCAAAAAGTCACAAAAACGAAAACGAACCGAAACGGACCCCTAAACGACCAAACAACAAAAGAAACACCATTTTTTTGAGTCGTGTCCATCTCTACTAGCAAATAACTAGGAAGACTGTTGGAAACAGCATTTTGACTGGACAGCTTGCAATTATTTTTACAACTTTGGATGTATGTTTCTTTCATGTGGTAGCCCTGCAAAATTCACGAAGCATCCCCACCAGTGCTTTATGCTCACCCTCACACACTTGTTTCTTTTCTTTGCCGTGGTACGTACGTGAGTAACTGGGCATTATCATTCCTTTTTCGCTTCAGCAGAACTTCCTGCCGCCACTCAGAGAAACGATCCAAAGTGACGCCGGCAGAAGAATTCACAACAATCTTGTCCCCATCAGACCAGATCTCTAGGCCAATCAATGCCACATGGATATTTATGGCTTTGTAAACCTGCCGGGGGAATATCATGAAAACACACACAAAACAGTTCAACAAATTGGGGTTTTTTTTGGGGGGTGAGGGATTGTAATCAAGGTTGTGTCTTATAAGCACATTCTGTCCCCCCTCCACACAGGGCACCTCCATGCCATGCATCAGCAGTGGTTAGTTTTGTATAATCATAATAACATAATCCTGGGGGTTGGATTTCTCATATAAGTAAAGTTCATGCACACAAGGAAGAGACCACTGGCCAGTGGGACTGAAAGGCAATTACTTCACGTCCTTATTTCTTCTGCAACTAGTTTTGTACCATGACAGCACTGGTGGTGATCATGCGGTTTTGTCCCTGTTTCAGTGTTCCCATGGTCGTGATAACTTGTCTTGTGGCAAGTGTTATCTCACGGTCTTGTACCATGACAAACACTGAATTTGTCTAGCTTCCTTCTTCCTTTGGGGGTTAAAAATTCATTTTCGATATTTGGCTTCTGAAAAGTCAAAAAATTTTTTAAAAATACCCGGACACAGCTTTTTGAGAGAAACGAATGTTTTGTTGCATGACCATCATTACTACATGTTGTCTTGTCTCAGAACAGAAAGTGGGAAAAAAAGTTTGACAAGAGAAAACCCTACCCCAGTACTGGGTACAGTATTGTCACGCTTATCACCTGTTCCGGGGGCGTGGTCGAGACCATTTCAGTAGTTGTGTGATGGACGTGAAGTAACTTTTTTTTATACCGCTCCTCATGTCTTCTTAATTTAACCCTCCCATAGATGTATTTGAACTCCGGAGGGGGGAGATAAGTTAGACTGATATTGCGAATAGCAACTCCAGTGGTACAAATGGGATCAATCAATCCATTTGTAAAGCTCAATTTTTTTCACCTAGAAAGCCACAGAACTTCTGCCTTAGCATCATACTTACCATGTTTATATAATTGACTATTTCAAATACTCTTGTTCTCACCGCAGTCATGTTGCGGCTGTACTTCCTGAACTAGAAAAAAAAGGTGGGGGGAGGAAGGTGAAAGTATTAGATGAGATTTAAAGTTCAGATCACATCTGCCACGTTTGCTCCTCTTTCAATGTTACCCCTCCAGAAGGGCAAATCCTTCAGTGCTACAGATGAGACATCGGATATAGAAGCAACGCTGTGGTATTTTCCCGATTGAGAGAGTAATTAGCCAAAAGTGAGCAGGGTATCTGGAAGTTGAGTCATGGCAACTGGACTTCTTGAGAGCATGGGAATTATCCCAAAGTAGATTGAGACATATTCCCGCCTGAATAATTAGCCTAGCTTCTCCTCCACAGTGGTTCATAACCCTGGGTCCCCAGGGTACAATCCCCAGAAATCCTGTCCACCACAGCTAGTGGTAAAGGCTTCTGGGAATTGGAGTCCAAGAATATCTGAGGACCCATGGTTGGGAAGCATTGTCTTTAGAGAACTCTCTTTTGCTCTATACGTAGAAGAAAGATGGTCCTGGCAAGGAGATATTAACCTGAGTAAGAGTTTGAGAGAGTTTAGATGTTTATGACCGATGCTGCACTTTAGATTTGAAATGCCTTTTCCTTAAAGGCAAATCGCCTTTAAAATTACTGACCGCTTTTCAAATCGCTTTTTCTGAAGAGCCCCCTTGGCCACGCCCATTTTTGACGGCTGTGTCAGTTTTTCTTGCAACGACCACTGGGGTGGTGTTTTTTTTTAATCGGTTCCTGCACCCCCTTTTAACGCAATTTGGTTGTATTTACGGAAATACTACGCCACCTTTTTTCGGTTTCCCCCTTGTTTCTGCTGTTTCTCTGTCGTAGTTTAAAGTGGTTCAGCCAAGTGCAAATGGGGAAGCCGATTGCTAAGCAACTGCTGAAGTGTGGACTGCTGAACCACTGTAGCGACCACGGGACCGCAAGAGGAGATAAGGAGATGCAAAATAAAAAGCGGTTGCTTGCAGAAGTGCGGTAGCAGCCATATCTTTGTACCAAATGCATTCTCAGGATTCATGCCACATTCTTCACAGTGAATTCTAACCAGCAAATTGCAGGATTCTAACTAGAGAGTGGCTGCATTCTATCCAGCATCCAAACAGCAGCCTTTCTGGCACCAGGCTAAATGTCAATGTGTTTCTTTTGTCACACACAAAAGAGTAAAGAGTGATTAAGGAAGGCTATAAGTAAATGGGTTACTAAGTAAATGCACATCAATGTGATGGAGAGTTGCCGGATGTAGCTTGTACCCTTGATCCACATGATGCCCACTGATACCCAGGTATGGCTGAAATGTTTCATTTGGTAACCCCCTTCCCTGTGCAAAACCTGTTTGTCCTGTGATCATTGGAACACAAAAAGGCCCTTGTACACAAGGCCAATACCTGTCTCTATCCATGGACAATCAACACAATCACAGCATTTAAATTAATGTTGTGTAACACATGGAGACAAATTTACAGGATAAGCATTGCTGGTTCCTTACTCAGGCATTCATGTCACATGGGGGCATAATGATCGCATTAGCATGAAACTACTTAGCTGATCTTCACCAGAAAATGGAAATTTAAAAATGACTGACTGGTGGAAAAAAACAGATGTGCAGTAAACTTTGTCAATCAACTAACCATCTTTTGTGTTGGCAGTTAACACCCCAAAGACCACAGCTGTCTATAAAAGAGGAATATTGCTGTGGTCAGAGTTCTCGGAAAGTAGGAAGCTTTAAATGCCACCACTCTGATCAGTCTCCTTTAAGCTCATTTGCATAAAATCATCTGTTCCTTTTTGCAAAAGCTCACATCTTGTCTAGGAGCACTTTCCCCCTAAGAAGCCCCATTTTAAAATCATGAACCATTTCCTTCTTTACAAAAACTGTGTACAAATTCTCCATTGCCTCTGGAATTATTCTGCTGTACACCCAATTCTGATTCTGATTTGTTGGAGCTTATGTCTCAGTTTCCCCATAGTTAAGAAGTGGTGAGTATTGATGCCAAAATTCTTAATAATTTTCCTCCAGATTTTGGAGACCAGAATGTGCCTAGTCACCTGTTTTGCTCCATCATTCTGTTACCATATTTGTACAAGCCACTGCTGCATGGTAAGAGTGTGCAAGCCTTTCAGGTGCACTCTTTATTTCATTTTACTTTCAAACTGTCCTGTTCTTTGCATCAAATTTAGAAATGGCTGAATTTTGTAAATTTGTGCAAACAAATGAACTCAGCAAACTTCTTCACCATGGCCAGATTCATTCCCAGTCAAGGTCTGATGCAATGGACCTGGCATGGAAAGTATTATGGTGCAGCTGAAAACTGCTCAAGACCAGGAATCTTTGGAGAAAAATGAAGCGACAACCCTACAAAAGGATAGGTGAAGAAAAACATCAGAGTTAAAGCCTTTTCCCTACATGTTTTTTTCTGTTACTTTTTCCCACATTTCCTTTTTAAAAATAAATCCCATTCAACATATTAATGTGTGGATTTTGCAATGTTTTTATAACTAAGCAGTTTCATAAAAGCAAAGGAAAGTGTTCTGCTTATATACCACCCCATACCACTTCAAGTAGTCTCTGGGCAGTTTAGTTTAATTATGCAGGCTATACATCCCCCCCCCCCCGAAGCAGGCTGGGTACCCAATTTACTGACCTTGGAAGGATGGAAGGCTGAGTCAACCATGAGCCAGCTACTGGGGATTGAACCCCTGGTCGTGAGCGCAGTTTTACCTGCAGTACAGGCATTTAACCACTGTGCCACGGGGCTCTTATAACCATATCTTGTGCACAATTTGCCAAATATTTTACATTTTTAGTTTTGTTTGTCTCTCCTCCAACTCTCTCTCTCTCTCTCTCTCTCTCTCTCTCTCTCTCTCTCTCTCTCTCATGCACATGCACACACACACACACACACACACACACACACACACACACACACACACACACACACACACACACACACACACACACACACACACACACACACAGACAAAAATACCAGACAGTATTTTGTTATATTTTGGGGAGGTGTTGTTGTGGCGATGGTAGTTGCTTTTTTCTCATCAGGATTTCCAATCAGGGGATTCTGCCAAGCCATGCACTTACAGAACACTGCAGAATTTTGCACTGAACATATGAAAGGTCCAGGCTCAAAGTGCACTGGAGGCATGGCCCCTGTGCATAGCCATGTCCTTGTCATAGTTCAGGTCTTATAGTGTGCAGATAAGAACTTACAAACATTGCTTATTTTGCACCTCAACACTGAAATATCCACAGTGTTCATGTACATTAACATGACCGTGTGATCTCAATATGCAAAAACAGAATTGTGAAATTTTAAGACTGTTACTTTGACTTTGGGTGCCTTGTTGATCATATAGTCTGAAATGTTTTGATTTTATTTACTTGTTGCTCATATCTGTTTTATCATTTGGTTTTTATTTGTGAATTTGTTGTAAAGTATCCAATGGGTGGTCTAAAACTTCAATAAACAAACAAACAAATAAACATCAAGAGAAGAAGGAAAGAGGCTTTGTTAAGAAAACAAACTCTGTGAATGAATGAATGAATGAATGAATGAATGAATGAATGAATGAGGAAGCATTAATTCATCTATACTTACCACAGTGTTGTCTACAGCTATATAAAGTTCAACATATTTTCTGGCCTGCATATATGCCTTCTTCTGCACATAAAAAAATTAATAATAATAATAAAATAAAAAGATTGTTCAGTTGTGTGCTGAATCTCTCTGTTCCCCAGCTCCCACAAGTCACAGGGATGCCAACTCATCAGATAACATAAATATTCCTGTTTTGCAGCCCACAAACCTTGAGATACCAGCTCTGCATAGTAAAGCATGCATATAGGTACAGCTTGTTAAACATCCTGAGTTTAAGGAATATAAAGATTCTCTTTTGCAGAAACTGAAAGAATTACACCATGAGTCATTGGCAGAAATGATGACTCCTCCTTGAAAATTCTTCTAGGATGTGGAGGTGGTTTTTTTCCCTTTGATGAGACATTTTCATCATATAGAAAATTGTGACATACGGTATTTGTTTATTGTGCTAGACTTCTGTCATTTTGGAAATGCTGAAGCACAACTATTTAGAGAACAAAACAGCTCTCCATGTGCCGATAGTTGACGTAGCGAAGTCTTAGAATTATGATTGAGGAAGTGATGCTTTTGTAAGAAGGGGAGAATATGTTCTGCATTTTTTAAAAAGTAATTTTCCTATGTGACTATTCAAGGCTGCTACTTCTGCTACATCAGGGGTAGTAGCCTCATTTTTCAGTCCTCAAGATATGCTGGCCAATTGGGAAACATCTTGCAATAGTACAGAATTATCAATGAAGGCAAACAGGACCAACGATGAGTAAGGGTCATGGACTCACTTTGAATGGGTCTTCTTTTTGATGTGACCTCTAAAATATATATATATATAATTGAAAGAAAGTTTGCTAGGAATGGGCATTTCATTTCAGAACCAGTAGGTTATGAAACGAACCACGCGAGCCCAGATGGTCCTCAGAACCGGCTGATCCACGCATATCCAATTGTTTTACCTTTCTCTGTCTCACACAGGGTTAAAATCCAATGAGGATGCACACTCTGACGTCATCTGTGATGCTGGCCAATCAGGAGCTATGCAGGGACAGGCATCATCCCGCCTCCCTCTCTGATTGACCAACAGCACGAAGCAGGGAATATGACGTCATAGCGTGCTTTCTCATTGCAGCTCAACTCCGTGCCGGCAGAGAGAAAGGTAAGGCAATTGGATCCGTGTGTATCAGCTGGTTCCGAGCACCACCTGGGCTCACGTGGTTCGTTTCGTAACCTACTGGTTCCGAAACAAAATGCCCACCCCTAAAATTTGCCTTTTCAATACTACCCAAAATAACTGCGGAAAAAAAAACCTTCAAAGCCAGGAATCTAATTAGGTCTAACACATTACTTTCTCTAGGGAAATATAGACATATATGCATCTGTCCCAGCTACCTCATACTGAGTCTGATCACTTATGCTTTGGGACCATGATCTAGGGTAGAGCTTTGGTTGGTTGGTTGGCTGGTGTTGGATGGTTGGTAGGTAACAACAAAGCTTCATTTGCAATGAAGATGCTAAGCCTTGCATTTAGGATTTTATGCCTACATCCAACTGGCGGTCTCAACTAAAGCAGATCCACTGAATTGGTGAGGTTTACATAAAGTGTTGATTCAGTGACTGATGCAATGGGTCTGCCAGAAGAGACAACAGCTTTGACATTTCCCCCTCTCGTCTGCAAAAGTGGAATAGGTGACGACACCGATTTTGTCTCCAAGAGTGCGGAATGAAAAACTGGATGCCCACCCTGTTCCCAAACTGTACCCAGGGCTTGGGAGTCTAGAATATGACTTACTTCAGAACTTGTGCTCATCCTGGAGCTCTTCCTGATGGGTTCCTCTGACTGCCATGTAGTGTTGGTTACCCCACAGACCTTGGGAGTCTCGTCTTCTTTTTGTAGACTCTCGTATCTGAAGACTGCGTGGGCCTCCGTGTCTGATTGCTCCAGTGGCTCAATAAGATACCTCTTGCCACGACTTTTGAAATAACCTCTGTCAAATGTGGGAAACATATTGATTAGTTGACTCCCCATCTTTTGCAGCTGCTCCAGCACAGAATCATAGAATCATACAGTTGGAAGAGACCTCCAGGGCCATCTAGTCCAACCCCCTGCCATGCAGGAACCCCCATCACAGTGCTCCCGACAGATGGCCATTTAGCCTCTGCTTAAAAACTTGAAAGAAGGAGATTCCACCACCCTCCATGGCAGCATATTCCACTGCCGAACAGCTCTAACTGTCAGGAAATTCTTCCTAATGTTTTCTCTGTTCTCTCCATTGTGAAAATTTCCCATTAACACCTACTCTTTGTTTCCTGGATCTCAACCAGTTCTCAATCCATACAAGCTTTAACCACAAACCTAAGTATCTGTTAAATATTAGCACAGTATGTCTTCTGTTTCTAATACTGCAGTTTTTAGTAGCTCTGATTATGCTGTTTTTGTCGTTGTCATCATCACCATCGCCATCAATAGCAACTAATAACAACTACCGCCTTTATACTGTCCATATTCAAAAAACAGTGGTTATCTTACCTCAAGCCATAGCATGTGCTGATGCTTACAGCAGAGTCGGTATCATTGTGGATGTGCCCTTCATAGTAGCAGTGGTCCTGCACGGAAGAAAAGGAGGATAGAGGTAAGTTTTGCCTTGTGAGTGGTTTTGCGGGTATTTCTGAACTTCTGCTCATTGGCACAGTATGCCAGGAAGGACGATCTGGACCAGCCTAGGAAAAAAAATGGTCCCTGGTACAGAAAATCAGTATATCTCCTTCTCTTCTACTGATTAACCCAAGACATTAACAAACTCCATTAGAATGAATTGGCACAACAATAGAGCAGCGATACTGAAGTGTTAGCTATATTAATATGGTAAATGTTGCATGAATCCTAGGTTGGAGGAGAACTTTAGATCCCTTAGATTAGTTTTGCTTGTTGCCTTTCCAGTCAGCCTTTAAAAAGCTCCACATTCCTCAAAATCTCGTGGTCGTTGTGTGTGGAAACCAAGTCACAAGCATCCTTATTCCATTCTCCATCTAGACTGCCGATTTTGCATTTATCCAGGCTCTAGAATGATTCCATCTAGATCGTTTTAGCAAAAGCAGGATGTTATTGGCTGGGGCTAACACGATTCGGAGTCCAACCACTTTGGGATGTAGGTTCTTTACCCCTGCTCTAGAGTTATATATCCCTATGACTGGGTTGCAAAACTAATCTTCTAAGGAAGCTATGTTTCATCTGTATGAAAGTCTGTGTTGGGTCAAGCTCCAATCTGCACAAAGTCAAGAGAGCCTTCCGCAATATGGTGCCCTTTGGAATTCAAATATGTTGGAAGGTCAAGAATTCCAGGAACTCTAGTCTAATCCATATGCTGGAGAACAAGCTGGGTAAGCCATTTTAGTAGGTATGAATCGGGTATCTTCCTGTCAAAGATGGGATTCGCCAAGCATTCTCCCCACTTGCAACGATCCTTGTGCTCTCTTTTGTAAACCTCTTTTAGCAGGAACTGAGGCATTACTTATTTTGTGACTTGGTCAGCAAGATTTATCCTTCAACCCACATATCTGATTAACGACCTGTCACATTTGGGGGGCAGACCTGTGGCCTCCAAAGGCTGTTGAGCTCCAATGATCTGCAGTGGTGAATGCAGTTGGATGATGGGAGCCGTAGCACATAAGTATCTGGAAGGACATTCATTTCCCCATCTTGAATTAAATGCATCTCCGCCTCCCCTGTCATCGAACAACAAAACAGCTGCTCCCAAGTGTTTGCAAATGTGCTGACTTCTGCCTAAGGAATATTTGGCTCAAGGACCGTGTGATTCTGCATCATGGGAACAAAGAAATTTGCGGAGCACAGCAAACACAGTGGTTAGAAATAACAAGCAACCCACGGACATGTCTCGCCATGTACACAAACGGCTTCTTAGCCCACAAAACTCCCCTTACTGATTCAGCTCCCGATACATCTTTGCTCCCTGTTTTTCACTGGGTACCACCTGTAACCAAAAGCATGCTTGTTTAGGACTAGCAGATCTGGCAGTTTCACTTTTGTCCAGTACTCGTTTTACTGACCTCAGAAGGACAGGAGGCTGAGTGAACCTTGAGCCTGCTACCTAGGATTGAACCTCCCATTGTGAGCACAGTTATAGCTGCAGTACAGCAGCTGAGCTACTGCACCACGAGCCTCTTTGTGGAAATGTTAAAACTCCAGATATGGAACCAGGTGAAACTGCTAGCTTCAGAGTGTTGAGTACAGAGATAGGAGAGGGATCTAGTGTGGGGACTGAAGGGTGGGGAAAATGAGTCCAAGAGGAAAGAGAACGGAACATGAATGTCTAAGAATGAGCTTTCAAAAAGTCAGTGGCACACTATCCCCCAGGAGCCCCGGGTTCAAATCCCCAATGTGCCAGGGAAATTCACAAGGAGTGTAGCACTAAATATTTCATATACCTTGGAAATCCTCTTTGGGTCCCCATAAGTCCGACAGAACCTGACTATAACAATGACTGCCTAAGGTCACAATGTCCTTTTTTGACACGGGTCGCAAACTTTCAAGAGGCTAGTAATGTTAACACTCTGGCAAGTAACAACCCTTTCTTCAAACTTATTGCCCATCAGTTGGCATAGAAAGGAAAATTGTGTCTGAAAATGGAGATACAATGTATCTTTTGCAGCTAATATATTTGATGGAATCATAGAATCGTCAAAGGGTTTGAAGCAGGGGTTCTCAACCTTCTTAATGCCGCAACCCTTTAATGCAGTTCCTCCTGTGGTGGTGACCCCCCTTGCCCTGCTTGGAAGAGGCCACAAGCCCCCCTTTGGCAGGCCACTGCCGCAGGGGCCATCGAGAACTTCCCTTTATACAGGCACCCTCAGCCAGTCGCAGCCTCCGGTGCCATTGACTGACATCCCCTCCAGCCTATCAAGATGTAACTCTCTCTTTCCCCCATTCCAATCCCTCCTCCTCCAGACCCAAGCCCTTTGTGTCTTTTTCTTCACTGGCTCATGGCAACCCCTGTGAAATGGTTCTTCGACACCCCCAAAGGGGTCCCGACCCCCAGGTTGAGAACCACTGGTTTGAAGGGACCTTGGAAGTCTTCTAGTCCAAACCCCTGCCCAAGGCAGGAGACTTCATACCATCCCAGACAGATGGCTATTGAACGTTTTCTTATCAATGCAAAAAGGAGTTGAACCGTGTGGCCGTCAAAAAACACAATTGCAAAAATAGGTTACAGGCGATACCTTCATAGGCCACTATTAAAAATAAAAAAGGAACATTGCAAGCTTTCGAGTGCAGTAAGTCACCCTTCTTCAAAGCAGGTCCCAGAACTTCAGACATGGTGAAAGATGTTCTTCACCAGGAGGTTACTTTTAAAGTCCTTAGTTAGATGATGTTCTTTTCTTGAAAACCTCCAGCAATGGGGCACCCACAACATTGGGACGCAAGCTTAACCTTTCCCTCCAGTCTTCTTTTTTTTATGTTCTCAAAACTGAGTAGCTCATTGTCCTCCACCCTTCCCTTAGATTCACTGCAACTGCCCTCTTAAATAGGTAAGGCTTAGAGAATGAATGATCACCCAAATCAGAGAAGAACCTGGAGTTCTGAAGTCCTGTGTCAATTAATTAACCACTATCCTACCATGGAAATGGAGGGTGGGGTTGGGTATGTTAGTGAAATTAACGGTGAGAGGCACAGATGAGATGAGGATTAACATTGCATAAAAATGGAAAGCTCTTTTGGCCTGCAGGAAATGCAGTTGATTAATTTTCATCAAAAAGGAACTTGACACAGAGAGTTCCTTTGTGCTCATAATTGAGGAACTGATTTTTGTGACCTAATGCAACCATCTGGAATAACCTGCAGAACCATCTGTGGCAGGAGATACCTGCCGAAGCTGGACGCTATGAAAGGGATATTTCATTCAGTTAGAGGGTGTCGTTAAAGAGGCAATATTTAGGTTCAAACAGCGTCCTACCCTTTTCTCAAGAGATTCCATTGACCCCCGAGAGCAGGACAAATGTTTCTTTTACGAGGAAAGATTCGTTCCAGATAACCAGCTTACGTCAATTAATGGGGCTTGATTAGGATTAGGGAAATCATGTTGGTTTAAATAATCTTTAACTTTTATCCTGTGAAGTTGACTTCAAGTTACCCATGCAGATTTTAAAATACATTCTTCCCATACCATAAGTATTCTGTACTAAAGCCACCCCTCTGTTAACATCCAGTTTTTAGGACACATACAAACATCTTTTGACTATTCCTAGTTATTTTTAAATACAGTGATACCTTGTATAAAGGAATTAATTCATTCCAAATGAAATTCTGTTAAGCAAATGTTCCTTTACACAAATTTCCCATAGGAATGCATTGAAAACGGAGTAATCCCTAATCGTGACCATTTTTATGTTGTACAGATTCGCCCCATAGGCGATTATGTTAAGCAAATTTCCCCCATCTCCGGAATTTTTTATGTTGTACAAATTTTATGTTATACAAACCGTTTGTTAGGAGTAGGAGATACAGAAGTATAGCAAGCCATACCAACAGGCTAAAAAACAGTTTTTATTCGTGGACTGTTCGACTGTTAAACGGGATGTGACAACTCGTGATAGACTTGTGGGGCTGGGGAGTTGTGCAGCAAGCACACAGTGTGAAATTAGATTGAATGGCTTTTTAGTGGGATGGTGTTGGGGGGGCGGGAGGGAGCTCAGCCAATTTCATTGTACACTGGTTGTACAATGACAATAAACGTTATTATTATTGTTATACAAGGGTCCACTGTACACAGGCAACTTTAGCTAGGGTACCTATTTCTGTTCACTGCCATCTCCGATACACCATTTCCCCCATGGTATGTGCCTAACCGATGAATTCCTGTATACAGCCTTCAATGGATGGGCGTGATCAGCAGTTTGGCAGTTTCTGCTGGTTCGTTTCACAGCCCAAGCAGTGTTTGGTGGTTCGCAGCTCTGCCTCCTCTGGTGGGGACCCACTCAGAGGCAACACCCATAGGAGGTGGAGCAGAGGCAGTGCCTCTGAATGGGAGCCCACTGGAGGAGGCAGAGCACCGTGCAGCTGTTTAGCCACTAAACTATCCGAAACTGACCACCAAACTGGCATTCATGCCCATCTCTACAGCGTACGTAGCTACAAAGCTTAGGAAAGCTGGAGCTAATAGATGCAGTCATCATGTCTAGCTAGCAACAGGACTCCATGGTAGATAGCTCAGACACTTCAAAAGCCTGGGGAAGATACAGTTTTGCACTACAGCGCCCATAATCCTCCAGCAAGATTCAGGGAGCTACAATCCAATAAAGAAACGTTTCCAAATTCCACTGGCTGACTACATTTAGACCAGTGATGGCAAACCTTTTAGAGACCGAATGCCAAAACTGCAATTCAAAACCCACTATTTTTTTTTCTGCAAAGTGCCAATACAGTAATTTAACCTGTATATAGGTGGCTATGAAGGGGCAATGTCGGGTGCCCACAGAAAGGGCTCTGAGTACCACCTTTGGCACCCATGCCATAGCTTCACCAACACTGGTTTAGACATATGTGAATACCTGCCCAGAGGCATAGCAATCTATTTTTCCAGGATGGCCACCTTGTGATCCTCAAAATGCAACCTCAGGGAACAAGCAGAAGCCAGGGAGTACCTGCAGTTGATACTAAAGCCGATTAAACCATTCGCCCCACGAAAATGAAAATTACATTCTGTTGAATACAGTGTTGATCCCAAGTCAAGATATGGCTGGAGACATTTGGCATAAAACACAGCTGGTTTGGAACTGTTCTAAAACTGCAGAGGTACTAAATGTCTATAAAAGACAGAAACATTGCCTGCTGTACACTGAATGCTAACAGATATTATTCGTAGACAAATGCCAACAATTTGTCATTACTGAATTTCAAACAAATGTGTCCTTACAGTTTGTAACTCAGGGCTATTTGAAGGAACGCAAGATCGGGAGGGGGAGGGAATATGGTTGACACCAACAAGTCTGAGGGATGCTGACAACTCAAAGGGAAGGGCTGGCAACACAAAAACAAGAAGCAAGGAATGTAGAATGTTCTGTTCCTATCACAAGCTCTTGTTTTCCCCAAATTTGTCTGTCTCTCTGGAGGACAACTTATAAGAACATAAGAAGAGCTCTGCTGGATCAGGCCAAAGGCCCATCTAGTCCAGCTTCCTGTATCTCACAGTGGCCCCACCAGATGCATCTGGGAGTGCACGAAACTAGATCTCTGTCTCCTGATACCACTCCCCTGCATCTGGCCCTTGAAGTGCCCCGGTTTTAACCCTGGAGATTTCACATCTCCATCATGCTTTGTAACCTGTGATGGACTTTTCCTCCAGGAATCTGTCCAATCCCCTATTGAAGGCATCCAGGCTAGATGCCATCACTACATCCTGTGGCAGGGAGTTCCACGAACTAACAACACACAACAAGGCACCCAGATTCAACAGTGCAACCTTTCATAATGGTTGCTCAGCCACACTATGGGGCCATTTAAATGTCTGAAGTGGCTGCCATGTTTGTTTGGACCTGAGGAATGAGGCTGTCACACGGAGATATATACATACATGCACAAATAACCCACAAACACATTTACAAGCTTAGAATGTGTAACAAAAATTATGCGAAAAAATGATCTCATACCCCTATATCTAGAAGAAAAATGCCTTATTACGTCAAGGCATCCACTGTTCACACTGAATTCCTGCACAGCAAAGCATGACCTAAAGACCTGGGCAATTGTTTCAAAAGATGCTTTAAGGATATTGATTCATGGGACAATCAAAATAATGAATCACGAGATTTGTTAAAAATCACCAATTTCTCAAAAATTCACTGCTTTGCATTCATTGGAAGCAATGATCGTGACAAATATGAAATGATTAATTTTAAGGATTTTTAATTTGTTGATTTGTTCTTTTTTTCTTTTCTTTTCTTTTGACCCAATTTGTTATCTTTGGGGGGGGGGTCTTCTTTGGGTAAGACAAACCAATAAACCGATTTTTGTCCCAAAAAAATGTAACTCTGTGATTCATAATTTGCCAAACCAAATTGTGATAAACTGCCATTTTGTTATTCATGCTCAGTTCTAATTCTAATTAGTGAAATTCCATGAAAGAAAAAGCCAGGTGTGCCACAGTACTGTGCAATTTGTTTGATTTGCATTATTTGTGCTCATTGTCCAAAATCTGATATTGCAAATGCAAACACTCCTGCAGGGGGAGGATACATTTTTGCATCCCCTCATTCTTGTGTAGGTATGAGACTAGCAATGTTTCACATCCCTAGTTTATATTCATGGCCGCAGGGTCAGCAAACTGGAGTTTAAGTAATTATAGAAGCCAATCAGCACATAGCTCAATCTCCTAACCTTGGGTTTACCTCAGTCATTGAGCTATTCAGTCATTTCTGTGAGGTGATATTTTCAAGAATTCCTTCCAAGTCAAAAAATGCACATCGATTTAACATTTGACTTTCTCCATGAGTGCTTCGCTGTTGAGCAGGCTCCATTTGATTACTCTGAGTGAGACTTTTAGAAGGGGATCCTTTTGCTAGTGAATCATTCTGGGTAGAGGCAGTGTCTAAGTAAGAACTGTTGCTTCTAGGTAGGATGGGTGGAGTGCAAACAAGATCCTTATTGCATGATTTAGCACCAGGGCTATCCATGAATTGTGATTTGGTAAGATGAGAGTTATCGATTGTTGTGTCCATTTGGTCGTTGTCCTCTTTTTTTGGAATTTGAAGAGACCAAGTCTGTGAGGGGTTTAGCTGCTAAATTTATATCTAAGGTGGTTGGCATTAGATCCCACTACATCGAACAAATAGGAGTTTCCTACAGGGGTGGTTCATTTATCTAAATTACATTGATGTTGATTCTAAATTTTAGCATTTGTATTGTATTATATCTGTTTATTGTGCTTTTATGTGGTTTTGTATGTATTTTGATATGGTCAGAAATGGCTAATCAATAAACTTAACTAACTAACTAACAATTCAGCCACAAAGTGGCCTGAAAAGCAGAGATTTGAACAGAAGGTAGCTTGGAAGGAGATTGGCATGGATTTCTGACTTCCTCTTATTTATCAAGCTCATCGTTGTTGTTGTTGTTGTCGTCGTCGTCATCGTCGTCGTCATCGTTGTCATCATCATCATCATCATCATCATCATCATCAACTACTACTACTACTACTACTACTACTACTACTACTACTACGCACAATCACCACACACAAATGCTCAAATTAAGCAAACCAAACGAAGGTGACCCGGAATGCTCTTAACATTACCTCATTCAAAGGGGTTGTTGTAATTTCTCTGCCATCTGGGGAGTAATGTGTCTCGGTATAGTCTTTGGAAAAAAGCTCCCTGGGAAGAATACAACAGAGTTTATTATTCAAGCCAAAATTAAGTTGGAACAGAGATAATGACCTAATAAGCCCACAACTTTACATTCCTCATGAGAGTCGATGGTTATTTTTAGCGCCAGGGTAGAATATCACAGGAGCACAGCAGGCCTCACAGGAAATAGGGACCTCTGCTCGATACCTCTTTTTTCCAGCAAAAGGGAAAGGGGTTGGATGGGATTTAAAAGAAAGGAGAGCAACATGTGCCCCTCCAGGTATTCCTGGATTGCAACTCCCAAAAGGCTTTGTCGGCCTCTCCAATGCTTACGGTCAGATGATGGGAATTGTAGTCCAACAACATTGGGAGGGTTAAGTATTCTATCTCCTACATTAAATGCCCACATATCCGCACACTCACAGAGAGAGACACACATTGAATATTTTTCATATCTGGATAAAAAAGAGAAAGTTTTGCATCTATAAGTAGATTATCTTGTGCCCTGTAAACCACCACCGCCACCACTTAGCACCATCATCATGCTTAGTACTTTTCTTATAGTTTGGAAAAGGGCAATATACATACACTTGGAAATTATCCTGATGTCATTTAAGTTTAAAAAAAAAAAAAACCTTGCATATGCATTTGCTTTCTGAACTATAAATATGCCACCCATTCCGGTTGTAAGACTTCCTCTTTTCCCCCATCTCAGCATCTGTGGTCTGAGCTTCCTTCCAGCTGCTGGTTGTATGTGTGTGTGTGTGTGCCTGAACTTCATCCCTTTCTGTGTCATTTTTTTAAACAAAGGCACACACTCTTTTTTTATTTAAGCATGTTGCACATTCCCCTCTTGACTGAAACGGGATGTTGCTGGCTTCAGGCACGTTGGAAATGTCTTTAGCTAGAAGTCCTTCAAAAACAGTGGACCCTTATCTAACAAGTGGTTTGTTTAACAGAAAATCCACTTAAAGAAAAATATTTCCGGAGATAGGGGGAAATCACTTAACAGTATCGTCTATGGGGCGAATCTGTACAACAGAAAAACAGTCACGATTAGGGATTAATCCGTTTTCAATGCATTCGTATGGGAAATTTGTACAAAGGAAAATTTGCTTAACAGGGTTTTATTTGGAATGAATTAATTCCTTTGTACAAGGTACCACTGTACATGTGATTCCCAAGCCGATAGTCCCCCCAACACTATCATCCTGAGGAGTGAATTGTGAGGGCTGTTGGTGTAAACAGTTCAGAAGAACTGATTGGTCACACTCCTGTTACCAACAGCTACTGGGAGGGAGGGGAACTGGGGGAGAGCCCAAATATTTTATCTGTGACTATACTGTTTTTGTTTGCTTGCTCACTTCTCTTTCTGATAAACCATTTTGAGACCTGTGGGATTTAGTTGGGGTCTACATTTCAGTCAGGGCTGGAATCCTGCACAGCAGAGGGCCGAATCTTTTCAAAAAATTTCCACCAGTTTGCTTACCTCCCAAAAAACTATAAAAAAGGTGCCATTGGGGGTGGAATTTTCCTCCAAAATAAGATGTTTGCATACCTTGTTTAAGCTAGGATGAGGATGTCACTGACTACTGCCACTATAAATGTTTAGGTATTTCTGAGTGTCTTTTGTATTTCAGTATTTTAGGAAGCATTTTGTATTGTTACATTTTATTGTACAACTGATTTGTATTACATGATTTTGTCTGTGTTATATTTGTATTGTAAACCATCGAGAGTGGTGACTTAGCTAGATGGGAGGTATATAATAATAAATAATTTTTTAAAAACCCAAAAGTTTTTTTTAAAAAAATTCAAAGAGGAGAGACCTTAACAACCACTTCCTGTTTTGTTTAGATTGCTTGTCTTACAGGATCCTGAGTTTGGAAAACCTTGTCTGGATGCTTGAATCCTTGGGGTTTGTCCATTGCTGATTAAACAGATGATGAAGATTATGTGGTGCTACTAATGGTGATGGAGATATTGATGATTTTAATTTTCTCAATATCATGGCCCCAAAGTGTGTTACAAGAAGGATCAAAGGTTACATTGAAAAATAGAACCCGTGTATGAACCCCAGCTCCTGCCAACCTAGCAGTTCGAAAGCATGTAAATGCAAGGAAATAAATAGGTACCGCCGTAAACAAAAACAAAAAAGTGGGAAGGTAAAACAGTGTTTCCTTGCAGCCATGCGGGCCATGTGGCCATGGACTTGCACAACACTGGCTCTTCGGCTTGAATAAGGAGATGATCACTGCCCCTAGAGTTGGACATGACTAGCACACATGTGCGGGGGGAACCTTTGCCTTTACCTTTTTATGTAGGCCCTACAATAAAATGCAATCCATTTTGAAAGAAGGAAGTGTTCTGTGTTAAAGTCACTGATTTTCAAACCCAGCAAATGGATAACCAGGTTTTAAGACCAGAGGAGGAGAGTTTCCCAAAAGAGGGAAGATTGGAAAAATGAAACATATCTAGATTTGCATGTCAACAGGTAGCGCAAAAACCTGTCTTTGTTTGCAGGTGAAAAAAACTCTGGCAGGGAAGAGCAGTATGGAAAATAATTTCACTAGTCTTAAGTCTACTTTTGCTTTTCTATTGAAATACAGCTTTCACAAGAATGCTGAGACCTCCCTAGTTCAGTAAGTGCAAAGGCAAAAAAACCTGTTTGGTTGGTTAGTTATTATGTTGATACTAGCCAAGTGGCCATTGTATTTATTACTCCTTTTATTGCAGTCTCCGATCCACAGTTCCGACTGAGAGCACCTAATCCTTAACAGAATCGAAAGGCTACGGAAGTAAAGAGAAGGAGCTCTTGCACAATTGATCAGCCTTCTTTTTTCTCCTTGGCATATGTTCTTTTTTTACTATGATATGTCCATTGTACTGCTGAATTAACAGAAGATCTTTCAGTGCATCCCAAAAACTACTGAAGGAAGGGTGTGTGGACAAGGACATATATACACAGAATCACTGATTTGTCCACCTAATATTTCCTGCTCTCCCCCAAATGTGGGGGTGGGGAGGATGCACATAGCTGAAAAGTTAGTACCCTAGTTTTTTAACGTCGTGTGGTCAACCTTAGACCAGACCTGCCAACACATTGTAAAGCTAGTTAAGATTATACAGCCACTGCACATTGGTAGCTGCATGGTTCCAGAAGGATCCACACCTTTTTAAATTAAATACAAAAATAGACCAAGTGATACCTATTTTTACTGTATATTTATTATCTATTTATTTATTTTTATTATTTATTTATTTATTTATTTGATTTATATACTGCAACCATCTAGCAAAAAAGCTACTGTGGGTGGTTTACAAACATACAAAATACAAAAACAGATTAAACAGCTTAAAATACTAAATAAAAACTAATCAATCAGACCAAATGATCAAATCATAATTTAATTTTTGTGATGGCTACATGGCTCCTGAACTTGTTTTACTTCTAAAAATCTCTGCTTTTGTCCTGATCAAAGCCTGGTGAAACATTTGTATCACTTCAAGAATGAGCTTCACTGCCATTATTGTCTCTCACTGTAACGAATGATAGAAAACGACTATGCTAACTTACTTATTTTTTTCTAGATGGAGGACCACCTTCTGTCCATTCACTTTGATTTCATATTGCATGGAATCATCATACATGGCCTGTAATTGAAGGAATTAAAATGTGGATGAGTAATTTATGGGTATTAGGGTGTTGTAGAAGTCAACCTTGAAGTTAATCTGGAGGCCAATTCAGGCCTTTTGAATGCACCCAAATTCTATCGGGAAAGCTTTGCATCCAGCCCAACTCAACTGTGTCCTGAATCTAAATTGATTTTCAGACTTCTGGTTGACTTGCGTTGGAAAACCAAAACGGCTAGATGTTTCCAAGAGACATCGAATTAGACCCTAGAAAGGGCAGTAAATCTGGGAAACCTCTAGAGAGCTAGCCTTAGGATGCACCTAAAACCGCTTTAGGTTTGCTGCTGTTTTTCAAAAAGAAGAAGAAATAAATAGTCTAAGGGCGTTTATACACGACCCCTAAACTCTGGGGCAAATGGCTCCCAGCTCCGGAGATTAAAAATGTTTTCCCACCAGCTCCGGAGTTAACAGGAAATTAAGTGCGACCCCGCCCACTTTAGCGCATCCCAGTGCAGCTTTCAGGTACCTGCTTTTTGGATGTGACAAATATTTGATCCGGTGTAAGGATAGTGAGTGCGGGGCTCTCCTGGCTTCTGTTTGTTCTTTTTTTGCGCCCCACCCCTTTCAGAGATCTGAATGCTGCCGGGAACAAAACGGAGGTAAACCGGCATTCTTTTCTTTCTTTTTTCTCCCTCCCTCACGCAGCCAGCAACCAGGAAGTGCGGAGGGGGTGCGGACAGAGGAAGAGCGACGAACCCCTAAGATCTCTGGTCCGAATTTAAGTGGCCAGCGGATCTTAGGGGTCGTGTAAAAAGGCCCTAAGGCAATTTGTGTACATTTCAATGTATGCTCAAAGAAAACCATTCTAAATTGAATTGGGATTTGGAAGAGAAGCAGCTAATTGCTCGCCCACTGGGGGCAGGAGGGATATTGCGGCTTCCTGATTCAATTAGAAAGATTTGTTTCCTAGGGCCACCCCCTTTGGAGTTAAATCACCCGGCCCCCTGAGCATCAAACCTCTCCAAATTTTGGGAGCTTACAGGGAAGAGCTTGAGGAAGCTCCCCTGCCATTGGGTGCCTCTAGGGCCCAGGGGAGCATAGCATTTTGTTTCATTTCATTTCATCTTGTAACAAAACTACTTTAAAATGTGATACAAATGAAAGAAAAGGAAAGTACTAAAGAAACAAAATGAAATACTATGTTTTCGTTTCGTGCCCATCTCTATTCAGAATTCACAAGCACATCCTGGATTGTTGATCAGGAACCTGATGGTGAATTTCTGAAAGCCGGTGAAGTTTTAATGCTTAGTTTATTTATTTATTTTTAAAAGAGTCCAACATCAAATACATGCTTGTCTCAAACCCATCCCAGCTTCTAGAAAGATAATTGCAGTGATGAAGAGGCCATTTTTCTTACCTTTGGTTGAGTGTGTTGGCTTCCCCCAATGCCTCTTTTGTGCAACATGTGAATCTTCTGTGGGTATACCACTTCAAAGTCCTTCACCCTAGGTAGTTCCTGCAATGAGCTCCCTTCATGCAGAACGATAGAAAGAACAAATAGACTTGATTATGTAATGCTGCCTTCTCCACATCCTGCAACACTTTGAGTTTGCAGACTAGGACCGATCCCGTTTGCTACAGAAACAAAGACTAGGCATGCATAAAATGTCCTTCCCTCCATGTTTTTTGCAGTTTGCTTGTTGAAGCGGTTGCTTTAAGGCAGGGGTGTCCAAACTTTTCGCAAGGAGGGCCAGATTGGGTGAGGTGAAAATGTGTGTGGGCCAACCATTCAGCCACATTTGGCCCCCAGACCGGACTTTGGATAGGTCTCTATAACATGCAAGGAGGTGGGGAGGATGCTGCAGCAACAAAGCCAGGGGCAGGTAGGCAGGGCAGGTGGTTGGGGTGGTGGTGGATGGAGGCAGGGAGGGCAGGCAAAAGATAAAAATTGCAAGCTGATGCCTCCATCCGCTATGGGGAGAGGCCAGCTGACAGGGATGCGTGACCGGCTAAGCTGGTGGCGAGAAGAGGTCGCGGGCCACTCAAAATTTGAAAACAGGCCACATTTAGGTCCTGGTCCTGACTTTGGACATGCCTGCTTTTAAGGGCTGTCCATTTGAATATAACCAGCAAAACAAAATAAATTGGAAGCTATACATCATGCATTACTTCCTGGGAGCAAGCCCAATGGACTAAGCAGGGTCTATTCTTGTCTAAGGGTGAGTTCAGTGGTGCTTTATATTATACAGCTGCCTGGGAAGTAAGAGCTGATTGGAGGGTGCTGGCGTTGATATCTATGCATTGAATATTTGGGGAGTGGATATGGCTTTCTAGACTGTATTCCTTTGGCAATTTGTGTGATCCCTCGACACATCCCCAAAGCAGAAAAAGGGAAATCCACTAGTGTCAACATCAAAGCCCATGCTGAATGAAATAAAGTTAATAAAAATATAGACAGCCAATACTTTCGGGAGTTCTACTCTTTTGTCATGAGATAGGATTTTAAGAAACTCTGCAGCTGCGAGATGAACATGTTGATTTCTTGACGAAGCTGGAATGATTGAACAACACTGGAAGCCCAACATTTTCACCCCCTCTGCGATACGTTTTGTGGCTGAGTGAACGTTAGATGCACTTGGCTGAAGCCTCTCCAACCCGTTCCCTATATATACTTATGGGGGAGTAAGGCACATGAAAAATCACGTTAGGAAAACCAGGTTCCAAACACGCCTGTCTTAGAGAAAGACGCACACATAATGAAGCTGACATGAATTGGACGTAGGGTGATGTGGGCATCGTTAACTGTGGCCTAGAGCAGTGGTGGCAAACCTTCGGCACTCCAGATGTTTTGGACCACAACTCCCAGAATTCTATGCCTAGATTGGATAGATAAACTGAGGATTGGGGGTCCTGATGGTGATGTTAGTGTAGTATTTTAATATGTTGCATTTATTGCATTTAGATGTTTTTATTGTTTTAATTTTATTGCAATTTTGAGGTCTTAATTGTCTGAATTTGTTTGTTTTGATTGTGAGCCGCCCAGAGACCTTTGGGTAGTGGGCGGCATACAAGCTAAATAAATAAATAAATAAATAAATAAATAAATAAATAAATAAATAAATAGTAATGACTTCTGGGAATTGCAGTCCAAGAATGTCTGAGTTACCCACGATGTTGTTTGATTAAATTGCACTCTCATGGTGAAAGAGCAACCAGCTCTGTTAAGTCAGTACACACACAGTCATCGTACTTGAGCTGAGTCCCACTTTGATTGATTAGTGGTCGCAAGACTATACCAAGCTGTTGCTAGGTTCCATGTTTACTACAACTGTCTTACTGTGTAGTCCAAAGTGGATCGAGATCAGGCATGTCCAAACTTCGGCCCTCCTGATGTCTTGGGCCACAACTCCCAGAATTCTAAGCTTAGATTGCCAATGGCAAAGGACTGTGGGAGTTGTGGTCCAAAACATCCAGAGTGCCACAGGTTCAACACCACTGGCCTAGATTAATTTTGAATGTATTCACTTGCTCGGGGTCAGGGGAAATTGGTCCTTTTTCAGAATTTAGCAGAAAATTCTCTGCTCTGAAGTCAGCAGCAAAACACCTGAATGAGGATTGAGGCATGGATGAGTAAGGGTTTGTAGAAAGAGGTTCAGCTAAGGAGTGGAATGAGTGGGTTAGAGAAGGAATTATGAATCACTCTTACATTAGGGCATTTAGGCAAGGAGGTGAGAGGGATGGCCTGTAGACACAGGGCCTTCTCGGCAGCTGCTCCCAAGCTATGGAATGCCCTCCCGATCGAGATCCGCCTGGCGCCAACACTGATTACATTCCGGCGCCAGGTAAAAACCTTCTTGTTCCAGAAGGTTTTTAATTGATATAATATAGATTGTGGGTCCACTGATGACAATTTTAGAATAATGATTTTAGTGTAAGGTTTTTATTGATGATTTATTGATATTTTACTCTTAACTATTTTAAATTGTTTTATTCTTTGGATTGTAAGCCGCCCAGAGACCTTTGGGTAGTGGGCGGCATATAAGTTAAATAAATAAATAAATAAATAAATAAATAAATAAATAAATAAATAAATAAATAAATAAGCATATCTGATCTTGCCTGATTTCGGAAGCTAAGCAGGGTCGGACCTGGCTAGTACTTGGATGGGCAACCACCAGGAGTACCAGGTGCTGTAGGCACCTGGAGTAGGAACTGGCAAACCACTTCAGTATTCCTGCCAAGAAAACTCCACCGACATGGGGTCACAAAGAGTCAGTCGTGTCTGTAACAACGCAACACACACAACACTCACATTATACGCTTTTGGCAAACAGATTTTGTAGCGATTGGCCAAGGGCAGTGTCTGCTGTTTGTTTTTAATTCAGAATTCTTGCTCTGCCAAGTAGTAGTAGTTTATTTTTGCTGAGATCCTGTATGAACATGCCTTGTGCAGGCAAGAGAAGTCATGCATTCCTTAGGTTTTCTAGAAACCACCTGTATATTTCTGGTATAGCACATTTAACACCAGCCTTAGGCTATGAAACCTGAGCAGTAATAATGACTAATTCACTGCAAGTTCCCTTCACTGGAAAATTATATATATACTAATGCACGCACACACACACACACACACACACACTCATAAGGAGGAGTGAGTGAGTTCTACATTGTCACACTTTCATACATATGGAAGCAAGCTATGAAATGGGGATGATAAAGGGCAGTGAAAATGAACTGGTCAAGGAAAAAGAAAAGTCATAAAAAATAAGGGGAAGGGCCTGGCCGTGTTTTATCATGAGCAGGAATTAGAAAAACTTAATTTGGGGACTATTGTTCTTATAATCCCCCATTCACTTCCCTGATTGAGAAGGAAAGAGGACAAGAGAACAGTTCCCAGATATCCAAAGTGCTGTGCTCAAGAGGACAAAGACCTTAGATCAAGATTGGCAAGAGAAGTGGGCCAGTTTGGCTGATACTTCACATCCATCTCATTGCTGTTTGTGGTCCCGCTTGGGACTGGCACGAAGTAATCTAACCTCACGTCCATTGTGGGATGAGGGAAGTTCATCCCGACCATGCCCCCTGAACTGCGATTTAAATGGGATGAGAGATTCCCCTCCCTGGCCTCGGGAATCTGCTCGACATGCTTCTCATTCCGAGACGAGTGCCCATGAGGTAAGGCTCATCACACAACGTGCCATTCTCCATCTAGTGGCAGGAGTGCAAAGTGCCATTCGCCAGTACATTCCCTATGGAGTCAGCAGCACAGTGCAGAGAGATTAAAAGACAAATGCCTCAAACTCAGCTCTGTAACGCATTGGAGGCAAGGCTTCAGAGAATTGAAATATCGAAAAATGGAAGGTCAGGCCTAAAAAACAACAGAGAACAAAGGCATGGAATTTCACATCTCATCTTGGAACGAGGATGTGCAGTAACAGTCATGCCGGTATCATCCATCACACCCGTGCGTACACGGGAACAGGGACAGAACCGGAACAAGACCATGTGACCGCGACCGACATCAACACACAACGAACTTCCTCCCGGGACGAAAATGGATGTGAAGTAACTGTCTAAAGAGAGCCAAACATCTGTGTGGATTCACATGAATGGATCTTTACAGGGGTCCACAGAAGCACCCTGAATATGATGCTTGTCCCAGACCCCATTAAAAACTCTGGCTACAAAATCTAACTCCAGGAATAAGCCAAAGGAACTCCTTGCTAAGGATCTTATTCATTCCAGGATCTACTTTAGATCACTCTCTGCTCAGTCAGCACTCAAGGCCATGCACAAATAAAAACTATCATAGGAATCAAATTATCAAGTATCAAAAGTCAAACAATTAGTGCCTTTTGGTTTGTTCCAATTTGGGGTGGTGTGAGTAAGTGGCTGGGCTTTTTCCACGTGGGCGGGCAAAACCTCCTTCAAATGTGCCAAAAAAGGTAAGGAAAATCATTCAGCAGAAACCTAGAGAACAGGACATGCCAGCAGGGCGCTTGATTTGCCGAGCACAGGGTGTGGGCGGCTTCATTTTTAAAGTGATGTCAAGCTGTTGCCAGATTGTACAGCCCATCCCGCTCCATGAAACTGAGGGCTTTTTGCTTTAGTTGCTACAGCTCACCCTGAATACACCCAGTGAAATCCAAGCCAAAGGGCCACACGGAGTCCCAATGCCAGGCCTCCCACCCTCCCGGATTCCCTCTTGACTCTGCGCATCCCTGATGCAATGTTTGGGGGCACCTATTGTTCACTTAAGAAGGTATGAAGCAGACTCAATCCATTGCAGTGAAGGTGTCTGCCCCAATATCATCCATCCATCCATCCATCCATCCATCCATCCATCCATCCATCTTTCTTTACCACCCCTTTAGTGCAAATTGTACTACATTACAGCACCACCGCCCGTATCTTGATGGGGACTCCTTGACAACAGTTGTGCAGGCGCTGGTCATGTCGAGGATAGGTTATTGTAACATCTCTACATGGGGCTCCCCTTGACCCTTGTTCGGCCACTCCAGCGGGTGCAGCATACGGCAGCCAGATTGGTGGTTAGTGTGGGCAGGTTTGACCGCATCACCTCAATTCTGGTTTGTCTGTATTGGCTGCTCGTTGCTTCCCGAATAAGGTTCAAGGTATTGGTTTTGGTTTACAAAACTCTCCATGGCTTGGGTCCTGAATATCTGTCAGAGTGTATCTCCCAAACGTCAGAGCTGACCTCTACAGCTTTCTTGCTCCTGGTGGCCACCACCAGGGAGGCCCATTAAGTTGTAAAATGCAATCGGGCCTTCTCGGTGGCCGGACAAGTGGCATGGAATAAATTGCCAAGCGAGATTCGCCAGGCCTTGGCATCCTTTTAAAAAGCCTTAAAAACCTGGTTACTTAGGGATGCCTTTGGCAATTGCTAGGTGTTTTGTTCTCCCTGTGTTCGTTGTGTGTCTGTTATGAGTTGTTTTGCCTCTTGCCGTATATTTGTCTTCTTATACCCGTTATTGTCTTTGTATAATGTTTTTTTCTTCCTTTGTTTTTTCTTCCATTTTAAATTCTTCTTCTTCTTCTTCTTCATCATCATCATCATCATCATCATCATCATCATCATCATCATCATCATCATCATCATCATCATTATTATTATTATTATTATTATTATTATTATTATTATTATTATTATTATTATTATTATTATTATTATTATTTGGGTGCTGTTGTATAAGCTGTTGTTGTAAACCGCCCAAAGTTCCCATTTGAGGAAAATTGGTTTGTGGTATGTAAATATAAAAATTAATTCATTCATTCATTAAAATCAGTTAAAATCAAGGCTACTCACATTACTAATGACTAACAAGCCCATTGCATTTTACTCTGATTGGGTAAACACTGGAATCTGCCTATTGTATAATAATAATAATAATAATAATAATAATAATAATAATAATAATAATAATAATAATAATAATAATAATAATAATAATAATGTGCCATCATGTCAGTTCTGAGTTGCAGTGACTTTTTTAGAGTTTTACAGATAGAGAATACTTAGAGGTGGTTGGCCATTCCCTTCTTCTGGGGTTGCCCTGGGACGTTGCAGCTTGCCCAAGGCCACCCAGGCTGGCTCTTATCCTTTGATGCACAGTGAGGAATTGAACTGCCAGCCTCTGAATTTGCAGCCAGAGACCTAAACCACAGAGCTCTTCAGACATCTTCACTCTATATAAATAAAGAAATCTGTTCCTTGAAAGTTGCATACATTAGTTGCATACATTCCACAGGTGTAGAAAGCTTACACTGAAAAAGTAACTGATACCCCAGTGGCTCAAATACAGCAATAAATAAATAAATAAATAAATAAATAAATAAATAAATAAATAAATAAATAAACTTTGGGACAACAACAGTGTCAATGGTAGTAGTAGCAGTAAGAAGAAGATGTAGCCCTCGGCATGCTTACTTATAGGGGGAAAATTGAACACATCTCTTTCAGACAAAAATGAGTGCCGTTTCTTTCTGGTTAATGTTCTGTTTCTAAGAAACTGCCCCTCCTCCCCAGTCAAACTTTTCAAACTGTGCCCCGATCATTAAAATGCTTTCTTTTTGTTCAACTTTCTCATCTGTGTCAAGCATCGGCAGGCATAAAACCTGAAGAAAAGCATCCCCTGGTTAAGACAAACTAGACCATAGATCGCTTCCCCCTCGGTGTGCCTGTAAGAACCGATATTGGGCATAGAAGCCCTCGTTAATCATTAAAAGGCTCACAAAAGCTATAGAAACCCGTCAGGTACTGTGTTCCCTTTTCAGTATTGACAGAGAGGGATTTCCTCTCCTGACAAAGACACTCACATAAACCGTACCTTGGTTCTGAAAGAGTAGCAAGCATGCAGTCAGAAAGAGAGCTTTGGTCATTTTGGGTTGGTTCAGGTAGGGGACCAGGAAGCCCTTGGATTCCAGGTGTGCTATGACTCGGCTGGATCCGTCCTCTGGAGTGAGATGCAAGGAATGAGTCCTTCGGCTTTATTCCTGTCCGTACATGAGGAAGTGTTTACCGAAGGTGTTGCACAACTTCCAAGTTACAACAGTGCCACTGCGGGGCAGAACTTTCAGCAGACTTCAAGTGGTGTCATTCAGAGGACAAGAGATGAATGCCGCCCTTTGAGGCACTTCCAAAGCGACACCCCAAAGCAAGGCGATCTCTGGCAGCCTGCAAGGCATAGCCTGCTCAGGTAAGGGCAGGGGGGCTGTGCCCTCTCCCCTCAAACTCTGGGGATGAGAGCTTCTTAGGTCTACAAGCCAAGGGGGTTGTGATTGAATTTGAGCTATATAAAGGTAACCTTAGGCGGTTACTTCACATACCTCTCTGACCTCTCTGCTGCCCCGCTACGGACCAGTTCGTTGCGACGGAACCTCAAGTGCCTGCGAGTTGAAGACGAGGTCGCCCCGACCATGCCCCCTGAAGCGCGGCACAAGCGGGATTAGCGATTCCCCTCGCCGACCACTGGAATCTTCTCAATGCGCTTCTCAATGCGCAGAAAAAGGGGCAGCACCGGCTTCAGATCACGTGACGAAAACCGGTGTCAATGCGAATGCTACTTAACCTAGCCACGAGGCTGGACGTGAAAAAAACCGCCTTAGTTGAAAGATAGGGGGTAGATCACTTTTTGTTTTTCAGTGACAAGGGCCTCCAAGCAACAGGAAATGAGGGGGGCAGCAGAGAAGATCACTTCCTCGAATGTAATGTAATGACAGTAGAGCAGCATTCAGATCAGGACGGTTTTTATAAAAGGATGCCGCACCGGTCACAGTGCTGTTGAGTCACTAGGCACAAGCAACCCAAGTGCTTCCTGAATTTAAAGATGTCTGTTCTTGTGGGCATCAACTGAAGGCTGGACACTTCCCGATCCAGAGTTTGAAAGCGTTACCAGGAGTCTGAGGCAGAAAAGCAAAAGGCAAAGCAAAGTGGTCTGCTTATATACCGCCCCGTACCACTTCAAGTAGTCTCTGGGTGGTTTACAGTATTTTTAATTATAGTATGCAAGCTACACTCCATTATAACCATGGAGAATCTCATGTCCCTTTGATACTAATGGGAATTCAAGGAGTACTTTCTCCTACTTTACGCAGAACAAGATGGTTACCTGACCAATATACCCATCAGTTTGCCTGTGAAGATTCTCAGTCATCCAGGTGAGTTTATCTGGAAGTTGAGTCGTGGCTACTGGACTTCTTTTTTGGATGAGCTGCTCATCCAAACAGCTTCATCAGACTGATGAAGCTATTTGGATGAGCAGCGAAATGTTTTTATCTCTCAAAAAAGTAGTCCAGTAGCCATGACTCAACTTCCAGATACCCATCTGTTGTTCTTCAACAAAGCTTGGAAATAAAGGAAGAAAAAAGCCCAGAACATGGCCAAACAGCCCAAAAAACTCACAACAGTGATCAGATCCTGGCTGTAAAAGACTTCAAGAATACCTTGGAAATAAAGCTTAGAGAAAGCTTGAAAAAGTTCCTTAGCTGAGCTGCAAAGCCTAGGAACCGCCATGTTATAAAAGGAACGTATAATATTCACTACAACAACTACAACAACTACTGTTGTCGTTGTTGTTGTGCATCAGATTCTTTTTCTGAAGCATCTTCTCTGAAATGTTTTGCTTATTCGAGCCCCATGGCACAGTGGTTAAATGCATGTATTGCAGGTAAAACTGTGCTCCCGACCTGGGGTTCAGTCCCTGGTAGCTGGCTCATGACTGACTCAGCCTTCCATCCTTCCGAGGTCGGTAAAATGAGTCCCCAGCCTGCTTGGAGGGGACAATGTGTAGCCTGCGTAATTAAACTGTAAACCACCCAGAGACTCCTTGAAGTGGTATGGGGCGGCATATAAGCAGAACACTTTGCTTTATTTGTCGAAAGAGTGGTTTTAAGTTTCTGTGGATGTGTGTTGATCAGACTGGAGCAAGAAGCGAGGGCATGAGAAAGAAGCATGAGTCCAGGAAAGGAAAAAAGTGAATCAATTCAGCTACTTTAAGATCACACACATGTCCTCTTTTGTTTCCATCTGAAGGGACAATTCCGGGTGTTCAGTAGCAGGCTGAGAATTAAGATGGACAAGGAAGAGCAGATTGCATCCATAACCCAACAAAAACAAGGTAAAAAAACTTCAAAGAATGGATTAGTGTGAATTGTGTCTGCAAGGTTTGCCACTCACTAGGTGTCCCTTCCCCCTCACTGTGCAGGCTCCCTCCATCTCCAGGTGGTGTGTGTGTGTGTGTGTGTGTGTGTGTGTGTGTGTGTGTGTGTGTGTGTGTGTGTGTGCGTGCGTGCGTGCGCACGCGTGCGTGCGTGTGTGCGTGTGTGCGTGTGTGCGCGTGTGCGCATGCACGTGTGTGTGTGTGTGTGTGTGTGTGTGTGTGTGTGTGTGTGCGCGCGCGTGCGTGTGCGTGTGCGTGTGCGTGCATGTAACTCTTTTGCAAAGCCAGAAGCTAATAATCTAGTAAAGGTTTCTGGTCAGTTTCATTTCCATCGTTGCCTCTTTTTCTCCAGCCTCCATCCATGTTGCGTTACGAATCACACAGGACACAGAGTTTCTGTGGAAGAGTTTCCACTAGGTGGAAAAATTATTGGTAGGGACATCTGAAAATCTGTGGGGAGAAGTCAAATGGGCATTTCCATACGTCCCCATCGTTGCTCTGCTCTATCACCTGCGTTCTGATTGCCAACCCTGGAATTTTCTGCCTGTAGATTTCTTCCTACTGCTGGTTCCCCACCCAGAGGCTGTTGTGACTCCCAAAACTCTATCTGGGACTCTTGGCTTTCCCAAGGCATTCTTTTGCTCCGAAAATAAACTGACCCACTGAATTCATTTCGCTCTTCAACCGAGAAGAACGCTCCCATCTCACCTTTGGGATCCCCTGGGGAGGATGTTTGGACGCGTCCCGAAGCCTTTTACAGGCATAGGGAGATGAGGGTGGGCCGCATTCGTGCCTTCCGGCCTGGAGCCTGGTCCTTGTGCCTAGTGGTTCTTCTGCATCTGCCTTGCTGCAGGAGATTGCATCTGTGTTGCCTTCTGGGAATCACGTCTGCGTTGCCTTGGGGGAATCACGTCTGCCGTTGCCTTGGGGGGATCACGTCTGCCGTTGCGTTGGGGGGAATCACGTCGGGGTCACCATATGTTGCGTTACGAATCACACAGGACACAGAGTTTCGGGGTGCAATCATCTGGCGCTCAGGGCAGCATTCCTATTCGTCTGTCTGTCAGGGTTCCATGGATGTCTGAGTGTCTCTCTGTGTCTGCATCGGCTGCGTGCATGTGAGATTGGTGATGATTCTCCCTCTGAGCCTTCTTCTCCCTGAGTCTTCTCCTGCTGCTGCCTGAGCCCCAGTGTTTATTAGAGAGTAAGCACAATAGATACAGAGAAACATTCCTCGGTGGGGGGAAAGAATGCAAGCCTTATCTGTTCAGTAAACAGGTACACAAAGCAGGGGAAATGGAATCCATAGGTGGGGGGAGAATGCTCCCTAGCTAGTGAGACATTACTGATAAGAGGCTTCCTTGGGCCTGAGCAGATGTATTCTGATATCCTGGTATCTGCCGTCCCGTGCTGCTCTGGCCTTCTTCAGCACATTCTGTATCTGCTTCGGTCCTGGGGCTGCCGGGAAATATATGTCAAGCAGCCCTCCTAGGCCTTCAGTTTCCTTTGTGCTTGACCAATCTTGGGGCTCAGAAATATGGGCAATGATATCTCTACATTTCCCCTTTTTTTTCTTTTAAATATGAGCAAGCTGGCAAGAGCTGTGGCCCTTTTGCATACCAGTCAGGAGGCACAGGTGTAAACCTACCAGAAATCAGGCACTCATCTGGTGCTCAACCCATGCAGGCCTTGAATGCTGGCAACCTGAGGTCATTTGCCCCAGGGGCCTCATTGCTTGGCCCAAGAGGAAACTCAACTCCTTATGTAGGAGGGAGTGACATATCTCTATAAGACAAGCTTCATATATCTGGGCTGAGATGTGAGAATTGTGCCCTAAAATGTGAGGTGTCTTATGGCTGTGCTTGAGAGTTGATGTGCTGACACTCCATGACAATTTCCTCCCACTCCCATGTTCATCGTGAGAGCACTAAGCTAGTGCATGGCATAAATCATTGGCTGTGATGTGTTATCTAATGTGGGTACCCCTCTGGACTGTTGGCTGCATTCTTTCTCCCACCGAGTTACACAGCACCCGATATTCATATAACTTTCAGAGATATAAACTTGAGCTCCTCATAACTTGCAATAAGAAATGAACTGGCATAATAAGCATGACTGTCTCCCAAAACCCAAAAGGTACATGGTACATAGCGTACAGATATAGATGCATTAACAATAATCAAGCAATAAGCTATAGCATTAGCAATACAGGAATAGATGATTTTGTGGCTAAGAGGTAACTTATAGCAAGAAGTTGCAGGTATAGACAGTGAATATTTTCAAACTACATGAATACATGAGAATACATAAGTAAGCATATCTGTCTGTGCTAGGGGCTTACATTTTTGTGGGGGAAGGTGAAAGACTACCTAACTATATTTCTTCTCTGCTTCCATGGATGGCTGTTTGCTGAAAAGTCCTTTTAAGAGTCCTTTTGCTAAAAGTTCATGGGTCTGGGAAATGTCTTCTTCTTCTGGTGGTGAAACAATTCTGCTTGGCATGAATGGTAACAACAGCTCCCAGAATACCCATAGTCCATAAACCTTTGCAGTTGAGAAAATGAGGAATGTATGAGGAATGAGAATATTCCTTAAATGTCCTTCTGGGATCATTCTGCTGGTAAACTTTGAAGTGCCATGGAAGGCATACCTGTGAGAATATATTTCTCTTTCTCTCAGGGTACATATTGTATAGTTAAAATCAAGCCTTGCTTGAAGAGGCTTGAAGGGGGGGGCATTTCTCCCCCTTTCTTTCTAATTCTTTTTGGCTTTTTTGTTGTAAATTTGAAACTCATACCCTGAGAGGAAGGTTTTTTCCCTGCTTGATTTTTGGAGGCAAAAGGAACATGCATTAGTGATGATTTTATACATTTTTAAACCCTGTTGATTGCTTGTGCCCAAAAAATGTAAGGCATATGGGATTTGTAGTCAGTTTGCTTCCAACTCTGAAAGATGCCTCTGCTTGCTGACTTGTAATTACAACCAGCAGGAAGGTGATAAGCTTGCTTTGTGTATCCAATGTCTCTAAAGATAACAATCTACCCTTCCTAGCAAACTGATAACCATTCCATGCTTCCTGCTATCTTGCATGCTTGTGCGAGTGAGATGGATCAAACCCATATAATTCCTTTTTACCCCCGGAAAATAGTGGAAATATGAGATCTTTGGGACATTTTTTCTAAAGGACTTGAAATCTCCAGGAATCTTTCTCACAATTCCTGACTGACAACTGATACCTGCCTGCTTTCCAGCAAACTTCCTGTTCTCCAGCAAACTCTTTCTTATCCAAAAACCTTTTTTCCTCCCCTGCCTGCTTGCTTTCCAGCCCCCTTCCTCCCCCCGCTCCCCGAGCTGCTTCCAGTCAATAGACAGAGAGGGGGGAGAGAGAGAGAGAGAGAGAGAGAGAGAGAGAAAGAGAAGCATTTTGATTCCTAATTTTTCCTGTGGCTTGCTAAAAGAGTCAGGGGGATTCTGGCTGCCTAAGCTTTCTGAGAGAGAAAATCTACATTCTCCATGGCTTTGGAGAAAGAGGAAAATCTCTTGGGGGAAAATAGGGTACAGATTTTTTGAAAAAATTGCTTTTCTTCTATACTTATACTGAGGGTGCCTGGCATCTGCCACAGCACACAAAAGGCTGGCCTTTGCCTTAATGGTGAACTTTGTCCTTTTGGAAAAGAGGTCTATCTTTGAGATTCCCTCTCTGGGCAAATCTGCTTTGGTCCAGCCCAATGCTGAACTCTGCATTTGCTCTGAAGCTGGCTGCTTCTGATTCCTGAGGTGCCTTCCCTGGGAAATGGAATCCTGAGCCTTAAATGGTTTCAAGGCTTGCGTTACTGAGCCATGGACAAAAATTTGGCCTCTCTGCATTTCTTTGGGAAATCCTTCCCTATGGCTTGGCTCTTTGCTGCAAGAAAGTGATTGCCTTTGGGGCATCTCCTTGCCTTTTGGAGATACATTTCCTGGCAGGACAAAATGTTTACCCTCCTGCTTCTGGGGTTTGATGAAATCTTCCTGAGTGTCATTTTGCCCTGTGCTGAGACCGTTCTTGATGGAAATTTTTGATTTTAACCCTTCCAGATGTTCTGTTGCTGAATTTCCTAAATCTTCTTGGGTTAACCTTTTTTCCTCCACCAATTCCTGATTGTGGGACACTGTTCCTAACTGCAGGTCACTAGGTGGAAAAAATATTGGTAGGGACATCTGAAAATCTGTGGGGAGAAGTGAAATGGGCATTTCCATGCGTCCCCATCGTTGCTCTGCTCTATCACCTGCGTTCTGCTTGCCAACCCTGGAATTTTCTGCCTGTAGATTTCTTCCTACTGCTGGTTCCCCACCCAGAGGCTGTTGTGACTCCCAAAACTCTATCTGGGACTCTTGGCTTTCCCAAGGCATTCTTTTGCTCTGAAAATAAACTGACCCACTGAATTCATTTCGCTCTTCAACCGAGAAGAACGCTCCCATCTCACCTTTGGGATCCTCTTAGAGGATGTTTGGACGTGTCTCGAAGCCTTTTACAGGTGTAGGGAGATGAGGGTGGGCCGCATTCGTGCCTTCCGGCCTGGAGCCTGGTCCTTGTGCCTAGTGGTTCCTCTGCATCTGCCTTGCTGCAGGAGATTGCATCTGTGTTGCCTTCTGGGAATCACGTCTGCGTTGCCTTGGGGGAATCACGTCTGCCGTTGCCTTGGGGGGATCACGTCTGCCGTTGCGTTGGGGGGAATCATGTCGGGGTCACCATATGTTGCGTTACGAATCACACAGGACACAGAGTTTCGGGGTGCAATCATCTGGCGCTCAGGGCAGCATTCCTATTCGTCTGTCTGTCAGGGTTCCATGGATGTCTGAGTGTCTCTCTGTGTCTGCATCGGCTGCGTGCATGTGAGATTGGTGATGATTCTCCCTCTGAGCCTTCTGCTCCCTGAGCCTTCTCCTGCTGCTGCCTGAGGCCCAGTGTTTTATTAGAGAGTAAGCACAATAGATACAGGGAAACATTCCTCGGTGGGGGGAAAGAATGCAAGCCTTATCTGTTCAGTAAACAGGTACACAAAGCAGGGGAAATGGAATCCATAGGTGGGGGGAGAATGCTCCCTAGCTAGTGAGACATTACTGATAAGAGGTTTCCTTGGGCCTGAGCAGATGTATTCTGATATCCTGGTATCTGCCGTCCCGTGCTGCTCTGGCCTTCTTCAGCACATTCTGGCTTCGGTCCTGGGGCTGCCGGGAAATATATGTCAAGCAGCCCTCCTAGGCCTTCAGTTCCCTTTGTGCTTGACCAATCTTGGGGCTCAGAAATATGGGCAATGATATCTCTACACATCCATGTGATTGTGTTGGGTTCTAGGGAAACCTTGTTGTTGTTTTTCTTTCTGTCATACTGATCTAGCACTATGCCAAACTGCAATAAACAATACAAAATGTTAACAATAATGCCATAGCAGCAGCTAGTAGCTGTGAGCTGTAGCTGGCATAATGGTGGGCAAGCACAGGACAAAGCCGCAAATGCAACAGTTCTAAATGTCCAGCAGCTGACTTAACTCATCTATAATACAGTTTCGATTAAAAATTTCCCAACAGGACGCAGATACCAACCCAAAAACCACATGATTACCATGTGACTTTAAACCAACTTCTAAAATCCTGATCCCTCTGCTAAATCAATTTCATAGTATAATCGCTCTCTAAGTCTCTATGTGACAGTCATCAAATAACTGCATTCAGGGTTCTGACCCTCTTTCTGCCACCTTTTGCTTTTGCTTCTTGCCTGTCCTCTACTGATTCCAATGTTTCTTCCGTGATCCATCTAGGTTTTCCTTTTCTTTTTACCAAAGGAATTGTCCGTTTGCATTCTTCCCTGGGCCTAACAAAGAGATCTGCAAATTTCAGGTCTGCTTTATCTTCCAGTCACCAACCACAAGCCAAACTAATTGTGAGATACAGAGATGATGAAAATCGCAGACTGTAACCAATGTTGTTTACCTCTTGAGGGTGCTTTGCTTCCAAATCTGAGCTAGTCATACTGTCCACTTTGACTTTGGAGATCTGGTTTGGCAAACTTGCCTGATGTCATGAAACCATCTTTGAATCTATTGGTCACCAGTCTTGCAGGAGATTTTCATCTCCTTGCAGCTTCAGTGGTGACACACTTTCACTTCCCTTAGAAATGCTTCATATGTAATGGGTCATGAATGCTTTCAGTGATGACAGAGAGAAGAAGGTGTCTTCCTCACTCATTGGAAGTCAAGTTCATAAAAGCAGCATGACTTAAAACATTAAACTAGTTGTTATAATGTTGAGAGCAAGGAAAGCAAGATGTTGATATAGGGACAGGAAAAGCAGGTGACTCAAAAGTTTTATAGAATTATAGACGGTTACTTCACGTCCATTCTCATTCCGGGAGGAAGTTCGTTGCGTGTTGACATTGGTCGCGGTCACGTGGTCTTCTCCCGCTTTTGTCCCTGTTCCCGTGTAGCCACGGGCATGATTGATGATACTGGGATGACTGTTACCGCACGTCCTCATTCCATGATGACGTGAAATTCTATGCCTTCGTTCTCTTTTGTTTTTTTGGTCCGACCATCCGTTTTTCGCTATTTTGATTCTCTGAAGCCTTGCCTTCAATGCGTTACAGAGGAAACTTCGAGGCATTTGTCTTTTAAAATCTCAGCACTGCATTGCTAACTCCATCGGGAATTTACTGGCAAATGTCACTTTGCACTCCTGCCACTAGATGGCAACGAGCTACAATCAGCACTCATTCCACGACGAGGCTTACTTCACGGGCTCTCATCTCGGAATGAGAAGCGAGATGAGCACATTCTTGAGGCCAGGGAGGGGAATCGCTCATCCCACTTAAATTGCAGTTCAGGGTGTGTGGTTGGGACGAACTCCCATTGTCACACAATGGACATGCGGTAAGATTACTTTGTACCGGTACCAAGCGGGACCACAAACCGCGATGAAAGGGACATGATGTAATGGCCATAGACACATGCTAACCCAACCTTCTGCTCTCCAGATATATTGGACTAGTCCCTTCATTCCTAGCCAGCATGACTAACTTCCCTGCAGTTCCTTTGCCCAAAATTAATGACGTTGTAAAGGAGTTTCCCCCCCTTCCCATTTTAGATTGTCTACAAAAGCACTGATCCTCATGGTGCATTCCCCTTAACACACTTAAAGCCTACATACATAACTTTTTCAACATGCACCAAGTTCCTGCTTCACCCCCAGGTATTAGTAGGTTTAACAGAAATAATTCCTCCAATGTATCAAAGGCTTTCTGGTCATCTGAGTGATGCTTCTTTGTGTGCAAAATTATGGGCTGCTAAGAGCACACAACTTGATCCAATGCATGGATTTTGGATGTGATGAAAGAGCAGCAGATTATTGATCACTGAGTGGTTGAAATTCTATTGTGCACCTGCACTCATTCATTACCCAAGAGGTTGCTCGAATCAAGCTAAGGGGTAAGTGCTACTCAACCTTGACAATGATCACTCATTTGTAACGTCTTCCCTTGGCAGAAACCAATTTTAATTCAGGGCTCACAGCATTGCAGGAAAACGGGACAATGCAGTCCCAAAAAAGCAATTTTTCCTAATTCTGAACATAGTCTATCTAGCTGGTGACTTCCAGCTTCATGGCCAGTAATTCTGATTCATACAAGTCTGAATGTGTGTCATCAGTGTAATGTGGCTACAAATGGCCTGTGTGCTACTTTTGGCGGCATTAACAAGCCACAGCTGAAGAATCACAGAACGAAATAGTTCCTACAGCATCAGATTTTGTGAAAGTTTGGAACTCCGTGCTTGAAGGAGATTGTAAACAGAACGGTGCAGGTGTGTCTACAGCAAGGGAAATAGTCAGAAATAGGGAAATTACGACATATGAGCGGAAAAGAAATAAGGTATGTTCAACCTGAAGAAAATAAAGCAACTGAAGAATTAAAACACACTGTTTCAGAACAGGAATGGACAGCAGAAGAAAGATTTGTTCATTAAAAATACTCATAAAATCTAGATAAGTTTTCAAATAACAGCCATGACACCTGCTTTGTGTTTGGAGCAGAAGTGCTTAGCTGAAAGAAAGAAAGAAAGAAAGAAAGAAAGAAAGAAAGAAAGAAAGAAAGAAAGAAAGAAAGAAAGAAAGAAAAAGAAATCAGGTTCTGAAACTATCATTTATCTCTGTGTGAATGGTAACGAGCACAAGAGGGGATCATTTAGACCAGTGGTTCCCAACCTGGGGGGTCGGGACCCCTTTGGGGGTCGAACAACCATTTCACAGGGGTCGCCATGAGCCAGTGAAGAAAAAGGCACAAACGGCTTGCGTTTGGAGGGGGGGAGAGCGATTTACAGCTTGATAGGCTGGAGGGGATGTCAGTCAATGGCACCGGAGGCTGCAATTGGCTGAGGGTGCCTGTAGAGGGACGTTCTCTATGGCACCTAGTGGCAGTGATCTACCAAAGGGGGCTTGTGGCCCCTTCCAAGCAGGGCAAGGGGTCACCACAACATGAGGAACTGTAATAAAGTGTCACGGCATTAGGAAGGTTGAGAATCACTGGTTTAGACCATCCTGACTCCTGATGTTGTCCTCAACATTCAGGCTATCCTCTTCCCTGCTTCCAGCAGGGGTATAATATAACACAAGGCACTGTTTGGGACATTTTATGATGTTTTGAATCATGGACATGGACGCAACATTCCTCCTTCAAAAACCGGAGACTCCTTCAAGAACTGAGTGCTGAACAATGCACACTGTGGTGTACGAGACCATGGGAGGACAACGATGAAGGAAGCAACACAAATAGTTTAAGACAACTGTCCACTTTTAGGAAGGATGTGCCAGCTCACTTTTTATTACCTAATTCCTGGTAACTGAAGAAGTGTTGCAAACAACTTTGGCATAGACAAGTTGATGTCAATCTCTCTATAGAAGCACTTCCCTCCAACTTCCATTTGACACATGCAGTCCGTGTCCCTTTATGTTCTTCATGGAACTGGGAATGTTTAACCTTCCAAAAAAAGAAGACTGAGAGGGGATATGATAGCTATGTTTGATATTTGAAAAGATGTCATATTGAAGAGGGAACAGGTTTGTTTTCCATGGCTTCAGAGACTAGGACTCGGGGCAATGGTTTCAAACTACAGGAAAAGAGATTCCATTTGAACATTAGGAAGAACTTCATGACAGTTAGAGCTGTTCATCAGTGGAATATGCTGCCACGGAGGGTGGTGGAGTCTCCTTCTTTGGAAGTTTTTAAGCAGAGGTTGCATTGGCCACCTGTTGGGAGTCCTTTGATGGGGGTTCCTGCATGGCAGGGGGTTGGACTGGATGGCCCTAGAGGTCTCTTCCAACTCTATGATTCTATGATTCTATGAGATGTTGTTAGCTGCCCAGAGTGGCTTTGTAGCCAGTGAGGTGGCATGATGATGATGATGATGATGATGATCTTCTTCATCATCATCACGGATTGTGATTTTGTTCACGCCGGACGCCCTTGTCAATGCAAGGGGGATGTGTCAGTTGGGGTGAGTTCGCTCCTCCAGTGCTCCATGATGGATATTGTTGAAGCTTAGTCTTCATTGAAGACTAAATAAATAAATAAATAAATAAATAAATAAATAAATAAATAAAAATAAACTTTCTGACTAAGTGTCGCTCATAGATTTGCTGTAACTTCAAGCGGTTCTGTATTTTTCAGTCCTTTGGCAATCAGGAACATATCCATTTTTCAAGCGAAAGGCATTACTGCAGGCATAAGTCATCATTCTCTGTACAATAAAAGAGAAGTAGTCTCTTTTAACCAAACAATTCAACACTGAGAAATGGGCCAAAAATGTTGCCAAATGTAACAGTGCCCTAGAAAATTTAACTTGTGTATCATGCCACAGTCTCATTACATTCCCCAATCACCTGGTGCTATTGATCTTGGCTGCTAAACAATATCAGATGATGAGTGGACAAAAATCATTTCTAGTTATGAACACATTGGAGGGGGAATGATATAAACATGAGCTAATATAATCTTTCAACATTAAATTCAGAATTTGAGAAGGAGATAGGGTCTCCCCCGCCCCAAAAGAGATTACTGAAAAGTAAGCTTACAACGTACTCTTCCTTGAAGGAGACTCACCAAAACCAGTCCACTGCCTTTTAGAAACATCTTCAGAAAAACACTCTCTTGCTCCCTTTGTTATTTTCCAGCAATATTTGTATGTTTCTCTTTGGCTCATTCTCTTTCTTGGTTCCACTTTCCCTCCTTCAGTCACCTTTGCCTCTTCTCACTGGCTTCACTGTAGCCACATAACTGTCTGGGTTCACTGGTAGGTGGCAAGTCAGGTGGTACAACTAGCAATGTTTTAATATGATTGGTCTGCACCATCTGTTTTTAAAGGTTATTTGCCGATTACTATTATTAGCACACCTGATCTCGCCTGATTTCAGAAGCTAAGCAGGGCCGGGCCTGGTTAGTACTTGGATGGGCGACCACCAGGGAATACCAGGTGCTTTAGTAGGAACTGGCAAAACACTCAGTATTCCTGCCAAGAAAACTCCATGGACATAGGATCATGAAGAGTTGGTCATGACTGTAGATACAACACAAACACGCATTATTACAAATATTTGTTGATTACTATTATTAATTAAAAGCAATAGGAAAAATCCACAAATTTGCCAGCCGTTACACACAGCATCAAGGAATTGTGCAATTGGTTGTGCACCCCTGGTACAACCGATTGCACAATGTGCCAGGATTTGTACTTGTATGGATGGATTTGTGTGTGTGTGTGTGTGTGTGTGTGTGTGTGTGTGTGTGTGTGTGTGTGTGTGTGTGTGTGTGTGTGTGTGTGTGTGTGTGTGTGTGAGTTATGTTACAAGGCTATGATAGCTCCAGCCTAGTTGCGAGGACTCTGAAAAGTGGAAACAGCAAATGGGTTGTTTGGTTTCTTATGATCAGGTCTTCTGTGCTTGATTATGTGCATATACTTTCATCCAGAAAAGGAAAAGGCACTAATTTTGCACAGAAACATCTTGCACAAATGAAAGAATCTCAGGAACAAAACAAAAAAAGATGTCCTTGTCTCATTCTCAGACTGAAGGCAAGAAATTCCATAGCTGATAATTTCTTAATATAATCTCTTGATGCATTGAGATAGCTTTTCTCACCGAAAAAGAGAAATTTGCTGAGTATTCTGCAAGTCACAAATGTACTCCACCCGTGAAAACTCTTCTTGTGTAGTCGTTTCACCTACACAAGGTAATCACAACTTTCTCATCTTCCAGCTTCATCTACTATATCATTAGGCAGACAATGCTGCCTAATGATTCCTATGAACCATTTCCAAGAATGACCAATATGTACCGAATCAAGTCCCAGACTATCTACAAGCCTTTTATCATATGTTAGGCTTCAGTAGAGATGCAAGAATCTTGAGATAACCCTTTGTACCTTCCATTTCTATTATTAGCACAAATCCTTGGAATACTGTACCATTTTCAGGGCAACAAAAATATTGCCTTAATGTGAAATTTTGTTGCATAAAATAGGATTTTTTAAAAATTGCATTTCATTTGCTCTAAATAATATGGCCAGGTCTACCACTGGCCTCATAATTATTTCTTACTATTTTAAATTACAACAAACTTTATTTTTAAAAGCTAAGCAACAACAACAGCAAAATAGACTTAAGATCCGCATGATGTGCTGATTTAAAAAGTACTCTAAAACCAGAAAGGAACATAGTGCAACAACAGCTTTGATGTCATGGAATGTGGTGGAAGGATCACTCTTTTATGTAGAATGAGATATCAGCCAAGCTGAAATGAAGACTCTGAAATCTTGAAGATGACATTTCATTTTGCAAACAATCTGATTAATCTTTTAATCTGAATGTTGTCCCTCCTAAGAGTATTTACACAGGGTTTGTCTCGATTAGCTTTCTTGGTTGCATGTCACATGCAGAACGCATGATCAATCAGAAGATGCAATAATGACTTCACTAGGTCAGTGGTTCCCAACCTGGGGGTCGGGAATCTTTGGGGGGGGGGTCAAATGACTTTTCACAGGGGTCGCCATGAGCCAGTGAAGAAAAAGGCACAAATAGCTTGGGTCTAGAGGAGAAGGGGGAAGGGGGAGAGCGAGTTACAGCTTGATAGGTTGGAGGGGATGTCAGTCAATGGCACCGGAGGCTGAGATTGGCTAAGGGTGCCTGTAGAGGGAAGTTCTCTATGTCACCTGCAGCAGTGGCCTGCCAAAGGGGGCTTGTGGCCTCTTCTGAGCAGGGCAAGGGGTCACCTCCACATGAGGAACTGTATTAAAGGGTTGTGGCATTAGGAAGGTTGGGAACCACTGCACTAGTTCAAGCCAGTTTGTACTTCATCCGAATAGGTGCTTAGCATTTTCCAGGTTTGCTCCCAAGAATGCAAGGAAGGAGAAAGGGACATGTTGACACATCTGGAAAGAGGAAGAAAAAGTGGAAATGAACATTTCAGAAAATAAAGAATATACAGTGGTACCTCGACTTATGAATTTAATCCGTTCTGAAAGCATGCTCTTAAATTGAACGACTCTTAAGTCAGGGCACCTAATTAAAAAAAATTGAAAAAAATAAGTCAAAAAGTGAAAAAAATGAAAAAAATTGTAACTCGAGCAAACCCTATCTAAAATTTGTAAGGCAGCAGTTAAAATGGCAACAGTTTTCTGCTCTTAAGTCGGATTGCTCTTAAGTCGAGCTGCTCTTAAGTCAGGGTGCCACTGTATTGGGAGGTGTATATGTTTGCTAAGATAGCCCTGTTGAACATGGTTAACCATACAGTATGCAATTAAATAAGGAAGAAACAGACCTGATAATTATTATGGTGACTGAAGCAAGGCTAATTGTGGCTAAAACTAATTTAAAATTGAAGATTAATATAAAGAAATATGGAACATGGCTAATAATCACAAAGTAATTGTTATTTTGTGATTGTTTGAAAACAAGCCTAGGGGTAACTCACACAGACAGGCACATGGCTTCTGTTTATACTTCCTGTTGGACACAGAGATAGGGGCAGCTCCTCTATAGCCTTCATGGCCCTGCGCCTCATCCCTTTCCCTGTGGTGTCCCTGGCTGGCTTTGGTTGTATCCTACAGTCCTGTGGCACATCCTTTGGGAACCCCTGCCCCAAGGTGCTTCTGTTTCACATCTGGACCTCTGCAGGTGTGTTCTGTTGTTTTAACCTTTTTCACCCTTTCCCCTGACAAAATCCCACCCAAACAGGTTTATGTTTTCTATTCCATCACTGCAAATCTCTGTCTTAGGTGAACCGTCCTAAAGGAGCTTGTCTATCTAGAAGCCTTACCCCACCCATTCTTCCCCACAACAGCAATGTTACAGATTCTCAGAAGAACCACAAAACCAGGAAGCATGTGTCCCGGAGGGTACATTTTTTTGCATTAACTGAAGGCTGGATCAGTTTAAGGCACAGGTAGCCATGTATTGTTTACAGTACTGTACAAACAAATGAAAAAGTCCTATGGAACCTTAAAGACTAGGATAAATCAGGTGATATAAGAGATGTTCCCTCAAAGTGATGGCCCTTCTTCAAATCAACCCCTCTCATAAACATGTCTGTTCTGATTTTTCTCATGAAAAATATGTCATAATAAAGCCTCGTGGCGCAGTGGTTAAACAACTGTTCGGCAGCCAAAATTTTTGCTCACAGCCTGGGGTTCAATCCCAGGTAGCCAGATCAAGGTTCACTCAGCTTTCCATCCTTCCGAGGTCGGAAAAATGAGTACCCAACTTGCTGGGGTAGGGGTGGGGATGGGGGAATGAGTAGCCTGCATCATTAGTTGGCCACATTGAGTGGAAGATTCAGAGTTTTGTAAAGTAGCCTTTCCCTCCTGAGCTCTGTTTGGGCATCTGCTCCATTGTTTAATGGCCATGTGCTTAGATAACCTTTTTCTCTCAAAGACCTGGATTTGGGTCAATGTGAGTTGAAACCATTCCTTAGCCAATTCCCACCAAGGAAGTCAGAGAGATATTTTTACCAAGCTGGCTTGTCCAAGTGTCCTCAGTTTGATAGGGTCACATTCCTTCATCACCCACTCGAAGTACATACTGAACATTTTTATCTGGCCATCTCACCTCTGCACACTTGATATAAAACACAAAAGCAAGAGGGGGGGCGTTTGAACTTTTCCGCAACAGAGTGGAAGGCAGCGAAGAGACATGACGAGGACGAGTAAATAGTAAAGCTTAGACCAGTGGTTCTCAACCTGTGAGTCCCCAGATGTTCCTGGACTGCAACTCCCAGAAGCCTACACCACTCGCTATGCTGGAAGGGACTTCTGGGAGTTGCAGTCCAGGAACATCTGGGGACCCACAGGTTGAGAACCACTGGCTTAGACCTTGTGCGCCTTCCAGGCTCCGTCACAAGCAGCATCACTAAGGTTGTCAGGTCTCGATATACAGACTTAAGTCTCCAAGAATTGCTAGGCGTCTCTACATACAGATACAAATCTCAGGATAAGCTGCTGGGGGCTCTGGAGAAATATTTATCTTTGTTCTTGAGGGAATCTTACAGCAATGGGTCCCCAGATGTTCTTAGACTGGAACGCCCAGAAATTCTGGTCAGCAGCACAGCTAGTGGTGAAGGCTTCCAGAAGGTTCAGTCCAAGAACATCTGAGAACCCAAGTTTGGAAGCAACTGCATTAAAGCCAGAATGTTCATTTCCACTATGTATGCATTCAGTCTTTAAATAAATGTGTAAATTGAAGCAGGGATATTTTAATATATCTAGGGCAGTGGTGGCGAACCTTTGGCACTCCAGATTTTTTGGACCACAACTCCCAGAATTCCAAGCCCAAGGACTAAGAACTGTGGGATTTGTGGTCCAAAATACCCGGTGTCAAGGAATTAGCTTTTAACAAAATGTATGTAATATAATATTTAACAGATTCAAAATGGTTTCTGTGTATAAATGCATAGTCATTTACCAATACACAGGTGAATAATGTAATAATAACATGAAAACGTCAGAATAATTATATCCAGGGGCCATGGATAACTGCTTAACATTGTCTGCCTATGTGTACTCATGTGATTGGTTTTTTATATGATGTCTGCCATATGTATGAAAGGCGGGGTTACTTGCAACCCATTTTGCATTGTGGACTGTTTTTTGGTGAGATGAGCAGTTTCCCCACTAGTCTGTAATATTTATGCTGTGTGTTTTATCTCATTTGTGTATGTAATACAGTACAAGCTTTTATGCTAAAGTTTATTTCTATCTCCCAGCTTCAAATCTGTGTGTAGCAATTATCTTTCCACACCACTTTATAACTCTGCTAATCTTGAAATATTTAAAACCCAAACACACTTTTTAACAAGCAAAGAAAAGAAAAGAGAAAACAAGACATGTGCTCATTTGGGAACAACAGAAGAGTATGCTTTTTTATTTTAGAAATAAAGCTTCCTCCTGGTTCCTGCTTCAAGGGTTTTGTTTCAGTCTTCAAAGCATATATTGTTGAGGGACAACGTTCTTCCTCATTCTGCCTTTGATAAGCATGCAGTCACCAAATTGAAGCAGAAGAGGGCCCCACTGTCACATATTTGAGATCCAGGGAAGATATGCAAGGACAGAATATTTCCGACAGTAAATGCCTAAAAATGTCCAGGTAACTTTGAACAGTACATTTCTACTGTCCGCGATTTGTGATTTAGTCACCCACCTTCTGCCCTGGCTTGCTGAAAACAAGCCAAGGAAATCTCTGCCATATCTTCGTACACCACTGCGGAGACAGAATTGGTGTAAGTAGCACTGTTTTGTTTTGTTTGCTCTCGGGTGTCAGAATTTCAGAGGGCAACACTACAGCTGCCTCAGGAGCAGAAATATCGCTTCCGTCCTGAGAGCTAAAAACGGTTTTATCAACAAAGAGGTCTGTGCTGCTTGACCGGACCATTGCAACACTTGAGTCACAGGGAAAACACAAGGGACGAGGGCCAAGATTTCTTTTGAAGTATACACCCCAGTTGGTTCTCCAGCCTTGAGACGACTCCACCTGCCTAAGTGGATGATGACATCTTAAGTACTGTTGGGAAAGAACACCCCTCTCTCCAAACCACAGCATTCCAGCCACTGCCATACACCTCACCTCTCCCTTCACATGACAAGTGACAAGTCTGAAGAAGACATTTCTCATTCATCTAGAGAACATTTGTGTAGAAAATCAGTCATCCTGAAGTTAGCCAGAGTTATATTTGTTACTTGGGCTCCTTGATCACTGCAGATGGCGACTGCAGCAATGAAATTAAAAGATGCCTGCTTCTTGGGAGGAAAGCAATGGCAAACCTAGGTAGCATCCTAAAGAGCAGAGACATCACTTTGCCAACTATGGTCCAGATAGTCAAAGCTATGGTTTTTCCAGTAGTGATGTATGGAAGTGAGAGCTGGACTATAAAGAAGGCTGATCACCACAGAATTGATGCTTTTGCACTGTGGTGCTGGAGGAGAGTCTTGAGAGTCCCTTGGACTGCAAGGAGATCAAACCTATCCACCTTGAAAGAAAACAACCCCGAATGTTCAGTTCACTCGAAGGACAGATTTTGAAGCTGAGGCTGCAGGACTTTGGCCACCTCATGAGGAGAGAGGTCCTTGGAAAAGTCCCTGATGTTGGGAAAGATGGAAGGCAAAAGGAAAAGAGGACGGCAGAGAATGAGATGGTTGGACGGTGTCATCGATGCAACCAATATGGATTTGACCAAACTCCGCAAGGAAGTGTAAGATAGGAAGGCCTGGCAAGCTCTGGTCCATGGGGTCACGAAGAGTCGGACACGACTGCACGACTGAACAACAACAAAATATTTGTTACAGCTAAGAAGGCCCCTTTATGTACACACACACACACACACACACACACACACACACACACACACAAATAGTGGCCCATTCTAGACCCATCAGAATGCAGTGTCGCCACTCACACCCCAGCCCCATTTCAAGGAACTACTAAACTAACCCTAAACTCAGCTGAAGTACTTTTTTCTGTGAGTGGGGACTCACCATACAAAGATCTGTCTGATTGGCAAGTGCTGCATTGCATTCATAATCCAACACATTGGCAGGAGGCCAAGAAAAACAATTACGAAAAAAATTAACAAGCCTTCAGCCTGGGTGAAACGACTGTTGGAACTCTGTTTCCTGAGGACGCAGACTAGGTTTGAAGGGCCATATTATTGCAGTAGCAAGATGCCCATTTTCTCTTTAATAGTGAGTGCTGGTCATGTACAAATGCACCCGTACCGGGAGAAAAACTAGAACTTGGAAAAGGTGCTCTTTTTGGAACAAAAGCGCCTAGAATCGCACAGAACCACATCTTTTCCCTCAAAGCTCTGAGAAAGGCGGATGTGAGTCTAACTACTGAAAAACACACGGGCCATCAACTACTTCTCACCCTCCAGTTTGCAGGCAAAGCAACCCCCAGTTTCCTTCCTTCTTTCCTTCTTCTTCAGAACTTGCTCAGAGGCTCTATCACACGTCCTTTAAAATGATGATTAAATTTCAAGATAAAGCGTTTCCAAAAATCTTGTCCCAATGGCCACCGGGCTTTTAAAAAAATGTTTATACCCCCTTTAGCAAATTTTCCAAGATCTACCGGGGAAGTGGAGAATTTATGATCTGGTTTTCTGCTCTTTTCCCCCTGGGGCTGACCAGCCCATCCTGAGGCTGTCGGCACTTTTTAATGTTTTTAAACAAATTTCTCCTCCCTCTCCAGCATTGAGGAGCTGGCCTTCGAGCTGTCAGCACCTTTTTTAAAATTATTTTTTTCCTGGCACCAAGCAGCTCGTCCTGGGGCTGGTTGGCGCTTTTTTACTAATTTTTTTTTTTAATATTAAAAAATTTCCCCTGAGACAGAGGTTGCAGTACTGGGTTTGACCATAGGAGGGCAGTTGTGACTTGTTGCCAAACCCATACTGCAACCCCCTCACCTCACTACTGCCCTCTTGTGTCAAAATCATTTCATTTTTAAGTGATACTTTCTGCAGCTAACCTAGACAGACAGACAGACAGACACACATGCACACTCCACTTTTAAATGAAGTTCTTAACCAAAACAAGGAGAACAAAAATGGAACCTAGCATGAGTAAAAGGAGAGTCATATAAGCATCCACCCTACTCCAACTGCCATCCTATTGTGTGTCCAGGGACCTGCTGGAACACGGAAGGACATCAACACTTGGACCCTGCCCTGGGCTTTCCCATCCATGTCACTACATAAATGTGTCACCTGCAGAAAAGATATATGGGTGTCACGTTCAAGGGACAGTTGAGGTTACGTCAATAGTGTAGAAGAGAATAATCTTTCAAAGATCAAAGGTGGCATGCTCCCTTGTGGTAGGCTCTTTCCGACTTGCCTGTTACCAAACAACCCGTATTTATAGAGTAACATTAGCTGTCCTGTCCTTGCATTCATTCCCTGCAGATCCAGAGGTTCCAATGCAGTTTCTTTGTTTCCCCAATTTCTTTTTCTCATTTATCCACCCAGAAGTATTGACCTACAACTCCCATCTTCCTGGGTCACCCTGGGGCCGTACTAAGAAAGGGGGCTGGAGGCTGTGTCCCAGGACACCCAGAACGCTCCAACTCATGAGACACATTCCTTCTGCACGACCAAAGCCATGAAAATGTCTCTCATTGTTTTTATTAGTCTCAGGCTTTTACATTTGCTGCCGGTTTCTGTTTGCTGTGTGTTTCATCCCTGAGCGACACCATTTTTACATGATACACTCAGCAGCGGTTTCATCTCGGCCTTTCCCTTGGGAAACCTTGGCCATCCAACCTGAGAAGATGAGTTGAGTGAAGCCCACGGAGATGAAAGGGCGGCTTTGGAAATGGAGACCATCCTCGGCTGCTGATTCGCTCTGAACTCGTCTCAGAATTGCTGCAACTGCTCCTTGCAAGGTGCGCTGAGTCATGAATCATTTGGCCGCTCACTTCAGACTATAAGGAAGAGCTATGAAGTGAGGATCCGGACAGGATGTGCTGATTAGGACCTCTAAAAATATATACAGAGAGCCTTTGAGGTTACAATTCTCCAGCAGAACAACAACCAAATATTATTCTGCGGCCCAAATCTGTTTCCAGGCAAATGGCATAACTTGTGGCATTGTTGTGCTCATCACAGATAAGTCTCCACTTCAGTTTGAGGCATGGGCCGAACCACTGAACTGGCACATTCGAAAATTCAAGCAGGAATTTGTTAATTCACAGAAGCTTCTCCAGGCTGTGCTGTTTATCTTCAGTTGTGCACCAGGATTTTTGCCTGTTTCTTTTGTCCAATTTCAGTTCGTCTCCTAGCTTTGCAATAGGGTTTTTGCCAATATCAGGTGGTCATATCTTACATGTCATATACTGGGATAAAAACGCAGAATTTGGCTATTTACATATTCATTTGTCCTGCACTTAGTTGGACAAATATGTTCATGTCTGCTTTAATTGCATGCTTTTTTAAAAATCATGTTTCCATATCAGTCAGTTTTTTTTAATATATGGGGTAATCAATATATCCCCAGTGCTCTGCAGGTTTTCAAAGCCAAGGTCATCTCCCAACTTTATGGGGTACCAGTTTGGCTGACACCATTAACCCCCATCAAAGGCTTCAACCACTTTTCTTTATAAAATATTGGCAGTTCCAGGCTGTGTCCCAGCCCTCTGTCTGGAGGCTGGACTCAGCAGACTGAACACCCAGGCACAGCTAAGACAATTTAAATACTGGCTGAGAATTTGTTTTTATAAAGACCCTCTGATAGAGGGTATTCTTTCCTACCATTTTTACTCTCCCAGCCTTAAACGGTTTCTCAAGAATTACGGCGCTGGGCATTTCACCTGATCAACTGGGGGCACTACCTTTCATGCAGGCTTATAGGCTGGGAAACCTTAGACATCCAGACATTGAAAGGCAAGACCTTTTGCAGCAGCCTCTAAAGCATGTTCTCCTCTCAGTCTACAACTCCCACTACCTGTTGGCAAGCCGTCTCCAGCTACCTACATCTTTTAGAGAATCCACAGAGTCGACGTGCTTTCACTCTAGCTAGATGTAATGTGCTCCCTTCTAATGTCCTATATGGGAGATTGAGGCTCTCTACCACTAGAGACTGATTATGACCCCTAAAAATTCAGGGACCCTTTGAGTCTCTACAGTTCTCCATGATCCAATTGTCCTCTATTATAAGGACAGCCCAAAAATCCCACCTAGGCAAATGCCACATCTTGGTAGATTCCCTGGTCACCAGGACGAGATCAGTTTGCATAATCTTTCTCAGGCTTAGACAAAAACCACACTAGGCAGATTGCCACATTTATCAATCTGTTAATCCAGCGACGAGCCACAGTTACAGGCTGGGCTGTTTTGTTCAACACCCCCAAATATTTATGTTCATTCTGGATGGTCTGCAGTCAGTTTTGGCTGGACAAATATAAGGATACATGGGAACACCCTCTTAGGGTTTATTACAATACTCCTATATTCCCTCCATCCTTCCCTGGGATAAAAATTGATACAGGGCTATTTACATATACATTTTTCCCAATTTTGTATTTTATTCTCTATTGTTCATTGTCTATTTTACTTACTTATTTATTTATTTATTTATGCCAATAAAGGTGTCTGACTGACATATCAAATATGAAAAAAGTGGATAAATTCCCATCCAATCTGAACTCAAACAAAATCTTCACCTATCCTTGTCACCTATTCTATAATCTCTTTATTTAATGTTCCAAAGACTAAAATCCTGCTCCCCGGTTGTTTTTTCCAGAAACCAAACTGAGTCTGGATAAATGATAAGGAAATTCTATCTCACAACCAGACATTTTGGCATAATGGGGTGGCTCGTCACCTGCCCTCTTCCAGCTGCCCCGGTTGCTGCTGCCTGCGTGGTCTTGCAATCTCTACCTCCTTGGCTGCCACCCCAATTTGCCAGTGCCATATTCAGCGGCAGAGGGAAGGTGCATCGACCTATAGTAGACCTCCCTGCCCAGCACAACCCCCCAAAACAGGAACCACAAACTGGCTTATTTTCAGGTTGTGGGGGTGTCATTGTTCATGGTTCATGGGTAGCCGTGAACCACAAACCATCACGAACCACCAGTTTTCTGATTCGTGTCTAGAGATGAGCATGAAACGAGCGATTTTTCGTTTTCGTTTTTGTTTTTTAGTTTCGTTACGCAACGAAAATGAAACAAATTTTTAAAAAAACAAAACGAAAATGAAAACAAAATGACCAAATTTGCCATGTTTTTCGTTTTCATTGCAGCAGATGCATTGAACTAAAAAGAATGCTAACGAAACAGCAATTTTTCGTTTTCGTTTTCATTTTTTGGTTTCATTACCTAACAAAACGAAAACGAATTTTTTTGCAAAAAAACGTCACGAAAACGAAAATGAACCGAAACGGACCCCTAAATGACCAAACGACAAACAAAACACCATTTTTTTGAGTCGTGCCCATCTCTATTCGCGTCTGTCTCTGTCTGTGAAGATAAATGTAACACAAAGGTAAGGAACAGATGGGGGTGTGAATATGTGCTTTGAAGAACAGTTCCATTACTGTTGTGTTCGCTAGAGGGAGAATGGAGCTGATGGGCTGTGTTAACCTCTTGGGACTGTAAAACTGCCAAATGGGACCAAATGTTATGAAGACTTGAGGCAGGCCTCTGCAGCGGCTCAGGGGCGTGGTGGCTCAGTGGACTAACGCACCGAAACAGTCAGCTGCAAAGTCGGCAGCTCGGTGGTTCGAATCCCGGGTGCCATGCAGCGGAGTGATCTCCCTTTGTTAACCCCAGCTCTTGCCTACCTAGCAGTTCTAAAGCATGAAAGTGAAAGGAGATAAATAGGTACCGCCATAAAAAAGCAGGAAGGTAAAACGGTGTTTCCTTGCAGCCATGTCGGCCACGTGGCCATGGACTTGCACAACACTGGCTCTTCTGCTTGAATACGGTGATGAGCACCGCTCCTAGAGTCTTCCTAGTTTAGGTGCCAAGGCAGCCATCTTTACCTTCCCTTTTGCGTATGCCTGGGCTGTGACAGCAGACCGTTTCTTCAACGGAAGTGACAAAAATCTCTCCATTTCATCCACCTCGGTATGTCTTCGTGATGCTTCTCAGAAAAGTTGTGAACAAATTGGAGAACTGGCAGACACCAAGGCCCCGGTCCCACATCCCTTTAAAAGCAGTTTAAATTACCAGATAACTCGTGTCTAAAAATGCTGTCCCCGCGGCCACCGGGCTTTATGAAAAAAAAAAGGGAAAAGAAAACCCGGTAATGCCCCTTGAAGCGAGGTTTCTGTGACTCACCGAAGAGTAGGGAAATTTTTGCCTCGCTTTGAAAATCCAGTTTTTAAGGAGGCAGACACTGTGGGACCACGCAGATGATCCGGGTTTCTTTTTCTTTCTTTTTTCATAGCACTGACCGGCTGTTCCTGGGGCCGATGGGCTATGTTTTTTTAATTGCTTTTCACCTTGGAGAATCAGGAAGCTCTATCCGGTCCTACAAGTTTTCCTTTCCCCCAGCCAAGTGGTCCGTTTTTTTCAAATGCTAGCACCACCTGCTGGCCATGGGGGCTGAACTGCACTTTAAAATAAAATAATAAAAAAACAGCTTTTGACGTGTGAACTCCTGTCCCACTTATTCAATCACATGATGGGACGAAGAGGAAAATCCGGACCTTCAGAATACCAGGATCGAAACCCAGGTGTGACCACGGACCAAGTGATGTTGTTTGCTGTCTTTTCCCCCGCCAGCCATCCTGAAGAAACATTTGGGTTTGACTCAACACACGTATAAAACTGTTGTTTTAAGAAGCATCTGGATGTGTCCTGATCACCACTTTTTACGAGACACATTTGGCCCAGAAGATATGACAAAACGCAATATGTCAACAACAGGATATTATCTCCAAGTTCATCGGTGGCAAACGCTGGCAGCTCTGCTGTCATTAGGCCCACAGACAGTGTGTGCGCCTGTCACAGGGAGTGGCCATGACCCTGTCTAGTGGGTCACCCCCCCATTCATGAAAGAGAAACAGCAATGTCACCTGACCAAAGGTGTTATGAAAGAGAAGGTCACAACTTCTGGAAGCAGTGGTGGACCTAAATTTTGAGGGCTCCGAAGCCTGAAACTGTTATGAGGGTCCCATCCTAACCAGTAATGAGGTCTGGAGAACCAATCCAATCGTCTTCCGTGGCATTGTTCCACAACCAATCACCACAGATCTTTTGAAAAATATGAACTAAAATAGCTTATTGAGTCTCTCCCCCACAGAAGAAGGAATCACTTCATTTGAGTTACCCAGATTTGCAAATTCAGAGTTCCATCACAAACACGTGTAACTGCTAAAGGAGGAGTTGTTTTATACCTGCCTTCCCTCCAGCCTGCGTACATTTCTAAATTGCACACAAAAACATGCATCAGTATGGGTCTGTTGAGGTAGATGCATCACAGATCTCAGTCCTTATATGACAGCTTCTTTTTTCTTTCCTTGCATGATTCTGTATTTTTCCCCATAGTGGTCATTGTTGAAACTGCACGAACACACACACACACACACACACACACACACACACACACACACACACACACACACACACACACACACACACACACACACACACACACTTTTAGTTGTGAAACTACTTTAAAATTTGTTAGGAACAAAACAAAATGAAAGTACTAAACAAATGAAAAGAAACGTAATGAAACACTGTATTGTATTTTCATGTTGTGCCCATCTCTGTGTTGCATCATTACAGTTGTAACTGACTCTTTGTGACCTCATGTCCATGGAGTTTTCTTGGCAGGAAGACTGGAGTGGCTTGCCAGTTCCTCCTCCAGGCGCCTACAGCACCTGGTATTCCCTGGTGGTCGTCCATCCAAGTACGATCCAGGCACGTCCCTGCTTTCCGAAATCAGCTGAGTTCGGATGTGCTTAGGGCATCTGTGTGTGTGTGTGTGTGTGTGTGTGTGTGTGTGTGTGTGTGTGTGTGTGTGTGTGTGTGTGTGTTGCGTCGTTACAGTCATGACCGACTCTTCCGAAATCAGGCGAGACCGGAGGTGCTCAGGGCCCATCTCTAGTGTTTACTAGAAAAATATATTTCCACAATGATAGTGTCAGATCCTGGACACTGGAGGGAGCCAGTCCATGCCCTGTATCATGTTGCCTATTAAAATAAAAACTAACAAAAGTCTTGTGCATGATGCATGCACCCTAGAAAAAGTTACCCTAAGTGAAGTTGCTTTCGACTTTTATTTGAAAATCAACAGGCATTATATCCATTACTGTTCTCCGGCTGTGTTCGTCGTGTTACTAATTAATTCGATAAACAATGTATTTCTAGGAATTGGGGAAAAACATGGCCGTTGCAAGTATATTTAGCAAAGAAAAGTTTCCGATCGACACCACAGAGTACAGTGGCATCGTGTTCGCTCAACATGTGAATGCCATAAAACAGTCACAGAATCCCCCTTGTAAACCAGTTGTTTACTATGTTCTTGTTTACCATGTGGTCAGCTCTTAGAAGCTTGGATGCTGACTTGTGAAGCCACCAGGTCACTGTGGCATCTCATTCTGACATTTTTAGGACTCCCAGATAAGTGATGCCACATTTAGCAAACCTCTGGGTTTAGTTTGGTGACTTTCCTGGCCTTATTTGCCTAGAATTATAGCCCCAGTTTTCAACAAATACCAAACCAATGCTCCTACCAGCGATGACTATCCTGTTTTCCATTACGTGGAAGTTGTAGTTAGAGTTAGAGATCAAATCTCCCAACTGAACTGCTTTTTTTGAGCCATGAAGTTAACTCTCTGGCTCTTGAGTGCAAAAATAGGTCACAGGTGATACCTTTATAGGCCACTAATAAAAATAAAAAACAAAGGACTTAGGAATAAGCACATTCACTTGTCCCAGAGTACTGGCAGATGGACTCACTTGGGCAGTGAGAAGAAATTGATTTACCACAAGGGGGCACCAAGTGCATTTTAATACAGGTCCAGCTTGGGACGCAAAACTGAGGAGCAGCTACCGAGAAGGAAAATGTAACGCCACCACCAAGAAGAAAACTCTCTGACAGCACTCCAGCAGAGACAGGAATGTCTTTTGGACTTAACTAAAAATGGGAAATGTTCATGAACGATCACCAAGAACTGTTAAAATTTCCTTCTCCCACGTCCAAGTTAACGGACCCGTTGTACTCTTTTTCCCACGGTTGTCTAGACTCGCAAGGTTTCCATTCTTCCCTATGTCCACCTGCTTTCTTTCTAGCTCTCTTTTCAGGCCATGCCTCCTCCTGTGCCCCCTCACTCCCTAATATCCCTCAGGGGCCAATCGGGATATTGTGAAAGTCCGGCTTTTCTTCTTTCTTGGTCATGCGACTGAAGATGTGGGATCTCCGTTCCCACATACAAGGATTTTTTTTTTTTAAAGTGCAGACCAGCCCCCCGGTCCAGCAAGTGGCGATAGAAAAAATAAAATTAAAAATTAAAAAAAACAGTGCTGGCAGCCTGAAGGAGGGGGAGGGGAAATTTAAAAAAAGATATTTTTAAAAAGCACCGATGAGCCCTAGAATGAGCTGGTCAGCGCTAGAAAATAAATTAACATTAAAATTAAAATTTAAAAAAAAAACAGCGCTGACAGCCGGAAGGCCAGCTGATCAGCGCTTGGGGGTGGGGAATTTTTTTTTAAATTAAAAAGCGCCGACAAGCCCCAGAATGAGCTGGTCAGGGCTAGGAGGGTAAAAAAGCAGAAAACCAGATCATATGCAAGCTCCCATGGACTTGTGCCTCGCATTGTTTTGTTTTAAAACTATATAATCTGGTGTGACTCTCTCTCAAATACATACAAGTGTCCAGTTAATCTGGTGTTGGCAGTGAGTGGAAACCCTGTGTGTGTAAGGGGCACATCACAGGGAACACTTGGTCCTCCTTTGGTTTCAGACCCTAATTCACTTACTCCTTCACTTTCGGCCCCTGCCTTCTGTGGCTGCTGGGAGCAGAAGACCAAAACATCTGGGAACCCATTGGTTTCCCCGCCCTTCCCATAAAACAAGGTTGAAATGGAGGGTGTCATGTGAATGGAAAATATTTTCCCTCATCCTTGTCTTCACCAAAAATAGGGAGAAGGAACACACACTGGCAGTGGCCTTTAAATGACAAAACAAATTCTCATTTGCCCAGTTCTTTGAGCAGGGGCGAGGACAGAAACAAAACAAGAGAAGGGAGGAATCCACAGTACCGCCCAAAACAAAGGAACATGTGCAGAGAGGTGCACACAAGAGCGAGGGGGTAAGTTTACGGTATGTAATTCATGACTGCTTCAAAGCGGAAGGGGATGTGTCTACACACCTACTCACACATACGTATGGTCCATGTGAACTTTTCCAATGTTTTCCAGAGAGAAATTTCCTTCCTGTTTTTTCCCCTCTTGCGACTTTTTGCTTTGATTAAGTCATTGGGACTTCAAAACATGGCCAATGTTCCTTCCCTTCCCTTTCCCTAATCCAGTCAATAAATTTTATTCATTAATTCAAATTTTGTCAACTGCAATGCAACAAAAATATCATAAGAACATGAGATCATAAGAACACAAGAACAGCCTTGCTGGAACAGGCCACAGACCATCCAGTCCAGCATTCTGTCTCACACAGTGGTTCATGGTTTGCTTCCGGGTATTCCCAAGCAGATGTCTTCGCCTGCTTAAGATTCCCTGCAGATGGCATTGAGAGAGATCCTGCCTCTCTCTCCAACCCGGAGGTTGTCCTTACTCATCCATCATGATAGCCATGGATACCCTTGTTCTCCATGAACGTGTCTAATCCTTTCTTAAGAGCCTCGTGGCGCAGTGGTTAAATGCCTGTACTGCAGATAAAACTGTGCTCACGACCTGGGTTCAATCCCTGGTAGCAGGCTCAAGGTTCACTCAGCCTTCCATCCTTCCGAGGTCGGTAAAATGAGTACCCAGCTTGCTGGGGGGGGGGCAATGTGTAGCCTGCACACTGTAATTAAAATTGTAAACCGCCCAGAGACGACTTGTAGTGGTATGGGGCGCTATATAAGCAGAACACTTTGCTTTAATGCTGTCAAGGCTGACAGCTGTCACCACGTCTTCTGGCAGGGACTTCCACAGACCAGTGATCCTCTGGGTGAAAAAGAACCTTCTCTTATTTGTTTGAGATTTAGCACCCAAAAGTTTCATGGAGTTCCCTCTAGTTCTAGTGTTGTGCAATAGGGAAAACAGTTTCTTCCTTGTCTACTTTGTCCACACCCTGTATGATTTTATAAACTTCAGTCAGGTCACCTCTTAAGGCACTGTCGTTCAACATGAGTACTAATGGGGAAAGGAAGGCTGGCATAGGGGGGAATCATTGCCTGCAGAAGTAACTATTTTTATCTGGTGTGGATCATTTTGGGGGTTCAAATATTCCAGGGAAAAATGTGTCCTGGGGTTTCCCCCTTCCCAGAAAGGTCAAGTGGCTATTGTACGGTGACCTATGAGTAAGGGCGTTTATACATGACCCCTAAGCTCCGCTGCAAATGGCTCCGAGCTCCGGAGCTTAAAAATGTTTCCCCACCAGCTCCGGAGCTAACAGAAAATTAAGTGCGACCATGCCCAACATAACCGCGACCCACCGCAGCTTTCAAGTACCTGCTCTGGGAGAGTGAAAAATTTTGATGCGGAGAGTGCCGGGCTCTCCTTGCTTCTTTTTGTTGTTGTTTTGCCTCCCGCCCCTTTAAGAGGAACCAGGAAGTGACCAGGGCTCGGAGCAACTTCCACCGGCACCGGAGGTAAGGCTTTATTCTTTTGTCCCTTTTTAAGGCTTTTTTTCTCCCTCCCCTCATGCAGACAGAAGCAAGGAAGTGCGGAGTGGTGGGGAGGAAGGAAGAGCAACGAACCCCCAAGATCTCTGGTCCAAATTTAAGGGGCCAGCTGATCTTAGGGGTCGTGTGAAAAGGCCCTAAAAAAAACAACCCAAATTTGATAAACTCATTAAATCCAAATTTGATAAACTCTTTTAACTGGTTGGGGTGGGGATGGGCACTTGGGGTGTCCCTTTTTGCTCAGAGCATGACATGACAGACAAGGCTGAGCCTCACGCCACTCTGCTGGCCTCATACCACTCGTTTTATACAGGATTAACACTCCTTGGCAGCAGATTCAGCGGGAGAGAAGCATGATGCAGAAACGGGAAAGGAAATCCAAGATATAAAATCAGATTGGGCGGATTAAGCAAAGAATAAAGGGAAAAAATAAATGTAGCATTTTTGTGGTTGGGTGCTGGGAGTTTTGGAAAATGTTGAAAGCCTCAGATTGAAAGCATGTGTATTTGGCTAAATGGAAAACTACGTTTTAGGTAGCACAGAGGCGACATTTCTGGGAGTTCTTTTGGGATTTCAATTCAAAATCATTCAGTGGGATGAGGAAAACGTATACTTCCAATTGCATTCAGAAAACATAGGTACAGTGGTACCTTGTATAAAAGAATTAATTCGTTCCAAATGAAATTATGTTAAGCAAATTTTCCTTTATACAAATTTCCCATAGGAATGCATTGAAAATGGAGTAATCCCATTTTTATGTTGTACAAATTCACTGCATAGGTGATTTTGTTAAGCAAATTTCCCCTATCTCCAGGTTTTTATGTTGTACAGATTTTATGTTATACAAACTGTTTGTTATACAAGGGTACACTGTATAACTCATCCGCTGGGCAGATGACATGTTCCCTCCAAAGACTGGCACACAAGGATTACAGGTTCCCGTCGAGATATGAAAGCAGGAGATCTGGAACTTCATTCCATGGCTGTTTTGGTTATGCCAGGCATGTCCAAACTTCAGCCCTCCAGTCATCCCACAGTCCTTTGCCATTGAAAATACAGGCTTGGAATTCTGGGAGTTGTGGTCAAAAACATCAGGAGAGCCAAAGTTTGGACATGCCTGGATTATGCAAACCAAGTCCTGCATGGAAGGTTGGAGGAATAAGGCATGTGTAGCCTGCAGAAGAGAAAATTGGGGTGGGGGTGGCCTTCATAATTTTTGTTAAATCCCCTTTATAGGCACATGCTCTTTTTTCATGATGCCCTGAGTATAAGGCTAAAACTAATGAGCCCAAATTACAGAAAGGGAGCTATTGGTAAAATGCTGTGTCCCCTAATCTACAGCCACCCTGGCTGGGGAATTCTGGGGGGGTTGAAGTTCACAATAGGAACTTTTCCAGCTAGGCATTGGAATTCTTTTTAAAGAAAATATTGGTCCCCTTTTTAAAAAAATCATGTGCACATACATACATACATCACTTTGTAGACTTGTGGCCATCATCCCAGCTGTGCAGGCTGCCAAGCAACTTGGCAAATGTGGAAGATCCAAAGTATTTCTCTAATAAATCTTCCAAGAGTCTTTTCCACTGCAAAATGCATCTAAAATTATTATACACTGCATGTATCCGTCCCTTTATATGAGCCAACTTGCTCATCATATCATTTGCACCTCGTCCTTTTCCGCTGACGTTATTTACAACGGTGGCTTTCTACTTTTTGTCCTGATGAGAAGCAAAAGCTCACTCCTTTGGAGAAGAACGTCTCCATGATTTCAGGCAGTCCGTTACTATATTGATCAGTGATGGAAGGATGACAGGCAAAGCAAACATCATGTCTCACGAGTCAAAGCCAGAAGCCAGCAGCATCCTAAATGGGCAGACAAAGGTTGATGGTCTCAACCTGTCCTCACATGGGTCGCAAAAGAAGCCGTGCTGCTGATTGCACCGTAGGAAGACCACCAAAGGTGAAAGGACACTTATGGGATGGTAACAAGGATGATCAGCTGCCTAGATGCCCTGAGCACATCCAATCTCGCCTGGTTTCGGAAGCTAAGCAGGTCGGCTAAGTTGGATGGGAGACCACCAGGGAATACCAGGTGCTGTAGGCACCTGGAGTAGGAACTGGCAAACCACTCCAATATCCCTGCCAAGAAAACTCCATGGACATGGGGTCATGAAGAGTTGGTCATGACTGTAGACACAACACAAATACACATTATTACAAATATTTCTTGATTACTATTATTAATTAAAAAGTTATAGGGAAAAATCCACAAATTTGCTAGCTGTTACACACAGCATCAAGGAATTGTGCAATCGGTTGTGCATCCCTGGTACAACCGATTGCACAATGTGCCAGGATTTGTACTTGTAAGGATGGTGTGTGTGTGTGTGTGTGTGTGTGTGTGTGTGTGTGTGTGTGTGTGTGTGTTTAATGTAATGTAATGTCATCTATTAATGCTGTAAGATGTCCCTCAATCCCCTGTTCTCAATACTTGAACATGTCTTAATTGTACTGGACTGTATATTATCCCTCATTACTGTAAGCTGCCTTGGGTCCTTTTCCAAGGAGAAAGGCAGGGTAAAAATACTCTAAAATGAATGAAATGAACTTCTTAACTGTTAGAGTGGTACAGCAATGGAACCAATGATCTCTGTGCAGGTGGAACCTTTACCTTTACCTTTAGGTAGCTACATAGATAGCCTTTAACAAGCCTTGATTGTTAATTGGACTCTAGACCCATCAGAGGTGCCCACGGCCTATCCATGTTTTAGCTAAAATACAGGTTTTATCTGGGGGGAAATCCTTTAAGGACTACTCTATAACAGAGGAGCCAAAACAGCAGCCAAGTTTCCCCGTGAAGCATTTCTGAAAAATCGCTCTGACAAACCGAGTGGATAAAAGTGAAGAAAAAGAATCTCCTGGAAGGGCTTTAGCCAGCCCCATTGGAGATTATCTTTTAGCACAAGAAGTCAAGATCTGACTCCAGTGACACCATACACTCTGAGGCTACACAATGCTTGCGTCCACCTCTAATAACCCTTCTAGCAGTTCCGATGTACTATTCACATTATCTAATTGAAAGGGGTGAGTGTCCTGGAAAAATTAGCTGTTGCCTGTAAAGCCATAATGAAAGCCCTAAAAACAACAGAGAGGCTGAGTCAGCCCATTGACGACAAAGCTACGAGATGCTCAAGAAGAATTAAAGATCCAAGTAAAGGGACTAAGTGACTGAGTTGGAGGGTTGCATAATGAAAGATACAAACGTGGCACTACTGAAATTCTAGGATGACACTTCCGTGTCCTTGATAGACCCCCAGTGCCTATACATAAGTTTTCAATCATCTTGACCTTCAGTTCTGTTTTGTGACAACAAAACTTTTAAAAAGTCATATGTGGAGTTGCTAAAACCGAACTCACAAGTCACCTTTGGAATAACATTTTGAGTTTGGTCCTGAGTCCCTAAGCTCCAGATGTTTTGGACCACAACTCCCACAGTCCTTTGTCATTGGCAATCTAGGCTCGGAATTAAGGGAGTTGTGGTCCAAAACATCTGGAGTGACAAAGGTTTGCCACCACTACCCTAACCTAACCTCTCACTGGTTGGTGAGCAGGATGTGTGTGGTTCTAGCTTGGAACTAATTCAAGTAATGGAGACAACTGTGAGAACTTATCTGGAAGTTGAGTCATGGCAAATGGATTTCTTTTTCTTTTTCCAGTTGCCATAACTCAACTTCCAGATAAGCTCACCTGGATGACCAAGAATCTTCACAGACCTATAAGAACTTACTTTTCTTTTTAATGCAATGAAAATATGTTCCAGAAATCATATCATGAATGAGAACGATACTACTTTTTGGTGTAACAAGTTGTGTTTCCAGTTGCCTTAAAGGGGCAAAGCTGTGCCTTTCATGAGACATTTTGAGTGGATTTCTTTTTCATGTTTTGTGCCATTTACTTATCAAAAAGTGCATGGAGCCACCTTGGGTACTTCTGGGAGGAAAGGCAGAACAGAAATATTTTGAATGAATGGATGAGTTGATGAATGAATGAATGAATGAATGAATGAATGAATGAATGAATGAATGAATATGGAGGAGGTTCAAGAGTATGCAAAACCATCAACATCACAGGATGGTAAATATATAAGTGACAGCAAACTAGTTGGGGGGAGCTTAGTAAATTGTTATATAATGAAGCACTTACAAAAAGTACATTTCTGGGCATTGCATTAGCTGAGATTTCTCTTGGCTCCATCCAAAAGCAAGCAAAGGAAGATGTGCTGAAGATCAGGTTACGATTAACTGAAGAACACATCCTTGGTATGCTGACAGTCCCAGGTTCGTTTCCAGGTAGACACTTGAAAATGACCCCTGTATGAAACTATCTAGAGTCATTGAGAGATCAGCAGTCACTATGTGGGTTCAATGTACCAACATAAAGCATTTGTACAGCCCGCCTATTGGCAGTGGTCCCCGTTCAGCCACACAAAGCCATAGTCGCTTGGTCTTTATCTAGCAACATGCTTAGAAGGGAGCAGATAGCAACTCCTCTCTTGACCTTGAGTTCCTCCCCATGGGTGTCGGCATTGCAAGGAAGCCAGATCCCTGGAGGAAAGCAGTCTCCCGTTCCCACCCTTACACTCCACATGGGAAACATTGATGATGGGTGGAAGGGGCAGGTTGGTCTTCGCTAAGCATGGGGCCAAGTGAACCCGGCTAAGTGGAAGAAGGGTCACGGGTGCAACAAGGAAGACGGCACAATCGGATTGGACTGCTTCATGGGTTCACAGTCCATGTCTCCCCTTAAGGACATCCCACCCAATGGATGTTTAGGCCCCACTACTGCAAGTCCTCTTCCGTGGTTGAAGGTTCCCCACACATTCCTCATCAGCTACTTCTGCTGTTGCCAGATGAATGGGTTTCCTTTTTCTCCTGGGAATGGTTTTTTGTGTGTCTTTGTGTGTGCTACATGAAACATCCTCTGAAAAGACACTCTTAGCAGCTCATCTTATATGTCAGGCAAGCTGAAACCTCACACAGGAAATGTCTCTAAAATTCTTTGAAATGGACTTCAACAGTAAATTCAAAAGCAACCAGAAAGCATTGCTCATTATTCCCATGTAAACAAATTAAAAATGTTTCCACTTGTCATATTATTATTTTTTGGAATGTGACATTAGTATGCCCTCATTACCCCCTTTAATCTTTCATCGGTGCAATACAGCTTGTTACATAGTATTTAGTCCAAGCTGTTCCTTCCAACCAACGCTCAACCCACTGATTCAAGTCATGGCTCTCTCCTGAACTGTGATGAGCAGAATTACAAAAGAAGATAAAACAGAATTGTTGTAGCGCTCTCCTGAATGGTGGCAGAAAATGTGTGCATGTTTGAATGTCATCGCAAAAAAGCTCTCCACAAATGCCGAAGCATCAATTCCAGGGAGATTTTTGACATTCCCAGAACTGTCTTTCAGCGCTCATGGATGAATTCATAGGAACTGATCCTCAATGTAAGGAACGGGTCTGGGATACTCCGTGGCATTAGCCTGGGTCACACCATGACATTAACGAGAGAAAAGGGAATGAATAACCAATGAGGCCCGGTGACTCATGGGATAAACCACTGAGAAAAGGGAGACGTTGGCAGCACCCCTCAAAAGAGCATAGAACATTATTGATGATGTTTGCAGGGTGTCAACTCTAGAAATAGCATTGCTGTTGGGGTGGGTGTGGGGGGGAGAGATTAGAGTATTGATCATGAGCCAATGTAATGATGTTCAGATCTTACAGAAGCTACATTTTTAAGCAATGTTTACCTGGGAATTCTGGGAAATGTCATCCCCCAAAATATGGAGCAGCCATTCTAACATGCCCCAACAAACACAGCTGGGGAGGCAACTGCATTCCACTCCTCCCCCATTTTCTCGTGGTGCAGTGGTTAAATGCCTGTCCTGCAGGTAAAACTGTGCTCACGACCTGGGGTTCAATTCCAGGTAGCCGCCTCAAGGTTCACTCAGCCTTCCATCCTTCCGAGGTTGGTAAAATGAGTACCCAGTTTGCTGGGGGGGGATGTGTAGCCTGCATACTATAATTAAAAACTGTAAACCGCCCAGAGACTACTTGAAGTGGTATGGGGCAGTATATAAGCAGAACACTTTGCTTTGGTTTTGCCTTCTGTGTGTTTCTTCATCCTTTCCATTTCATGCTTTTTCAGATTGGGAGGCTGTCGGTCTCGGCTGCCTATTCCAAAAATGAAATGCATGTCAGCTGCTCAGAGAGCCCCTTTTTTGGCTGAAAAGCAGGATAAACATACTCTAAATAAATAATAATAAATTATGTGGATGGACCGGCACTTTGGTACATGCATTTGCTGCGGCACATAACTCTTAGATGTCATGAGCTCATTTAGCCTCTCATATATCTATGCCATGCCTGACACATTTATGATACACTTCCAATAATTCATCAATAGATCCTTAACGGGATGTGAAGCCACGAAGCTTTATAGCTTGAAGATCCACCTGGAATGTGTTGGAAGATGCTAGAAGGAGCACCATGTCCTGATGGAAAGGGTTTATATAGGGCTCTCGTATTACTTTTACAATGAGAAACAGGAGCTGAGGGTTAGTTTATTGAATTGTGAGGAGGGGGCTTCAAAAACAAAGGCTGCTATGACTGGTTTTCTTGTTCAGCAAGGGATAAAACTTGGGATAATGGAAAAAAATTTTATATGCCGTATGTGACATTCCTGTATGATGCCCCACCTCACAAAATAAGGCATTAAAATGCACATTTGACAAAGGAAAGCAATCCTAGGCAGGCCAGCTCAGAGGCAAAGCTCTCCTGTGCTCTGTTAGGTCACTGCCAACACAGGTAGACATAAAATTCCAGTTTTATAATAGGAAAAAAACCATGTGATCCAATGGAGAAGAAAGTGCTAACGGATGCCATCCATTCATGACCCACCATTTGATTTTACATTTACCTTCCCGCACTACGATGTTTACTTCCTCCTGACTTTCCATCGGCATTTTATAGAACCCTAAAAATATCTCCAGTGTTCTAAAAATAGCAGAGCCCAAGTGTGGAAATGGCACTAATTAGCAAGAGGCCATTAAGCCGGTGAGCCACTTGATGCCATCGATAAAACGCAGGTCATGGGGTTCGTTGGACAAGAACAATGGGAGATTTTAAAAAGGTTTCTCACCAGAACAGGAAAGCAGAACTTGTGGGAAGGAACCAATATAACTGCATTTCACTTAGCGTTTCAGAGACTTCTTGGCATGTTCCATGCCTTCAAATCCCTGTTCTGGCTTTTGGTCTGAAATTGTGAAGGTTGATATGGAGTGGATGGGGCCCACACCTGCCCTGTGTTCACCCCACCAGGAAAGCAGCATGTTTAAAATGAAGACTTCCAGAGGAACCCATAAACCAGGCATGCCCAAAGTCAGGCCCGGGGGCCAAATGCAGCCTGTTTTCAAATTTTGAGTGACCCGCGGGCTCTTCTCCCTGCTGGCTCAGCCTGTCACTCATGCCCGCCAGCTGGCTCCTCCCCATACCGAATGGAGACATCAGCTTGCAGTTTTATGGTTTGCCTGCCTTTCCTGCCTCTGTCCATCCCCCCAGCCATTTTCCTAGCCTACCATTGCTGCAGCAACCTCCCTGCCTCCTTGCATGTTACAGAGACTTGTCCAAAGTCCAGCCTGGAGGCCCAATGTGGCTGAATGGTCAGCCCCCACACATTTCCACCTCACCAAATCTGGCCCTCCTTGCAAAAAGTTTGGACACCCCTGCTGTAAACTCACTGCTATTCCACGATTGGAAGCCTTATTCAAGTAGGGCTTTCTGCCATGGGAATTCAAGAAGGACTTTCGGCTGAACAATTTTCGAGGCAATAGCCGTATGTGAAATGCACAAAGACCTTGCTTGCTTCTCGGTGGGGATGGGACTTCCATGTATCTTCATAACCCCCACATCTAGCTAACAAAAACTGAAGTTGGTTTTACCTGTTTGGAGTGGCCAAAAAAAAAATCGTCCTCGTCCAACACAATGCAGGTCTGTGGTTTTGGACTACAGCTCCCCGCGTTCCTCAACGGCCTTGCTGTGTCCCTACAAGTTGGCACATCTCTCTGCTTCATCCAGTGGATACAGTAGAAAAATAACAGCATAAAATCCAAGGACTCCATAGTACGGAACCTGAACAGTCCAAGTGCTATCAAGTTGTTGCAGTTGTGTAACACATACAGTACATTCTTGATTTCCTCCTGTTTTCCTCCCAGACAGAGTGTAGTGGCCTTACGTTAAATCTAGACCAGAGCTCCTTTCCCCCTCTTCTGTGAGTGGTGTGTGTGGCCTGATCCTGAATCCTGCTCCACATGGAGCTCTCCATGGTTCTGACTCTCAGCTATCAGGCCTGCATCTTGCTGTACCTGTGCAAGATTCCCCATAGGAGAACTGGCCAGGTCTCGACTGTGTGAGATGTCTTGATAACATGTCAAGTTAAACCACCAGGTCCTCTTTTCTCCCCCCCCCCCGCCCCCAATTGCTGTGATGCCTTCCTTTTCTCAGCTGTTTCCTCATCTCTAACAGCAGCAATACAGGCATAGAATATGTTGGCAACGCCTGTGCGTAATGGGTTAGATCCCTATTGAGTCATGCTCGGAGGAGAACCCTTAAAATTAATGGGATGTAACCCAGTCATAACTCAGTTGCCTCCCACTGATTTCAATGGGTTTCTTGTAAGAAAAGCTGTCTCCGTCTCTTCTCATTTTTCCATCATTAATTGGCTGGGGTCAATTAACGTTTCTGTGGTTTCTAGCAATGATTACGACACCAGGTGGCACCTCTGACACTCCATTGATCAATGGATTGAGAAACGTTGTGTTCCATGTGTCTGAGGAAGAGGATTGTAAGAAATGCTTTCGCCAAAACAGATCCTTCGGTTTTCAAGATGCTACAATAATGCTGTTTTATCTTCTTTTGTAATTCTGCTCATCCGTGAGCTATCCCTCAGTTCACCACAATAACTTCTGATATGGACAATGTGGCTTCTTCTCAGAAAGTCTGGAGTACATTTGGCGACTAAGGGCCTTTTCACACGACCCCTAAGATCCGCTGGTCACTTAAATTCGGACCAGGGATCTTGGGGGTTCGTTGCTCTTTCTGCGTCCCCACCCCTCCACACTTCCTTGCTCCTGTCTGCATGAGGGGAGGGAGGAAAAAAGAGAGGAAAAATGCAGGCTCACCTCCGAAGCTGCCCGGAGCCCCGTCGTTGTCCTGATTCCTTCTCTTCTCTTCTGTTTTTTTTTCCTCCCACCCCTTCTCTTAAAGGGGCAGGAGGCAAAAAAAAAACCAGAAGCGAGGATAGCCCCGCACTCACCAGATTAAATCCAGACCTGGGGATTTTCACCCTCCTAGAGCAGGTACAAGAAAAGTGCGCTGGGATGCGCTTAAGTGGGCATGGTCGCACTTAATTTCCTGCAAACTCCGGAGCTGGTGGGGAAACAATTGTAAGGTCCAGAGCTGGCAGCTATTTGCTGCGGAGTTTAGGGGTCATGTACAAATACCCTATATTTTTTCCGTCTTATTATTGGAACAAGTAAGAACAGCTCTGTCTTGCTACGGCTGTTGCAGGGTGGACTGTATTGCCCTCCTCCACCACCACCACCCCCAAAAAAGACATGGCAGACACAAGCAGAACTCTGAAAGTTACTTGGGGGGGCTACAATTCCAAGAATCCTCCAGCTGGCAGGGGGAACTATAACTATTCCAAGACATAGTTCCAACCTAGCAAAGGCCATGTGGCCTGCCGATTTCCATTTATTGTTCATTGCGCTTATGAAATGCTTGGAAAAGTGAAGGAAACGCAAACACAGCTTCACATCTGTCTCGGGCTTCTGTCTGTAACATCTGATGTGTTTGCCCTTGAGGGTTTTTCTTAGACAGGTCAGCTCTTCCCCAGAGAATTGTTGCTCTGTCCCCTGTCTGCTTTGGATTAGCAAGGGTATTTGGGTTGTATACAGGAGCCTTGCCCATCCACCAACACATGGAGCACATTCAAAGCTCTTCGGCTTCAGAGCAGGCCATAAAAATTAGTTAATGAACGTTTAATCTGCCTGAACATAGCGTGCCCTCTGAACTGAAGGGAAAATGTTGCTCTTTGCAAAGTGCAGAGATCGGCACGGGTTGACAGGGAGAGAGGAAAAAAAGAATGGGAACAGATTTTCTCTGCAGCTCCAACAAGCATGCATGTTCTACATCAGGGCGTGTTCCATATGTGACCAGTGGTGCTTGTGGAGTAATAGAAATACAGGCAAGAGTGCTTAAGCTCTTTGTAATCTTGTGAGGGGACATCACTAAGGCCAAGGTATTGCATACATTGAATTCCATTAAATCACTGGTTCTCAACTACAAGTCCCCAGATTGTCTTCGACTTAAACCCAGAAGCCTTCACCACTCGCTGTGCTGGCCAGGTATTCTGGTAGTTGTAGTCCAAGAACACCTAGGGACCTAAGATTGGGAAGAAGTGCTTTGAAATAACCAGTTTCCCTTATTTAGTAATCAAATGTATGTGTGTGTGGTAGGGGGAGTGAGACAGACAGACAGACAGACAGACAGACAGACAGATGTGGCAATATATAGGAAGGTGTTGGTCCCAAAAGATGGAAAATTTATTGTGTTTTTAATGACATCTCCCAGAATTCAGCATGACACGACAAGGTGGTTTCTAATAAACCTTCCAGAAGCCTTCACCACTCGCTGTGCTGGCCAGGGTTTCTGGCAGTTGTAGTCCAAGAACATCTAGAGACCTAAGGTTGAGAACCTTTGCCCCTCCAAGTGTTCTGGACTGCAAGGCCCAGAATTCCAAGCCTAGATTGCTAATACTGTGGGTCCAAAACATCTGGAGGGCTGAAGGTACCCCACCCCCTGCTCTAGAGAGGAACTGATAGATGTTGGCCTAGCTATCTCTACCATCAAGGAGATGGTCACCAGTCAAGACAAAAGCAATCAGGAGAGTCAGGGAGATGCCTTCTTCAACTTGAGCAACAACATCTTGGGACAACCCTGCAGCCAACTTACCGATGATGATGATGATGATGATGATGATGATGATGATGATGATGATGATGATGATGATGATGATTGGTTCTACATTTCCTTGATCCATGATGGGATGGCCCACCCAATCAGTAGATGCCATTTGGTTTTGATGGTGCTGGGATGAGACAACCAGCCAAAGATGCCTGCTTACTTTAACAGGCTGAACCAGCTCCTGGGTCAGGCTCATTCCTTCATCTGAGTCAGAGCCTTCTTCCTAGGAATTCTGGGAGATGTAGTTCCCACCACCCCCACCCACCCAAAAATCCTATCAGCAGTCTGTGCAAGAAGAATGGTGGACTGTGCCCTAGCTCTCTCTTTCAAATCTGTGCATGTAGGCTCTCTCAGCTGCACAAGAGCTAGCTCTGATAATGAGCTGAGAACACTACCATCATTACATTAAACCCCACTAAAGGCGCACTTATATTGGCAATGGATAGGAATGTGAGTAATTCACCCTTTAGAAAGGCTTTTTCTTCCATCCAGAAGGATAACTAGATTTAGCTATCCTAAAACTGGGAACATGCAGAGTACGCATTGCATCACTGGGCTATGATTGAATCTGAATGGTGACACAGCAGCTTCAATCTATTAAATACAAGTACATAGAAGAAGCTGTGGAATGACGCCATCACACAAGGCTGGCATTTATTTCTGCTGATTTTACAAATAAACCTTTTGTTTTGGGAAGGGGGAAGAGGGTGAATCTCTTGATCTTCAAGACCCTGGTTGTGGATAAGGCAATTGTTCAACCACAGTTTCTCCTGCTTTTGTATTGTTAAAACATAAATTTGGCTTTTTAATCCTTAATCTAAAGGGATACATACTTTTGCTAAAGATTTTATGGTTTCACAGGAAGTTGATTACTAGAGGAAATCCATCTTGTTGCAGTTTCCTTACAGAAAAACTGAGACCAGAAGCAACTGGATATAAACAATTAACATACCTAGTTACAAGTTACTCCTGGGTGATGACTAGTTACAGTTTCATTTTAAGTGTAACAGCTGATACCACCATTTGCATAGGTTTAATAAGTAATTCCTAGTTACTTCCATAAGTTACTTTTAAAGGACATTTTCAGACGCATTTTGACAGGAAGTTTTTACATCTTATACCTGGAAGTTGAGGCATGGCAACTGGACTTCTTTTTCTTGAGAGAGAGAAACGTTCGCTGCTCATCCAAACAGCTTTTATCAGTCAGTTGCCATGACTGAGCTTCCAGATTAAACTCACCTGGATGACTGAGAATCTTCACAAACACACATCTTATACCACTCTTTCACAAGACTTAAGTGGCACAGGAAGTATTCCTTGGAGGATTTGTATTTTTATAAATATTTCTAAGTTGTGATACTAGAATTGATTTCTCTGCATTTTTTGGCCTATGGGTAACACAACACTTTATTCACAAGTAATGGAATAGTTACTTGAAGGATCAGATGAAAAAAACATAACAGCAACCTGCTTGACAGGACATTCCAAGAAATACAAGTTACTTTCAAGATCTAACAAGTAACACAAGTTCCTTTCAAGATGTATTATTCCATCCCTGAAAGACTTGTTGGTGGCGGCTCAAGAAACAGGCATGGATTTGTACATCTCCACAACTGCAGCTGAGCTACAGTCCCTGTGGGGCATGGAACACCATGATTCAGACAGACCTCAGTGCCTGTACAAGATCACTGTCAATAAATCCTCTGAAACAGTTGAGCCCATGTTGTCTATGATCCAAAACACACAGCCCTGTTAACCTTCCACGAGGTCAGAAGTTCATTCTAAATGATTGTCCTTCTACTTCTTTCTAGGGAAGGAAAATTGGAAAGCTGGCTAGAGGGGTCTCCTCAAATTCCAGCTTCTGAGCAACTGCAATCCAAATTGGCCAAACTAAAATTTGCAAGGCTCCAGAAATCACACCACCATGCTAGCCCTGGGAATCTTGGGTGCTGTAGACCAAAGAACTAAAAGTGCTGAAGTGAACTTTTCTCCTGCATGTCCAACTGTAAATAATGTTCTTCTAATAGCCATAGGAGTAAAATTACAGCTCTGAGGGCCTTTTTACATGACCCCTAAGATCCGCTGGTCCCTTAAATTCGGACCAGAGATCTTGAGGGTTCGTTGCTGTTCCTCCGTCCCCACCCACTCCGCACTTCTTTGTTCTGTCTGCGTGAGGGGGGGAGGGAAAAAAAGCCTTAGACAGAGACAAAAGAATAAAAGGCTTACCTCCGGTGCTGGTGGAAGTTGCTCCGACCTCCGTTTACTTCCTGGTTCCTCTTTAAGGAGCGGAGGCAAAAGAAAAACAACAGAAAGAAGCGAGGAGAGCTCAGGCAGTCTCCGCATCAAAATTTTTCACCATCAAAAAGCAGGTACAAGAAAACTGCTGTTTGGTCGCGCTAAAGTGGGCAGGGTCGCACTTAATTGTCTGCAAACTCCGGAGCTGGTGGGTAAACGTTTTTAAAGTCCGGAGCTTGCAGCCATTTGCGGCGGAGCTTAGGGGTCGTGTATAAACGCCCTGAGTGATGGCTGTGTGTCTGTCGACAGCACTTCCAGTGCCAAAGGAGCTTTCGAATCAATCCACTGCAGACCTGAATCAGGACAATCCAAATATAAATAAATAAATAAATAAATAAATAAATAAATAAATAAATAAATAAATAAGGTAGTCAAACCCTTAGGACCACAGCCATACAGGATACTCCTTTGGATCCACAAAATGGACGGCTTTGCTCTTAGATATTTTGCAATAAAGGGAAGTCCACTCGGATTGTGAACCGCTGTCTAACAGACCGAAAGAGAAGAGCTTTTTTAAATTGAAAGTTGGTGTTTCCATAGGAACATTTTTGTGCATATTGTAATGGTGGGGAAAGGACCAAAGAGATAAATTAGGCTGCACGAGAATAGCAGTTCTGGCTGTTATGGTTTTGTTGGTTTTGTTTGTATGTTTAAGTCATTTGAACCAGAGCCTATAAATGAAAAAAGATCACCTTTCAACCCAGATTTGCAGCATGAAAAGGAATGAGTTTTGCATGGTTTCCCTCTTCTACTGTTAAAAAAAAGACAACGGGGATATTTATCACAATAAATGCAAATTGTTTCTCAGCAAAACCCCCGTCTTTTCCCCTAGTGAACTAAAGCATGGGTGAAGAGACAGACACAGCCCCCCCCCCTCTCTCTCTCTCACACACACACACATGACACAGAAAGACTTCCTGGTTAATGAAAAGGGGGCCACCCACCCACCACAGGCCTCTAATTTGTTAAACCATGCAACAGGACTGCAAAGGAAGACCCGATTTGGTGAAGTGAAAATGTGGGGGGGGGCGACCATAAACCGCATTGGGCCCCCAGGCCCGAATTTGGACAAGTCTCTAGGACATGCAAGGAGGTGAGGAGGATACTGTAGCAACTGAGCTGGAGGCGATAAGATGGGCAGGTGGTTGGGGGGATGGACGGAGGCAGGGAGGGCAGGCAAACCATAAAACTGCAAGCTGATATCTCCATCCAGTATGGGGAGGGGCGGGCTGGTGAGGATGCATGACAGGCTGAGCCAGTGGGCAGAAGAGGTGGTGGGCCGCTCAAAATTTGAAAACGGGCTGCATTTGGCCCCCTGGCTTGAATTTGGACATGCCTGTCTTAGGTGGAAGTCAGGAGTCTTGTCACTGCTTTAAGGTTCCAGCTTAGCCAGTTATGAAATTTATTTTATTTATTTATTTTTAGAGCTTATATACTGCCCGTCTTCCGGAGAGGAGCTCCGGGCAGTTTACAACAAAACAGAACAGTAAACAGCTTCTTGGCCTTTTGGCTAAGATCAAGTGTAGTAAACAGATTAAATACAACATCATTATAAAATAGTAAAGTCAATTTAAAACACATAAAAGAAGAGAGTGGCATGGAAACAAGTGGCGGGCGAAAAAGAAAAAAAAATTAACAATCACCAAACGTCTCCCGGAAAAGCAAGGTCTTTAAAGCTTTTTTGAAGGCTTTAAAGACCTTGCTTTTCCGGGAGGTGTTTGGTGACTTTTGAGCGTAACAACCTGGATTTCTCTTGTTTTCCATGAATTTCCAGAAGTACCTGTTCTGGAAGTATTCTTCCATGTTCTTGCTTCCTGGCCTGAGCTGTAAAAAAACACATTGGAACCACATATTCCAGAAACTCCGCATTCATATTGTGCCCTTTCCTTGTTCTTGTTGTCGTGGTGTGAACTAAAGGGTTCTGTGGAAAACCCGTGGAGAAACAGAGCACTAATTAGATGGTTTCATTTGGGTTCCACCTCGCTTTGGCGCCAAGCGTATTGGCTGCGTGAAAGCCCTGATGATGTCAACCGATGTTGACACGAGCCATCTCAAGCTTGTTGCAAAAACAGGCAACTGAACTCGATGGGAGGTTTTCTGAACATAAGCTTTCCTGTTTCAAAGAGCTTTGTTTGGATCGTGAGCTATTTTCAGCCCATAGACATCAAATGACCCTTCGTTTTCTACACATGCCCTGCGATCCAGATGGTGCCACATCTGGCCAGGGACTTAAATGCAGAGGGGGAAGTCCCGTCTGTGGAATACACAGGAAGTCTCTCTTCACTTTTGTTGTTTCTGGAGCATATTTGGAGAGACAGTTATGCAATGAAGCAGGCCAAGACTCCCCATCTCTTTCCCTCTCCCAAGAAGGGTTGTGGCCAATGGACGTCTGAGTTAACTCGGTTAACTCAGAAGGAAGCAATTTGGCAGTAGCTACATGTTCCTCCAGAACAAGATGAATGCGTTCTTCAAGCTGGAGACCAACGTTCTCCAGAAGCTCACAACCCACCTCAAAGGGCTGGGATCTTTGCACGCCTTGAGATCAAATTGGACATCATAAACATGAAAAAAATTGTCTGCCCACATGTCCACCCCATTCATGTAAAACAGGCATGACCAAACTTCGGCCCTCCTGAAGTTTTGGACCACAGCTCCCAGAATTCCAAGCCTGTATTCCCAATGGCAAAAGACTTTGGGAGTTGTGGTCCAAAACATCTGGAGGGCTGAAGTCTGGACATGCCTGATGTAAAATATCCGAAAGGGCAGACCATGGGGGGGTTATAATACAACCCTCCTTGTGTGCAGAGATGCAGACTTGAGAAGCAAGACTCGCTATCAAGTTAGATTTAAGCTGCACCAGTAACTCAGCTTGGGTTTGTTTGTTTGTTTGTTTTAATGGCATGAACTCAACTCAGAACCCACTCACTCCTTTTTCCAGGTGAAAATGCTGACTTGGACCTAGAGACTTTCGACTTGGGACGAAAGACTCAGACTCAGGGCTTAGGACCAAAGACTTAGGTTTGGACTCAAGACTTAGTAGCAAAGATTGAGACCTGGGACCAAAGACTCAGTACTAGTAGCAAAGACTTAGACCGGGATTTGGGACTTAGGACCAAAAATTCAGACTTGTACTCAGGACATAGTAGCAAAGACTTGGACTTGGGACTTTGGACCAAAGACTCAGGCTTGGACTCCAGACTCAGGCCCAAAGACTTGTCAACATAGCTGCTTACCTGACCAATGTGATCAACCACCATTAGGGCACACCTCCAATTTTAATTTCAGTTACTTCAGATTGACAGAATAGTTCGATGACTTCATGACTCCTTCGATGCACACATTTGCCTGTCTCTTTAGGATGGGGGAGATTTATCACCAGCAAAAAATGCTTTTTAACCCAAGTTCCACAGATGAGTGGGTACCGAAGTCAGGAAGCTGTACCTTTCAGATTTTTTTTTAAAAAAAAACAGTTTCTCTTTCTTACTTTCTAGTGGGTTCCACCTGACATAATCATCCGATTAGTAATAATATTAGTAATATGGAAAGCCAAATAAAGCTCTGACTCAGCAGAAAGCGGACTTTCTGAGTCATAAACGTAATATCCCATTTCAAGAAACATAGCTGCTCTCTGGTCTTTCAGGGCCTCTTCTCTAGTCCATTCCAGAGCTCAAAGGAAAGTACTGTAATACTTAGCTTTTAAAAACAATTTAGATAACCCCACACTTTTTGAATTTTTTGACGTCAACATCACATAGGCCAGAGTGTTCAGTGTTTTCGTTTTTGGAAAGTCAGTTTATTAATATGCAAAAATGAGCAAATATATATGTATATGTTGATTGTGCAAAGACTGAAATTGTAAACACACTTTTGCCAAAAAAAAAAAAGGCAAAGAGCTGCAGTAGTATATATAAACCCTTACAGAAATGCTGTAAGGTCAGCAAGAATGCTTATTAGGAGTGTACAAGTGCCATCCACTTCAATTCAATCTGGATTACTGTACAGTGGTACCTTGTATAAAGGAATTAATTTGTTCCAAATGAAATTCTGTTAAGGAAATGTTCCTTTATACAAATTTCCCATAGGGATGCATTGAAAACAGAGGAATCCCTAATCGTGACCATTTTTATGTAGTACGGATTCGCCCCATAGGCGATTCTGTTAAGCAAATTTCCCCTGTCTTCAGAATTTTTTATGTTGTACAGATTTTATGTTATACAAACCGTTTGTTATACAAGGGTCCACTGTTACAGTTGCCTAAAAGAAAAGATTAAAAAATCTGATGTACATCCACCCTACTGAAAATGAAAGATCTGTGAGTAGCAGTCTCGTAGACAAATTAACATCCTTTTTCTTATCCTGCTAAGATGTAAACTGATTGATGATCACAAGTAGAGATGGGCACGAAATGAGCAATTTTTTGTTTTCATTTTTGTTTCTTTGTTTCATTACGCAATGAAAACGAAACGAAAATTTTTTTCAAAACAAAACGAAAATGAAAATGACCAATTTTGCCGTGGTTTTCATTTTCGTTGCAGCAAATGCATTCAACTGAAAAGAATGCTAACAAGACAGCAATCTTTCGTTTTCATTTTCGTTTTTTCATTTCATTACGCAACGAAAACGAAATGAAAAAAATTGCAAAAACCCACCAAAAAATGAAAACGAACCAAAACGGACCCCTAAACGACCAAACAACAAACGAAACACCATTTTTTGAGTCGTGCCAATTTCTAATCACAAGGATAGAGAAGTGTATCTGGTCAGCTGATAAACTGACCAGATAAGGGGTGTTATAGCTGAGGAGCTTTTCAGTGGCATGTCACTCATCAATCTCCTTCTACTTGGAGTGTTTGTGATTTATTAAAGTATTGCTTTCTTTTTTCTGAGTGAGGTATCCTAGTGCAGTGATGGTGAACCTTTTAGAGACCGAGTGCCCAAACTGCGATTCAAACCCCACTAATTTTTCGCAAAGTGCCAACACAGCATTTTAACGTGAATACAGGTGCCTGTGAAGGGGCGATGTTGGATGCCCACAGAAAGGGCTCCAAGTGCCATTTTTTGCACCCATGCCATAGGTTCGCCAACACTGCCCTAGTGTCACGTAGGATATATTCTTTTTTAAAAAGCCACACAACGTGATTAACCTGCAAAGTACTAAAACAACAACCAGGACTTCATAGAGCCCCATTTGATTTGAGCACGATTTCATGCTTCCTTAATTCTTGTCACATCCGTTTGAATATGACAAATGTTCTTTCTTCGTCTTCTGAAGCAAAAGCACATCTCTAACTCTTATCGCTTTGTTGTGGAACAGGAGCTGCAGCTGAGGTCTACGCAGGATGGCTCATCAGCAGTCCCACAGAACAATCTTGGGAGGAGTACAATGTAGACTTAAGTCCCTTCTGATTCAAGGATAAGTTGCTTAGTTACCCCCGTGATGCTAACCCCAAACAATAAAGAGTGGCACCAAGTTCAAGCAAGGCAATGCCACTCCTAGTAAAGTGAAAGTTCACTCTAGTTAACAACCAAGGCAAATTCAAGAGACATCAATTTGAAGCAGTCTGGTGCCTCCTTCTGCCTTTAAGGAAACTGGCCATGAACCAAGCTCTCAGGAAAGCAAGGGGTTTATTTATTTATTTATTTATTTATTTATTTATTTATTTATTTATTTACCACCCAAAATTCCAAAAGAACTCTGGGCGGTTCACAACAAAAGAATCCATACAAATAAGTGACGAAAATGAACAACTCGAGTAAATTTTCCCAGCTCTTGCTCCATCCCAGCGTCAGAGCTCGTCCTGTGCTGGAACAGACAAAACGATCTAGAAAGCACCTCTCCGTTGCGTTTGGATCCCTGCCGGCATGCACAGGCACTGAGAACACCCCCAGGAAAAGAAGAATCCTGAGGTATTTCTCGTTGACCTTTGAAAGCTGGAAACGAAGAGCAAAATGAGGAGGGAACAGGCTTCCTCTTATGAATGTGAAAACCTGCATGCATTAGTATTGTCTGTGTCAACAATTCTGCGCAATACATTCCCACAAGATTATTGTCTTGTTTATTTAAGGAAAGGAGCCTGCCTCTGATATTTGGTTTTATTATGATTATTATTAGTCCTGTCTTGTTCAGCACCTTTGTGGGGTGCAGACGTCATCACTGACCCGTCCCAAGAACTCCAGAGGAGGAAAAAGCAGTTACTAAGGAAACTTTTCTCTCGCTCTTAGAGACAAGTCAAGACAAACCAAAGCAATTAAAAACGGAAAAGTACAAACGGGAAGAGCAGGGCATGTACATTTTCACCCTAAGCAGCCAAGAGCCGTCCTGTAACAAGGGGCTTCTAACAGCAGGAGTTTAATGCTGAATTTCACGGAAACGTTACGCCTTATAGAAGGACACAGAGCTATTTTTAATCAAGCTGCCTCTGTTAATTGGTTTCATCGGCAACCATCTTTAAAGAATCCACACAGGACAGAAGTTTATTTGAACATCATGAATCTCTGAGCCACGGAACAGCCAATCAAATGGGTGGATTTTTAGTTTTGTGAGGTTCTTAGGATAATGGGACAGAAAGTTCTAATTCTAGCCCCTGAATCATGCCCCTCCCAAAATTTCATGAGAAGAAGAACTGGCCACAGCAGCCATACCACCCTGAAGCTCAATCTCATCAGATCTCGGAAGCTAAGCAGGGTCAGGCCTAGTTAGTACAGTGGTACCCCGACTTAAGAGCATCTTGACTTAAGAGCAATTCGACTGAAGAGCGGAAAACTGTTGCCATTTTAACTGCCGCCTTACAAATTTTAGATATGGTCTGCTCGACTTACAAATAGTTTTTTTTTAATTTTTTAACTTATTTTTTAAAAATTTTAGATAGGTACCCTGACTTAAGAGTAGTTCGACTTAAGAGCATGCATTTGGAACGGATTAAATTCGTAAGTTGAGGTACCACTTGGTACTTGGATGGGTGACCACCTGGGAATACTGTAGGCTAGGCAACAGGTCCTGTGACAGCCCGCCGAACTTCCCAAAAAAAGTTGCATCAGAACAAGGGATCTGTCTAGCAGACCCTACCACCCAGTGGGACAAAGGCTAAAGAAAAAGAAAAAGAAAAAGAAAAAGAAACTGGATAAAAACAGGTTGGCCTCTTCCAAATGGAGCAAAAGTTCCCAATCCTACCAGAGTGTAGGGCCTATAATAATGGTCTCTAATGACAGAAAACCAGGTTTAATTAGACTAAATACCTGGGGGGGGGGACGTCTTAACTGTTAAAGCAGTACGGCAATGGAACTGATGACCTTGGCAAGTGGTGAGTGTTCCAACACTGGAGGCATCTGTCAGAACCCCTTTGACTTTGACTCCTGCATTAAACAGGGAGTGGGATTTGATGGCTTTACAGGGCCCCTCCAAGCCCTGGGGGCAGGGCAAAAACAGACCATGCTTTCTGAAGGAACAACAAAAACCTGCAAAAGCCATGGAAGAAAGTGCTGAGGATAGTGGAACAAGCCTTGCATCACCCAGCAGGAAAAAAAGAACAAAAGTCATCAGTGCAGATGTTACAACTCTTGCAGAAACTCCCGCAGGATTAGCCCTTTAATTCTATAGTGTAGAGCAATGGTTCTTCACCTGTGGGTGCCCAGATGTTCCTGGACTGCAACTCTCAGAAATCCTGGCCAGCTCAGCTCGTGATGAAGACTTCTGGGAGTTGCAGTCCAGGAACATCTGGGCACCCACAGGTTGAGAACCACTGGTGCAGAGTTACATGATCATCACTTGACAGATTTAAATTGATGTCATTCTCTGTTCTCAGAGATCCCCCAAATTCCTAATCTTCAATCCTCATTTTACCGAGTTACTTTTTTTTGCCCCAGTATCCATTCTGGATGCAATTTTCTAGAAGCTATTGTTCCGGGGGTGGTGAGGAGGGGGTTGATTTTTCTTGCTTATCAGTCCTCAGAGCTGTAGTAGAGCACTCTATCACAGAATTATAAACATCTTACTGAACTACATTTTTCCAATTTTGTTTAGACTGGAGGTTCAGGGTATCCATGCATAGCCCTACTGGAAACTCTTCTGCTTTCATCAGGGCACCAGTCGCGAAGTTGAGTCATGGCTACTGGACTTCTTTTTCTTGAGAGATAGAAACATTTCGCTGCTCATCCAAACAGCTTCATCAGTGTGAAGCTGTTTAGATGAGCAGCGAAACGTTTCTATCTCTCAAGAAAAAGAAGTCCAGCATCCATGACTCAACTTCCAGATAAACTCACCTGGATGACTGAGAATCTTCACAGACATTCAGGGCACCAGCTTTGAACAGGGCTTTTGCAGACGTGCCATCAATCCCTTGATGGTTTGCAAAGCAGAGAACCAGCAGGTGCATAGGGGTGCCACAAATCTGACTCAAATAAATGGATGCCAGTTGCACACAGTGACTAGAAAGAAGTATGAAGCACATTTTGTTTAAAATCCAGGTAGGCATTAAAGGGCATTTCAGGGAGGGCAGGAAGTTGATAAACAGACCACTTTCCAAATGAACAAACTCCCCATCTATGCAGATTCCAGGGGGCAAAGGTGCTACGTGAAGCATGGGGTCTCTCATAGGACAATGAGTTCTCCATTGTCCAGGAAGGAAGCATTTGAAGTTAATACAAATGGAAAGTTTAGTTATATGGCCGGATGTTTTGCGAAAGGGTGTGACCTAATTGCCCAGTTGAGTGTTCATGCATCAAGATGCTGTTTTCAACCCCTGGTCATTTTTACTTTGGAAAGAAGAACATTCTAGGGGTTCGTAGTACCCCCTCCTGGGCATACACAGATCTACCTGGGTAGTCAGTTTACAGTTACCCTTGCATGTGCTACATTAACAACTGTGTGCTGGCCTGGGACCCCCTTAACACATATTGAGAGGGTTCTGAACAGGATTGGATCTCTGCTCATTAAAGCTCAGGGAAGAGAATGCCATTGTACAAGATGACAGTAAAGCTGCATCTGGAGTATTGTGTATAATTCTGGTCGCCTCATCTCAAAAAAGACATAGTGGAACTGGAAAAGGTGCAGAAGAGAGCAACTAAAATGATTACTGGGCTGGGGAGGGGGCTACCTTATGAGGAAAGGCTAAAACATTTGAGGCTCTTTAGTCTGGAAAAAAGGCCCCTGAGGGGGGATATGATTGAGACGTATTAAACAATGCAGGGCATGAGTAAAGTGGATAGAGGGACGCTCTTCTCCCTCTCACAAAATACCAGAACTAGGGGACATCCACTCAATCTGAGGGCTGGGAGAGTGAGAACAGACAAAAGAAAAAAACAATTAACCAGTGTGCTGTTAGTCTGTGGAACTCCCTGCCACAGGATGTGATTATGGCATCTGGCCTAGATACCTTCAAAGGGGGATTGGACAGATTCCTGGAAGAAAAGTCCATCACAGGCTACAAACCATGATGGAAACATGTAATCTCCAGGTTTAAAACCAGGGTACTTCAAGGGCCAGATGCAGGGGAGTGGTATCAGGAGACAGATATCTAGTCTCATGCACTCCCGGACACATTGGGGGGGGGGCTGTGAGATGCAGGAAGCTGGACTAGATGGGCCTTTGGCCTGATCCAGCAGGGCTCTTCTTATGTTCTTATATTCTTATGTTCTTATGTAAGACCCAGCTTCAGCCTGCCTGCTGATCAAGTGTGACCAGAACACACCGATCATGGAATGAGAAAGCACAGCTTGTTACAGCTGATCATGTAGGGTAAAAAAAATGGGGAAAGACAGGCAGGGAGGATGGGATTCCTGGAGGCAGCAAACATTGCTTGGAGCTGTTGCACCACAATTCGGTGTTGCCATGGGGATTCCCAGTCTCCACTTTGATAGGATGGGGGGAGGGGGGACACAAGGCTAAGACCAATGCTTCTGCCCAGTTTTGTACTTTTGGCCCATTTGGATTGAAATTAGAGACTCGGCAGGGGTGGGATGGGGTGGCGTCTTTCCCTTTTGTCTCCGGCATCAACATGTCTCCGCATGTCACTGTTCCCAAATAAACTGAAGAAACACTAGAACGGTCCTCTTTGAACAACTGGCACCCAGAAGGACTCCAGTATAACATCGGCGATGACAGGCAAAAGCAGAGACCACACACAGCAGCAGCAGAAGTCCGGGATTAACAGAAACTTCAGATGTTCTCACAGGAAAGAGCACTCAGCAGATGTGGCACAGATTAACTCTGCAAGGCTGCCTTCTCTTTCCCTAACCCTAACCCAGGCATGTCCACACTTCAGCCCTGCAGATGTTTTGGACCGCAACACCCAGAGTCCTTTGTCATTGGCAATCTAAGCTTAGAATTCTGGGAGCTGCGGTCCAAAGCATCAGGAGGGCCGAAGTTTGGACATGCCTGCCCTAACCTATCACTTGGCATCAATGCTTCAAAATTAAAGGTCTCCCTCTCCGCCCCCAACAAAATGAAAATCAGCTTCTATGGGATTTATAGTATAATGTGGTTGCCAGGGCATAATGGATGCTAGAGTCCAGCTGTTCCTGGTGGCCAACAGGATCTCCCCACCCCCATGCACAAAAGCAAGACTCACCGACCCTGAGATTGGAAAAGTTACTTTTTTAAGCAACATCTCCCAGACTTCCCGGGGGTTGTCCAAAACTGAATATATATTTATCAGGACTCACTGAGACTTCAATATACAGTGGTACCTTGTATAAAGGAATTAATTTGTTCCAAAAGAAATTCTGTTAAGCAAATTTTCCTTTATACAAATTTCCCATAGGAATGCAATAAAAATGGAGTAATCCCTAATCGCGACCATTTTTATGTTGTACAGATTCGCCCCATAGGTCATAAGAACATAAGAACATCAGAAGAGCCCTGCTGGATCAGGCCAAAGGCCCATCTAGTCCAGCTTCCTGTAACTCACAGTGGCCCCACCAAATGTATCTGGGAGCGCATGAGACTAGATATCTGTCTCCTGATACCACTCCCCTGCACCTGACCCTTGAAGTACCCCGGTTTTAAGCCTGGAGATGACACATCATGGTTTGTAACCTGGGATGGACTTTTCCTCCAGGAATCGGTCCAACCCCCTTTTGAAGGCATCCAGGCCAGATGCCATCACCACATCTTGTGGCAGGGAGTTCCACAGACTAACAACATGCTGCGTAAAAAAAAAACATTTTCTTTTGTCTGTTCTTAATCTCCCAGCCCTCAGTTTGAGTGGATGCCCCCTAGTTCTGGTATTTTGTGAGAGGGAGAAGAGCGTCCCTCTATCCACTTGACTCATGCCCTGCATTATTTTGTACGTCTCAATCCTATCCCCCCTCAGCCGCCTTTTTTCCAGACTAAAGAGCCCCAAATGTTTTAACCTTTCCTCATAAGGGAGGTGCCCCAGCCCAGTAATCATTTTAGTCAATGTCTTCTGCACCTGTTCTGTTAAACAAATTCCCCCTATCTCTGGAATTTTTTATGTTGTACAGATTGTTCTGTTAAACAAATTCCCCCTATCTCTGGAATTTTTTATGTTGTTCAGATTTTATGTTACACAAACCGTTTGTTACACAAGGGTCCACTGTAGATGCTTAAGATTATGCTGCACAACTTGTGCTCATACCAGCCCATTTCTTTTCAGGCAATTAAAGAGTTCCTTCCTCTCTGTTGCTGAGTGTTCTTGTTCTTTGCTATGCCTAACCTACACGTAAGTCATAAAGTCGTAGACCGGTTGAGGACATAACCTGTGTGAAGCTGAAGCTGCTATTTATAATGTAAGAGCCTCAGTATAGCCCTTTGGCATAATTACGGCAATCAGACTGATTTTTTCTGCCTCTCTCCAAGTGCTCTGAGCAAATTCTATTGATCCCTATTATTTCCTTGGTAATTCAAGTTTTAAACAGTTCCCTGCTCTAGTTAGCAGAAATCTTCAGCAGCATGAAAGATACACTCACTGACCATCATCAAACCGTTCACAGTTGCTACAGACTAGAGATGGGCACGAATAGAAAAAAATGGAGTTTCGTTTGTCGTTTGTCGTTTAGAGGTCCGTTTCGGTTCATTTCCGTTGTTCGCGATTTGTTTTGCAAAAAAATCGTTTTCATTTCATTACCGTTTTGTTACCATTTCATTACCATTTATTCCAATTTTACGTGATTTTTTTAGCATTTAAAGCAGCTCACTTCATTGCTGTAGCGGAAACGAAACGCATGACAAAATCCCCGCGTTTCTGTTCATTTCGTTTCATTTTAGAGACAAATTCCGTTTGTCATTTCGTTACATAACGAAACGAGAACTGAAAAATGAAAACGAAAAATTGATCATTCCGTGCCCATCTCTACTACAGACTATCTTAAGCTTTAAGCAACATCAGTAGACCTGGTTTTTGATCTTCCTTAATTTTTTGTATATTATGGATTTTTTAAAAAACATAATTGCAACTGCTGGAAGGAAGATCGACTGGACCTATGAAGACTGGAATGCAGGGAGGTAAAATCCAGAGTTGGAGAACCTCTGCTCTTTTAGATGCTGAAGAATCCCAATCCCCATCATCCCTTGTTCTTGGATGGGGTTAATAGAAGTTTTGCAGAGTTTTGGATTTCTAGTCAAATTCCTCTAACTGCACAGACAAAGAGGAGAGACTCACAGAGCAGAATACTGTTGCCTCAAGCTTCCCAGCTTAGACCGCCCCTTTTCTTCTCATCATCTGGCACTTACAGTCTCAATCACACACACTGAGTCATCAATAGTAAGAAAAAAAAAGTTTCGTTGCTTAACGTTGAACAGATGAAACAGCCAACTGACAAACATGACGGCTTCTGGCAACAGGTCTCAAAAGACTCCACTGACTTCCAAGACACACAATGGAAATGGGGAGGGGCTGAGCAAAGAGGTTGGGTCTCTCCTTGAAGAGTCCAGCAGGAGGGAATGACTGATTACTATTGGATTGGCAGACACCCAAACCCAGAAAGGCCCCTCCCAGCTACATCTAGTAAAGGCAGCAGGCGAGGTTGTAAAAGGTCCAGCAGGAATCCCACACTCTGGAAGAGTTGCAGAATCCCCATGCCCACTTTAAGGCTATCCTACGCTCCCCACGTGGTGGCTCAGTGGGATAGAGCACTGAAAACTGTCGGCTACAAAGTCGGCAGCTCAGCAGTTCGAATCCTGGGTGCCACGCAGCGGAGGGAGCTCCCGCTGATATAACCCCAACTCCTGTAGAGAGATACCCTTTTGTCTTTCCCAAGTCAGAGTGCGGACAAGTGCTGACTGGCAACAGTGAGAGGCAGGCCAAGCTCTGCCGTCCTCCTCCCAGATTGTTTCAGAAGTAGAGATGCATTATTTTATTTATTTAAAATATTTTCACCCCACCTTTCTCCATAAAAGAACCCAAGGGAGGAATTTTATTTTTCCCATGAGGATTCCATAATTTTTTTCCCTGTTAATTCTATAAAACAAACTTCAAAAACCCTTGGCCCAAATGTTCCCACATTTGGCTCAGAGTAAGAGCAGAATTTCTGCTCCATCCATGCCAAATCGGGTGCTGATCTGAGGTCCTGTTTTTGTATTAGATTTTTTTTCCAGAGCAGCACCCCTGTTTTTGATTTGACTTGTTGAATGCTTTCTGCTCTTAAGAGCAGAATACGAGTCATCAAGCTCCGTTCACTGTATAGAAGACCTGCCCCTATGTAAAATCAAAATCCCGTAAATTAGTTTTGTAATATGAATCAACAAAGGTGAGGGTATGACTATTGCCATACCCCAGATGCAAACCCTTCCATAGGCCAAACCACAGGGAAAAAATGGAAACAAACATTTTTGGGCTATTATGTCAAGCTATGAATAATGTTTTTTTAAAAAAATTGAATGTACAAAGAGGGAAATTTCCAATGGGAAAACTGGATAACGTTTTCGACATCATAATGGCTGACAAAGTGGAAGTCCTTGCCATGACGATAAATAAAAACAGCAATAATAATCCAAATGGGTGAGAGATGCTGGTTTGGTGTCCAAAAACGGTTGGATTGCCTGGGATAAAAATTTTAAAAAATATAGTGAACCTGAAGTTTTTATGGCATTTCTATGCGGAGGATTTATGGACTCATAAAACGCAGCCTTCACCCAACGCTTAACGCTGCCGTGCAGGTTCTCTCTGAGGCTTAAGTATCCAATCCTCCAGTCACTTATTTCCAAAAAAAGAAACCCTTCGGAGCTGTGGCCGAAAGATAATAACAATGGACTAATTTTAAGCCTGAAATTTCAGCCTATTCATGCGCTCGATGCAAGAGAAGTTGATTTGTCACCATGCTTTTCTTTCCTTCTCACCTCCCCCGAGGCATGGGTCAGCGGCAAACGCAACACTGGGTGCCAAATGGAATTCTTAAGAGAAACCGTTGCAATTTAATGGGGAATGAGTTCTCTTTATATGGTTACCAACGCCAGTGGAAAAGACATTGCCCTTATTAAAAGGCTTTCATTAAACCCGATGCATCCCTCATTGCTTAATGTTCCACCCAACATAAAGTGCTTTGTTTTCAGGGGCTCAGATCTGTCCGCTGATAGGTAACAGCGGGAGGGCTTAGTCAACTGGATTTTTTTTTCCTGCAAGGACAGTCCAAAACTTCCGCATGGCTCTGTGTGGAAAACGTGCATAAAGAAGCAATCCCGTCTTGCCAGGGTACAACCCAAACTTCTGGATTGTTAATTCAGAGTAGTCATGCTCGCCTGTTATATGGAAGGATCCAGATGCTTTTTTGCTTCTATCTTAAGAAATAAAGATAGAACCTGTGCATTTTGAAATAGGAGGGCCTGATCAACAGCTCCCCGATGAATGTACGTTTCTAATGGTTTTCCCATTTTCCCAATGTTCTGAGTAGTTTTTGACACTAGATGGAAATGTGTTCAGAAATACAGAATGTGGGAAATAATGGGTTTAAAGTGTTTGTTTAATATGTGCAAGCAAACATATTATATTTCATTTATTTTTACCGTCTGATAATTGGGGGGGGGTGGCTCCCAAAGCAGCCTGCAGAGATCAGTAATAAGATCAGAATTAAGCTTACCAAAAAGGATTAACAGTCACGCTGCCATTCCCATGTGGCATACAGCCGTGCCTCACTTAACAACTCCTCTGTTGAATGGCCCCTCAGACTTACAACCAGCAACAACAGCCAAAGCCAACACCATCTAGTGCAGTGGTTCTCAACCTGTGGGTCCCCAGATGTTCCTGGACTGCAACTCCCAGAAATCCTGGCCAGCTCAGCTAGTGTTGAAGATTTCTGGGAGTTGCAGTGTAGGAACCATCTGGGGACCCACAGGTTGAGAGCGACTGATCTAATGGCTGCCTCGGGAAGAACCTGCAGAGATGCCTTCAAGGGACAGGGATTGCTGCAAGTACATCAGGTTCCCCCATCATTATATCCCCCTCCTTTGTATTCTGCTTATCCCTCCTCTCTCTCTGGCCTGCCTGCAACACACCAGCTTCAACACACCAGAAGAAACCACTGTTATGAAGCAAGCAATGCCTATAGATGGAAACTGGGACAGAATCTGAGGAAGGAGCCTTGGAGGGTCCATTTAAAATCTCCAGTGTCAAAGCCACACCATAATGTATGCAAAAGCATGCTCAACGGCTCTTGATCCTATTTGTTTACTTCCTAATTTTATTATATGGGTCTGCTTCAAAGGCCCTAGATACACCTAATTTTGAGGGTAGCTCAAGAGTTGAGGTAGCATCTTAAATACAGTGGTACCCTGACTTAAGAGCAGTTCGACTTGAAGAGCAGCTCGACTTAAGAGCAGAAAACTGTTGGCGTTTTAACTGTCACCTTAACAAATTTTAAATATGGTCTGCTCGACTTACAAATATTTTTCTCATTTTTTAAACTTATTTTTTCAATTTTTTAGATAGGTACCCTGACTTAAGAGTAGTTCGACTTAAGAGCCTGCATTTGAAACATATTAAATTTGCAAGTTGAGGTACCACTGTAGTGGGAATGGATGATGTACCAGTAAGATATAGTGGTCCGTCTGGGAAGAGATGGGCTGTCAGGTATATCAGTGTGGAGGATGATTTTATGTTGATTGGGACATGCATGTTAAATGTCTTCTATTTGCCAGAAAATCCCATTTTAGGCATCTTTCCTGCCTAAATAGTATTTTCCTAAAATTCTCCCAGATTTTATATTTTTAAAAAAATCCTCTGAATGGCACGGGTGGTGGTGACCATGTTAGGGTTTGCTGCATGGGTGCCACCATATTGGGGGCAGCTATTGAGCGTGCTGGAAGTGTCCTTATCCTTTCCTATCATCAGGACCTGGCTAGGTTCTTATGAGAATCAGAAGTCTGAGATCTTTGACTATCAGGACCATTTTGACAGGTGTCCAATTCTCTTTCCTTCCTTGATGTTTTAAAAATGAAACGAGGAACAATAATTTGCACACTCTCTTCAATCAATTTTTTTAAAAAAAAATCACTTTGTGAAAATATTTCCACTCTTCAACACAGTGAAGCAGGTGTGAATGAGGTAACCAGGGTAGAGAACCGTAAATCTTGCACTGATGTTTTCACTGTTCATTGCAGGGTGAAAGGTTTTATGCACTGGGGCGTGCTGGGGGCAAATAATTTATCCCTTAGGAATTCTACTTCTATCTATTCCTTCCTGTGTGGGTACATAAAGCAATTTAAATCGAACACAAGAGTTCAAGCAGAAAAAAAACTTTGCACCAGAAGCCTTCTTTATGAGCTGTCTGGAGAGGCCCTGGGGTCAATGGGACATTGCTCAATAAATTAAAAACAGACGTGTCAAGGTTTTTTCTTTCTTTCATCATATTCAGTTTTACATTAATGCCTGAATATACTGTAAGGAATGAGGCATAATACCTCCTAAATCACAGACACACAGAGACGTTCCTCATATTATGTCATGTTCTCACTGAAATCCAATCCTTTTTTGACGCTCTTGTTTAAACAAATCTGTACACGGACTATTAAAAAAGAAAGAAAAACACTCATTGGGAGGCCCCTGTCGTGTTTTGAGATTCCCTAAATATGGCTAGTCCTTGGATGGGAGACCACCAGGGAATACCAGGTGCTGTAGGCGCCTGGAGTAGGAACTGGCAATCCCAGTATTCCTGCCAAGAGAACTCCATGGATATGGGGTCACAAAGAGTTGCAACACATGCAGCACAAATATAGGTAGGAATTTTTAAAAAAGGAATAAAAGGATTTAACTGTCATTCTAACAGTTGATAACTAGCTACTGGGTTAGCCCCAAAGTGGAGTCACCACAATGCTAGGGACTGAGTGAAATCTCGATGCACCCCAAGTGGCGTACCATCTCTGCTAAGGTTACCTGGGAGCTTTTCCAAAGCATCCATCTGGCTATCCCTATTCTGCTGCTTCTGATCCCTACTAATTCAGAATATCCCAGCTCATTACTTTATCACCACAAGAGGAAAGCAATTCTCTGTGCAACAGAAAGGTTAAAAACAAGGCAGGAATGGGTGAATGTTTATGAAGATTCAGAGTCGCCACCTTGGTCTTTCTTTTCTTTTGGTAGGCTCCTCATCTTTAACATCTGTATGCCAATAGTATTCTTTGACAACAGCTCACAGAATCTCTCGGGCCGTATGGACAGATTTACAAAGTGCAAAAATGTAATATTTCCAAGTGTGGTATAACCAACAAGTAGAGCATGGCACCCTCCATGCTAGATGATGCACCAGAGAAGATAGAGAGGCTCAATTCAAGCTAGAATGAAATATCACATCTATTGAAAGAATAACTATTCCCTTCCTGGTCTGTCCTCAGCGACACATTGCATCCATCATCCTAGGAACACAGAAACTTGGGAAGCAGCGTCATATTGAGGCAGATGACCTGACCCTGTAGCCCAGTGGTGGCAACCCTTCAGCACTCCAGATGTTTTGGACCACAACTCCCAGAATTCCGAGCCTAAATTGCCAATGACAAAGGACCGTGGGAGTTGTGGTCCAAAATATCTGGAGTGCTGAAGGGTCGCCACCACTGCTGTAGCCCAGTAGACCCCAGCTTTGGTAAACCAGGTGTTCTTGGACTGCAGCTCCTATAAACCTCAGCCTGCACAGACAGTAGTGAAGGCTTCTGGGAACTGCAGTCCAAGAACACCTGGTTCACCCAACGTTGGCATCCACTGCGCTAGCCCCATATTGCCAACAGGGGTCAGAAGCCAGTTTCTGAGGTTCCAGATAGGATGGCTGGGAAGGGGACTGTTTGTGCTACTTCATGGTCCCCCATCCACATCCTAACCGGAGCAGATCCTGCTTAGCATCTTCCCAGCAGAAATAATCATCCAGGGTAAGAGAGCTGGTAAGTGTGCCGGGTCTATTGACATTTTTCTGGATGGTTCAAATTCGGTCGCAGTCTTCTCAGATTTGGAGTTCCATGCTTAAAAGAACAGGACAGGACAGAGAAAAGAAAAGAAAAGAAAAGAAAAGAAAAGAAAAGAAAAGAAAAGAAAAGAAAAGAAAAGAAAAGAAAAGAAAAAGACTTGTAACACACATTAGTTGTGTTACAAGAACAAAATCTTGGCTGGAGGCCATCACTTTATGACTTATTAACTCTGCCCGCCATTGCCTCTGGCATCTAGCAAGTCATTGTCCTTTAATTATAAAAGGGATTGAAGCAGCCACAAGGGGAAATCATGCCACATTAAAGCCGGCGCATAACTGCTCTGCTGATTATACAGGGACGCTCATCAAAGCAAACGCAGAGAAATTGGGGCTGTGCAGACAGAGATTGGGCTGGGAGGTACCCAGCAGGACCATCCTTGCGTGGGAGGGAGACTGCCAAAGAAGGCGATTCTTCCAAATTCAATTCTCCACGGAGAACCGCTCCCTCTTTCCTCCTGAGCCAGCCCTGCAAGGGAAGCAGGAGACAAATACGAAATATAAATCCCAGGAGACGCTGAAGTGGAACCCAAAGTGGAACCTCCTAGCTTTTTGTTTCAATGTCAGGAAGGGGAAGAAAGGCTTTATCATAACACAGAGGGCTAAATGATTCACCAGGTCCTGAGAAAACTTGACTTTCATCCACAGTCATCTCCCAAGCAACTGATGATGACTAGGTCTGGTTCCGGTGCCAGCTCTTCATAGGCCTCTGTCTCCACTTCCCCCTTCGGCCAACGCAATGGAATTTGTGACACAGAATAAGAGGTGTGCCTCCATTCCTATCAACCCCAATCCAGCTATTGTTTTATTTATACTCCAGTAAGGTGGGCAAAAGCTGTCTAGATGCCCTAAGCACATCCGATCTCACCTGATTTCAGAAGCTAAGCATGGGTGGCCCCTTCTTCTTTTGCCACTGACCAATCTAAGTACAGTGGACCCTTGTATAACAAATGGTTTGTATAACATAAAATCTGTACAACATAAAAAATTCCACAGATAGGGGGAATTTGCTTAACAGATTCGCCTATGGGGCGAATCCGTACAACATAAAAATGGTCACGATTAGGGATTACTCTGTTTTCAATGCATTCCTATCGGAAATTTGTATAAAGGAAAATTTGTTTCACATAATTTCATTTGGAACAAATTAATTCTTTTATACAAGGTACCACTGTATATAAGTACTAGAAATAATTAAAAAAACACTGATTGCTAATTTTAAAGAAATGATGTTTGTCACTTTGACAGCTATCTTTTCTTTTTTGTTTTTCTTGTTCCTTCCTGTTTCCTCTTTTTGATTTGCTTATTTGGTTTGGTTTGGTTTTTCTTCTATTTTCCTTTTGTCTTTCTATGAAAGAGGGAGAATTTAAAAAATAATAATCAAGAAACTCCCAAAATAAAGCAACCAGACATGGCCAGCTGAAACCTGAACTGCAGCGTCATACCTTGTAGTCCCCCAGCTCCTTGTTCGTGTTGGCCATTTGTATTCTGCCTATCTGCGGACTGGAATTAGAGCCACGTGTAGGCATGTGACGGGCACCATTGAAACAACAGGCGCATTAACATATAGATTACATTGCTCCCTTGCCGATGGCCTGATGTGAAACATTTTGCACACTGGGCACAGTCACGGGTCGCTTGTCTCCTTCCGCTGGCCACCCACCCTCTGCATGTGTCACCCATTTATACCCGATCTGCTGGCGTCGCCCGTGACACAGCACGACACGTGCTGGAAAAGGCTTCCATGATGGGCGGCAATGACAACAAACAATCAAAGGGGACACTCCGCTGTCTACAGCAAAGATCTGGGCCTGTTTCCAAGCAGCGGAAGAAAGAACTTCAATGAGCAGCTGCATGTGATTGCATTTGTTTTGAATGCTTTTTCTAATCCTTCAAAGCATGGAAGCTGAGACATTTATGAACTGGTCTCCCCAACCCCCCTCCACCCCAGCCAGATCCTGTCCCAGCCACAAGTTCTTTTGCTGGAAGGAGGCAGTCAAATCCAACACCAAACCCCACCTCCCCACCCCCGCTACTCATGTCAAAGACAGTTGTTGTGACTAGTGGCCACCAAAGAGTAAAGCCACAAGACAGGACTTCCAGAACTGCTGGAGCATCTTAATTCTGTCCAAGGTGGACAAACCTGGGACAGGGTTATACCACTTCATCTTGGAAGGGGAGGGGGGCTTGCAAAGGACCTGGACCCAACTGGCAGGCGTAGGAGCATGGATTGATGTGATTCACACACACACACACACACACACACACACACACACACACACACACACACACACACACACACACACACACACACACACACACACACACACACACACACACACACACACACACACACGGCTTTCAAGAAAGAAAGGCAATCGCAGCTAAATTTTGGGTAGATCCTCTGGGGATTAAGCCCTGTTTTGGAATTGAACAGGCTGAATCAGAAGATGGCAGGTTTTCTTTTACTGGACAGTTTGATCAATGGCCATCAGTCCAGGATGTTTTGGCCACTTCCGCCTGGGTGGAGCCATATAAATCTCAGATGACCTTCCTGCTGTAGAGTTCTAGGGTCTTACGTGCTGACTTATCTTCCAGGAAGTGACTCAGTGGGCATGCTCTCCCTGAGACTTCTGGAAGGATTTAAGCTCTCAAAATTATTCCCACCTTCAAAATTAACAAATGAATGGATGATGGAGTAGGGTTTCTCTTTAGTCAGATGTTGCCCAGGCCTTTCTTCAGGATTTAAGAAGAGTAATCCTGCTCTCAATAGGATGATGACTGCAGTTTTGATTATGATTAGAGATGGGCAGGAACCATCAAGTCAACCAGATTGTGCTGGTACACTTCTTGCCTTAAAAGGTGTTGGGTGGTTCCCAGCCCAGCCTCCTCTGGAGGGCACCTATTCAGCAGAGAAGACAGGGCAGGGAAGCCGGGGGGGGGGCTACCTCTGAGGCTGCTATCCCACGAACACTAAAAACCACTTCAAAATACTCGAAGATGCGGTTAATAAAAGTGTATCCCCATGGCCAGCAGACTTTATATGGGGGGGGGGTGTGACCACGCCCACTTAAGCATGACCCAGCGAGTTTTACAAGTACAGTGGTACCTTGACTTATGAATTTAATCCATTCCGAAGGCATGCTCTTAAGTCGAACTACTCTTAAGTCAGGGTACCCCGACTTAAGAGTAGTTCAACTTAAGAGCATGCCTTCTAAAATTGGGAAAGACTGAAGGCAAAAGGAAAAGAGGACGACAGAGAATGGTTGGACGGTGTCATTGATGCAACCAATATGGATTTGACAAAACTCCGGGAGGCAGTGGAAGATAGGAAGGCCTGGCGAGCTCTGGTCCACGGGGTCACGAAGACTCGGACGCGACTGAACGACTGAACAATAACAACAACCTATCTAAAAAATTGAAAAAATAAGTCAAAAATAATATAAAAAAAATTAAAAAATGTAAGTCAAGCAGGCCGTATCTAAAATTTGTAAGAAAGTAGTTAAAATGCCGACAGTTTTCTGCTCTTAAATCAAATTGCTCGTAAGTCGAGCTGCATTTAAGTCGGGGTACCACTGTACCTGGTCTCGAGGTGGGACAAAGCTTGCCTCAGTTCCGACGCGGATTTTTAACCAGTACTTGAGTCCGCGGGGACTCAGAAAATCCACATCGAAACCTTTTCATTCTGCTGTGTTGCAATTCCCGCTTGTGGGGACACAAAAGATGTGGTTCTTTAAACTGCACCCGTGGGGGCACAGGAACTGTTTTTTGAACCACGTGACAGTTCTGGGGGGGGGATCTGCATTTTATTTTGATCTGGATTTTCTGGCCGTGGGATAGCAGCATGAGTGGGCCTCCACTGCGGAAGGGTCTGGGAGCCAATGGACACTACTTCAGCTGAGAAACAAACCATCACAAAATGCCAGTTCAACCTTTTGCACACATACCCTAATTACAGTTACGACTACAATGACCATTATTACGATGACTAATACTATTGGAGATGTGAACTGTCTTTGAGTAAAAGTGGAAAACCAGACTGAATTGAGATTAGGGGCTGGTGTTTTTTGATGTGGTGGATGTGGAGGGTGACCGAAAATCAATCATAGATCCTTTGTGTTGCATCTGGCACTGAGGAGGTTTTCAATGAAAGATCCCCACTGATTTAAACTGAGGAAAGGGGGAGTAAAAAGTAATTCACTGTATCAGCGGCGGCAAAGGAAAAAGGACCTGCCAGTTGAACAATGACCCCTAAGATCCGCTGGTAGCTTAAATTTGCATTCCCCCCCAGCCAGATATCATGTGGGTTTTGTTCCTCTTCCTGTGTTCCCACCCTTCCGCACTCTGTTGCTTCTGTCTGTGGTGAGGGGAGGGAGAAAAACAGGGAGAAAAAATGCAGGCTCACCTCCGCTCACCTCCGCCTGCCATCGGAGCAGCCCCGTAGGGATTCCTGTCTGTTAAAGGGGCAGTGGGGACAACATAAACAAACAGAAGGCGAGGAGAGCCCAGCATCCACAGCTTTACAATCTGCATCAGAAATTTTTTTACATCCGGAGACCAGGTACTTGTAAAGTGTACTGGGGCAGCAGATTTTAGGGGTTGTTTGAAAGCAGCCAAACCCAAGAGGTCCCCCTGGGGGCTCCACTACTGGGCCATGAGAGAGGTCTTAGACCGAGTTCACCCATACTGCTAGCTAGGAGTCATATTTAGGTTCTTCCTTTTTTTTTCCCTTTATTACCTAGGTCTCTCAATTTGCTAAACAGTTTACTACTAGGATTGAGGATGTGTGTCCCTTTTAATGGTTGTCTTCATATCTATGGCCATAGCTTTATGGCTGATCTCATACTTAGATGTCACTAAGGCGGATGTCACCTCGGCCAGATCGGACCTCTCCAGAAATAGACGCAGCTGGCACACTAGGGAGAAACATGGTCTCAATCCAAATTGAACCAGACAGAGAGCCCTCTTCTAGAACTGCCCTGTGATCAGACCGAGTTAGATGGGAAGAGAAATTGCCTTTTCCACACTTGTTATCAATTATAAATATATGATAAATAAAACATGATGAAGCTATTTTAAAATGAAACGCTCTGCGGTATTGCCCCAGTGCAAGAATTTTTCCACTGTCTTTGTGTAATACATAACAATCTTGAGTTGGTTATTTTCTTTAAGCCTATAAATAACTGCTCCATGCACCAATGAGAAACAACAACCCTGTTTTATTATTTCGGCACGCTCGAGGGCGGGAAGGCAGAAGAACACGACCCGTCGGTGAGACAGCAAGAGAAAGGGCGTGCAGGGCTGTCCATAATTGAGTAAAGCACATGGACTCCAAATGTGTCAAGGGTGTCAGGTGGGACGATTCCCATAAAACAAAGGGTGATGGCAGTAATGTAACCCAGAACAGATTTTGCACATCTGAGAATGGAAAATGGAGCTAAAATTTAAGCCTCTTTCACGGGTGTGCCCCAACATGACAGTAACATGTAAGTGAGTCTCTCTCTCTCTCTCTCTCTCTCTCTCTCTCTCTCTCTCTCTCTCTCTCTCTCTGTGTGTGTGTGTGTGTGTGTGTGTGTGTGTGTGTGTGTGCAGAGATTGAGAGGGAAAAACGGGGAGAGAGACAAAAAGGGAATGATAGGATGATACCCCACATGTCACGTGCAGGATGCAAGATACGGAAGAAGAAAAGCTGTCTTGAGTAAAATGGGCTATGCAGCATCTCGCATTTTCTTTATTATTTTCCTACTATGTGTATTTATTTCCAACTCTGATGGGTGCCAGCCACGGCTGCTGAAGAGGCCACGGGTTCACAGGCATGAGGAGGTGTCTGGATGATTTGTGGCCTCCAGGTTCTGATTAATCATCTCTTAATTTGAGAGAGTGAAAAGAGACAACTGGGTTCTTAAGTGAGGTAGAAAGGTGGGGGGTAGCAGGTTAGGTACAGCTGTTGGTTTTGGACTTGAAATGCGGGCTCAAACTAATGGATGCCTTGACCAGGAAGCCAATCAACATTCTCTGTACATATCTAATGAAGAAATAAGAAAAATTGTAATTTTCACCTGTCTTCAGAATTCTTTAACCCTCCTTTCTTTCTTTCTTTCTTTCTTTCTTTCTTTCTTTCTTTCTTTCTTTCTTTCTTTCTTTCTTTCTTTCTTTCTTTCTTTCTTTCTTTCGCCAAAAAATAAGAGACTTTGGGGAAATTCTCCCCGAATAAACTGGAACAAAAAGTCCCCCAACCTTTGCACCAATCTCTTTGAATTCTCTAACAGTAATGCAGTAATAACCATGTGCCATCACCAAGTCAGTTCTGACATACAGCAACCTTTCTCGGGGTTTCCCAGAATACTCAGAAGTGATAGACCCTTCCCTTCTTCTTGGGGTGCTCTGGAGGTGTGCAGCTTGCCCGAGGCCACCCAGGCTGGCTATACTCACAAAAGGCAAAGGCGGGAATTGAACTCACAGCCTCTGGTTCTACAGACAGATACCTAACCGCATGAGCTACCCAGCCAGCTAAATTCTCTAAATACCGTGGCTCTGCAAAGGGAGAAGATGGTGTTCTGCCTACCTGCCATGATCATGTCAAGCACTGGGGCTTTTGTGGGGATGGGGCAACCCTGATTCAAAACCGAGCTGATCACCAACACCAGGATTGTGAGCTAGACATTATTTATTTATACATTAGGACCCCAGTATCCGCTGGGGACTGGTTCCAAGCCTTCCCGTGGATAATGAAAACCGTGGATGAGCGAAAACGCCAAAATGTCCCCAAAACTGTTGTTCTGTGATAGTAAGGGCGCTTTTACACGACCCCTAAGATCCGCTAGCCACTTAAATTCAGACCAGGGATCTTGGGGGTTCGTTGCTCTTCCTGCTTCCCCACCCCTCCGCACTTCCTGGCTGCTGGCTGCGTGAGGGGAGGGAGAAAAAAAAGGAAGAAAAGATCGTGCCTCACCTCCGTTCTGGCTCTCGTTCTGGCTCTCGCTCTTGCCCGCAAGATTCCTGTGTCTGTAAAGTAGCTCTTAAAGAGGCGGGAGCCCAAGAAACAACAAACAGAAGCGAGGAGAGCCCGGCACACACTATCTTTACACCGCATCAAGGAATTTTCAGGACGGAAGAGCAGGTACTTGAAAGGTGCGCTGGGACGTGCTAAAGTGGGCGTGGTCGCACCTAATTTCCTGTAAACTCTGGAGCTGGTGGGGAAACATTTTTAAGCTCCAGAGCTGGGAGCCATTTGCCCCGGAGTTTAGGGGTCGTGTATAAACGCCCTAAGTTGCTTTACAGCTGCTGTTTTGCAACAGTAGCTTGCTTTACAGCTGCTGTTTGTGACGGTAGCTTGCTTTACGGCTGATGTTTTATAACGGTAGCTTGCTTTACAGCTGCTCTTTGTGACAATAGCCTGCTTTGCGGCTGCTGAATTATTTATTTTTTTTCCTTTGCCAACCATGGATAACTGAATCGGTGGATAATGAATAAGTGGATACAGGGGTCCTACTGTATATTTATTTTCAGATTTATAAATCGCACCAATTTTCCCAAGGGAACTCTGGGCAGTGTACAAACAAAGCGAGCAACAATTAAAAACACCCCAATACAATTTAAAAAGAAACATACCAAAAGAGGAAGGAAAAACATCATTAAGAGTAATATCATTATTTGTTAGTGTTTAGGTAGCATAAAGCTCTGGGGTCGGCGGGGGAGGGGTGGCATTAAAGACTACATAGTTACCACTGGAAGCTTTTCCCTTGCAAGTATCAGGTATTATACATTTTTCCACCCCTTCCAATTTCTCTTCTACTTGTGTAGCTTCCACTTAAATTCTCTGGAACAGAGGTATGGGGCATTTTGTACTTTATGTACTGTCCCTACCACCATTTCTTACAATTGGTGGTGCAGACGAGGCCTCTGGGCAGTGTAATATACAGTGGCCCCTTGTATAACAAACGGTTTGTATAACATAAAATTTGTACAACATAGGGGAAATTGGCTTAACAGAATCGCCTATGGGCCAAATCTCTACAACATAAAAATGGTATCACTCTGTTTTCAATGCATTCCTATGGGAATTTGTATAAAGGAAAATTTGCTTAACATAATTTCATTTGGAACAAATTAATTCCTTTATACAAGGTACCACTGTAAAAGAATTGAAGTGTGCAAAGGTGGGGGAAAGCTTAAACGCAGCATCACATCATGCATTGTAGCAAGGCAAATAGCCAAAGCTCTGTGTCTCGGTGGGATCTGAGAACCCATCATTTTCCATCATTCTCACCTTTGGTTTTCCGTATTTCAAGTTATTTCCGTCCCGGGTGTGGACATTTGTGGATTTGAGTAAAGTCTCTTATAACACAAAATGAACTTAGTGGCTCCATTGCATCAGGGCTGCTCAGGTCATAGGCCTCACGAAGCAACATCTTCAAGTCACTCTTCTAGATCCTCTGGTCCTGGGGGGCGGCAGGGGGGAACAGGCTTCCGCTGACAAGGGAAATGAAGCATCATTGGCAAGGATGCTCGTTCTGCTCCGTATCCAATGGCAAAAGCGCCCTCCAGAGGCTGCAAAGAAATGAAATAACGCTGGTTTTTAAATTACTATTGTTGTTGGTTGAGAAGAAGAAGAACAGCAATTAAATCCTTCCCTCTCTGATGAAACAGGGGAATTCCTAAAGGCTGGTTAAAGCACAATTAATTCACAGTACATCACTTAACCCCCTTTAATTTAAGTACTGTATCACATACTAAATTAAGAAATACTGGCACATAATAAGTTCCTTCATCTTTGGGTGTGAACCTTGGCAAGCTTTATCTCCTCCCCAGGGGATGAACACACTTTCACATGTTGTCCAATTTTATCACATAAACAACAAAAGGGGGGACAGTCATTTTCCTCTCGTACACGATGATCAGCAGAGAGGAGAACTCTTCGAGCATCTAAACCTTGCATCAGATTCAGGATCTGGAGCAGGTTGTAGGTCCTCCAGATCATTCAGAACCAAATTTGGGTCATCCACCAAATGGTACAAGTGAGACCCAAACTAAATTTTTGTGGTCTGCGTACCCCTCCAGGGATTACATTGTGCATAGTGCCTCCATGAAGGATCTATAGGCTCAGGCTAGATTACTTTCGAACTCCTTTCCAGGTTTAGAATTTTATACTTTCTCCCCAGACTTTGGAGTCACAGATTGACTGGTATGATTTTTTAATGGGATTACTGCATTCTGAATGCCTTGTTGCTTCATTTTCTATCCTTGAATTTTGAGCTTAGAGTTACAAAAAGCTCTGATCCTGACAGGATCTCTCTTGGCGTGGGCCACCAGATTCTTCTTCTGGTGACCCATGCCATGCGAAAACAATGAATGCACTCAAATCTTCATAAAATCATACATAAGGGCAGTTCAGAGTTTAGGGTACATATTGTCAGACTGAACCTCTCAGAACCCCTAGCCAGGAAGGCTTCTGGGATTCTGTAAATTACATATCAAATGTTGGAGTATTTCATCAAAGGCATGAATTAAGATAAAAAAGATGTGGAGGGTAAATAAACCAACCGTTATTCTGCAACACTGAAGCTACAGGAGAAGAATCCGGAGGGAGACAGCTAAGATAAAATATATACACATGCTGGACACCCTTATCAATGGATTATATATCAGTCAAGGTTTCTTCAGTCATTATCAAATGCAATAATTATGCTGTTATCTACTGTTATTATCTTTTGCAACTACTAAACCCATCTTTTCGGAGCAAGGCACAAAGGTAAAATCTGGCATTCTTTACATTACCACATGCTGTTCAGGAAATCCTGATTCTCTTTGCCCAACATAGTTGTCTCCACATTCCTCCCTTTAAAGAGAGAGAGAGGGAGAGGGGGAGAGAGAGAGAGAGAGAGAGAGAGAGAGAGAGAGAGAGAGAGAGAGAGAGAGAGAGAGAGAGAGAGAGAGAAATTCCTGAAATGAGGTGGTAACCCTTTCATTTCAAAGCGTAAGGATTGTAATGTAGGTTCAACCTGTCTGCAAAGATAAGCATACTAGCACATCTTTCTCGTGCCTTAACTTCTACTCCAAGCCACTGGCTGGTAGAATCAGAATCGTGGCTCTTTTCTACAAAGGCAGCTGGAAGGATCAAAAACTTGTGACCATATTACTGGCAGTTTTCCTGAGTCGAGAAAACTGGGTGGGGTCTCAAATGAATCCAGTCCACGCGTGCAACCATAAATCCAGCTCCTGCTAATTTTACACTAGCCTAGGGGATTGTTTGGTTTGGGTTTATTTGGTTGGTTTGGGGTGGATTTAGTTTTTCCAAAACTACATGGAAACATTTGACACTTAAAAAATAGAGAAGGGGCTGCAAGCTGTTTAGAACTGCAGCTGGTTATTGATAGCGTGCTCAGAGATATTTATATTTCTATCCTGTACCCAGGAATTCTTGCAATCATCTGGATGCTTTAAATAGGCATCTGATTTTTGGAATTCAAGGCCATGGGGTACAAATGACAAGTCCTTTTAAAAACAGATGTGCCAGTTAGTTTTAGTAAATTATTTTTTTCTCAGGAAAGAAAGAATCCATCTCCCAATGATTGTGGGTCCTCTGATGGCAATTTTAGTGTAATGATTTTAGTGTAAAAGTTTTTATTAATGTTTTAAGTATTTATTGGTATTCTATGTTTTAACTCTTTTAATTATTTTGATTGTAAGCCGCCCAGAGACCTTTGGGTAGTGGGCGGGCGGCATATACATTGTAACAATAAATAAATAAATAAATAAATAAATAAATAAATAAATAAATAAATAAATAAATAAATAAATAAATAAATAGTCTGCAGCATTGTGTGTTTGGACTGCAACTCCCAGAATTCCCACCTGGGGGTGGGTTTCTTGCAATACTGGAGGATGGGTGACGTGGCAGAGGACTGAAAGAAAGCTAATGTTGTCTTTCTGTCTGTGAAGATTCTCAGTCATCCAGGTGAATTTATCTGGAAGTTGAGTCATGGCTACTGGACTTCTTTTTTGAGAGATAGAAACGTTTCGCTGCTCATCCAAACAGCTTCATCAGTCTGAATACAGCTAGTGCGAGTCCTCTATCTTATAGTCAGTCAGCTTTTACCTCTCGTCACCCTGATCTGAATTAGGCTCATAAGATGAACAGTGGCCTAAATAGGCTCGTTTGGGAGACAATAGTATCCATAGCCTTAAGGTGAACAATGGCCTAAGGGGCTGAAACCCATAAAGTATGGGTCGTTAGCTATGGCCTTGGTGGTGAAGGCTTTTTGATTTGTCTGGGTACTTTGGAAAGCACACCCTGATAAGTAGCAGATAGACTATGCCTGAGGCCGCCACCTCTGTTGAGGGAGGGGGTTTCGATGCTCACATGAATGGCTTCCCTGACTCCTCTCTCAAACCACCTATCTTTTCTGTCTAATATGTGTACATCCTCATCTTTGAAAGAGTGCTCTTTGTCCTTCAAATGGAGGTGTACTGCTGATTCTGGTCCCGAGCTGTTACCCCTCCTATGTCTTTCTATTCATACATGGAAAGAAGGAAGAAACTTGGGAACTACAGACCAGTCCACTGGACATTAATCCCAGCACATATTATGGAGCAAGCTATTACACAGTCTGTAGGTTAACAGATGGGTTCCTTGGACCAACAATATTCATGTGCCGTGGTGATCCTTTTTAGGGTTTTTCAAAGTAGAGACTGTACTCAGAAGTGGTTTCTCAACCCTTTCTTCCAGGGGTGCCCTGGGACTGTGCAGCTTACCCAAGGCTATCCAGGTTAGCTTTTCTCCCTGGAGGCACAGTGGGGAATCGATCTGGGACCACACTCATACACCAAAATCACTGAGCTACCTCCAGCCAGCTGCATGGACCAATAGCATAATTACTTTTAAAGCTGTGTGGACTACACTCTTGCTTCTAGTGCAATTTTGCCCCATCCAAGGTAGCCAAGTCAAGGTTCACTCAGCCTTCCATCCTTCTGAGGTTGGTAAAATGAGTATCCAGCTTCTGGAGAGTGGGAGAACAATGTATAGGCTGAAGGATCACTTGCAAACTGTCCAGAGTGCACTTTGCTATTTGCTTTTTAAATTAAGTCCCATGTTTGAAAGTGAGGCTTGATAGCTCAGAGAGTCATGCAGAATTATCTGGCCTCTAGCAAAACTCATTGGGAGAAGTCAGGGTTCAATTTCTCTGCAGAAGCAAAGGAAACAACATCATTTGCAGTTGTGATGGGTGAAATACACAGGTTCCTTCATAATTCTACCAGAGTTACAAATGAACTGCAGTCCTTGTGTTTGTTTGTTTGTTTGTTTTTATTTTAGAGTATTTTTACCCCACCTTTCCCCTTGGAAAAGGACCCCAGGCAGCTTACAGTAATGAGGGATAATATAAAGACCAGTACAATTAAGACATATTCAAGCATTTGAAAACAAGCAATTGAGGGGCATCTTACAGCATTAATTACAACATTACATTAAAGCTACAAGGTTATAACAAGTTATAAACACAAAGTCTGTGTGAAACCATAGATTCATATAAAATACACATGGTAGTCCAGCATTCAGGGAAAGCTTGCCTGAAGAGAAAGGTTTTTGCCTGTTTCCGGAAGGACCACAGAGATGAGGTAGTCCTGGCGTCTAGTGGGAGGGAGTTCCAGAGTCTGGGCGCAGCAGTCCAGAAGGCCCTTTCATGTTGCAAAGCTGGAGGTTAAATTTAAGTCCTAGGCGTATTCTTTGCCATGTTTGAGGAAAGCTGTCCACACGGACAAACAGAAAGCGGCCCAAAAGACAAAACAGGCAAATGCTAGATCAAATGAAGCCTGATCTCTCTCTGGAAGATGAAATATCTAAGGTGAGGTTAACATATTCTGGGCATTTCGTGAAAAGTCAAGACTCACTGGAAAAGACAAGATTGCTAGGGAAAAACAGGAAGACCTAACAGGAGATGAATTGACTCAATAATAGATACCGTAGGCTTGAGTTTTAAGATCTGAACAAAACGAGCAATTTTTTGTTTTCAGCGAAAAACAAATTTTGTCTCCAAAATGAAACAAAATGAAATGAAACAACAGAAATTTTGTCGTGCAGCAAATACAAGTAATGAATGGTTACGTAAAACAAAACTGAATTTTTTTGCAAAAAACATGAAAAGACCTAAACGACAAACGACAAACGAAACACCATTTTTTTTTTAGTCGTGCCCATCTCTAATCTGAACGCATCCATTTATGATAGGATCTTTCCGAGGTTATCAATTCATCCATGTACCATACATTTAAAACAACTCGTCAGCCCATGAAAGCAACAACATGTAAATTAGCATATGCAAATCTGTGTCCTCTTCTGCCCGCTCTTCTTGCAACACCCGTCTTCTCAACCCTAAATAAATGATTTCCCGTCTCTGGTGAGATTCTGCAAACATAAGCCCAGGAGCCAACATGTCGGTGAAATGTCTTTTCCCGTCATTTATTAAATCAGCAAGGATAATGTTAGACAAACAAAAAATTTCCTGACCAACATTGATTGAGGGATCAGCGTTACCAACTGTCATAGGTGGGGATATTGGCATTTGGATCTCTCTGGTCGCCGGGTTAATGTGGAACAGTAGCAATGGGTCTCCCGAGGGAACTTGGGTTAGCTGCTCTGATATGGCCTGCCACAGCGACATAGACAAAGCACAATTTATCTCTTTGCTTAACTGAGCCAGACAGCTTGACTGCCCTGCTCCACCTTTTAATCCTGCCAAATGCCAGCTCTTGATGGCCGGGCACTGCTACAGAACCACAGGGGTCATGCCAGCGGCATACACGAGGGTGTTCTCTGCCCCTCATAAGCCGACTTGGCTGCAAACAAAGTTTAATGTGGGTTTCCCAAATTCCTTTTCTCCACATTCAGCCCGCAGCTACTCACTGCCAAAATGCAAATGGGAACAGTTATGATGTGTCACCCACAACGGCTTGCAAAAAAAGTCAGGGCTCCCTGGCAGTTCTCTGAGATTCCCAATATTAAAAGAGGGTCTCCAGATATTCTCTGTCTCTCTCTTTCTTGTGCAGAGTAAGGGACATACAAGCTCACCAACGGCATAAGACAGAATGCTTTTAGAATGAATGCAAAAGTCAAGAACCCATTATATTTGAGCAGGTGAAAACCAAGGAAGAGAGAGTAGAAACCTGCACAGTCTCTCACTCTGAGCTCAAGACAAAAGGCCCTTTCCTATGTGTGTGTGTGTGTGTGTGTTGTGTCATTACAGTCGTGACCGACTCTTTGTGACTCCATGTCCATGGAGTTTTCTTGGCAGGAATATTGGAGTGGTTTTGCCAGTTCCTACTCCAGGCACCTCCAGCACCTGGGGTCTCCCATCTAAGTACTAACCAGGGCTAACCCAGCTTAGCTTCCGAAATCAGGCGAGATTGGATGTGGAGCACCCCTGTTTCCTGGATCAAATCAAACATCCCCATGACATTCTATTTCTAAATGGCCTCTGAGAAATTCACAAGGGGATGGACAAGATCCAGCATCTCTCCATTTTTCTGTGCTCAGATACAAGCACTTAGGTAGGAGAAGGAGATACATGGCCTCTCAGCATGACGGTTCTACATTACGAATGCCGTCGGGTCCCTGAATTGGCTCAGCCTTTTCTGTTTAATTATTTCTTAGAGTTTAAAATCAATGTGACTTCTGTCCTAACTTTCCCCCCAAGTGCCCATGCTTCTATCTGCACCCCTAACAAATTTCATTCTGCTAGCAACCCAGCATGGTAAGTTGGGGGGGGGGGGATGAATCAACTATTGTCCATTATTTCTCTCAGTGGAAACTTTGCAGATCTCCAAGGACCCATGCTAGCATGCTAACCACTACATAACATGACCCATTCATTCCAGTGGATCAGCTTTGGTTAAGACTTATAATGCATTTACCCCATAGAATCTAAAGCCACAGGAAGTAGTGATCAGTAAAGAACTGGTTTCAAGTGCCCTTTCCCAGGCCAGTTACTGGCCTACCTCGCAGCACTGTTGAGAAGACAGAATTGGAATGGGCGAAGTCCCAATTGGAAAAGGATAGCCTCGAGCTGTTGAAAAAAAGATGGAATGTGTTTGTAACAAAGAAGAAAAGAAAAGGAACAGCTAAATAAATAAGCAGTTCCCACTAGATCCTACTCTTATTGGGACTAAACATTGCATTTAGCACCCTTAATTCGTTGTGTGTCATGCAAAAGAGCCATTGCCCCTTGCCTGTGGAATAACCTTCCACCAGACATCTGCCTGGCCCCCTCTTTGGCTGCCTTTAAAAAAACGATTAAAAACTTGGCTATTTAAGCAGGCATCCCCTCAAACATAACGCAATTTTAGTGTTCACCCATTAAATCATGATTTTAACCAATTAGCCTGCCAATAATGGTACATTATTTTATGTCACATTAATGTTAATTTTACTTTTAGTTCTATTTTATTATGTTACTGTATTTTATGTTTTTATTGTATGAATTATCTGAATGGATTAATTGTTGTAAACCGCCCGGAGTGACCTCGCTGCCAGATGGGCGGTATAAAAATCCAATAAATAAATAAATAAATAAATATTTCCTTTTCCTCTGTCCCAAAATGCTTTTCCAGTCCGGAAAAATGAGCAACTCTCTGAGTGAAAGCCCTCACAGGGGAAGCCTGCTTCTGAAGAGAACTAAACTTTATGGGGAAATGTCCAAGCATTTAAACACTGAGATCCGTGGCTCAGTTTGTGACTGGAACAGTTTCAGTCCGGGCTTAATATCTGTAGGGATTTAGGTCGAATAATGCCTGGGTTTGTTTCCATTTGCCCAGATTCACGTGGAGTTGGAGAAATATCTGTGGAGAAAAGTTGTTGGAATCTAAAACCGCTGCTGCTTTTTGTTTTAGTCAAAAGAAGAAAGATTCGGAGACAGTTAAGGACAAACCAGCTTCCTGCTCTGATGGTGCTGAAAAGCTTTTTCTAAAAGCTTGCTAATCTTTCCAGGATTAGGTATTCATTAGCCCATTGGACTCTCTTGTTACCACAATCATGGCCATGGAGGCATTTGCCAGCGGAAGAAAGGCAAACGAAACCTGAGATTCGGCAGGCATTGTCATAAATTTGAAAGCGCTTTGCTGAAAGTGAGTGAGCCTTGTTCCAGTTCATTGGCTGGAAAGTCATGGAAAAAAATTCAGGGGGTGGGGGTGGGGTGTCATATAATCCTCCCCCTCCATCAGGCCAAGATAGGACGCAGCCAAGCGCTTTGTCCAATCGATGTATTAAATATCGTAGGCGATGAAGCTTTGGATTGCTCCGGGTTTTCTGCCTGGTTAAGTCTTTCCGAACACTGTACATTTTTAAAGAGGGCGAGGGGAGAAAAACCCAGAGCAACCCAGAACCTGACATCTCCTTCATGAGAACTAGTGGAATGATGGTATCTGTTCAAACACCTGGGTGAAGTGGCATACTCCTGTGTCCCAATACATTAACCCACTGACAGAATCAGGACTGCACACAAGCTGTCGGTGCTTCCCACAACCTCTTTGGGAACACACATCCCATAATCCCCAGGCAGCACATTGACCTTGCGGTTGGAATTCCCATAATCCCCAGCCGGCACATTTTTCCTGTTTGGAGTAGAAATCTTCTGCGTCAATTTAGGAAGTTCAGACTGCCAAAAGAACTGTTGATTCAATTTTATAGAGGTGTTATTGAATCTATCATCTGTTCCTATAACTATCTGGTTTAGTTCTGCGACTAAGCAGGACATACTGTATATAGACTTCAACAGATAATTGGAACTGCTGAAAACACTATTGCTACTAATTTGCCATCTATTGTGGAATTGTATACCACAGGAGCCAAAAAGAGGGCAATTCCACACATCCTGGACATAATCTGTTTCAACTGTTACCCTCGGGGCGACATTTTAGGGCATTGCATACTAGGACAACTAGATATAAAGATAGCTTCTTTCCAAGTGCTATCAAACTGTTGAATAATTAATTTTTTCTTCTTTTCTTCCTTTTTTAATAATAGGCTTTATTGTGTCGTTGTACTATGTTTTTATTGTTGAATATATGATTCTTATATTTCCTTCTTGCATATGGAGAGCATTTTTTTTACCAAAACAAATTCCGAGTGTGTCCAACCACACCTGGCGAATAAAAGGATTCTGATTCTGATTCTGATTCTGAAAACCCACCCCCAAACACGTTGTTTCCTCCAAATGCCTTGATTTGGGGAACTCTTGGTCAACCCAGGGCCTTTTTACATGACCCCTAAGATCCGCTGGTCCCTTAAACTCGGACCAGAGATCTTGAGGGTTCGTTGCTGTTCCTCCGTCCCCACCCGCTTTGCACTTCTTTGTTCTGTCTACGTGAGGGGAGGGAGGAAAAAAAGCCTTAGAGAGGGACAAAAGAATAAAAGGCTTACCTCCGGTGCTGGGGGAAGTTGCTCCGACCTCCGTTTACTTCCTGGTTCCTCTTTAAGGGGCGGAAGCAAAAGAAAAACAACAGAAAGAAGCGAGGAGAGCTCAGGCACTCTCCGCATCAAACTTTTTCACCATCAAAAAGCAGGTACAAGAAAAGGGCTCTGGGTCGTGCTAAAGTGGGCGGGGTTGCACTTAATTGTCTGCAAAGTCCGGAGCTGGTGGGTAAACATTTTTAAAGTCCGGAGCTTGCAGCCATTTGCGGCGGAGCTTAGGGGTCGTGTATAAACACCCCCAGTTACTTTCCAAACGGCAGTTCCTAGAGTCTCTCCCTCAACAAGTGTGATCACTGCCCATGCTGGCTGGGAAATCTCGGCAGTTCCATCCCCGAAAGTAACTTTTTCAAGCTTTGCTTGGAGCCTTTTCTGTAAATAGACACAGGAGGGGACAGCGTGTCCCCCAAACACTGGGGATGCAGACAGGCAGAAGCAAAAACCATTTCAGGACCTGGAAAAGGGTGCCATATAAAGCACACACCAGGGTGATATAATGGGGAAGGATCGGTGGAACTTTGCTCATGTTTAGCTACAACTTGCAAAGGCACCAAGCCAACAAGAATCTCACCAGCGCTGTCTAACTGCAATGCCTGCCAGGAGGGACTTAATAATATCACTGAAGTTAAGCCATTCCACTCTTTCTTCTTTGGCTTTTCTGTCGCTAGCACAGAGCACATCATTGAAAAGGACTCTGGGTTATTTATTTACAGTGGACCCTTCGTATAACAAATGTTTGTATAACATAAAACCTGTACAACATAAAACATTCCGGAGATAGGGGAAATTTGCTTAACAAAATTGCCTAGGGGGCGAATCCGTACAACATAAAAATGGTCATGATTAGGGATGACTCTGTTTTCAATGCATTCCTATGGGAAATTTGTATAAGGAAAATTTGCTTAACAGAATTACATTTGGAACGAATTAATTCCTTTATACAAGGGACCACTGTATTTTAATGCTAGTCTTGAATCCTCCGGGTATCTATCTCTTCACTTCTTCTCGTTGGTTGAAATATTCCTTTTATTTATTTTATTTCCCCCCCCCTTTTAGCTTCCTTACTTGATTTGTTTATCTGAGTAGTAATCTATTTCATTGTGCACTGATCTTATAATGTTAGGGTAATGGCACATCTTTTACATCCCCATAAATAGCACAGTAGCTTCCATTGTGGGCTGGACAACAATCTTGTCAGCACTCAGATCAGTTTTTGAATGAATTTCTTCCCAGCTTGCTGGGCCCAGCCCTTTCTTACCGAATCCTGCTTTGTTATATGGTGGCAGATGTTCTACTTCTATTTTTATTTTATTTTTTTATTAGTATTTTTGTTATTATTATTATTGTTACCATATTCTTTATTATTTGTAATTTGATTTGGTAGCTATGGGGCTTGCTTTGGTTTTTTTTTGGGAGTTGTTTATTTTGCAACATGTTGTACACCGCCCAGAGTTCCCGCGGGGAAATCGGGCGGTCAACAAGTACAAAAATAAATAAATAATAAAACAAACCAGAATGCACTGCCAAACCCATGGTTTGTGCCCATCTCTGCATCTGACTGTTATAAATTTGGGAGGGAATGGAAAAATTTTAAAGATTAAGATGAACTTATTTAACTGCATCTGGAGGGAACAACTCGTTCTGACAAATCTTCCTGTGTCTCCATATTTCAGGCATATCCCCAAGGGAGGAAAGGGTTACCGCCATTTTTAACTTCTCCAGGCAAAACAAAGCGAAATGTGAAGAAATCTGGGTTCCCAGATTTCTAGATGAGTTTCAGTCCAACAAAAATCACCCTCTGGTCCAAAGCAAATCAGGCCTGAATAATCAAATCAGGTTTGAATAATCAACATCAGGTCCTGAACTATATCACGTGACCTTTCCATGGCCCGAATGAAGCCCTTTTTTTTTTTTTTTTTTTTTTGCTGGGACAGAGAAAGCATAGCATTAGGTGGATGTGCCACTTTGTTTTAAAGATCTAACTCCTGGAGAATTTCACGCATGGTCATTCTCATTTTTTGGCCACAGTGTTTTTAAGGAGATAGATTTCGAGGTTCGAGTGGGTCCCACCATCTGCAGTGATGCCTCTGGGGACCACACATGGTCCTCAAATCACATGACCCCACCCGTCTTGGGTGATAATAGGGCAAACTGGTTTTGAGTTACCCAATCCGGTTTGCAGTAGACCAGTCCATTCACAAAGGAGGCTGCATGTTGGGCTTGTGAGAAGGTGCGTGCCCACTTGACATTCCATGAACCTATAAAAAGTTCTGGAAAAAAGTGTTTTTAGAGCTAAGTAATATGATTAAGATGGATATAGATTGTAATCCAGAGATAGCATTATTATCATTGTTAACAAGTAAAGATTATGTTGTTACAACAAAGGAACTAATAGCAAATTTTATGACAGCTGCTAGATTAATTATAGCAAAAAATTGGAAGTCAAAACTAGAATTCAAGATGGAAGACTGGTATAATGAACTTTGGGATATAGCTATAAACGATAAACTCTCCTGCAGTTTAAAGGTTAAACGAGGAGAAATGAAAAAAGACATTTTCTACGATATCTGGGGTAAATTTTTAGATTATGTATTAGTCGAAGGAAAAGGGAAACAGTCCACGAATATCTCACAACAATTCTTTTAAGAAGACTTTTAGAAGATGGAGCAACGAATAAGAATGTATGGATGGACCCGTGGGATGGGGGTGCACTTATATTGTTTGTTGTAGTTTTTTTACTTTCATTTTTATGTCGTTGTATGTAGTTTAAAATTTAATAAAAAAACATTAAAAAAAAAAAAAGAACTATAAAAAGTTACGAAAAAATGCAAAAAAATTAGAGATGGGCACAACTCAAAAAATGGTGTTTCGTTTGTCGTATGTCGTTTAGGGGGTCCATTTCGGTTCGTTTTCATTTTTCGTGAATTTTTTGCAAAAAAATCGTTTTTGTTTCATTACATAATGAAACAAAAAAATGAAAACAAAACAAAAAATTGTTGCTTCGTTAGCATTCGTTACAGTTCAATGTATTTGCCGCAACAAAAACGAAACGCACAACAAAATTTCTGTTGTTTCGGTTTGTTTCGTTTCATTTTGGAGACAAAATTTGTTTTTTGTTTCATTATGTAATGAAACAAAAAAACAAAAACAAAAACAAAAAATTGCTCGTTTCGTGCCCATCTCTACTCCCTATTTAACTTTGACCAGTCACGCTCCAAAGAGACCAATGGTCATGTTCAGCAGAGCCATGGCATCAGCTTAACAGCTGTTGCTGAGTTTTGAATTTGTCATTAAAATTCCTTTTGCTACACAGTACAAGTACAGAGATCCACAGAGAAGAATAGCTCCGTTCCTCAAATAGTCCACCCTTTTCTCGTTAGCTGGCACTTCAAGTCTCAATAATTCAGCCTGAGACATTTGTAGCAGAAAGAATAAAAATGTTTCTTTACTTATGGATGAAAACAGATCAACAGCCAATAAAATGACAGACTACAAAGGATGAAACAGAAGGGAAAATAACTGAACAGAGAGTCAGGGCTCTTTTTTAGCCCTTTTACACGACCCCTAAAATCTGCTGCAAAACACTTGCAGATCCGGAGCATAAAATTGTTTTCCCACCAACAGCGGGCTTTAAAAAAACATAAAGTACACCCATGCCCACCTAAGCAAGCCCCAGCGCACTTTACAAGTACCTGGTCTCCAGAGGTAAAAAAATTTCCAATGCATATTGTAAAGCTGTGGATGCTGGGCTCTCCTCGCCTTCTGTTTGTTTTTGTTGTCCCCGCTGCCCCTTTAACAGACAGGAATCCCTATGGGGCTGCTATGAAGGCAGACGGAGGTGAGCGGAGGTGAGCCTGCATTTTTTCTCCCTTTTTTTCTCCCTCGCCTCACCGTAGACAGAAGCAACAGAGTGCGGAAGGGTGAGAACACAGGAAGAGGAACAAAACCCACATGATATCTGGCTGGGGGGATCCGAATTTAAGCTACCAGCGGATCTTAGGGGTTGTGTAAAAGGGCTCTTTGAATTCAAAAATGGGAATGAATGGTTGGTTATTGCTGATAGATTGATAGTCACCCCAGCCCAGAAATGTCCCTCCCAGCCATGCCTACTACAGGCAGCATGCAAGGTTATTTAAAAAAACCTCCAACAACATTAACAATCAAGCTAAAACTTTATGCTTTTAGGTCCTGCTAGTTACAGTGAAATATAAAGCTTGTCTTGTCTTTAGACACCCAAAAAATTAACACTGCATAGCCCGATTGTGAAATTTTCTAACTCCTGCCCGTCAACTTCGGCTCAGCCCCAAGTTTTCATGTAGAAGCAAAATCCATTTCATGACAAATTCATCAGACAATATTCAGAAGCCTTGTCAATCCCATTCAAACATGGAGCATCCCGCAGCTGTCTCCTGCGAAATCCTCTGCATACCACTGCTCCATCTCTGCTCTGGCTGTACCCTTCAGTCGTGACCTTTAATAATTCTCGCTGCCATTGCTTTCTCAAGAATTCCTCTATCTCTGCACCAACCGTAGAAAAAGATGGCCCCGTAATCTTCAGGAAGAAAATAGATTTTTGAATCTGGAAGTTGAGTCATGGCAGCTTTTTTCTTTTCTTTTCTTTTCTTTTCTTTTCTTGAGAAATCAAGAAACGTTTCACTGCTCATCGAAACTGCTTCATCAGTCTGAGGAAAGGTAGTGGGGAATCCTCCATTTTATAGTTCGCCTTGGTTTCACACACCCCTGGTCTGAATAGGCTCATAAGTTGGACAATGGCTTGAATAGGCTCATGAGTTGGACATGGCCTGAATAGGCTCATGAGATGGATAATGGTCTGAATAGGATCATTAGATGGACAATGGTCTGAATAGGCTCATGAGATGAAGAATGGCCTGAATTGATTCATTAGATGGACAATGGTCTGAATAGGATTATTAGATGGACAATGGTCTGAATAGGCTCATAAATTGGACAACGGCCTGAATAGGTTCATTAGATGGACAATGGTCTGAATAGGTTTGTAGGTGGACATTGGTCTTAATAGGCTCATAAATTGGACACTGGCCTGAATAGGTTCATTAGGTGGACAATGACCTGAATAGGTTTGTAGGTGGACAATGGTCTGAATAGGCTCATAAGTTGGACAATGGCCTGAATAGGCTCATTAGATGGACAATGGCCTGATAGTCAACCAAAATCTGTCTTCCTGTAACTTGAGCTCATTGTTACATGCCTCGAACTTGGGTACAATCAAGAACAGGTCCTGCTCCTCCTCTGTATTACACCCTTTCAAGTATTTGAAAAGCGTTATCCTCTCTTCCTCCCAGTCTCCTCTTATCCAGGCTAACCATGGCCAGTTCTATAATTCCTCATACGACTTGGTTTCCGGTCACCTGATCATCCTTGTTGCCCTCTTCAGAACTGGCTTCAGTTTGTCTGCACTCTTCTTGAAGTGTGGTATCCAGAACTTGGCACAGCAGCACTCTGGATGAGGCCCCCTAACCAATGCCGAACTTGTCAAGATGTATAAATATTGGCGTGTTCTGATCAGATAGAATATGACACATCGTCCCCAACACTACGCATTCCCCTGCACTCAGCCAAGAACACCTGCAAGCAGCCATGATGTTAAAGGTGAATTGAAATGGAGAAAATTTCCCTTGCAAACCTACTGAGCATTTATTTGAGAAAAGTTGCATTGAAGAGAGCCAGCTGGAACAGTTTTTTGTTTTTTGTTTTTTGCACTGTTGGTAGAACAGTGTTGAATGGAAGGAAGGACAGAGAAATATTTCTGACTCAGAGGCCTCAGTCCATAGATCTTCCCAGAGAAATGTTGAGCAGCTCAGCTGAGAAGCCTTTTTTTTTTAACCTTTAAAAATGACACCAATTTCACAGCTGCTAATGGCATGTGGGACTGAGGCTTTCCTATGCAAATTATCCATCGAGAACTCACCAGCTCTCATAAACGGGTGGAAAGAGAAATCACCATTTTAATGCACTGATATCTCTCTTCAGAGGTATTTCATTTAATGCTTTAATCGAATCACCTGCTTTAAAATATATATATCAAGATGTTCCTTTCTGGAACTAGAGTTTGGCTATGCATTGGAGTGATTAGCCTTTGAGCCTTTGATGGGGATGGAAAAGTGAAATGAAATTTTGCCAGTCCATCGGCACTGATGAGAGCTTATGGAAATAGTAGAGTGAGGTCTGCCTATAGGATGACCCAGAATTTCTCCTGGACTTTCAGAATTCACTGGTACCTTCTTCATTGCAAAACTATTTGAGTCTCCATGCGCCTGGTGGTTTGAAAGCATTTTCAGGAATTCCTTCCACTCTCCATGTCTGTCTGTCCGTCTGTCTGTCTGTCTGTCTGTCTGTCTGATTGATTGATTGATTGATCGATCGATCAATCAATCAATCAATCGATTGATTATGTACTGCCCCATTTTGCTACAACGCCGCTCTGGGCGGCGCACAATAACAGGCAATACAATTACAACCAAAAAGAATGCTGAGGACAGACAGTTAATTTTTAACAAGATAAAATAAGATCCAGTTTATGACCTACTAATACAGTGGTACCTCAATTTACGAATTTAATCCATTCCAAATGCATCCTCTTAAGCCGAACTACTCTTAAGCTGGAGTACCTATCTAAAAAAATGGGGGGGGGAGTTAAGAAATAAAAGAATAAAAAAATATTTGTGAGTCAAGCAGACCATATCTAAAATGTGTAAGGCGGCCACAAAGCAACCTGTTGTCACAAACAGCAGCTGTAAAGCAAGCTATTGTCACAAATGGCATCTGTAAAGCAAGCTACTGTCTCCAAACAGAAGTCATAAAGCAAGCTACTGTCAGGAAACAGCAGTTTGAGGGGGATGGGCAGGCGTTCTCTCTTATCCACAGTTTTCATTACCCACAGGAAGGTCTGCAACCAATCCCCAGTGGATACCAGGGTCCTACTGTACAAGGAGTAGGGGGTGTATTAGTTTTGAAAAAAGACGGTTTGAGCACATTAGATTTTTTTAAAAATGAAGATTATTGAATCTATAACTGTAGAGTTTAGTATTATCAGTTATTCAGTGCCAACGTGCGACCCTCCCCGTTTCTTCTCTCCACCACATCGGTCAAATGAGAATCAAAAACCATCAGACCGCTTGCTGTGTATGGTCCTTGAATTGACATCCTTGTGGCCCCATGAATGAGACTTACTGATCCTGATTGTCATCCAAGTTTCTTTCTGTTTTTTGGACATTCTGGGTTATCAATGTTGTTGTTTTTCCTTAGATCTTGTCACTAACTAAAAAAAGTTAAGTTATTTTGGTTATATTTTGTTAAAAGAATATCTGAATGTTAGAAGCTGTACATCTGAAGTCCAAAATATACTCTCCTCCATCCAAGGCCTTGTCTCCTCAACAGCAACCAGAGAGCCCAAAGTGGCATTAAATTTCCACCTGCCACTTAGGAAGGCCAAATGGCTGCAACAATAAAGGAAACTAAAAGAAGTTACATCACTAAAGGAGAGAAGGGATTGTCTAAGTTGTGGGGGGAAGAAAGTAATTACAAGTAACTCATGAATGCTAAGTCCTTGGGGTGATTCCCCTGTAAAATTCCATGAATGAGGCAAAGTGATTAGATTTTTTTAAAAAATCTGTGTCTGGAAACTTCCCATGTGCTTTTAGCTTTATCCTAGAATGCTGAACTGAGCTCCAGACACCAAATCCTGAGCTTACAACGATGACGAAATACAATCTGGCAGCTTTCTCCTGGTTTTTAGGAGCTTTAAGAGCTCTGTTAGGACTTTTTGTTGCTGGCTTTTTACTTGGATTTCAAGGTTAGTCTCTCTCATACACATACCATTTTCTTTTGCATGCGGCATAATTGTTCTCTTGCGAACTGGTTCAAGGGCCCCTTGGAGCGCTAAGTGTCTTTGTAAAAACAAATGACAGATACTGTAGATGTCTGGAACCTCGGAAAAATCCTGGAATCTCATGCTGACTCACAGAATCGTTTTCCACCTTGACCATGGCAGCTTCATGATTTCGGGTTGAAGTCCCGCAAAATAAATTAAATAAATTAACTTTTTAAAAAATCTAACTTTTAGAAGCCCAAATCCTTGAAGACAAGGCAAGGGTGAGACCTCTCTCACCAGGAATAACTGTGCAAAAGAAAACAGCGCCAACAAACCCAACTTGTAATGTTTTGTATGTTTAGCTTTTTTAAATTTTGGTTCTACTGATGGTTGTTGAGTTTGTTTTTGTTCTTTATGTCATATTGTGGAACCGATTATTATTTTCCTCTGTATTTTATTGTATGCTATTCCTTGTTAACCGCCCTAAGTTCCTGTCTGGGAAAATCTGGAGGTATATAAAAATAAAAATAAATTAATTAATTAATTAATGAAACTTTCCATGTCTTGTGCTACCCAGGGGTGTCCAAACTTTGGCCCTCTAGATGTTTTGGACCACAACTCCCAGAATTCCAAACTTATATTGCCAATGACAAAGGACTGTGGGAGTTGAGGTCTAAAACATATGGAGGGCTGAAGTTTGGACACCACTGTGCTACGCCATGAAACAGAACCTGTGCCCATTGATTCTACTGCTTCAGCACCCATCCAGTGTACGTGCAGAATGCACACTTGGCAAAGCCGGTTCTGCAGGAAGCCAGGGCAAGGCGGTCACCTCAGGCGGCTGATTTTGTGTGTCATGGGACAGCCTCCAATTTTTATTTGACTTTTTAACAACCGCCTCTCTCCTGCAACAGAAAGAGCAAGAAATCCTCGTTTGATTTTTATTTTTCGGCCTTCTCTTCCCAAATTAGAGCGTGATTACACTGCCAATATACCTTAAAATGTGGGTTAAGTTTGCTAGCCGTGTAGTAATCACATGGTAAATGAGTCACTATTACCATGGTGGGGTTTTTAATGTGTTCCTTTTAGAAGTTCATTTTCTATGTCAGAGGCCATGCTTGCAGTTTGGATATCAGAGGGTATCCCTGCATTTTTACTACAAGCCTGGACTGACGTACTTTCAAAACAAGTTCTGTTGCCTTGTCATAGATCAGTGGTTCTCAACCTGGGGGTCGGGACCCCTTTGGGGGTCGAATGACCATTTCACAGGGGATCGCCATGAGCCAGTGAAGAAAAAGGCACAAACGGCTTGGGTCTGGAGGAGGAGGGAGAGGAAGTGGGGAGGGAGAGTGAGTTACAGCTTGATAGGTTGGAGGGGATGTCAGTCAATGGCACCGGAGGCTGCGATTGGCTGAGGATGACTGTAGAGGGAAGTTCTCTATGGAGCTGCAGACTCTTTCCCAGTGGATGTTTCAAAGAACAGTGTACTGTTTTAAGCCATCCCTCCTAGAATTCAACGTTTCTTAAGGGTGGTTGGATCCCAGGGCCAGCGCTAGGTTTTTTTGCGCCCTAGGCGAGGATCAGTGGGGGGCGGGACAGGGGGCGGCGGGCGGCGGCGGGGTGGTGGCAGGGCGGGGTGGGTGGGCAGCAGGGGGCGGCAGATGGCGGGGCGGCGACGGGCATGGGCACGGGGTGGGCGACGATGGGCGCAAGGGCGGCGGGCGGGCGGCGGCGGGCGGCAGGGGGACGGACGGTGGTGGCCAGCGGCGGGGGAGCAGCAGGGGGCAGCAGGCTGGCCAGCGCCCCCTCTCCACTTTGGCACCCTAGGCAACTGCCTAGTTCGCCTTAATGGATGTGCCGGCCCTGTTGGCTCCTCAGTGAGCAATTAGGAGTTGTTAAATTGACAAAAGTCTGGATTTTTATTTTAGTCACAGTAGAATAAGATCCAGCTTGTGCTCGGTTGGCAGCAATGAGGTAGTCATACAGAAGAGAGACAGAGAGGGCATTTTGTACCATAGCACAGCAGCTGGCTGCATTTAGATGTATGTCTGTGGTTTAAAGTAACTTGGAACCAACCATTAATTACTTTGAGAAAGGAGAAAGTAAAGAACTCATCTGAAAGCATTGCATGCATACTTGTAACTTATTGCTTTTGTGCCTTGGAACTAATTACTTTTAAAAGTTACTTTCACGGCTCTGGCCCATTACATTTTTGTTTGCTCCATTTTTAATCCTGCAATTTGCCCTTGCTTTAGGTGCAAACTGTAACCCTCCAAATGCTGCTTTTTCCTACTAAGATGAGTAGGAGTAACCTCTGAAAAAACAGCTCTCCATTTGGAACAGGATGCAAAGAAGTAAAGTCTTTGCTGATATCATCTGCAAACTTGGGAGGGTGAAGATGTTTTGCATACTTGTATTAATCAGGCACATATCTGTGGTAATCCTTAAATATATGCATGGAAATGAGGCTGTAGAGGATATCCCCTTTATTCCCCAAATTTCGTCATAATAGGTGAAGTTATTAGACATACAGAAAGAAGGCAGGTGTTCTGATTTGCAAAAGTTTCCATTACCATACAGTTCTCCAGAGAGAGCCATGCAATCTGGTAGAATCTGGGCTTTTGTAGTCCCCAAAAATAAATGTTTCCAGGTCCTGTATTTCACATCCCAGAGGGTGAAGCAGCTCAAGCTGGAGGCCGCTGTGGAAATGATCCAGGTGTCCCAGGCAGCCGTACTGTATGCAGAACGCTTGCAAAGATGATTTGCTTGTGAGAGTTCACGTCCTGCACATTACTCTGAAGGAGAGGTTATCAGAAGGTTTTCTTCAAGTATGAGATCAGCCTTCCTTAGGCCATTGTTCACCTTAAGGCTATGGATACTATTGTTTCCTTAACGAGCCTATTCAGGCCATTCTTCATCTTATGAGCCTAACTCAGACCAGTGTGACAAGAGGTCAAAGCTGACTGACTAGAAGATGGAGGACTCGCACTAGCTGTATTCAGACTGATGAAGCTGTTTTGGATGAGCAGCGAAACGTTTCTATCTCTCAAAAAAGAAGTCCAGTAGCCATGACTCAACTTCCAGATAAACTCACCTGGATGACTGAGAATCTGCACAGACCTATCAGCCTTCCTGTTTCCATGGACCCTTTTCCTGTATCCTTCCTCTTGGGTGGCCAAAATTGTAACTTTTTATATTAGTCCATCAATGGTAAATAATTAGATCTTTTTCTAATCCATGTAGAAAGCACATCCCAGAGTTACAAGTATGTTTATGGGCTTAAGCAGAAGATCTCCTAAAAGTTGCTTTTTCTCATGACTACAATGCCCAGGCTCCCTGGGCTGCTGTGCAGGAGGCTAATAGGGGAGAAATAGGAATTGTAGTCCCCCCAAAAAGTAACTTTTTTCCCAGCACTGGTCAGCAGAGGAGGCCAGAAACTGACAAGATCGCACTTCCAAAGAGATGCTCCCTGCCTATCTCCTCCTCCTCCTTTTATTTATTTATTTATTTATTTATTTATTTATTTATTTATTTATTTATTTATTTATTTTTATAACTTCTCCTCCTCCTTTTATTTATTTATTTATTTATTTATTTTTACAACTTCTATGCCTCCCACTACCCAAAGGTCTCTGGGCGGCTTACAATCAAAAGAATTAAAACAGTTAAAACATCAAAGAGCAATAAATCATAAAAACCTCCCACTTTTTCCCTCCACAAAAATATTAACTTCCTCCCCCAATCCTCCTCCTCCTTCCCAAATTTGGGTCCCTCCTCGCCTTCCTTGGACGACTAAATAGGCTGGGAAAAAAATTCTTCCGACCAAGCTCCTTGTGCTTGAATGAGCGCCGCTCCCGATTGGCTGCCCGTTGCCTCTTCGGATTGGCTCCTGACCTCGTGGTGGGAGGGTGGGGGAGAAGGTGGGACCGATAAGGGAGGGTATAAAAGCACCAGGTTGGTCCACCTGCAGCGAGTAGGAGCTGGAAGCCAAGGTCGCCGGAGGTGGTGGTGGTGGGGGAGCGCGCGGGCATCCTTCACCCTTGGTCCGGGCGCGCGTGCCTGCGTGCGCTCTCCTCGAGCTGCTTCTTCCTTCCAGCAGCTCCGGTGGTTTGCATTTTGTTGCAAGGGGATCGGGCGATCGGGTGGGCGGCGAAGCGAGAGAGAAAGAAAGAGAGCCACCACCACCACCACCACCCAAAAGAGCGCCGGTTAGCCTGAACTTCGCGGAAACTTCGCCGACCAGCCATGCTCCAAAAGTCCACGCTCCTGCTCCTGCTGGCGGTGGCCGCCTCGGCGGCGTCCTACGATGGCGAGCAGCACAACGACTCGGTCAGCAGCCCCAGGAAAGCCCGGCTGGCGGCTCAAAGCTCCGGTAAGGAACGGGCTCGCCCTTCCCCAGCCCCAACGCAAGCCCCCTCTTCCCCCCCCCCCAAATTTTATTCATTTATTTATTTTTATTTTTATATCTCCCGTCTTCCCAGGGAACTCCGGGCTATAGGGGTTAAAAGACCAATAAAACACCCCCCAAAAAGAGAGCCTGTCCCTCGAAAGCCGGAGCAAACGCGCGCGCCCCCCCACCAAAAAAAACTAGCCAGCCCCGAACGACCGGCGGACAGCTGTTGCCGCTCCAGCGCTCGCCTTCTCCTGCGCCAAGCCGTCCCTCGTCCTCCCGGCCTGACAGCCAAGCCAAGCCGAGCTTGCGCAGGAGAACTTCCCGGGGATCTTTAAGGGGGGAGGCTTTAAAACGATCTGCCCCCCCCACCCTTTTTTTTCTTTTCTTTTCTTTTGCCTTGCTCTCCCCACCAGCACCGGCCAAGTGCCTGCCAAGAGCTGCTCCGCACTCGCCACCCTCCCTCTTGCACCGTCCGTGGAAAGGGGGGGGGAGATGGTAGACAGAACCCCCCGCCGCCTTTTCAAAACCGACTTGATCATCTTTCAACCAGGGGAAGAGGGACACGCTAGATTCCAGGCAGTGCCTTTCGCAGTCCCCCCCTCCCCCCTTGAATGTGGACGGTTGTGCAGGAGAATGGAGGGGGGCGCCCAGCAAGTTAGTTGAAATTTCCTGGGGAGAATGGTATATATAACACACGTGTGTGCTTGTGTGTGTGTGTGTGTGTGTTCTTGTGCAGATAGAGAGGGTGCATGCTTGTGAGCAGAGAGAGAGAGCTAGAGACACAGGTTTACCATCTATGTATTTTTAATCTCTCTATTGCCTGGGATGCATGAACTCCAAACCTGTGATATTGGTGTAGGCATGTTTAAGTCTGTCCCTGTACCTGCACATTGATGCAAAAAAAAGATCACACAGATGATACACACCTGTCTATGGTGGGCGCCCATATTGGTCTGGAATCACAGGGATGATGTAGCGAACGATGTAGGTGATACAGATATAGGTGTATCTGCACCTTCATTGCCACATTTTGCAAGCCTGGGTCTATCTCATTGCTGAGATGGGTGTAAAATTGGGGGGGTGGGGGTGTTTGACATTTAATTTCTCCTTCTGGCCAGAGTTTCATAATTCTCCCACTGCATATTAGCATGACCTGGGGAGGGGGGGAATGGTAGGGTGAATTGGAAATTCTCGTAAAGTTGGATGACAAATTCCATCATCACCCCTTGAGGATGCTGATGGGGGATGAAGTCCAGTGCCCTACCTAGACTCTCCATAGCGCTATGGCAAGCAAGGCTAAAAATCAAACCCTTGTGAACGCCAGCTTGCAGGGAGCCTTTTTTCCTTCCTCCTCAACTTGGGCAGAAACGACTGTGCTCCTTTCCTTTGACGCTTGGCAGGAGAATGGGTTTTGGGGTGTTTGTGGGGTTCCTCCCCCCCCCAATTCCAGAACTGCAGGGCTCTGCAGCACAGTACGAGGGCATTTGCTCAGTTTCCTTTTGTGCTTGGTTTCTATAGAAACATAGGGTTTCGGTTATTCTACTGTGCCTAAAACAATAAAAAAGCCCTAATGCGTATTAAGTCTGCTGGATGCAAAGTTATAACTTGAATCCATGGAAACATGTCATTAGGAGGACAGAGAGGCATGGATTCCAAAGGGGTTTAATCTTATCAAGTGTCTTCTCCTTCCTAGCATAGAAATGAACATGAGAAGGAGACTGTTCGAATCAGAGTTCCCAGATGGGACTTTTCGGGGGCTGCCATTCCCAGATTTCTCCCCCCCCCAATTAGTATAATTAGTGGCTGTGCTGGCTAGGGATTCTCGGAGTTTAGTGCAAAAAAAAAAAAAAACCCAACCCCATAGATCTCACATTTCTATGCTCTGCTGAAAAGGAGATGTTCAGGTCCCCTTCTCCCTCCTTAAAATTCTCATAGTTCTTGCTGAGTCGCTTCACACTCATCGCTTTTGTTTGATTAAGCAAGGAATGGATGGACCGCTTGAAGTGATGCACGACCAAAGTAGACATTCGGCGTAGAAAACGAAGATCTCGATATTCATTCATGTCTCAGAGATCATCTTCAGGCACCTAGTCAGGATGACTCAGGAAGCGTCTGGACAAAAATTGCCAAGCAGGTGTCTTGAGATTTTGGTGTCCCTTTGTGCATGAACCAGGGATGGGCAAATGGTGTCTCACCACATTTTGTTGGGTTAGGACTCTCTTCGGCTGTGGGCAACACAGATCATAGTTTGGGATGCTGGGCACTGCGTTCCGGTGTCTTCTGCAGGAGATCCAAGTCACCTGCCTTGAAATGTTGGTGTCCTCAGATCTGTTCTGGCACTTTTCACCAAGATGGGGCCCTCTCCAGATGGTCTGCAACCCCTATGAATGACAGCCAGCCTGTCTAAAGCTTTTGTAAGCTGCCTTGGGCCCCTGTTCTGGCAGAAAAGCAGCACATAAATGCAATCAAGCCATATCAGAATTGCAGGCAAGCCCCAAATATCCAGTGTAACCCTGCATTGCTACAATGTGTTAACTATCCACAGGAACTGAAGCACTGGTGTGCCCTTTGTTTAAGTGAGAGAAGGAATCCCATCAGAGTGTTGTGTGTTTGGGCCTCTTTAGTCTGGAAAAAAGGCGATTGAGGGGGGATATGATTGAGGCATACAAAATAATGCAGGGCATGAGTAAAGTGGATAGAGGGAAGCTCTTCTCCCTCTCCCAAAATACCAGAACTAGGGGACATTCACTCAAATTGAAGGCTGGGAGAGTAAGAACTGACAAAAGAAAATATTTTTTCACCCAGCGCGTTGTAAGTTTATGGAACTCCCTGCCACACAATGTGGTGATGGCATCTGACCTGGATGACTTCAAAAGGGGATTGGACAGATTCCTGGAGGAAAAGTCCATCACAGGTTACAAACATGATGGAGATGTGTACCCTCCAGGGTTTAAACCAGGGTACTTCAAGGGCCAGATGCAGGGGAGTGGTATCAGGAGACAGATATCTAGTCTCATGCGCTCCCAAACACATCTGGTGGGGCCGATGTGAGATACAGGAAGCTGGACTAGATGGGCCTTTGGCCTGATCCAGCATGGGTCTTCTTATGTTCTTATGTTCTTATGTGTTAAGCCAGGAAGGTAAGGACCAGGTTGTATTTTGGGCATGAAGTGGAAAGGGGGGAGGTTAGTTTTGCCTTCTGTTGTTTTCCGTGCAGAATGGTAAACTTTTCCCTTTTCCAGGATTTGATCAGTGAATGTGGCTCAGTTCCTCAACATGAATGGAAATGAACTCTTCCCCAGTTTTTGCTGGGCTTATTCAGGGGGTTAGCTAACATGGAGCCAACACCCGCATTACGTGTGCCTGCCGATCTCTGGGTTGAAGATGAGTACGCTTATAGGGGGAAAGGCCCCAAGCCTACTTGGGGGCCCACAGAATGGGATCTACAGGGATTCAAAGCCAGACTTCGAAAATGACAGCAGTTGTTTTGCCTGGCGTATGTCTTAAGGCAGGCATGTCCAAACTTCGGCCCACCAGATGTTTTGGACCATGACTCACACAGTCCTTTGTCATTGGCAATCTAAGCTTAGAATTTTGGGAGTTGTAGTCCAAAACATTAGGAAGGCTGAAGTTTGGACATGCCGGTCTTAAGGAATCGTGGGGCTTATGATCTGATGAGATACCCAAGCCTTCTCATGAAGGTGGGTATTCAAGTTCCACACCTGTCCATAAATTGTGTTTTTCACTCCCACCCACGTTAGTAGTGTGGTCAATCCCACTATGCTTAGGAGCCTCGTGGCGCAGTGGTTAAATGCCTGTACTGCAGGTAAAACTGTGCTCACGACCTGGGTTCAATCCCTGGTATCAGGCTCAAGGTTCATTCAGCCTTCCATCCTTCCCAGGTCAGCAAAATGAGTACCCAGCTTGCTTGGGGGGGGGCAATGTGTAACCTGCACACTGTAATTCAAATTGTAAACCACCCAGAGACTACTTGTAGTGGTATGGGGCGGTATATAAGCAGAACACTTTGCTTTGCTTTGCTTTGCTTTGCTTTGCTTATGATGGGGGGCCACTTTGTTTTTCAGGGTGTGGATTCACATGGAGGGTCTCAATGGAGGCCAGTGTCTCTCCCACTTGAGACATGCCTCCTAACACATGGAGGAAAGAGAGAGCAGCTCTGGACTCAAGCATTCCCCTCTAGCCATGGGAATGTGGTATGCTTTCCACAGCTTCAAGAGGGGGTTTAGAATTCTCAGCATACCTCAGTGGTATATCACAGAAACCAACCCACCACTCCTTCAACACCCCCCCAAAAAAGACCCTCCTGCAGACTCCAAGATCCCCATTTAATCCTAATGTTGGTTAAAGTGGCATTAAGAACGTAAGAAGGGCCCTACTGGATCAGGCCAAAGGCCCATCTAGTCCAGCTTCCTGGATCTCAGAGTGGCCCCACTAAATGTGTCCGGGAGCGCACGAGACTAGATATCTGTCTCCTGATACGACTCCCCTGCATCTGGCCCTTGAAGGACCCTCCTTTTAAGCCTGGAGATGACACATCTCCATCATGGTTGGTAACCTGGGGTGGACCTGGAGTGGGAATTCTACCCGAGAGTGGCAGGCTGAAGCTTTTCCCCAGGCCAGGACCCAGGATCAGCAATCGCTATTTAAGAAACATCAACTAAACATTGGAAAGACACTGGAACAAATGTAAAGTGAACCCGTCAAAACAAAATGCACTTCAAAACCATAATCATTATTGGCTGCTGAGTGGTGGAGTTAGCAAAACTATATATATATACTTTAACTATATTTTATACCAAATTTAATATATTCCTTTATTATTTGTTATGTTAACCTATGTTGTAAACCGCCCAGAGTAGTCCTAGGGCTAGATGGGTGGTATAAAAGTCACATAAATAAATAAATAAATAAATAAATAAATAAATAAATAAATAAATAAATAAGGAAGCGAATGTGAGTTTGGGTGCCATAGAACTTTATGGGAACATGGGCCTCCATGTCCAGAGTGAACATCTGCCAGTGGGAGAGATGTGTTTGTGTGTGTGAAGAACCCATAATCCAGAGGTCTGGATTCTTGGTGTTCTGTCTGTTTTTGTTGTATTAACCACATTTGTGTACATTACCTCTTTTTGTTTTGTTTTGTTTGGTGAACATGGATTGCATTAAGAAAGAAGATGTAACTTTTACATTTTTAGTTCTCATTGGAAGCAGGAGGGCAATAATATGAGACAGGGCTTTTTATTTTATATTTTTATTTTTGGTGAGTTCCTGTTCATGGTGGTTCCTCCTGGAACTGAAATGGGTGGGGGGTTTTGTTTCTAACTTGATCTTGCTTCAGGAAAGCACAGGTGACCACCTTGTTTTAGTCTGCCTTTAATGTGGCCTTAGTTCAAATAATACAGTAGGACCCCGGTATCCGCTGGGGATTGGTTCCAGGCCTTACTGTGGATAATGAAAACCATGGATAAGAGAGAACACTGCCCCCCCTCGTTTTGTGACAGTAGCTTGCCTTATGGCTGCTCTTTTACGACTGTGACTTGCTTTTACGGCTGCCGTTTGTGACAGTAGCTTGCTTGGCGTCTACTGAATTATTTATCTAATTTTTTTCTCTACCATCCATGGAGAACTGAATCAGTGGTTAATGGGTCAGTGGATATGGGGGTCCCGCTGTACTCTTAGGACTGTAAAGCTGGAAGGGATCCTGTGGATCAAGTCCTGCCCCTGCCAAGGAGGCCCAGTGGGAAACTCATCTACCAACCAGTGGCTCCCCAGATAGACAGACACCGAAGCCACTGAGCTGTCCAGCAATTTAACAAGCACGCCAACAAGTGCCTATAGAGCAGGCCTGTCCAAACTTCAGACCTCCAGGTGTTTTGGACTACAACTCCCACAGTCCTTTGCCATTGGCAATACAGGCTTGGAATTCTGGGAGTTGTGGTCCAAAACATCTGGAGGGCCGAAGTTTGGGCATGCCTGCTATAGAGCAAGGATGGGAGAAATCTTTTGTTTCATTCCTTTTTAGAGGACAGCTTTTCAACATTCACAAGCATCGTCATCCATTGGATGGGAAGTTGACCTTCAAAGTATTGAAATGTGGAGAATGCAGAACGGATAGATTGACCCATCTGGGCAGATGACATTGAGTGCGTCTCTCTCAAAAATTCTCTCTTTGTATCTTGGGGTTCCTTTTTTCATCTCTCTCTTTTCTTCCCCTGACAGCTCCCTCATTAAGAGCTGCAAGGGCAGGTAGAGAGAACACAGCCCTCTTCTTGATAGATAGAGCTTTATTTACTGAATTTTCTTGGGGCCAGTGGCTGAAAATGTCGTTTGACTTGTGCCTGATCGGGGTTTATGAAACTTCACACATCTCTTCATGAACAGGATAGAATAAACAGAATATTTTAAAAAAAAACTGAAGGAAGAGGGTTAAAACTGAAGTATTTGCCAGCCTCAGTATGTTTGTTTGTTTGTTTGTTTGTTTGTTTGTTTTGAATATTTTTACCCCACCTAGGACCCAAGGTGGCTTACGACACTTGTTCAGTGTTGACTTTAAACTCCCATTCAAGCAGCGGGTCTGCTCTAATCTTAGATCTACCCATTTTATTGTTTCTATCAAGTTTATGTCTTGATCCATATGTAATTGGCCAGAAACCCATTGGTTATTCACAGCAGTGTAAATAGCAAGGGTGTGAATCACAAATTCCCACTTGACTGCACTGTGAGGAATAAAAACGCCAACTCATTAAATGGGTGCTGTCAAGTCAGAACCAACTTATCGTGACCCTAATTGGATTTTCAAGATAAGTTCAGTATTGAAGGAGTAGCCTTACCATTTTCACTCCCCCAGTGAGTTTTCATGACTGAGCAGGGATTTGAACTCGACGAAGCACATCCGATCTCGCCTGATTTCGGAAGCTAAGCAGGGTCAGCCCTGGTTAGTACTTGGATGGGAGACCACCAGGGAATACCAGGTGCTGTAGGCTCCTGGAGTAGAAACTGGCAAGCCACTCCAGTATTCCTGCCAAGAAAACTCCATGGACATGGAGTCACAAAGAGTCGGTCACGACTGTAACGACACAACACACACCAGAATCCTAGTCCGTCACTGTATGCTGATACTGGGTCCTTTGTCCAAGGAGAAAGGCGGGGTAAAAATACTCTAAAATAAAACAAAACAAAACAAAACAAAAAGTTCTGATGCCTCCATGTACAGTGGTGCCTTGTATAAAGGAGTTAATTCGTTCCAAATGAAATTATGTTAAGCAATTTTTCCTTTCTACAAATTGGCCACAGGAATGCATTGAAAACGAAGTAATCCCTAATCGCGACTGTTTTTATGCTGTACAGATTCGCCCCATCGGCGGTTCTGTTAAGCAAATTTCCCCTATCTCCGGAATGTTTTATGTTGTACAGATTTTATGTTATACAAACTGTTTGTTATGCGAGGGTCCACTGTATCTTGTTAGGCAGATATATTAATAAAAAAAATTAAAAATAAAAGAGAGAACTCTTTTCATGACGCAGCCGCCGTATCCACCGAGGTGCTGGAAGCTGACTCTCTCGCCAAAAAATGCCGCTGGGCTAGGAGTGAATGCTTGTAAAAGAGATGTGTAAACGTGCACACCCTGAGTATAAAGTGTGACTCAGCAACTCCTGGCCCGGTCTCTTTAGCTGAAAGCTACGATGGAAATGCAGAGCAGGGCAGAAGTCTTTTATTAAGGTTTCTCTCTGTGTCTCTCTCTTTCCCCTTCTCTTGCAGTCGATGTGGTTCGGTGTTTAAACAACGCCCTCCAGGTAGGATGCGGGGCATTTGCCTGCCTGGAGAACTCCACCTGCGACACAGGAGGCATGTATGACATCTGCAACGCTTTTCTCTACAGCGCTGCTAAATTTGACACTCAGGTAGGTGGAATCGGCCTTGTCTGGCTTTTCTCCCTGGGGGTTTCCTTATCAATGGGCCCAGGGAATGGCTGTGACTTCATTTGGAAGGGTCTCGGGTTGGTTCACAGATATTTAAAAAAAAAAAGATCCCAAGTACTATACAGTAGGACCCCAGTATCTGCTGGGGATTGGTTCCAGGCCATCCCGTGGATAATGAAAACCGTGGATAAGAGAGAACACCAAAATCCCACAAAAACTACTGTTTTGTGACAGTAGCTTCCTTTATGGCTGCTGTTTTGCAACAATAGCTTGTGCTTTATGGCTGCTGTTTTGCGACAGTAGCTTTTGTGACAGTAGCTTGCATTGCAGTTGTTGAATTATTTATTTACTTTTTTCCTCCGCCATCCGTGGATAACTGAATCAGTGGATAATGAGTCAGTGGATACAGGGGTCCTACTGTATAAGCTCGACGGGGAATTGTGAGCAGCCACTCTAGGAAAGGACTACAGAGATATTTTGACTGAATAGAAGACCAAATTCTATGTCAGAGTAGGACCAAACTGGGAATGCTAGTTCCCTGGTGGCACCCATTTCACCATTGGGCTACAAACAGAGAATCTTCCTCATGGATAGTTTTAGTAATTAGGGGGAAGTAAGGAAGTGAGAGATGGACTATAAAAAAGGCTGATTGCTGCAGAATTGATGCTTTTGAAGTGTGGTGCTGGAGGAGACTCTTGAGAGTCCCCTGGACTGCAAGGAGATCAAACCTATCCATCCTGAAAGAAATCAACCTCAAATGTTCACTGGAAGGACAGATTTTGAAGCTGAGGCTCCAGTACTTTGGCCACCTCATGAGGAGAGAGGACTCCTTGGAAAAGTCCCTGATGTTGGGAAAGATTGAAGGCAAAAGGAAAAGGGGACGGCAGAGAATGAGATGGTTGGATGGTGTCATCGATGCAACCAATACGGATTTGACCAAACTCGGGGAGGCAGTGGAAGATAGGAAGGTCTGGCGAGCTCTGGTCCATGGGGTCACGAAGAGTCGGACACGACTGAACGGCAGAACAACAACAACAACAAATATTCAGTGAACCTGGAAACACAGATGGGTATTTGAGATGGGCACGAACCACTGGTTCTTGCATAAGCTGAACGAATTCGGTGCTTTGCAATCGTGTCTTCTCTGGCCAGCGCCCAGTGCGCCCACTCAGAGGCAGGAGGTGGGACTGCAGAGGCTCAAAAATTCCTATTTAACTGGCCAAGGAACCAGCCAAACCAGTGGGTTTTGCTCATCTCTCTTCAGAATCCTATTACATTATGATGCTGACATAATTTGAATGGCATATATTTCAGGGACCAACTGCTGCTGATCAAAAAGTTGGTGGGTTTTTTTCCTGGTCTCTTGATACAGAAACTTACACATTAGCTCCTGGCACTTTGTGCCTACAAGTAACGTTTGCTGGGATAAGTAACTGGACTAGGAACAATATTTTGTTGCCAACGTTTGGATATTGGTTAAATTCTTCTCGCTGCGCAGCAGACATGCAGGGCTTCACATGGCAGAGTCGCTTCAGATTCCACAGAGTAGACCCCTCATTTCCCCTCATTCACTGGCCCTCATGGTCTCAATAGCTCACTCTAAGACATTAGTAGGAGAAAAAATAAAAATAACCTTCATTACTGGCAATTGAACAGCAAGCTGCAAACATAGCATCCTGCAGCAACAGTGTCTTTGAATGGCCCTAACTGTCAGCCTTGTTTTTCCTAAAGAAGGGTCGTAGATCATTGAAAAGTTACTTATTTTGGACTTCAGGTCCCAAGCTCTCTGAGCCATTGTGACTGGGGTGGAAATACAGTTTTCCAAGCTATACACTCTGGTGCTACAGTCATATTCACATTTGTAAGTGTGTACATTATTACATCAGTCTTCTGTACGTGCCTGGCACAGATATTCAGGGCAAACACAGTGCCTGAGTCACTAACTGTGAATGCAAATCATTTTTTCTGCATGACAGTGGGTGCACTGAGTAATTCCCAAATCTTAACGGCCAAAGGGGAGGGACCATTCAGCTAAACACCTGGCACCGCCCCAGCTCAGCCAGTGGAATGAGGAGTGTGAGTTGGTCCCGATGTGCACACCTTGAGAGAGAGTTCCAAATTCAGAGAGTGGGTTTCATCTTTGCGGATGCCGCTGTGTCAAGATCTCTAGATGGCTAGCCATTAAAAAAGCACGTGCATAATCTACAGTGCAAAAAAGCAGGTCATAAACAGGTGTAATTGAAAAACATAGGAGAAAATGAGTCTTGACTAAAATTATTACTGGGCTGGGGGACCTCCCTTATAAGGAAAGGCTAAAACATTTGGGGCTCTTTAGTCTGGAAAAAAAGGCACCTGAGAAGGGATATGATTGAGACATACAAAATAATGCAGGGCATGAGTAAAGTGGAAAGAGGGACACTCTTCTCCCTCTCACAGAATACCAGAACTAGGGGACATCCTCTCAAATTGAGGGTTGGGAGTATGAGAATGGACAAAAGAAATTTTTTTTTTTACTCAGTGTGTTGTTAGTCTGTGGAACTCCCTGCCACAGGATGAGGTGATGGCATCTAACCTGGATGCCTTCAAAAGGGGATTGGACAGATTCCTGGAGGAAAAGTCCATTACAGGTTACAAACCATAATGGAGATGTGACATCTCCAGGCTTAAAACCAGGGTAATTCAAGGACCAGATGCAGGGGAGTGGCATCAGAAGACAGAGATCTAATCTCGTGCGCTCCCTAACACATTTGGTGGGATGGAATCAGGTAAAACTTGGAGCTGTAGGGGTTTGCCTTGTGCAGGGGAGCTCATCGTGTCCAGTGCATCAGCTTCATCTTAAGGGATAGTAGTACATACCTTAGAGTCAAACAGGAGTAAAAAGCTAGCTGAGTTGCAAAATCACATTGGGGAGTGAGTAGTTCAAAGCCTCAGAAATACACACTTGCGATTCCCCACCTTGTGGGGAGTGCTGCGCAGGGATTGCCTTGTGGTTGCCCGGCTGGAGGTTAAAAGGGGGCTTTGTGGGCAGCACAGATGGTGGCCACAGGCCTGCGGTTGACCATCGATGTGCTAAGATTAGACTATGGTGAATAATTGGGTTAGTTGACTCCTCTTACATAGCTGCACTCATTGCACAGGCGTCTCCAGGGGTGGGGGGGTGGGGAGATCTGGAAAGCGAGTGTAGAATCCAGGAGCATCTGTGCTGCTGTTCTGAGCAGAGATGGGCATGAAACAGAAAACGAAATGCTGTTTTGTCATTTCATTAGGTAACAAATTATTTCGTTGCCTAACAAAATGGTAGGACGCATTTTGTTTCATTTCATCACAAAATGCTATTTTTTTTCCTCTAGAACAAAGCAATTTGTCCTAGACGAATCAATAGCAAGGGGGCTCAAGCTCTTCCCTGAAAGCTGAGTTATAAAGCTCCAAGCGAGGTGCCTAGGGAAAAAAAATCTAATTGGAATCAGAAGCCAAGCTGTGGTGGCACCAAGCTCACCCATGGCTTGGCTTCCGAAGTTCAGAATCTAATTAGAAGGATTTTTTCCTAGGGGCACCCCATTTGGAGCTTTATAACTCAGCCCCCTGAACCCCAAACCTTTCCAAATACCAAGGGATTACCTAGAATTGCTTGAGGAACCTCCCCTGCCAATTTGGCATTTATTTATTTATTTATTTATTTATTTATTTATTTGGATTTTTATACCACCCATCTGGCAGCGAGGTCACTCTGGGCAGTTTACAACAATTAACAAATTCAAACAATTCACACAACAAAACCATAAAACAGCAACGCAATAAAATAAAGATAAAAATAATATCAAAGTGACACAAAACAGTGCATCATTATTGGCAGGCTAATCCGTTAAAAATCAAGATTTAATGGAAATTGCATTATATTTGAGGGATCCAGGGGAGTGTAGCATTTCGTTTCATAATGAAACTACTTTGAAATTTTTTTCACAAACAAAACGAAACTACTGCCAAAACAAAACACTATTTTTCCGTTTCGTGCCCATCTCTAGTTCTGAGTGTAGAACCCATAACAGGGCGCAGGGCAATTCATGTATATGCACTAGAGATGGGCACGAAACAAACATTTTTTTGTTTTCGTTTTCATTTTTCGTTTCATTACACAACGAAACAACAAATGAATTTTGTCTCTAAAATGAAATGAAACGAACAGAAACACCAGAAATTTTGCCGTCCATTTCGTTTTCGTTACGGCAATACATTGAACTGCTTTAAATGCTAAAACAAAATAACAAAAATTGAAATAAATGGTAACGAAACGGTAACAAACGAACGAAAATGAAAACAATTTTTTTTGCAAAAATTCGCGAAAAACGGAAACGAAACGAAACAAACCCCCTAAACGACAAACAAAACGCCATTTTTTGATTCATGCCCATCTCTAATATGCACTGCTTGCGAGCCAGCGTGCTAACACACTTTTCGGTCGGCAGGGGAAAGCCTTTGTCAAGAAGAGCTTGAAGTGCATCGCCAACGGAATCACCTCCAAGGTGTTCCTGGTCATTCGAAGGTGTTCGACGTTCCAGCGGATGATTTCAGAGGTGCAGGAAGAGTGCTACAGCAAGCTGGACATCTGCGGCACTGCAAAAAGGAACCCGGACGCCATCACGGAGGTGGTTCATCTTCCCAACCACTTCTCAAACAGGTAGGCGCCTTTGCCGCTTAAAAGGCACTAGACAGTTAGTGACAGAAGCCTCTGAGGGCAAAGTAAACCAAGTGTGTGTTGTGGGTAGACCGAGGTTGGGTGGCTCCTTGTCTGCTCTGTTCATTTAACTACCTGGGTTCAATCCCTGGTAGCAGGCTCAAGGTTCACTCAGCCTTCCATCCTTCCGAGGTCGGTAAAATGAGTACCCAGCTTCCTGGGGGGGGGCAATGTGTAGCCTGCACACTGTAATTAAAATTGTAAATCACCCAGAGACTACTTGTAGTGTTATGGGGTGGTATATAAGCAGAACACACTTTTATTTTGCGTTTTCCATGCACCCAAAGACAGCTAAGAAGGATATACAAATGTTGCATAGTTTTCTAAAGGTGTGCATATTTGAATAATTATTTTTATCTTCTTACTGAAGTCCCAATATGTTAGGAGGTCAGTTTCAATCCCACGGTTCCCTCTAGAACAGGCATGTCCAAACTTCGGCCCTCCAGATGTTTTGGGACACTGCTCCCACAGTTCTTTGTCACTGGCAGTCTAAGCTTAGAATTCTGTGAGATGTGGTCCAAAACATCTGGAGGGCCGAAGTTTGGACATGCCTTTTCTAGATTCTCTTTCTCCCATCCTTAGTGGCTGCGCAGAAAGGTCTTAAAATACTCAAAGCATAGCAAAAAAGCATACTCTTTTTTGGGGGAGGGGGTAATTATGGAGGCTACACATTGCCCCCTCCACCCCACCCCAGCAAGCTGGGTACTCATTTTACCAACCTTGGTAGGATGGAAGGCTGAGTGAACCTTGAGCCGGATACCTGGGATTGAACCCCAGGTCATGAGAACAATTATTGCTACAGTACAGCTGTTTAAGCACTGCGCCATGAGGCCCTTGCCTTAAAAAAGTGCCTCATTTAAAAGAATCAGATGTCTACAAGTGTGCTTTCCTTTCTAAAGCAACACAGGTATTCCTCACACACTTTGTGTTCAAGTAGGTATAGGTGTGGGGGGTTCCGTTTTCTGCTCCTGGTGCTTGCATGGATGGCCCATGCGATTCGTCAAGATGCCCTAGTCGAGGAAATGAAGTAAGAAGTTAAAGATAGCGATAGAAGCCAACCTAAAGGGTTTTCCCAGCTTGTATGCTTATGGGAAAGTTTTTCGAGAGCCATCTTACTTTTTTCACTTTGTTTGGCCTGACATTAAGAATGGATTATCTGGCATCAGTCTTAAAAAGGAAGTTATTGGAAGGTGTGAGCCTCTTCCTGTGACTAATATCCAAGATGCAATTGAGATGCAGGAAACAAGGATTAAGGGCTGGTTCTCCTGCTTCTGAAACACTGGATTGTTTTTATAAAAGTAAACTTTTATTTATTTATTTATTTATTAAAAGCACCTTGATCTAAAAGCTGTGTCCACGCACAGTGGATCAACCCTCACTCACTCCCCTCTCGATCTGTTCATCAAATTCCCTCCTGCAGCCATGTAACGAATTGAACGATGGAATAAATTCAAGGGGAGGGGTGTTAATCACATATCATGAGCCCCACTCCAGGTTGTTCCTTCCAGACTCTCTATAAAGTGGAAAAAAAGAGACGACAAGGTAGATCGCAATGGTAGGGAGGACTATCATTTGATCTTCAATTCTATTAGCCAGGATGGCGGTGAGCCCCGCTTGAACTGATGAAGGCTCCCTAAAATCCAGGGTGCCTCTTTCTAGTTTTCACCTCTAGCGGCCAGGTCAGAAATGCAGCGAATGCATTTTTGAGATGACCCGTTTGCAGGAACTCCTAACCAGGCCTGTTTTGAAACATTTCCTGTGACCCCGACTGAATGAAAAAGCTACATTGACCGGAGTGTAATTGGATTAAAAACCGGCTCGTTTCCATTTTCTGGTTCACGTTCAAGGCTTGGCGCGTTGGGCACTCAAAGAGGTTCCTTGCATTGCTGGTGAGGGATTTTCTTTCTTTAAACGAGCGAGATGGCCCTGCATGTCTGAGGCGGTTATTGTTGGGCTGGGACAAATATTTCAGATTCTTAAGACACCAGCGTCTGGTTCTTGGGAAGAAGCAGCCCTCGTAGGTCCTGCGGCCATTCCCCTACCCCTACCCCTACCCCCCCCCCCATGGAGGTTGATTCCACAGAGGATCTGAACAACCAGAGTGGGGCAGCCCACAAGTAGGGGCTGCGAGACAGAGAGAAAGCCCCACGTGCTGAGGGGGGAAAGAACTTATTTTGAGCTCCTTGCAATTTGGAATGCATTGAGTCCTCCTCCGGAGGCGCACCGTACATAAAATAAGCACACAAAAATAGTAATGGGATTAAAATATCCAGAATTGGGAGTTGAAATATTTAAAGCTGGATGTGTGTGTATATATGTACAGTTTATAAATGCTAACGATCCAGTGGGAAAAGCTTACAGAAAAAAAAATCCCACCATGTAATTTGATCATTCCAGCATGAACTTTTTTTTTTTGTGACCCCACGCTAGCTGCAGTTATATCCACAGGGCATATTGGAAATAGCACTTGAGGAAAAAGATTTACATTAAGTCAAGCAAGAGCGCTTAAGGCTCTGCCTCAGCATCCTCCAGGCTGTCTATGTTGTATGGTCCATCATCCTTGGCGAAGGATCAATATGATAGAAGTTGTGGTTAAACACATCTAGAGGGCTCCTGAATTTGGGGTGGGGGGGGGGGGGATGGGGGTGGGGGAGGGGAGGCTGCCTTTCAGGACTGTGCAATTGGCTAGCTCACGAGCTGGGCAATTGACCAGCCTTGAGCAGGTGCAGTTGTGAATGAAATTGACAAGACGCGTTGCAGACCAATTCCAGATGTCCTCATCACTTTGGTTTCTCACCACCAGTCCTGCTCATGGTGCCGTTTGGATCTCATTATCATGCAAACATAGGGCAGGGAGCCTAGAATGGCTGCCTTCTTCCTCCTAGATCAGGCATGTCCGAACTTCGGCCCTCCTGATGCTTTTGGACCATAACTCCCAGAATTCCAAGCCTGTATTTCCAATGTCAAAGGACTGTAGGAGTTGTGGTGCAAAACATCTGGAGGACTGAAGTTTGGACATGCCTGTCCTAGATGATGCACAAATTCTGGTCCACTCCAACTTCCTAATTCATGTGGGTGACCATATGTCTGTCCACTGATGTACCTTGGATGCACCATTGTGTATAACACTATGAATGCAGCTGCACACTTTCAAATCCAGTGGCTCACTGGCCTGTTGAACACTTCTGTGTTGCTCTCGAATGGCTAAGTTGGCTTCCCCTAAAGCAGTGAGTCTCAACCTGTGGGTCCCCAGATGTTCTTGGACTGCAACTCCCAGAAATCCTGGCCAGCTCAGCTAGTGATGAAGACTTCTGGGAGTTGCAGTCCAGGAACATCTGGGGACCCACCGGTTGAGAACCACTGGCCTAGAGCTTTCCTCTAATAACATTGATGTCTTATCGACTGATCCTATTGTAATGGCTTTTAGCAATAAAGATGCGATAAAACCAATGGATCCATATAGGCTTTCTCAGTTGGATGTACTTACCTCTCCTCCTGGGCTCTCACACTGGCGTGGGCCTTTTGGTGGTGGTGGTGGTGGCAGCGGTGGTGCAGCATACTGCCAAGCTGCTCACCTTCTCGGGCCGGCCAGGGCCTTCAGCAGTGGGGGGCGGTCTACTGCCGGGCCGCTCGGCCTCTGAGGCCGGCTGGGGCAAGCAGCAGCAGAGGAGGAGGAGGAGGAGGAGGAGGAGGAGGAGGAAGCCCAGGCCGGACTGCTCAGCCTGGCTGGACCCCCGCGGTGGTGCCCGCGGTGGCGGAGGTGATGGAGGAGGAGGAGGAAGAGACGGAGGCCCAGGCTGGCCTGCCGGGCCCGCTCTCGCTCTCTCCAGCCTGGCTGGGCGGTCTTGGCGACAGCGGCGGGACACCAGCAAGTAAGGGACCAGTTTACAGACTGAACGAAATCGTTCATTTCATACGGGGGGGGACCCACAGTTTCATTTTGTCTGTAATGAAATGCTGCTTCCTCGTTTTGTTTTGTTTTGTTTTATGTAACGACACGACGAAGCAGCATTTCGTTTTTCATTGGGTGCCCATCCCTACCTACTATCTATGTGCATGTGTATCTTCCCTTCCTCCTCCTCCTCCCCAAGCTTCCCTGGAGAGAAGGCTAAAACCTTTGAGTGGTCACTCCCCCACCCCCAGCCAAGCAAACCTCCCAGGATTGTTGTGATGAGGAAGGAGGGCAGGGGAGAGTGCCACATTGGTCACGTTGTCCTTGGAGGAGGAAAGGTGGCATATAAATGCAACTAATATATGCATCCCCTAATTCCGGCTTGTCCAAACTTTGGCCCTCCAGATGTTTTGGACCACAACTCCCAGAATTCCTAGCCTTTATTTCCAATAGCAAAGGGCTGTTGGAGTTGTGGTTCAAAACATCTGGAGGGCCGACGTTTGGACATGCCTGCCCTAATTGATCTGTTCAGACCCTAACCTCTGCTCTCCCCGCGCAGGTATTACAACAAGCTTCTGAGGAGCTTATTGGAATGTGACGAAGAGACGGTGGCGATCATAAGGGACAGCCTGATATCCAAAATTGGACCCAACATGGCCAGCCTTTTCCACCTCCTCGAAACGGATCACTGTGCTGAGATTCATCCGAGAGCCGACTTCAGCCGGAGGCGTATCACCGAGCCGCAAAAGTTAAACATGTATTTCAGGAGCCTCCGGGGGGAAGAGGCTGCTCCGTCTCTTACAAAACGTCCTTCTTCAGAAACTGTCTAGCGCTCCGCAGAAAGAGTAGGGAATCTGAGCTCTACCAAAGTAGGAAATTATTCCACCTCCCCACCCCCTGCCACCACCCCTGCACCTTAGCTAGGCACCAGAAATGTACTGTAACTGGTTTTGAAAGGACTCTGAGCCAATCTAGACATTCAGAGGAAACAGAATGCGTGTCGGATAGGCTCGCTAGGACTGTATCACGGGGATTCGACCACTTCAGCCGGCAGATGGGTTGGTGGGGGGCGAGTATTGATGTGAGCCCATTTAACAGGCACACTTGGTTCAGGATATATTGAAAAACCTAGGCTATCTAAGAGCTCTCCACTAGAAGGACATTCTTCGGTGTCATCACGGATGGGGCGGTTTCTGAACACTTCCCCCCCTTCCATCCGTCATGCAATCCTCTCCCCAAAGTGATACAGTCCAAGGGAGTCTATAGCACATGCGTGCTTGGTATGAATGTATAGACTGGTCCTTGAAGACTGAATTTTAGAGAAGCTGTGTTTCCCGTGTTGGCATTCCCCCCTTCCCCTCGTCGATCAAGCTGCATGGAATGAAATTCCCAGTTCAGAAGGGGGCTCCCTTCATGTCCTGTCTTCCTGGCATGGCAGCCTCCCCTCTTTTGCTCAACCTCCCGCCAAGAAACCCAGTGAACTGGTGGGTTTCCATGAAAGCAACCTTGAATGGCATTTCTTCAGCAAACACCAAACTTTCTCTGTACTGTAGCTCCAGCACCACTGTGATGCGACAAGAGCAGAAGTAACTGCTGTAAGATGTAGTTCTGCTAGTAGTAGGCGTGGGGAGAGGCGATGGCAGGTCCTTCCCCCAAAATGCATCTGTTGCCCATCACCTGTCATGTCAGGGGAACTCGTCGTCAGTGGCGGTGGTTGTAGACAAGTATGAATGTCACATATAGACTTGGGGTATCAATGTTGTGAGCTTAATTTTCCCTGGCCTGAGCTTTTCCCCCATCCCTGCCTTAGACCAAAATGGAGTCCTGGCACAGTGTGACAGCTAAGACTATTCCAACACAGTGCACAAGGTCAAGGTCTTTGAAAAGTTCCTTTTGCTTTGGGGGGGGGTGGGGAGCAACAGGCATCCTGAGTGGCCGATTCTGGGAATGGCAGGAGGGGAAAAGGAATTTCATTTTAATAGAATACAAATGCAAGAGTAAGTGATATCTTTTTTGACCACTTGGAAAATCACCATACAGCAGTGGTGTTGAACCTTCAGCACCCCTGATGTTTGGGACCACAACTCCCACAGTCCTTTGTCGTTGGCAATCTAGGCTCGGAATTCTGGGAGTTGTGGTCCAAAACATCTGGAGGGCCAAAGGTTCGCCACCACTGTCATACAGTATGCGAGCTTTTGTTGATCCAGGCCACTTCATCAGGCTTCGATCGGATTTTTTTTTAGTGGGGTCTATAAAAGTATTTCCTGCTCTTGAATTTATACATATACATTTATTGACCATGCAGTTCCCTGTTATTTTAACTCTTTTACAGATGCTCCCTCCTCCATCCACCCTGCTGAAGGGAAATAATCTAGAACTGAGCTTAAATTTCTCAGAATAAATTTGTTGGATGCCTACACCCCCGATCCCACTTCCTCCATCAACAGGGCCAGTTGCCCATACATTATTATTATGCCTCATTTTGACAGTAGCTGCCACCACCCCCCCTCAAACCAGCACATACTGTACTGTGGAATATCATTGTGTTGAAGGTTCTGTGGGATAGGTCCGTGCAAGATGCTTCTTGGCTGCTCCACCCCCAGGGGGCTGTCTCCCCATGACTCCTCCTTTCAACCACGGTCCTCTCTTGGGTAGGACTAAACACTTGGCAACCTTCCTCAAAATGGTGCCCTGCGGAAGGGACGTGTGTCAATTTAGTCGGGCTGATGGAGGAGGGAGGGAGTTGTAGTCAAACTCATCTGTAGAGCACCGCGTTGTGGGGAAGCCGCCCTTCCATGGGGAGATGATAGGCTGGTGGATAGTTCTTACCACGCTTCAGAGTTTAAAAAGCTCCCTTGTGTACTGTATCTCCACTCAAAGCCACATAAGGGGCCTTGAGCGAAAAGACGAATGGGGAAAACAATGAGAATGGCATCTTAAGCCTAGCCTGCTGGTATGCACAACGCCATGCAATTGTCGCTTAAAAAAAAATTGGCGTGGAATAACTTTAAAGCTTATGCACCAATTCCGTTAAATTCAGCGTTGTGGTGTTGTGTTTTTCTGGACAGTGGTAGCTTTAGTTTAAAAGGTGAGGGGGGGGGCTCTTCCCCTTAATAGCATGATTAAGGCATGAGTGAGGAACCTGTGTGCCTGCCCGCACACACCCCAGCCAGATCTGGTTGGTGTGCACCTCTCATCCTTTCTGACAGCGAATTACACTGGATAGAGAACATAGGTGTCATTAAGGCAAAGCACGTAGCCTGTCCTTGTCTGCAGGGAGTCAGCCCTGTTAAATACGGCGGCGTTGACTTCAGAGAAAAGCATATTATGGGCTGTGCTGGGTGCCTGGCCCTGAAAAGGCAGCCCAGCTCTAGATGCTGATATTAGCATGACCCTTTTAGAAGGACAAGGGATTGAACTAGATGGCTCTCTTGGAGGTGGTCAGATGCCCTTACTCTTGCAGCTCAGCTGGACCCAACATCTCGAGATGATCCTAAGAAGGAACGGCTGCATGCAGTGGAGCCCTGCATGGCGGGCTTCTTGGTGACATTGGTGTGGCACTCCCACAATCTCTCACCATTGGATGTGCTGGTCAGGGCTGGGGAGAGGGCCTCCTGCAATGTTATAAGGTGATGATGCCATGATAATCTACCATGAGAGCCGGTCCACCTCTTAAGGCAGTGGTTTTCAACCTTTGGGTACCCATATGTTCTTAGACTGCAACTCCCAGAAACCCCTTCCAGCACAGCAAGTGATGGAGGCTTCTGGGAGCTGCAGTCCAGGAACATCTCGGGACCCACAGGTTGAGAACCACTGTCTTAAGGGATGACAGCTCCCTGTTTCTACAAAGGGACCAAAACAAAAATATGTGTTCCTGTAGGTTTTTCTTAAAATGGTGTTTGGGGTGTTGATTAGAGGGAGCATTTAAATGTGAAATTGCACCCACCCACCCACACAGGTTGAGAGAGGTAGAGAAAAAAAAAGAGCAAAAAGCCCCAAATAGGGTGTTCAACTTCAACCCAATTCCAAATGAACCACCTTTTTGCTACCTCTGGCCTAAAAGTAGCAGTAATACCCAACTAAAGGTCACTTAAAACTATGTGCATACACTGGGCTCGATCAGTGGTTGGGTCCCCAGATGTTCTAGGACTAAAACTCCCACCTGCCTTCACTACTAGCTGTACTGGTCAGGATTTCTGGGAGTTGACCATCTGATCCACTGATCCACCATAATCTGTGAGATTAAAGAGTCACCATGTAGCCTTTAGACACATTCACTTCAATGGCATCCAGTTTCAACTCACCTCAGTTGGCACTTGACTGGGAGAGAGGTCTACTGAACTTAGCAAAACTTACTTCTGTGTAAGCACCTACAGAAAGCCACTGCTAACCTGATTTTACAGTCATTGAACAGCAATCGCTGGTCTTTTTTTAAGGCCTCCTCATGACCATCAAAGTTAAACTCTGCACACTGACAACCTGCGCATTATATACGGGACATTATTAGAACTGGAAACTCCTTGCGTGCTGGAAACAACTGAGTACCACCATAGTTGCTCTTCACACTTCTCGTCATTTGCAAAGAGGCTTGGTGTGTGCCCGTGCGGTAGGTTATCTGGGGATAAGTGCAGGTTTTTAAAAGTCCTGACTGCTGAACCCCAAACTAAATGCTACGGATAACCTATCATCAGAGCTGACGTCTCACATCCATGTTCCCGAGATGGGAGAGGTTCATATCTGAGCCACCAGACTTCTGAGCAAAGAATAGTCTCTAATCACAGGACAAGGGAAGCTAATGAGTGTACTATAGAAGATGAGAAGGTCCTGATGTGAAAATCTCCCATGAAGAACCACTTAAGAAATCCCCCCTTCTAATGGTGGGTTGCAGCGTAGGGCTTGTCTCATGAACATCTGCCCAGTCAGGAACCAATTTCAACTTGCTGTGAGTGCACTTGGGGGGGGGGGAGTCAAAGAAGGAATCTGAGTGGGTGCTTAAGTTTAGAATAATGATTTTGCTGCTGTCAGGTTGCCATTCAGCCAGTCATGAGAAACCGGGCACATGCCACGCTTTACCAAGTGATTACAAAAGCATCTTGGACTGAACAAGCTACTGCCTACCCATGAGTTAAAAGACTAGAAGAAGGAAACCAAGAGAACCTCGCGAAAGGACAATACCACTTAGGGGAAACTATAAAAAGCAATAGAATGTCTAACCACAAAGCCTTTAAGCCGTTGCTTTGCTGCTTATGTATTTCCAGCCAGGGGCAGCGGAACCACCAATCCTGGCTGCCTTCATCTTAAATGAAATGCTTTTATAGGATTACATGCATCAAAAGGAAATGAAATTGCCAATGGTTGGATTCTTTAAAAAAAAAAGAATACTCTGTATTATGCAGTCAGGTTTTGGAACGTAGACTCTTTTCAGGTAATCTAATTTCTGTTTCTCTGTTTCCGTCCCTCCCCCTCTCCCCGTTGCATCCTTTCTAAGACGCATGGAAATTAATTTAGGTAGGAGCGTGGGGGAACTGTAGGACGTTGCCTTATGCTGAGTTAAATCATGGAGCTGTCATTCGAAGTTAAGATTGACTAGCAGCTAGATCTCAAGCAACAAGATTTCTCCTTAGCTCTTTCAGCAAGTCTCTGGCGTTTTTTGCATTCTGCGACTAGCCTGGCGTTGACCCTTCCTAGTTTTCAGGATCAGGTTAAGAGCATGATACTCAGGCTGGTGTGCTGGCGATTGTTTGGGGGAGCGTCTTGTGGGAATGATGTTTGAGCCCGCATGGCTCTGGAAAGCGTGGGGCGCTTGAGAGGATGTGTTAAGTCCAAAATGTGCTGAATTCTAAGGCTCAGGAATCACCGTATGGACCCCAACCTATGTATACAAATTCCCGGATTCTCCCTCATCTCAGCTTTCCGTGTTGATTTGTGGAGTTTAGAGAATGGAACAGGTTGGGCTTCTAGGCGTGAACAGGATACATTTCATTCAATTGTGGGGGTGGGGGGTCGTTAGCAGATTTCTGACTTAAGGGTGACCTAACACCTTTTTTTTTTTTTTTTGAACTTGTGGATAATCAGCTCCACAACTACTGGAATAAGTACGCAGAATGTTTGGTATGAAATGGGGTTCACCATGTAAAACCACGGTCAAATGTCATTCGTCACTTTTAAATCTATTTTGGCCTTATAATCTGGAAGTGCCACTCCAAACAGGGGAGTGGAGGCTTCTCTTCAGAGAAAATGAGATGCATGATTTCATTGTGATTTTTTTCCCCTGCACTTTAGATAATTTGTGCCATTTCTATACATATATTAAATATATATAAATATATATATAAATATATATATATATATAAAGTATGTATTTATAATTTAAAAAAACTTTTGCCAAGTACTGGAATAAACAATGAGCATATCTGGAATATGTCATTATTTATTTATTAAACTGCATTTCCTTTTTAGAGAAAGAGAATAGCTGCATATGTGCATAGAAAACATTATTTGGAACCTGTCGTGGCAACCCAATTAAAAAAGATGCAAGTTATTTTCTCTGCTTATTTTTATAATTAAAAGAAAAATGCATGACCCTATAAAGCCTATGGTGGATTCCTTCTTAGAGAAAATTGGGGGGTAGGGGGAGAGATAAGTGTCTGCCTTTTTCTTAACACTGCAGATATATTCACTAGGCTTCACCCCACATCATCCTAACAAGTTCTAACAAAACAACAGAATGCCTGACTAAAAGCAGTGGATCTATTTGAAATCACATGCCAGGGACTATGCTTCTCCTGTATTGCGGGTGAATAATTATAGGTACTGGAGGAACATCTGGTCCTTCTAGGCTGACCTAGGATGCACAGGGTGGCCATGTCTCCTTCCTGGTAGCATTATTGTTCTGTGGTTGCCCAGATTTTTTAAATATACATTCTCTATTCATTGTGAAAGACTCTACTTAGCCATAGGTCAAAATTGTTCTTTATGGTTAGCATGCCATTAGAAGCGGAGTTCCTTGATAAAATAAAAGACATCTGGTTTTCATAGCTAGGGCCATCATTGGGATTTTTTAAACCTCCCAATGCCTAGAACTCTCCGTGAATTCCTCAGGGTAAATATTCAGAGTTTAGCAAGCTTACGATGCCCAAACAGGTGTCTGACGGTACAGATCTGTGGAGTGCAATTCCCAGGATTTGGCCAGAGGAATTTTTGGAGACTTCTGGAAGCTGGAGTTGGAAAAAAAGGGACTGGTGTGTTTGTCCCATGAAAGAACTCCATGCCAGGAAGGAAAATGTAAGAGAAGGGAATCCTGTACTAGAGATGGGCATGAAATGAGCAATTTTTCGTTTTTGTTTTTTGTTTCATTACATAACAAAACGAAAAACAAATTTTGTCTCCAAAATGAAATGAAACGAACGGAAACAGAAATTTTGTCGTGCGTTTCATTTTTGTTGCGGCAAATACATTGAACTGTAATGAATGCTAATGAAACAGCAATTTTTCATTTTTGTTTTCATTTTTCATTTCGTTACGTAACGAAACGAAAACGAAATTATTTTGCAAAAAATTCACGAAAATGAACTGAAACGGACCCCCTAAACGACAAACGAAACACCATTTTTTTTAGTCGTGCCCATCTCTATTCTGTACAATCCTTTGCTTGGGTGCTTTAGTTGAAAAAGTACCGCCTCTGCACAAGAGAAAAATACAGCAGGCTCAAGAACATTGCAATGTTTGCAGAACCAAGCAAAGCTTTGTTTAAAAAACTGCGGGTGGAGAAGCCAAACACGGTCCACGGAGGTGCTGTATTCTGCCATTAGTGACCAGTAGAAGTGGGGACTTGCCTTGCAGAATCTCACGGTCAGGTCAAACCTAAGTTGCATCAGTGACTCGACTTGAACTCTGTCCCAGGGTGGGTTTGTTTCAATGACTCGGACTCAACACACAACTTGAAATCCACCCACTCCTCCCTTTTTTTTCCCTGAGGGTGAAAAATCTTGTTTTCCTTAGGGACTCAAGACGAGGGACTTAGGACTTAGGACTTGGTATCAAAGCTTTGGACCCAAAGAATTGCCAGAGTCCTTGTTGGCCACAGCCTGTTGACTTGACCGCCAAGAGGAGCCAAAAGCTGTGAGAATGGAATGGAATGGAGTGCGATCAAACGAAAATTGAGGCAGAAGAGCTGCTGAGAATGGAATGGACTCCAATGGAGTTTTGCAGGAATCACTCCAGGAGCCTACAAAATTGGAGGCAGAAGATGCTTAGTATCCGAAATGTGTCGGATGAGCTTAGGGCATCTGTGTGTGTGTGTGTTGCATTGTTACAGTCATGACCGACTCTTTGTGACCCCATGCCCATAGAGTTTTCCTGGCAGGAATACTGGAGTGGGTTTGCCATTTCCTACTCCAGGCACCTGCAGCACCTGGTATTCCCCAGTGGTCTCCCATCCAAGTCCTAACCAGGGCAGACCCTGCTTAGCTTCCGAAATCAGGCAAGATCAGATGAAGATACTGTAAATGTAAAAGAGGTAGAAAGAACTATCTCAGGCATGTCCAAACTTTGGCCCTCCAGATGTTCTGACCGCAACTCCCACAGTCATTTGCCATTGGCAATCTAAGCTTAGAATTCTGGGAGTTGTGGTCCAAAACATCAGGAGGGCCAAAGTTTGGACATGCCTAAACTATCTCATGGTCTACATCAGCCATTTCCTGCTGCATAGATGCATGGGAAATAAAAACTCCCAATTGGCTTCTACTATGGACCAATTCATGACAGGAGTCAAGAATCTGTGCTTTTGTGAATCATCTACCAAAGGAAAAATACACTTCCTCCATGCTAAAGAGGGTCCCTTAGTCCCAATGATTTGCCATCCCCAACATCTTACTTGCAGAATACAACTTCCATTGTAAGATGAGGAGCTGGCTTTTTCTTTTCTTTTTTACTTTCCAGAAAAAAAAATGGAAGGAAAGAACACTGGCCAGACTACGTGTTAAATCAAACTGAAACAGATTTATGGGGTGATTTTATTCATATCTACTAAGAAATAAATTCCAACTTACTGGTGGGTATGTTGCTGCCTTCAGTTGTTTGAGTTAAATTTGCTACTTGACTCTAAAAAGAAAAAGTTAATTTTACACCCAGTATAAATATCTCCACACATTTTTCCCAACAGCCAAGAAGAGTTGGACTAAAATAGAAAGAAAGAAAGAAAGAAAGAAAGAAAGAAAGAAAGAAAGAAAGAAAGAAAGAAAGAAAGAAAGAAAGAAAGAAAGAAAGAAAGAAAGAAAGAAAGAAAGATTTATTGTTATTTTAGATTTTGGAACAGGGAAAGCAAAGTGGCACTAGAAAGTGCTAAAATAGACATGTCTAAAGATCACTATGTCAGTGATGGCAAACCTATGGCATGGGTGCCAAAGGTGGCACTCGGAGCCCTTTCTGTGGGCACCCAACATCGCCCCTTCATAGCCACCTGTATACAGGTTAAATTACTGTATTGGCACTTTGCAAAAAAAAAAAAAAAAATTAGTGGGTTTTGAACTGCAGTTTGGGCACTTGGTCTCTAAAAGGTTCACCATCACTGGCCTATTTGATTCTAGGTATAAATGCCTGTGGGAAACATACAATACGTTGCCATTTTGATTCTAGATTTTGGTTGGTATTAAAGCCCTCTGTTAATATGTTACTTTAGTAGCTACCTTGATAATGAACTTAATGGAAAAGGGCATTTCTAACAATGAATCAGTGGTTTTCTGCAAAGAACTGAGGGTTGGGAGAGTGAGAACAAAAGAAAATATTTTTTTACCCAGTGTGTTGTTAGTCTGTGGAAATCCCTGCCACCGGATGTGGTGATGGCCTCTGGCCTGGATGCCTTCAAAAGGGGGTTGGACAGATTCCTGGAGAAAAAGTCCATCACAGGTTACAAACCATGATGGAGATGTGTTATCTTCAGGTTTAAAACTGGAGTACTTCAAAGACCAGATGCAGGGGAGTGGTATCAGGAGACAGAGATCTAGTCTCATGCACTCCCAGACACATTTGGTGGGGCCACTGTCAGATACAGGAAGCTGAACTAGATGGGCCCTTGGCCTGATCCATCAGGGCTCTTCTTATGTTCTTATGTAAGAAGAAACCAACATAGCCAAAAATATACAATTTACCTGCATTTATTCATTGATTACATTTGATCCTCTTTATTTCTCAGGACTTCAAGTGCTGGATAATTCCAACAACAATTTGGGGAGGCAGGGTAACATGGAAAAGGTGCACCCAGTCCATGGCCAGTGGTTTTCAGGACTCTGTGAGGCCTTTAATCCAGATTTGCAAGGTCCTGATCCATCCGTAATAGCAGGCTGTAGACCAGCAAAACTTTCCAGCCAATGAAACCTCTACACAGCCTAGAAGTGTCACAAGATTCTGGATGATTTTTGCTAGGGTTGGCTATCTCCCCGGAAGCTTCTGCACAACCTGTTTGGTGAACTGTAAACTGCGGTAGCCATTTGGTAAGGCAGGCCAAGGCTGGTTAGGTCTACTGGACTACAGTTTCCATCATTCCCAGCCAATACGAGGAAAGCTGGAGGAGTCAAAGGCATAACCTGTGCTAACGCTGACAGATTTATGCCTTCGAGACCTTTATTTTTTTATTACTAGGTTACACAAGTTCATTCTCTGCAGGTGCCTGTAGGAGTTGTAACATTAAGACATTGATACCATCTTAAGGGGAAAGAGCAGAGAATTGAAGATGAAAGGGCTTTTTAAGGAGCTATTGATGTTTTAATCACAGCACAGTGGGAGTATGTGGGGGGCTGGTTTGATTTTCATGTAAGCGTTTGTATTGTTCCATCCAGTTGGACCTCCGTGCAAGGGAGTAGCTTAGCAGTATCATGCTCCTACAGATATGGTTTAATATCCAAGATCAATCTGCCCAATCCTGGATAGTCTGCTAGAAACCAAACCTGCACAGTCAAAAGAAATCCATCTTTCCCAGATCCTCTTCACTCACTCCTATGATGTTTTCATGCACCAAAGCTGGATCCCTTATGCCAGGCATGTCCAAACTTTGGCCCTCCTGATGTTTTGGACCACAAATTCCCAGAATTCTAAGCTTAGATTGCCAATGACAAAGGACTGTGGGAGTTGCGGTCCAAAACATCTGGAGGGCTGAAGTTTGGGCATGCCTGCCTTATGCCCTTTGGAACCAGGCAAGGAGTGGGGCACCAGCACCATGACATGGGGAACTTCCTGGCGTGGAACCCCTGGCAGTGCGCACACCAAGCCTGGAAAATTAGTCACCCCACCTTTGCATGCCCCAACGATGTGACATTAGTCTGTCCCTTGGTCTAAAACAGCGGTTCTGAACCTTCCTAATGCTGCACCCCCTGTGAAATGGTGGTCGCGGCATTAGGAATACAGTTCCTCATGTGGTGGTGACCCCCTTGCCCTGCTTGGAAGAGGCCACAAGCTCTCTTTGGCAGGCCAGGGCCGCAGGTGGCCATAGAGAACTTCCCTCTACAGGCAGCCTCTGCCAATGGCAGCCTCCGATGCCATTGACTGACATCCCCTCCAACCTATCAAGCTGTAACTCAATCTCTCCCCCACCTCCTCCCCATCCTCCAGACCCAAGCCGTTTGTGCCTTTTTCTTCACTGGCTCATGGCGACCCCCTGTGAAATGGTCGTTACGGTCCCCCAAAGGGGTCCTGACCCACAGGTTGAGAACCACTGGTCTAAGATTTGGACTCTGAGAAAACCAGCCTTGCTAGTTTGGGTACCATTACTCTGTTTCCTCTGACAACTAGCTCAGCTCTCGGTCTCTGCATCCATGTAAAATGAAGTTGGCTGGAATAATTGTGGCAGAGAATGAGAAACAAAAAGAAACAGAGATTGTTTCAGCTGATCCTTCAAAGTCAAAATAATGTGATGATGGTTGTGGGAAATGCAGGAAGGAAAATGTGGCCCATTTCTTTTATTTCAAATCATGGTAACAATTTATACTTTTTGTTCCTCCCTCCACAGCCAAAGTATTTTAGCTTTTTTCGGTGTAGGTGTTTTATGATTTCCTGGGTTTTTTTTTTTTTTTACTAATAAAGGTCAAGAAGTTACAAGACGTACACATTTTTAAAAGCTTGAAATTTTGGTCATGTAATGAGAAGTGAACAGACTGTTAGGGCTGATCAAAGAATAAGAAATCATTAAGAAATGTGAAATACAGAAAGCTAGGACACTTCAGTCACATAATGAGGAACAGAAAGTACTCTTACAGGCGGAGTAATAACCAGTAATTCTACTGGGGGGGCTCACTGCCTTCCTAGTTAAGCTTTGGTCACGTGAGGCCCACGGTTGTGGGCAGAAGACAAAGAAATGGGGAGGAAGGCCTGAATCTGAGTGCACGATGACCCCATGGGTTTGCTGCTGAAACACCTATCCTGTGTTTCCTTCTGCCTGGGGAGATGCACCAGGAAGCCATGCCTACAATTGGTGCATTCATCGTCTTCCACCAGCAAATACCCAATGGCTCCACTTGTGTCTTTCCCACTTTTATTCCTTCTGGATTCCAGCACCACAAATCCAAGTCCCAGCTGTCCTCATTCTAGTTTCACCTCTAATAACAACGGCCATTCAAGGTGAAACCACAGGGGAAGAATCCGGATATTGAGTCATGGCCACTGGACTTCTTTTCTTGTGAGAGCTACAGTAAGCGTTTCACTACTCATCCAAGTAGCTTCGTCAGTGTAAGAAGAGTCAGTGTGAGTCTTCCAATTTATAGTTCCCTTGGATTCATGCCATCCTGGTCTGAATATAGGCTCCTTAGGTGGACAGCAGTGTTTTACTGCAGGCAAATTTGCCTGATGGTGTAACCAAGGTGAGGGAGGGTGGCAGAGTGATGGACTCCAGAGGTCTGGAGTTGAATCCTTGCTCAGCCCTGGAAGCTCTGCAGGGTAGTGGAATTGGTCGAACCACTCTTGAAATATCTGATTTACCTTGAAAGACCTTTTAGAGTCACTTTAAGTTGACAGCACATAAGAAACCAGAACAGAGTTGGCCTGAACTTGTTTCCAAAGTAGGACTTGAGTGTGGCTCTCATATTCTGTTTCCCTAAGGCCCACTGATTATGAACAAAGTTTAAAAAAATCCTTGCTGGTACCCCCAGTAGAAACACACTATCCGCTAATTCTGGAATCATTAAAAACAGGAAATACAGCCCAAACACCCAAGCAACTGAAGACCATTCTCTGTAAACTGGGTCACTCAGTCACACTGCTGGCTCTTCTCCTTATGAGGTCTCTTAGGTCTCTTATATAACTTCTGTGATGTTTATTAAGTTATCTGATAACATGATATCATAACCACTAGGATAGAGGTTCCCAACCTTGGGTTCTCGAGATGGTCTTGGACTACAACTTCCAGACATCCAGGCCAGCACAGACAGCAGTGAAGGCTTCTGGGAGAACATCTGGGTCACCTGAGATTGGGAACCACTGCCCTAGGTTATTGTAGAACACTCTGGAAATGGTTTAAATGGAAGGGTATAAACCAGACATGTCCAAACTCCGGCCCTCCAGATGTTTTGCACCACAACTCCCATAGTCCTTTGCCATTGGCAATCTAAGCTTGGAATTCTGGGAGTTGTGGTCCAAACCATCAGGAGGGCCGAAGTTTGGACATACCTGGTATAAACATTCCCAAACCAGACTGCATTTTAAACTTATTTATTTATTTATTTATTTATTTATTTATTTATTTATTTATTTATTTATTTAGCCCCATGGCGCAGTGGTTAAATGCCTATCCTGCAGCTAAAACTGTGCTCACAACCTGGGGTTCAATCCCAGGTAGCCGGCTCAGCCTTCCATCCTTCTGAGGTCCTTAAAATGGGTACCCAGCTTGCTGGGGGTGGGTGGGCAATGTATAGCCTTCATAATTAAACTCTAAACTGCCCAGAGACTACTTGAAGTGGTATGGGGCAGTATATAAGCAGAACACTTTCCTTTTTTGCTTTATTTATTTATTTATTTATTTATTTATTTATTTATTTATTTATTTATTTATTTAGAAAAGGTCCTTCCCCAAAGGGGAGAAAATGACGCTGGTTTGTTATTGCTCCTGATTTTAATCAACGGTATGTCTTGAGTATACTGCACCTTGTTTTGTGGTTGATCCTTCAGAGGCAAGTGCAGGATCAACTTGCAAGTCAGCTTACTGAAGCACCTATTTCGGCAGGCCAGGAATTATGTGCAGGCCATGGGTTAATGTATTCCCTTTAATATCTACTCTGACCCATACATTCTGAGCATTCACGGAGCTTACCCGGTCTGGAAGCTAAGGCATGCCCTGCTAATGCATGATGCAGCAAATGTCGAGTTGAGCTCCATCCATCTCTAAATAAAGCTCCCTCGAATGCAGTTTCCCAGAGTGATAACTCACACCAGATACAGCTGGCTGGAGAGCTGTGATCGCACACCCACACTAGCTGGCACGACGGGGTTAAATCTCAGCTGAGATGGGATTCGAGATGGCAGATGCTTTATCGTTCCATCAGAGGAAAGGGCTCAGAGCAGATCCACCCTTCGAGTCCTTTGAAGGACATTCACAAGGTCAAAAAGCCAACTTCCCTTAAGGAGGGGAGTGGAACTTTGTTCAACGGGAATGAGATTAGCAGAGAAAGAAGACAATATGAACAGTTTGGCCAAGCCCGTAAGACAAACATTGCGAAGCTTCTCCTGTTCCGCTCCTGTCCAGCGATTCTATGGAAAGAGACCAGAGAGTCATCAGATTCACACCGGTCCCACCAAACCCATCAGTTCTCAAAGACAGATGAAATGGGAGAACCACACCTGCTGACCTTTCCAAAACCCAATGATATCCTCCTTGAGCTCAAGGAACCCTGTCCCAAGTTAGAAACATCTGCCATTTTCCATTGCTTTCTGGCACCATTTTAAAAAGTAATTTGTTTGGAAGTGGGTTGGGGTGAGGTCGTACTGCACCTCCCAGTATCGCAGGCTCAATATGGAATACCAGAACTGGATCACCACATGGCTGGTGGGGTTTATAGTCCATTATATCTGGAGGTCAGCTGTTCAGTACTGGAACTCACCGCCAATTCTTACACTCGATTTCCTTGTAATTTGAAGGATCAAGTCACACGTTCACTGCTGGACTTTTCTGCCTAAGCAACCAGAATGATGAAGATATGTTTATCCTCTTATGACCAGCTGTAAAGCAAAGGCAACCTGATTTGCCATGTGTAGTTTGAGACAACCTTATGCTAGGATGAACAAACATTTTTACTCTTTAAGTAGCCTTTTGCTGCTTTTATTTATTTATTTATTTATTTATTTATTTATTTATTTATTTATTTATTTATTACAACAACTTATATGCCGCCCACTACCCAAAGGTCTCTGGGCAGCTTACAATCAAAGAATTAAAACAGTTAAAACATCAAATATCAATAGATAATTAAAACAATAATAAAAAAACCTTACACTAAGATCATTACACTAAAATTGCCATGACTTGCTAACCATAGTGCGTAATTTAAACCTAACTTTGTGAGAGAGATTGGTAGGTAAAGGGATGGGGAGTGCCAAGGAAAGTAGATTGTGTTTGGACACTAGCTGCTCACCACTGTTGTGGTGAATACAGCATGAGCTCAATCTCAGTTTCATTGGATATTCCAGATTCATATTACCACTTTGCCACGAAATTCCAAATGCTACGGACCTATGCAAAACCACCTTTTGGCTGTCAATAAATGTATTCACCAAAAATTCAAATAAATTAGAACAGCTATACAATTCCTCCATATAAACAGAGTTCTGGATGGGGTAATGCAACCCTACCTGGACTTTGTTTTAAGCACTACACTTATTTTTTATGTTTATATTTTAACTCTTCCTCCAGGGAGCTCACTGCCACATGCATCTTCTCCACCCCCATTTCCTGTCTCATCTCCACAGTGACCCTGTGAGGTAGGATCCAAAAGGGCTCATGGATCCATGATTTGTGGCAGTGGTAGGTAGAACAGGGGGTCTCCTCAGCCCAGCACTCTTACATGGTGGTTCCCAATCTGGGGTCCCCAGACCTTCTTGGACTACAACTCCCAGAAGCCTTTGCCATTAGCTGCACTGCCATGGTATTCTGGCAGTTGCAGACCAAGAACAGCTGAAGACCCTTAGTTGGAAACTACTGCATCACCACTATACCATACAGCACTCTGCTCTTTGGTGGTAAGTGTTTTGTCATCTTGAGCATCAGGAACAGGACCTGAACACGAAGGTCGGATGGAGTTCATGATCTCAGATGTTGGCAGGAATGGCCTGATATTATAACATTATAATCATAATCTGAATTTCACATGAACCCCTCCTTTGGGGTTGATGGGTTTCTTTGTTTCGGAAAGCACAGCCGAAGTATCCTTCTGTTTCCTGTTGAGCCTGCAATATCATTTCCATGTACTAATACCTAACCTCTTGTTCCCCTGATAATATAATAGTTCACACTTTTTTTCCCCCTTAATGGAAGCACGGCTATTTTTAGTGTGTCGAGCTCACAGACAAGGCAAAAATCCTCTTTTTTCTGAATTCCATGGGACCTTGCAAATGTAGTTTTGAAGACATCTGTCTGTAAATATAGGTGATGTTTTCTTGAAGCGATGGGGAAGGAGAAGCTGAGGCCACACACTTTTGCCACTGAGAACGGTTTGAAGGGTAGCATAGTTTGGGTTTTAGTTACTTTCTAAATATCAGGAGAGGGGATGTGAGCTGGAGGACTTAAGTCACACAAACTTAAGTCACACAAGAGACTCAACTAGGGATTCCACCCCCTCCCAAATGATTTGGAGTCAACATGCAAGTCGGAACCCACCCATCCCTTTTTTCTAGGGGGGGGGACCTTGTTTTTAAAAGGGACCTGGACTTAAGAGCTTGGGACTTGGTCCTAAAGACTCAGACATGGACTATGGTATCAAAGACTTGGACTTGGACTTAGCACCTGGACCCAAAGACTTGCCAGCCTCTCCATTAGAGGTGGGCATGAAACAGAAAAACGATGGTTCGGTCCGTTCTGTTGGGGGGGGTCTCAGTTTGTTTCGTTTTCTTCCGTATGAATTTTTAAAACAAAAAATTTGTGCGAACCGAACCAAAACGAACTGGTTGGTGGCCGCAGTGGTGATCCCGCCAGTGGCAGGGGGGCTCCGAAGCCCCCTCCGTGGAGGCTTTTTGTTGGCACCAGCCGCTCTGGGATCTGGGCAGCTGGTATGAGACCTCCAAAGCCCCCTCCTCTGGGCATGGCCTCAAACCACCCCCACAGTCGGTTGAAAGAGCAGCACTGGGTGGCCAGGAGGCCTCCCTGACCCAGACATCAGGATGTGAGAGACGCTGGTGGGGGGGGGACAAAAACAAATCGAAAGACATCAAAATTTCTACTTCGTTGCATTTCATTTTTCTTTGCGAGGGCTGTTCGTTATTTGTTTTGTTACGTAATGAATAATGAAGAATAAAACAAAATTTTATTTGTTTCGTACCCATATCTAATCTCCACTATAAATTACACCCTTTTCTATCGTGTATCTCGACAGCACGCGTCACACTTTTCTGCCCTACCTTTGTACTCGCCATTACCTTATGAAAAGCAAAGTGGATCTGCTTATATACCGCCCCATACCACTTCAAGTAGTCTCTGGGCAGTTTACAGTTTTAATTACAGTATGCAGGCTACACATTGCCCCCCCCTTCAGCAAGCTGGGTACTCATTTTACCGACCACAGAAGGATGGAAGGCTGAGTGAACCATGAGCCTGCTACCTGGGATTGAACCCCAGGTTGTGAGCACAGTTTTACCTGCAGTACAGGCATTTAACCACTGCACCACAAGGGTCTTAGGCTCTTATAAGCAGGACAGACTGAAAGCAACCGGCTTTAAACCCTCTCAAATGTTTCACGGGGCAGGATGGACTTGACACTCAAGTCACAAGCCCAGTCCAGCCCCCTCACCCATGGGGGTTTGCAACTTGCAAATGTCCCGATGCCCTTCAGACTACAACTCCCGTCATTCTTTGCCATTGGCCAGGCTGATTGGGGAGGAGTCTCCTGGAGTCACAGTCCAGCAACATCTGGGGAGGAGCACATTGCCCTCCTCTAACCACTACACCAACCTGTTGTGAGAGCTAAATAGCTCCGCAGTTGGAAGTGGCAAACGAAAGCCTCCCTGCCCCAGAAACAGGGTTTTCCAAGGTTTGGGGCCTGGCTCAGTTCAAGAACATGTCCCCCTTCTTGGCCAGCTTCTCCTTCCATCTTCCCTCCTCCCCAGCCCCGAGGGCCACTGCCTTGTGTGCTCAGCTGTTTTGGCCCAGATCAAGTGGAGCGATTAAGCAAATAACCTTTGCACTGGGCCTCCGCATCCCCGTGCCCCATTCCTCTCTGGCAGCGTTGGTGTGATTTCTATACTGCATTAATAAGAGGCAGCTGCTCATTAAGGGAAGCTAATCATGTGAAGAAACAAAGTCATGTTTGGAAGATCTTAATAAGCCAGCCCTGCCCCTCTCTCCTTCCTCCTTCCCACCCATACATAGTCCTGCTTCCAGTTAACACTTTCCCCTGCTGTAACCCTTCTATTCTACTGCCTTAAAAAAACCTGCATGCGTCTAAGGCTGCTTTTACATGACCCCTAAAATCCGAGGCAAAGAGCTCCCAAATGCGGAGCTTAAAATTGTTTTCCCACCAGCTGCAGACTTTAAACAAAATAAATTATGACCACGCGCACCTAAGCACGCCCAGCGCACTTTAGAAGTACCTGCTCTCTGGAGGTAAACAATTTTCCAATGCGGATTGTAAAGCTGTGGACACTGGGCTCTCCTCGCCTTCTGTTTGTTTGTTTGTTTTTGTCCCCCCCCCGCCCCTTTAAGAGACAGGAATCCCTATGGGGCTGCTTCCAGGGCAGGTGGAGGTGAGCCTGGTTTTTTCTCTCCCTTTTTTTCTCCCTCCCCTCACCGCAGAGAGGAGCAATGGAGCGCAGAAGAGTGGGAACACAAGAAGAGGAACAAACCCCAGGACCTCTGGTCCGAATTTAAGTTGCCAGCGGATTTTAGAGGTCGTGTAAAAGCGCCCTTAGAAGCCACACCCTTTGTCTTCCTAATGGGTGGTTGCTATTTTCATTGACAAACTTAGCCATTCACTGGCATCCTTTGAGGGCCACTAACAACTTCAGATCTTTCAGTGCAGTGATGTTTTTGGATAGTTATAATTCACGCAGGGGGCCAGCCCATCCACAGCCCTGTGGGGGTGGTTTGAGGCCATGCCCATCTTTTGAAGCCTTTTGGGTACTCTCAGAGCAGAGGCAAAGTTGGAAAGATGACTGCCGTTTGCCCCCAGTTATGCAGGCTGGTTCATCCAGAAGAAATACTTGGTAGAGGCTGTTGATTATTTCTCCTTCGAAGAGCGCACTGGCGTTCCATCTGCTACGGCAAGGAAAGGAAGAGCAGAGGCAATCAGGAAGGGTCGAGTTAGCTCATCACGATGACAATATTAAACATCCAGCATCAGAGAGAGTGTGGCTTCCTGTCGAGCAGGCACAGGAAAGGACTAGAACTCTCGTATCCTATTTCTGAGCTTCCCAGAGGCAACCCCCTGTGAGAAACGGGATCTCAGAGTATCCGACTTGTTGGTTCGATCCTGCAAAGCTTTGGTTCACACAGAGCTGTAAACAGAGCAGGGCAATTGGTGTTTTTGTTCTGTGACGGTAAAATGTAGAGGGTACCAAAATCTATCAATGAAACTACAGATGAAAGTTTGGAAAATACAACTTCCATTGCTAGGTAGGTGCAATGGGGGGACAGCAGAAAAGGTGCAAAAATAAACGTTGTCCCCAGGCGCGCCAAATCCTGGCTACCCCTCTGTTGGCAGTTTACAGTTTAATTGCAGTATGCAGGCTACACATTGCCCACCCTTCATCAAGCCGGGGACTCATTTTCACCAACCTCAGAAGGATGGAAGGTTGAGTCAACCCTGAGCCTGCTACCAGGTCGTGATCACAGTTTTAGCTGCAGGACAGTCATTTAACCACTGCGCCACAAGGAAATAAACATTTTCTTTCTTTCTTTATATTTATATTTATAAACATCCCAACTTTCCAAAGGAACTCTGGGCGGTTCACAACATAGAATTCACAAGAAAACAGATAAAATAAGTCCAGAAAATAGTCTTTCTTTAAAGTTACACCCATTCTCCTCTCCACCTCTCTTGCGATGTGCACCCATTCATTTGGGTGGGAGACAGCGCCCCCTGAACCAAGCATCCAAGTTGGCTTATCAAAACAAATTGAGCATCCCTCTTTAAAAACAAACAAAGAGAGAGAGAAAAGAGAGAGAGATTTAATTTGATTTAATTTTTGGACTACAAGTCCTTGCTGGGGAGGAGATTCTATGAGGTTTCCTTCAAAACAAACAAGCAAACAAATACGGCACAGAACTTTCCAAAGTTCTTTCTGTATGACATCTTTATCAGGGCTTCCTTCTGTTTTGATCCAAACAACAGGAGCAAACCTGTTTCTCAGATGAATGTTATTTCTTTAAAAAAAAGCTTCTCAGAGCAGATTCTTCAGTGGTTTTAGGGTATCTGGCAAAGGTCCCTGGATCCGGAGGCTAAGAGTTTGATTCCCCAGTGTGCCCCTATGACAGGAGCTGGATTCAATGCTACATAGGGTCCTTTCCAGTTCTTCAGTTCTATGGTGGTGGTGGTAGTTATCTATAAATACACATAGGACAAAGATGAGAACTTGGTGGAATTGTTGTTGCATGGCTTTTGTGTTTTCCCAGGCATGAGGCAGGATATATGCTGAAGACATAAGAACATAAGAACATAAGAAGAGCCCTGCTGGATCAGACCAAAGGCCCATCTAGTCCAGATTCCTGTACCTCAGAGTGGCCCTGCCAAATGCGTCTGGGAGCGCACGAGGCTAGGTATCTGCCTCCTGATACCATGCCCCTGCATCTGGTCCTTGGGGAACAAACAGGATTCTACTTCTAATAAAATTCAGTCTTCCAAATGAGTGCAACAAATGGATCAAGTATTTTACAAGGTCAACCAAGAACTGGCGGAGCCTTGGATGCAGCAGGTGAAAGATTTTCCTGCAAACTAGCCCTGGTTTCTGATCTGAGCAAAAAGTCTACTCCCCCCCCCACACACACACATACCTGATACAGATCATGAGGAAAGAAAACTGAATGAAAATGCTCACATCCCCACCCCCACCCCCAAAAAACCTAGTGAGAGAACAGAGGAGAAAATTGCTTGTCTATTACAAGTCAGCCCACAAAATGGCCCAATGGTTGTCATTTCAGCCATAAACAGTCTACTCTGATTATCAGCAGCTCTGACTGAAAGAGAGAGAAAGAGAGAGAGGTGTAATTCATGAAATGGTTGCCTGTTTTCAATTTTAAAAGTTTATATTATGTTAACTTATTAAGTTTGAGGGGATCACAGCTGCCTGGAAGAAAATGCACTCAAACAGATGGCCTCACGTGAGTTTTTGGGATTGGGAATGATCCACTGCAAAAGTGAGGAACCCAGAATTTGTCTCTTTCTTGACATTTTTCACACGTGATGAATCCTGGCAATGGTCCAACTAAACGACTTCCCTCTTCATGGAACACCAACTACCTATTTAACCATTCCTGCTTTATTTGTCTCCTTCCCTGCTAATACCTATCATTGTCCAGGATCAACTGCAAGGTTGGTGGGATCCTTGAAACTGAAAGAAAGAGTGCCACCTTCTGGCAAATGTTGCAATTCATACATCATTTGTTGTTACCTAACTTAAGTGTCATCTGTTGACCCCACCCCCACCCCACCCCAACTAATGACCAATGGCCACCTGATCACCAACATTTTCTGTCTTCAACAGGCCTGCTTAGCCTGTGTAAATATTCTTAGATCTTAGAACTGCAGGTCTGGATGGAACCCTATGGATGGCCAAGTCCAACTCCTACAAAGAAGATGCCGTGTGGAAATGAACTTCCAACCTCTTCTTAAACCACTGGCCCAAGCTTCTCACATATCTCATATGGTTTTCCTCTTTTCTTACTGCATTCAGTCCTTCCCTGATTACAGTGGTCCCCGGCCCTTTCGCGGATCTTATACTGAGGTCCTGCTATATCGTGGGACCACAGTACTGTATATGAAAAAACGCCCCCTGGGGTAAGGGGCAAAGGCCTGTTTCAGGCCTCCCATACTTACCACAGGACTGGGGCTGTCCAAATGGGCCTGCAAGGGCCTTCCTGGGCCTTCTGGAGGCCCCAAAAGGGCCTCCCTGCGAACCAGAAGTGACTTTTGGGTCACCGAAAATCATTTCTTAGGCCTCCGAGGGCCTTTCTAAGGCCTTTCCGGTTCCCCAAAAGGGGATTGGACAGATTCCTGGAGGAAAAGTCCATCACAGGTTACAAACCATGATGGAGAAGAGATGTGTCCTCTCCAGGCTTAAAACTGGGGTACTTCAAGGGCGAGATGCAGCGGAGTGGTATCAGGAGACAGATATCTAGTCTCATACACTCCCAGAGGCATTTGGTGGGGCCACTGTGAGATCCAGGAAGCTGGAATAGATGGGGCTTTGGCCTGATCCAGCAGGGCTCTTGTTATCTTCTTATGTCTTCCCCTGATTTCTTGGCTGCAGTCTCCATGGATCAATGAGTGAACCAAAGGAATACGAAACCCTTTTGCCATCCCAATTCCTTTGTTGTTGACATGAAAGTTGGGTGGTTTTTCTGTAATCGTGGCATCGGCTGCTATCGCTCGGAAACTCTTAGGGAGCTACACTCTTAACAGGGGGTGGCTGATCTCTGGGACCAGAAATAGCAGCTCCCTCCTCCCCAGGCAAAGGCACCAGCAAAGTTGCAAGAAGAAACCTCAAGCTTTGGGGTTTCCTCAGAAATGCAGAGTGTCCTCCAAGGAAGGGGACTTCCTCTTGAAGAGACCAGCAGCCAGGATACTTGTGGCTCAACTCTGGGCACGACAGTTCAATAACTCTGAGGACTTGCACGTCTGTTGGAAGTTCCTTCTTCCCCGATTCCGCTGAGATCCTTGGACCAGTCATATTGGAAGCCATTTGCTGGTGCACGACTTTGGACTGTGTTGTGACCACCTCTTGTCGCCTCCAAGGTTTAAACAATAAACTAGGTTTATCATTTAAAACTAGGCCATTTAAACATGATCAGGGGAGCTTGCCCTGTTCCTGGGCTTTGCCTGAAGATGGATCTTACTTTTGGTTAGACTCTGTTTCTTGATTTTGGCTCTTTTGGCCAATGTTCCTGAATTCTTCTTGCCTGGCTCAGCAATTTGTGATGTTGGCAGGATGCTGCCTGCAGAGCTACAGGATCCCAGTCCAGATTTCAGTCTAGAGCGTGGTCAATGGAGAGGACCTCTCCAGCTTCCGACCTGGGCTCACCTGCTCTCTGTTCCCATCAAGGGTCCAAGGAATTCTTGCACTGGTTCATAGCCAAACAGAACCTTGGACAGCTCAGAATCAAGAGCTCAAGGCTGACTCACCAGCACCGCAGGCTTAAAGCAAAAATTCAGGGGAGGCTGCAGGGTGGTGTTAAAACTAGACTTTAGAATCTATATCAGATATAAGGAGGAAGGCTTTTCTCATCAAATGTGGTGTCCCCTTTGATGTCACATGAGAGGCTCTTGAGTGTCCAGTGGTTAATACTAGAAGAGTGCAGATATTTCATCTTGGACTACAGTTCCCAGAATTCCTGGGTTCTCCTCTTGTTTGAAACTTTTCTCCTTGCCTGAAGATCTGTTAGAGCATGGCCAATCTTGTCATCAGGTGCCCTCCCCCAACTTATGGCGACCCCCATGAATGAGCCCTCTCCAAATTGCCCTGCCCTCGACTGCCTGGCTCAGTTCTTGCCAACTCAAGCCTATGGTTTCCTTTAGGGAGTCTGTCCATCTTGTATTGGGTCTCCCTCTTTTCCTGCTGCCTCCCACCTTTTCTATCATTAGCATCTTTCCCAGAGAAAGACAGTTACTTCACATCCCTCTCATTGCGGTTTGCCATCCCGCTTGGGACTGGTATGAAAAAATGTTACTGCACATCCATTGCGTGACAGCGAGAGTTCATCCCGACCATGCCCCCTGAACTGGGATTTAAGAGTGATGAGCCATACTTCTCCCTGACCTTGGGAATTCTCTTGTCTCAGTTCCTGTTTCAAGACAAGTGCTCGTGAAGTAAGGCTCGTCACGCAACGTGCGCATTCTCCATCTAGTGGCAGGAGTGCGAAGTTGCATTCTCCAGTACAATCCCAATGGCGTAAACAACGCGTCGCAGACAGAGAAGAAGGCATAAAACCTTGAACTTTGCTGCTTAACACATGAAAGGCAAAGTTGTGGAGAATCGAAATATCGAAAAACGGAAGGTCGGACCAAAAAAAAAAAGGGAAAACGAAGGCAGGGAAGTACAGATGTTGTCAGGAAACAAGGGTGTGAAGTAACAGTTGTCACGATACCATCACGCCTGTGGGTAAACGGAAACAGGGACAGAACTGGGACAAGACCATGTGACCACGAACAACGTTATCACGAAACGAACGCAATCTCAGAATGAGGAAGGACGTGAAGTAACCGTATTGATCTGCCCAAAGTAGGGCCAGCTCAGTTTCGACAGCGAGTCTTAGAGACTCAACACCTTGTTTCGAAATCTGTCCACCTAACGATGTGTCAGGGGGAGCCCAGAATACAATCACGGATGACCCATTTGGCTCTGCTCTATATAGGGCACAATTCTCTTTTGGAACAGCTTCCTTTGGGATTTTTCTCACCCCTACTTCTATATATGTATTTAGGAAACTTTCCCGTTTTAGCAGCCATTTTGGCTCCGAGTCACAAAAAGCCCTGGAATCGGCCACCAGAACAAATTCTTTTGCAATGCCATCAGTGCCAAGAGCAACGTCTCATGGAATGTCAGCTCCTAATCATTTGCTCATGCCTTACATACTTCCCCGGGGGGTGCTAGCTTGCGCTGGAGAATGTGGCACATTTCCAACACGTGCATAGTAGAGAGGATGGGGAAGGAGCATCAACCGGGACAGTGGGGCTGACCCATTGGAATCCCACGGAATTTAATCGCTCCCCATGAAGGTTGCATTAAACACACTCACCCCGTCCCTGTCAATTCTACCAAGCGGTGTTTGGGTTTGATCTTATCTAGGAGAGAGAAATCGCGTTGTACACACCCCCACAAAGGACGTCAGGGAGACATGAAGCCATTCCCTTGCTCTTTGGAGTTCAAATATTTTTCAGTCATTATTCCCACACCAAGTCACTCTTTGTTCAAAATTAAACGAATGTCTCCAATTAAAGAGAGAAAGCGCAAAGACATAAACACATGTTATCCGTTCCTGATGTTGCAAAGTGGATGAGGAGGAGGAGGAGGAGGAGGCATTATTTTTAGGCACACACTTAGGTGTGTTTACACAAAAGCAAGCTAATGACAAATAGCTCGCCATCTTTCTAACAGAGTCAGAAAAACCCATCAGGGAGCAATGATATTTTATGTTGTGTTTTTATTTTTTATTTTTTGTTTGTTTGTTTGTTTTCCAGGCAAAACACTTACTGCACTTTTCAAACAACGGTGTGTGTGTTGTTTCATTACAGTCGTGACTGACTCTTTGTGACCCCATGTCCATGGAGTTCTCTTGGCAGGAATACTGGAGTGGCTTGCCAGTTCCTACTCCAAGTGCCAACAACACCTGGTATTCCCTGGTGGTCTCCCATCCAAGTACTAACCAGGGCTGACCCTGCTTAGCTTCCGAAATCAGCTGAGATCAGATGTGCTTAGGGTATCTAGGCTGCTATTTGCACTCATGACCGGCTCTTTGTGACCCCATGTCCATGGAGTTTTCTTGGCAGGAATACTGGAAGTGGTTTGCCAGTTCCTCCTCCAGGCGCCTACAGCACCTGGTATTCCCTGGTGGTCGCCCATCCAAGTACTAAGCAGGGCCGACCCTGCTTAGCTTATGAAATCAGGCGAAATCGGATGTGCTTAGGGCATCCAGGCAGTTCAAACAACTATTTGCAAGCCGCTAGTAGATAAGCGGGATATAAATATAATAAATAAATAAATAAATAAATATTCTACAAACTTTGTTGCCCTTCCTCTTTATCCTCCCCCATCCCCCCAGCAAGCAATACTTTCAATTCTCCCTCATATTATACAATATCAAAGCATGGTGGGAAAAGATTCGCCCATTTCTCATTCTCAGGCTTTCCTTTTAACCATTCTGTATACATTGGTACCTTGTATCAAGGAATTAATTTGTTCCAAATGAAATTCTGTTAAGCAAATGTTCCTTTAGACAAATTTCCCATAGGAATGCATTGAAAATGGAGTAATCCCTAATTGCGACCATTTTTATGTTGTACAGATTTGCCCCAGAGGCAATTGTGTTAATCAAATTTCTCCTATCTCTGGAATTTTTTATGTTGTACAGATTTTATGTTATACAAACCGTTTGTTATACGAGAGTCCACTATACTTTTCCCACTCCTTCAACATCTTATTTTTCCCTTCCATGTTCCCTTCCAGCATTCTTTGTATCCATTCATTTTGGAAAAAATGATATACATACTCTTTCCATTTGTTATATTTCCATTTCGCTTCATCCTTTCACCCACTTATTAAAACCATTATAGCTGCTGCTATTCCATCATACATATATTTTTTTAGTTTCTCTCCACTTTTGTGTTGTTGTTAAATGGAGGACTTGGTTATGATCTAGCCTGGGTGGCCTTGAGTAAGCTACACAGTCCCAGGGTGACACACACACACCCCGACATCCCCCAGGAGAAAGGAATGTCAAACCTCTTTGGAGTGTTCTGTGCCTGAAAAATCTTGGACAAGGGTTCCCGTGATGATAAATAATTTTCATAAGAGCAAGGAGTCTTATTATCTTGGATGTCCAGGTATAGAGCCTGGGGAGAAAGTTACTTTTTTTGACTACAGTCTCAAACAAACCAAAAACCAACAAGCATGGTGGTGACCATTCTCACAGGGTGACTTGGTCCTCCCCAAAATGATGGTAAAATCCTCTTGGGTAATAAATTGCACTACAGTAGATGCATTAAATCAGTGGGCATTGGTCAATCCACTCATCCACAAGTCCTGCTCTAATTAACTTACGTTAGTGTAATGAGTCATGGTCAGGATAGACCTTTGAATCAATGGAACCTATGGATTGCTGGATGTTGAGTCATGACAACTGGACTTATTTTCTTGAGAGATTGAAACGTTTCACTACTCATCCTAGTAGCTTCATCAGTCTGAGGAACGTTTGCTTGCTTGCTTACTTGCTTGCTTGCTTGTTTGTTTGTTTGTTTGTTTGTTTGTTTGTTTGTGAGTATTTTTTTACCCTGCCTTTCTCCTTGGAAAAGAGACCCAAGGTGGCTTACAGAATGAGGGATAATATACAGTCCAGGACTATTAAGACATATTCAAGTATTGAGAACAGGGAATTGAGGGACATCTTACAACATTAATAGACAACATTACATTAAAGCTACAAGAGAATGCAAGCAGTTAAAGGGGAGTAAAGTTCCATGTAAAGTTATGAGTGATGGAAACTAACATTGAAAACATAGTGTCAATGTAAACCCGTAGGTTATAATTCGTTATAAACACAAAGTCTACGTGATCCTGTAGATTCAAATAAAAGACACATAATAGGTAGAACATCATTCAGGAAAAGCTTGTCTGAAGAGAAAGGTCTTTGCCTGTTTCCAGAAAGACAACAGATGAGGCAGTCCTTGGCCTCTAGTGGGAGGGAGTTCCAGAGTCTGGGCGCAGCAGCTGAGAAGGCCCTTTCATGGGTTCCCACGAGACATATCTGTGAGGGTGGTGGGATAGAGAGAAGGGCCTCTCCTGATGACCTTAACATTTGAGTCAGTTCATACTGTGAGATTTGATCTTTGAGATAGCTAGGACCCAGGGCGCACAGTGCTTTGTAGGTCAAGGTCAGCACCTTGAATTGTGCCCGATAGCTGATTGGCAGCCAATGACACAAGCCTTCCAATTAATAGCCTACCTTGGTTTCACACCACCAAGTTGACCTGTAATATTAAAAAGTCCAGTTGACATGACTCGAACTTTCGAATAACCACACCTGGATGACTGAGAATCTTCACAGACAACCTAGGGAGAGTTTTGCTCCTGAAATCCCCAGAGGCACCTGATCTCACGGGATTTACACCACTAAGCATCAGGATTTGAGGCAATGAATTTGTGCTGACTCTCTGGAGTGGTTGAGCAGTCTCATCTTCTGGTAACATTGTGGAACCATGTGGCATGCTCAGTCCTGCAGAGATGACGGAGCTCATAACTCCATCAACGCACATGCGCAGCTGGCCGTTCTCCAGGGAGGCATAAAGGGGATTTGAACTCCTGACTCCTGGCTCTGCAAGTAGGAATTCCAGCCATCTTAACTGTACCAGCACATTTTTCCTATTAGCCAAGGCGTGGCAGTAGCCCACAACTGTAGCCTAATGTAAGGCCCCCTCTCTGGCACGTAACTGTAACTTTTTAATTACTTTTAAGTTTACACGATTATGACCTCACCAAATGGTGGAGGAGAAATACCACATTGTTCCAGAACTGTTTCCTTCTTTGTTGTGGGTATCAAGGCAGCAGGAAGTGGGTTGGAGGAGAGCATTTTTTAAAAAATACTCTAGGCCAATAAAAATGTTTCTTTTTTAAAAAAAGAAACAAAATCAAAATTATTATCAACATTTGAGAAAGAGTAAGGGTAGCATATTATTTCTTAGAACTACAACTATAACTGTAACTAATTACATCTTGAAACTATGGAACTAGAACTGTAACTAATTACTTTCTCAAGGTGAAAATGCTCAGTGTGAGAGAGTCAGGGGTTAAAAAGGGGGGTCTTATTACCATAAAATTTGAGGGTGAGGCCCCTGCTCAACCTATATCAGGAATCTAGACAGCAAGCTAGAGAAAGAGCAAACAATGTTTACAAATAGTATGAGGAACAAGGAAACAACCAAGTGTCGAATCTGCTTTCCCCTTCTCCTTTTACCTTCATCTGACACTTGACACCACTGTCAAAATCCCAACAGCACACAAAGGAAGTTGCAAGGTAAATGAAAACCCACCTGTCTCCTTTTGAAAACCACAGGTGCTGTTTAGTTTATTAATCTCATCATGGACCCTAAGCATCGCTTTGCTACCACCTGCTGGTCAAACTGCCTTTTCCTGCTAGTATTTTATTTTATTTAACTAACTTTCTCACTTCACTTCTGAACTAGAATCCATGTTCAAGAACACACACAGAGAGAGAGCAACTGGAAAGGCTGGCTGAAGCTGCCAGTCTTAATTTTAATTATTAATTTTAATTTTAAAATCTTACCAATGCCATTGTTATTCTGTTCCTGTTTTGTATTGTTTTGCCACTGGAAAAAAGTACATTTTTATAACTGGGAATATTTACTTTTTGGAGCACAACTCCTAGATTCTCTCAGTCATTATAGTAACTTTTCCCAGTTCTGTTTCCAGCTCTGGGCCCCCTAACCCCCTCCCCAAATTATCTGTTTTTTTTAATATCCTCTTCCCCTAATAGATACACCATCTCACAGTTTTTGCCATGAACTAAAGCATTTTTGTGTCCACACAACAATTGGCCTCAGAGGTTCTTCAGGTCAAAGATGAACTCCAGTTTGCCATCGGCGAAAAGAGATGGCATGTCTAGATACGTGAAGGTTTGAAATCAGTCCTGAATCGAGATCTGGAAGTTGAATCATGGCTATTGGACTTTTTCTTGAGAGACAGAAACATTTTTCTGCTCATTTTCAATTTCAAACTGAAGAGCCCCAAATGTTTTAGCCTTTCCTCATAAGGGAGGTGCCCCAGCCCAGTAAATATTTTAGTTGTTCTCTTCTGCACCTTTTCCAGAAGACAGGAATGGGAAGCCGCCTCCTAGTACTCCCTGCCTAGAAACCCTGAAAGAGGGTCACCGTAAATCTGAATTGGCTTGATGGCACCTGATTATTCCTATTTAAAAGATAGGGATTGCTCAGTGGGAATCGGCAGGGTCAGATTCGCAAGCCCTAAAATTCAGTACGTGGCCTTGAGCCATCTCACTTGCTCACTTGGATGTCCTACCTTATAGGACTGTTGTGAAGCCCAGGTGGGAAGGAGGGAAGCCAGAGATTTTGGGCTGAGCCCAGTGATGGAAAGACAAGAGAAGACTGTAACAAATAAATACTGTATATACTCGAGTATAAGCCTAGTTTTTCAGCCCTAATTTTGGGCTGAAAAAAAGGGTCCTCGGCTTATATGCAGGTCAATACTTTTAGCCACTGAGGCAAGTTTGGCTCAGTGGCTAAAAGTCATTTTAAACATTGTGCACCACTTCTCCTGACCTCCACCCATGTTTAAAATGACTTTTTAAAAGGTCATTTTAAAACAATGTTTAAAATGACTTTTAGCCACCAACTCAAGCACTTGCCTCAGTGGCTAAAAGTCATTTTAAACATCACACACCACTCCCCCAGCTCACAAAGGAGGAGTTGCCAGGCCCTGCTGCATTTCCCACCCTAGGCTTATACTTGAGTCAATAAATTTTCCCAGTTTTTTGAGTTTAAATTAGGGCCCCGGCTTATACTCGGGTCGACTTATACTCGAGTATATATGGGTATGTGTGCACAGAAGTGTTCTCCACAGGACTCTGCACTGGATTGTAGTCCCACATTGAGTGTGTGTCCGGTCGAAGCATTACACAAGGTGGCCCAAAGCGTAATGAGATGGCCTCCCAAGGGTCTTTGGCATCTCGGCCATCTTTCGCCCAAGCCAAGCGCAGATGTCTCTAAGCTGAAACCCCCATTCAGTAAATGCTCACCGATTAATCCCCAAAGCCTTTAAAAGGGGTGCAAAAAATCTATTTCCTCCACCACCCTCAATTCCTTCCTGCTTGTCTCAGTGGCAGCCAAGCATTCTATGCTGGCGCCAGGCACCACTCACTTCCAACAAATGCAAAGTGTAAGGTTACCAACTCACTTGTGGCTGCCTGTTTGTATGTTTTGCACAGCAATGCAACCTTTTAGACATGATGGTGAGCCAAGGTGAGAGTGGAAGAGGATGGGAAATTCTGGTCACTTCATCTCAAAAAAGACATAGGTGGAACTGGAAAAGGTGCAGAAGAGAGTGACTAAAATGATTACTGGGCTGGGGCACCTCCCTTATGATGAAAGGCTAAAACATTTGGGGCTCTTTAGTCTGGAAAAAGGTGCCTGAAGGGGGATTTGAGATGTACAAAATAATGCAGGGCATGAGTCAAGTGGATAGAGGGACACTCTTCTCCCTCTCACAAAATACCAGAATAGGGGACATCCACTCAAATTGAGGGCTGGGAGAGAAAGAACAGACAAAAGAAAATATTTTTTCACCCACCCAGCACATTGTTAGTCTGTGGAACTCCCTGCCACAGGATGTGGTGATGGCATCTGTACTGGATGCCTTCAAAAGGGGATTGGACAGATTCCTGGAGGAAAAGCCCATCACAGGTTACTACAAGCCATGATGGAGATGTGCCATCTCCAGGCTTAAAACGGGGTACTTCAAGGGCCAGATGTAGGGAAGTGGTATCAGACGACAGAGATCTAGTCTCGTGTGATCCCAGACACATCTGTTGGGGCTACTGTGAGCTACAGGAAGCTGGACTAGATGGGTCATTGGCCTGATCCAGCATGGCTCTTCTTATGTTCTTATGAGAAAGAACAGCAATGCTGCTTGAAGGGTTTGGGTTGAGGAGGGGCTGCCGGGTGGTCTTCCAGAAATGTGTGTACTACAAATTCCATCAAGATCAACCAACAGAGACTATGGTAATGAAAGGGTTCTGTAGTCCAACAAACATCTGCAGACTTCCTCTTTCGTGTTCCTTCATTATATCGTTCAGCCAACAGCCTCCAAGATGCCAAGTGAAGCTCAGTCACCCATAAGACTCATATGGGGTTGTCCTGCGTGACAGATCCTAGGGAAAAACCCCTTTCTCTGGATGACCTTTCCCCAAGGCCCTACACTTGCTAGGGGGGGGGGATTGGGGTCTATCAAGGAAACTTGCCCAAACTATGCACATGAAGGTGCACATTAATGGAACCATGGGCACGTGCAATACGACGACAATATATGCCTCAAACTGTGGAACAGTGTGGAGTAGATACTATAGCTAGGTGCAAGAGCAGTTGATGTGCTACCAGCAGTAGCAGCTACCAGTAATACTGTGGAAATCAAGGAAGGAAGGAAGGAAGGAAGGAAGCAAGGAAGGAAGGAAGGAAGGAAGGAAGGAAGGAAGGAAGGAAGGAAGGAAGGAAAGAAAGAAGAAGAAGAGAAGAGAGAAGAGAAGAAAGAAAGAAAGAAAGAAAGAAAGAAAGAAAGAAAGAAAGAAAGAAAGAAAGAAAGAAAGAAAGAAAGAAAGAAAGAAAGAAAGAAAGAAAGAGAAGGAAGGAAGGAAGGAAGGAAGGAAGGAAGATTCTGGCACTGCTAATTGTGACCAGCCATACTGGAGGCTGGAAAAGTTACTTTTATGAACTACAAATCAATAACCTTGCTGGTTGGAGTAACCCAAAGCCTGCTCTCCAAAAAATATCACGTTCCAAATCTCTTTGACCCATCCATTTGGCTAAGCTGGTCTCCTCAATGGCGAAGAAACAGAAGTGTTCAACTGGTGGCCCAGTTTGCTTTCTTCTTGATCCTAGAAAAAAAATATATTCTCCTGGCATCCTTGCCCACGAACAGTGTAGAGAATGTTAAGAGTGCGTTTGCAAAAGCTTTTGGTTTATTTATTCAGCCTTCTAGAATGGGCCACATTTGGCTTCCTTGGTGAACCGAAGAGAAACCGACTGAAACGATATCAAAACTGAAGTGCTTTTTAAGTCAGCTCCATCAACAAACGCCAGCTTTCTGCAAACAGAATGGAATTTTAATTGAAAAGGGATGTTGTGCAGCCTTGGCCCAGCACAGGTAAGAGAAGGCTGAGACGAGAGGGTCGAGGATCAAAGTTTTAAACCAAAAGTTTATCAGAATATTACTCCCATTGTCTAGCTGTCTACAGTCACAAGGAAACCAGAATCGATTGGAGAACCAGCCCTACATGGGTTCCACCTGAAAAGTTAAGTTCATCATGTCTATCAGTATTATGGGTGGGGACAGCTCTTAGACCCTTTGTACACGACCCCTAAAGTCCGCTGCAAATGGCTCCCAGCTCCGGAGCTTAAAATTGTTTCCCCACCAGCTCCAGAGTTTACAGATAATTAAGTGCGACCATGCCCACCTAAGCGCGTCCCATCGCACTTTTCAGGTACCTGATCTCTGGAGGTGAAAATTCCTGATGCAGATATAACAGTAGTGACTGCCGGGCTCTCCTTGCTTCTGTTTGTTCTTTTTTTGCCCCCCACCCCTCTAAGAGATCTGAATGCAGTGCCGGGACGGCAGAACAGAGGTGAGCGGCATTCTTTTCTTCCTTTTTTTCTCCCTCCCCTCACGCAGCCAGCAGCCAGGAGTGCAGAGGGGGTGGGAACGCAGGAACAGCGACAAACCCCTAAGATCTCTGGTCCGAATTTAAGTGGCCAGCGGATCTTAGGGGTCATGTGAAAAGGGCCTTAGCCTTAAGAAGCTAAATTGGGCAAAGCTCAGAGGAAGCTACTCAGTCTTCCCTATGGGTGTGAACCTCTTGTCCATTTCATTTCTCCTGTCCCAACTGCAGCGTGTTTCATTTTGTCACGCCCAGAAATCCATACATAATTGGGTAAAACGTCTTTCTTAAAAATTTCAATTGGCATCCCAGTTTTTAAAAGAGGGGGAGTGAGACTGAGTTCTCCTTGGTTCTTCCCATCTTCTCCTGATGTACACCTCTGCTCCAATCTGGAAGTTGAGTCATGGCAACTACACTCAAATTGAGGGCTGGGAGAGTAAGAACAGACAAAAGAAAATATTTTTTCACCCAGCATGTTGTTAGTCTGTGGAACTCCCTGCCAGAGGATGGGGTGATGGCATCTGGCCTGGATGCCTTCAAAAGGGGATTGGACAGATTTCTGGAGGAGAAGTCCATCCCAGGTTACAAACCATGATAGAAATGCATCATCTCCAGGGTTAAAACTGGAATACTTCAAGGACCAGATGCAGGGGAGTGGTATCAGGAGACAGCTATCTAGTCTCCTGCCCTCCAGGATTCATTTGGTGGGGCCACTGTGAGATACAGGAAGCTGGACTAGATGGGCCTTTGGCCTGATCCAGCAGGGCTCTTCTTATGTTCTTATGTTCTTATGACTTCTTTTTGGGCGTTTATACATGACCCCTAAGCTCCGCCGCAAATGGCTGCAAGGTCCGGACCTTAAAAATGTTTACCCACCAGCTCCGGACTTTGCAGACAATTAAGTGTGACCCCGCCCACTTTAGCGCGACCAAACAGCAGTTTTCTTGTACCTGCTTTTTGGAGGTGACAAATATTTGATCCGGTGTAAGGATAGTGAGTGTGGGGCTCTCCTGGCTTCTGTTTGTTTTTTTTTGCGCCCCGCCCCTTTAAGAGATCTGAATGCTGCCCGGAACAAAACTGAGGTAAACCGGCATTCTTTTCTTTCTTTTTTCTCCCTCCCTCAGGCAGCCAGCAACCAGGAAGTGCGGAGTGGGTGGGGACAGAGGAAGAGCGATGAACCCCTAAGATCTCTGGTCCGAATTTAAGTGGCCAGCGGATCTTGGGGGTCGTGTAAAAAGGCCCTTTGAGAGAGAAAACATTTTGCTGCTTATCCAAACAGCTTGGAAGACAACTGGTTCCTCCTATAGTTGGGGGTTGGTGGATGGGTCCTCCAAAGAGACCAATTTGGGAAAGGGTGAGAATCCACGGACCCTCAGAACCTCAGACCATACTGGTCTTATTCCCTAGAGCACATGCACATTTTGAGGCTGGCTCAGCACAGCTTCCCAGAGGGACAGAAACCTCCCGGTTTTTCCCCACTCCGAGTTGAGGACTTCCAACTCTCACCCTCTCTCTCTCCCCCTCTCTCTCACCCACCCACCACCACCACCACCACCACCCACACGTTCAGACGGAGTTTAGGCTGCTCTGAAGACACTCTGGAGTAGCAACCAGGGGCCTTTATACACGACCCCTAAACTCCGCAGCAAATGGCTGCAAACTCCGGACCTTACAAGTGTTTTCCCACCAGCTCTGGAGTTTGCAGGAAATTAAGTGCAACCCCGCCCACCTAAGCACGACCCAGCTGCACTTTCTTGTACCTGCTTGAGGTGGGTGAAAATCCCCAGGTCCGGATTTAATCTGGTCAGTGCGGGGGCTCTCCTGGCTTCTGCTTTTGTTTTGTTTTGTTTTGTTTTTTGCCTCCCGCCCCTTTAAGAGAAGAGGTGGGAGGGAAAAAAGCAAGCAGAAGAGAAGCTCCTCCAGGTGAGCTGCATTTTTTCCTCTCTTTCTCTGGTGGGGAGGAAGGAAGAGCAAGGAACCCCTAAGATCTTTGGTCCGAATTTAAGGGGCCAGCGGATCTTAGGGGTGGTGTGAAAAGGCCCCAGGTAAAGGAGAACAAGGTACTGAGGGATGGTGGGGCTTGGGAGGTAGAAGGCGAAACATAAATGGAATGGAAACAGAGAAAAGTTACCTCCGGGGCTTCTGAATAACATGGAGAAACGCAGCGGGTCTGCGGTGCAATTTAAATCACGATATCGGATTTCCCCTAAAAAGCATTCTCAGGCAGCTGCTCAGCTGTCTTGCGGTGTTGTTGATCTCTTGTTAGGGTTTATTTCTCTATCAATTTTAAACTTTTTTGGTTTTTAAAGGGAGGCGTTGGGGAGCGGGGGGGGGGCTGCCTCTAGTTGCGGTTGGAACTCAGCTCCCATCATTCTTAAACCCAGGGACAAGCTAGCGACGGATGGTGGGAGTTGTAATCCAAAGAATCGGGAGGGTCTCATACCCGCATTTTTTAAAAATCTTAATTTATTTATTTGACTACTTGGTAGCTGCAGAAGTCAAACAAAAATGGAAATATGGGTTTGTTTGTTTGTTTAAAAAGGTTAAATTTAAATAAAAGGAATTAAAAAGTATCACTCCCTAGGTTCCGCAAAGCTGTTACTTTGGATTATTCTCAGTCAAAACAAAAATATAGAGATAATTTTTATGCAGCAATCCATGGCTTTCTTAATCGCTCGGCGTCGCTCCAATAGAATCCAGACCTTGCTATGGGCGGTGGGGAGGGGTTTATTTGTTTTAATAATTCTTCGGCAGATTGCCGCTCATGAGCTGACATGGAAGGATATAACGAACCTTGAGAGTCCTGGAAAACCCGGTGGGACCTACGCATGTCTTCTCTCCCAGTCACTTCTGGGGAATTCGTTTGGATTTATTCCTCCGGAAGTGGAGATAACACCAGCATTCTCTGACATTTCGGTATAAGTCATGCGGACTACAGCCTCGCTCTACCCAGGCAACAGATTTAAAGATATTTTAACGGAGGTTCCGTCCCATAGAACTCCACTAAGAGCTACTGCGAGTCAAAGATGCTTAGGATCGCGTCATGTCTCTTGTCCGCCCAACTGGTTTCTTTTAATTTCATTCCTACAAAACGGTTTGGGTTGCGCTCCGGAATTTTTCTCCCTCCCCCTACAACGGTTGGGGTGTTCATTAAAAGCCCCGCCGCTTGGAACGAATTTCTAAACGGAGATCGCCTGGAATAGGGATTGGGAAGCTTGCAAAATTTAAAGAGACCATTAGCGAAACCGTCTTGTTAAATGAATTAATCACTTCCGCGTGGGCGGGTGTGGGATTGCGCTCTTCTTCCAAACTGTATTTCATTGCAGTGGGTTTATTTTATTTTCTCCCTACGTCCGAGGAAACCGACGGGTGGGGGTGGGGGGATATTATTTTACATCCAATCGCAATCTCTTTCTTGGTCCCGTCACCTGCCCGATCAAGATGTTGGCGGATTTTGAGTAAAATGTGCACTCTTAGCAATGGAGGAAAAAACTCATTTTTCACGTGCATCTCTCTCGCAATTTCATTCCGCCGGAGCCCCACGCCCTTTTTAAAAGGCGATTTATGGTGAAGGACAACTTATCCCCGCAGATACGACTGTGCCATAATAGAAAAGCTGCATTATTCCAATACATTCGTTCGTTCGTTCGCTCGTTCGTTCGTTCGTTCGTTCGTTCAGGTCTTTTTATCTTCAGTTGTTCAGCCTGATACACATAGTGCAATGCACGCTCTGGCCACAAAGAGGCAGTTCTACAGACATTCATGTAAGTTGCTGATAGGGAATAACTTGTGCTGAAAGAGGCGACCAGTTGCTGTGAATTTAGATAGCCAGGAACGATGGCTCTGTGCTCAATTGAAAACCAGTGAATGAAACCAGATTCCAAGAGAATATTGCACAGGTTCAAATCAGTTCCTCTAGGGCAGGCATGTCCAAACTTCGGCCCTCCTGATGTTTTGGACCACAACTCCCAGAATTCTAAGCTTAGATTGCCAATGACAAAGGACTGTGGGAGTCATGGTCCAAAACATCTGGACGGCTCGAGTTTGGATATGCCTGCTCTATGGGCACATGCATTAGACATACACAAATATATATCTGAAAATAGGCATTCACTAGGTGCTGTGAGGTAAGTTGGAGAAGGTATCTGATCCAAAGGTGCCCTACCAGCTTTGCAGAAAACTTTTAGGGTTGGGGGGGTTATTGGGGGGCATTGGTGTTTTAGAACACAACCCACAAAACAAGAGACAGACAACTGATTGGACGACGCAGGACATTTGCACTCTGAAATAACAATAGGAAAGACTTTCCCAAAGTCCGGATTCAGGAATTACTATTCCTTGTTCTCTGATTAATTTTAATTTGGACTTGTGTTGTTCGGGAGGGATTGCTTCCATGTGTTTGTGAGTCCATTAGGGAGAAACATGAAGGCCGATAAAGCAATATATTTAAATGTAAATATAATGATATAATGAAAATTTAAATAATGATATAGTTAAGCTTAGTATCCTTAATGTTATGCAATGCTGCCTCGCCATGTGGATGAGTCTGGTGATCCCACTGTTTTTGAAAGATTGCAAGACATCCAGAACAAAGGGCAAAGGCTTACCCTGGTATAAATTTATTTGTTTGTTTGTTTGTTTGTTTGTTACTCTTATACCCTGCCCATCTTCCCAAAGGGAACTCTGGGCGGCTTGCAATAAAAATAGAAATACAAAAAAAAGCAGATAACAAACAAGTTGAAACAAAAAAGAAGCAGGGAGCAAGATGGCGGGCCAAAAACAAAACAAAACAAAACAAAACAAAACCTTACTGAAAAGGTCGCCAAACGCCTCCCTGAAGAGGTAAGTCTTCAGGGCTTTTTTAAAGGCAGGCAGGGAATCAATCAGGCGCAGCTCACTGGGTAGATGGTTCAAGTTTACTAGTGCACCAGTGTTTGCATCACTGTAGCTGAAAAGCCTCTTAAAATTCAACCAAAATAAGATACAAAGCAAATAAAATAAACTTCACACACACACACACACACACACACACACACACACACACACACACACACACACACACACACACACACACACACACACACACACCAAGAGGCTTTCCCTGGTTCTG